>CM039676.1:122618420-123818420 GCA_022496015.1 Hordeum marinum | reverse complement strand
ACGAAGTGACGAACCGAAGCACCATCTGTGCTCCGGCTCGGGTGGCCGAGGCTTTCCAGTCCTAGAGGCGGGAAACGGCGTGCTCAAGCCATAGCGCCACGCGATGCGTTGGAGCTCCTCCGCGGCCCGGCCACAGTGCGGCGATGACCTCCTTGCTGGTGGTCTTGAGCCGCCCCATGCTCTGAGATGGGTCATCCGCATCTCGATGGCGAGCCCGATCTCGTCCACATCCCATGGGGCATGCTCATCAATGGAGCGGCCGTACCCCCGGAGGTGCTCCCGGTGCTCCTCAACAGCCCGCGCGGCGCGGCGATGGGTCTCCGGGAACCGCACTGAGGGGAAGAAGGGAAGAAGAAAAGAAAGACCAAATGAAGCACAAAGAGGCAGCAAGCAGAAGGTGATAAATCAAAAAAAGAAAGAAACAAACGCTTACCTTCGATCGCATCTTCCACACTGATGGCAAAGTTGAGCATCGCCGCCCACTCGGCCGCCCAAGCTGCTTCCGAGGCGGCAAGAGAGCTCTTGGCCTCCTCGAGCGACTTCTCGAGGCGGGTCACCTCGCCTTGGAGGGCGGCAATCCTCAAGGCGGCGTCAGTCGCCTCCTTGACGGCCGCCTCCTGGGCCGCCGTCTCCATCGTCGCCTTGGCCTTGAGCCGGTCGCGGGCCGCCTCACTGTTAACCAGCAGCGCCTCCAGCCGGTCCGTCTTCTACGCGTCCGCCTGGACATCCCATGCCAGCCAGTCCCGCTCGGCAACAAGCCCGCTCTTTTCCTCCCGAAGGGCGGACAGCTCACCTGCGTAACAAGGATAGCATCAGTAAAACAGGCGTAAAGCCGCCGACCCCTGAGGGCTACACGCCTCCACCTGCAAAATGCAACTCACCTTGCACACGGGCCAGCTCCTCCTCCAGACGGTAGAAGCTGCGCTTGTCACGGTCGTGGATGGCGACCGCCTCCGCGAAGAGCCTCTGCCGCAGGGAGGCTCCCTCCTGTTGCAAAAGGGAGAGAACGTCAAAAATGCGCTCGAAGGAGATCCAGCCCAGCTGCCCGTCATCCGGTCAGTCGGCTCGCATCTTGGGGGCTACACCCAATGGGTGCGCTTGTGCGCCCCCACTAAGAATACTAAGGACGGAAGGAGAAACTTACCACAGCACGCCGAAGGGCGGTGTCCGCTGCCTCCGCGAACCGGGCCAACTCCTGCCGGCATCGGTCCAGGACACTCCCCAGATCCCCAAGGGAGGGGACCGGGCCGCCTGGCGGAGGCGCCGGTAGGGCCGGCATGTTCGCCAGTGCCTCCCAGTCCCGACTGAACTCTTGCATCGACCGCAGGATTCCCGAGCGCGGCCGCCGCTACCGCCCGGGCTTGCCGTGGCTCCGGCCGCTAGGGGCGGGTTGATAACGGCGAGGGACTAGGAGTCGCCTCCCGCCGGCCCCCCGCCGGGAGCTGTCGCCGCCTCACCTGTTGGCCGCTCCGGCGCGTCGGTCGCCCCGGAGGGCTGCTCCACCTCCACATCGACCGCCTCCGGCGGCGCCTCCAGAGCCGGCAGGATCACCTCCTCCCAGGCCGGCTGGCGGGCTGGCGGGGGCACCTCTGGCACTTCATGCCGAGCCGCCTCGGGGGCCGGCCCCGTTAACATCTCCCGTGCGGGCAGGGGCGGCGGCAGATCCATGGCCGCGTCTCGCGGCTCGCCGGAGGGGGGTCTTGACAGGCGGGCGGACTCTGCCACTGAGTCCAAGGCCCATGGCGGCTTGCTCACCCCCCTGCGTCGCCGGCTGCTCGAAGACCCGGAGCATGCGGCCCCTCCCCGCATGCCAGACCGGGAGGCTCGCAGCTCCGCGAGCCTCCTCTTCTCCTCCCTTAGGGTGGCCGCATGCTCGCGGGCCAGCCGGCTGGCGGTGTCTTCCTGCTCATCAGGCGCCCCCTCCTCTTGGATCTCGATGTGGTCACTACGGCATCCGAGCCCCGGTCATCGACCGGCTCGAAAGACGAAAACAGGAAAAAAACAAGGGACGAAGCATAGAGGACATATGCGACGACGAGGGGCAAGGCCCGCTTGGCGCGAGGCGGCGGCTTCCGCGCGGCCACCCTGACCTGCTTCGGGTCGGGCGGTGGAGCCACTCACCCCTCCTGGGCCGGCCTTTTTTTCCCTGACAGTCGGCTCGGAGGCCGGGCCTCGAAGTGGGTGCTCCTCGCTCCTCCGGTCCGGGCGCGCTGCAGGAGGAGTACCATCGAGGATCATCAGCTCATCATCATCGTCGTCGTCATCGTCCGTCCAATCGCGGATGGAGGGACCAAGAGGGAACTCTCCCGCTCCGCCGGGTCCCCCGGCTCCGCTGGGAGCGCCCCCTCGCGGCCCAGCCGGCTCGTCAGCCTCCCCGGAGGAGTCCACACCCTCTTCAGCGGGACCCCCTATCAGGAAGTCCCAGGAGTCGGAGTCCGCCCGCTCCGCCTCAAAGATTTGCGGATGCGGGCCGTCTAGCGTGTTCTATCGCACCAGCCGCTGCAGTCAGCACCCCGTCATAAGTTCTCCCGCCGGCTACCGGCTGGGGATATTAAGCAAAAGGAAAACCTCAACAAGAAGACTTACCAGGGGGGCGGTTGATGCGGTCATACGGCTCCATGCTGAACGACCACGAGGCGGGCTTCAGGTTGAACGTCGTGAGGGCGCTCACCCGCTTCGCCACCTGAGCCGGCGTCAGCTCCTCGGTGGACTGCCAGTAGGGGTCGTGCCGGCCCGACATGTCGCAGACCCGGTGCGGCCTCATCTAAAGAGGCGACACCCGGCGCGATATGAAGGCCGCCATCAGATCGGAGGCGACCAGCCCCTCAGAGCTCTTCAGCTCCCCGAGCCGGCCCAGCTCCTCCAGAGCAACGTTGTGCGGGGCCAACGCCGACCAATTTTGCTGGGACGACTGGCGGTCCTCGAACGGCGGCAGCCTGATGCTTCGCCGGGTCGACGTTCCGCACGTAGAAGAATGTGCGGTGCCACCCCTTGACGGAGTTAATCAAATAAAGGGGAGGGAAATGGGCAACGCCACGGCAGCATGCTACGGTGCCCCCGCATGCGTTGTTGATCAATGACTTGAGATAAAAAAGCACGTTGAAGAGGCCAAGAAAAGGAAGAACTCCTAGATACCCCTCGCACAACGCCACGAAGACAGAGAGATACAAGATGGCATTGGGACCGAGATTGTGGGGTTGAACGTCAAGGGTTTCAAGGAAGAGGCGGAAGAAGTTGCTCACCGGGAGCGCGGAGCCCCGGGAGAAGTGACAGAGGAACACTACATGTTCCCCTGGTTGCGGCGCCGGCACCAGCTCGCCGCCCGGCGCACGGGCGGCCACTCACTCAGGCGGCGGTAGCATCCGTGCCTTGCGCAGCTCCCCGATATCGGCATCGGTGATGAAGGATCCTCCCTAGCTGCCGCCGCATCCGTCGGCCATCTCAGCGGTGGGGCGGCGTGCGGGCGCGTGCGCGGTCTCGAGCGCGGTAGCACAAGGGGAGGCAAGGTCGAGAAGCGAGGAGCAATGACGAGAAGGACTGCAAGGCTGGGGGGAAGGCGCCGGCACCCTACTGTCTGGCAGACGTGGGCCCCTGCCGATTTCGGGGGCTACTAACGGAGCTCATATCCTGGGGTAGGCCAAGGCAACGGGGTCCTACCCCCTCCGCTTCGAAGAAAAACCAATCGGCCGGCTGGACGAGGCCGGATGGGGACACGCCACACGAGCCATCTCCGGCTGGCGTTTTGCCCGGCCAACCTAGCGACCGGTTGTGCTCCTGCCCGGCTGGCCAAGCAGCCGGCCGCCCACGAGCCGGGCAGCCCGTTGACTTGGGGACGGACACGCCCTGTCCCGTCTCCCTGACCGCAGGTACGGCAGTGCAATGTGACTGACGGGGCGAGCGACCCTGCGGCCACAGTGGTCGCTGACGCGCCGTCCCGCACGGCTACAGTCCATCCGTCCAGCCCGCTGACCTCAGGGAGCGCAACCGGATGGGGAACAGTTCCAGCACACACCCGCCACTCGAGTGCCTGCCCCGGCATGGCTACAGTGCCGCCGGCCGTACCGACGACCTCGGCCAGCTAGCGCTAGGTGATGCCTCTCCGGGCGGCCCGTGTCGGGGCAGGTGGGGGAGGGCCAATCGCGGCGCCCGTCGGTGATTCCCAGCAGGGATGGGACCGCTCGGCCGGCGGGCCCCACCCACGACGAGACAATACAAGCCGCGGGACCCCCTGGCCAGGTGAAGAGGCTGCCAACCGGGTCCCTCCACCCTCGTACCTAAATCATATTGTAAGAGCCGGAGGGTTGGCCTATAAAACCCCGAGCCCCTATGCAACGGGGACGGAACCCTCGATCGAGAACACACACATAGAGAGCTCCCATACTCTTCCCAGTAGTAGAGGGAGACGAGCCGGCTGCTCCTTTCTTCCTCCTCCGAACACAGCTCCAGGAGCACCTCTGTATACTTATCCATCCATCCAACGAATCCAAGCAAGACTAAGGGTATTACCTCCCACGAAGGGCCCCGAACCTGGGTACATCGTGTGTCTCCACCTTCTCGTACCCAATCCCGCACCTGGAGCCCATCGGTGTTCAATGGCCCCAACACCATCGATAAGCCACCCTATGGCATCTGCCATGAGAAAACGGTGACACCGAGGCCCCTGAGGAATGAAGCAACAAAGAAGGCAACACGTGGGGAGGGGCCCAATCGCGACGAGCCGGAAGGTCCAGGGCCCGACAGGAGCAATGGTTATGAGTCGCCCCTCGAGGGGGAGAGCCTCGCGAGGACCTTATCGGGGGCTAACACAGGGACACAACCATAGCTGCACCAACCCACACCACTGCCAACGAATCGAGGAAGAAAAGCAAGAAAGCAAAGGTAAAATGCAAAAGATTAAAGCCCCGCAGGGCAAGGTTCTTGTTCAAGCATTATAGGTACCGGTAAGGGGGAATGGAGGGTGCCTAGGAGGACGAGTCGTCGTTGCCACCCATGCCGTTGGCCGGCCCGACGTCGGAGTCATCCCCCTCGCTTGCAGCGGGCACTTGGACAAACTGCTCCACCACGGCCTCCACGTGCAGGTGCACCTCGTCCCCAAGGGGGCGCTGGAGCCCATCAGGCACCCGGTCCCCGACGTGGCGGAGGTCGAGCTGCGGGGCGAGACGGCGGAGGTTGGAGAAGACGAGCGTCAGGGCGAGGTCCAGAAGGTCGCGCGTGTTTGACGCGTTATCCGCGTCCATGCAGGAGACGCCGGTCTCCAGCACCTCCACTACCCTCTAGAAGAACTCCAAATAGCCCCTATTGACGTGCGCGTTTGGCAGCACGACGGCGTCCCCAATGAACTGGTTCACCGCGTCGGCCACGCGACCAGTGATGCCCCGGAACTGATTGGCATGCTGGAACTCCAGCATCCTGGCGTGCGCTGCCTTGTCCTTGGCGGCTTGCACAGTGTCGATCGCACCCTAGACCTGGGCTTGGAGAGACGCAAGCTATGCCCGGGCCTCAGCCTTGCCCCGAAGGGTGGCATCAAAGGCGGACTCGACGGTGGTCAGCCGGGCCTGCAGCATCTCCACCTCCTGCTGAAGCTTGCCAAGTTTGCATTTCTTGGCCGCGAGAATCCTGGAAGGAGGGGGAATCATGCTCGGGACATCGGGAAGAGGAACCAGAGAGGAAGGAGGTGACAGCATAGTTACTCGTCAACCAGGGCCCAACGCTCACGAGCGTGCACCGACCCTAGGGGCCCTCAACCGCCTCCCCCAGAGGAGGGCAAAGGGGCCGGAGGAGCCGGCCGCTTCCCTGCGCCCGCACCGCTTCCTCCGGACGCCATGAAGCACAAGGAGATGAGAAGGAAAGAGGGTTTTTGCTGGCGAAACAAAGGAAAGAAGGAGAAGCCACGGAACTGCGGTACCCTTCCCCTGCCATGGGCGGGACAGATTTATAGGCGCAACCACGGCCACGAGGCGTCGAGGGAGAGCATGCGTAGTGCGCCTCTCAGACGGCACGAGGCGGTTCGGTTAATATGGCTGTTGGATTTCGGGCTTCGCAAAACCCTTAAGGTTCAAACACAAGGGCGTGTGCAAAGATCACCTGCAGCCTCACCCGACCTAACTCGCTACTCGATAAACATAGCAAAGCACTCGCACGATGACGAGGAAGAAGATGAACATGACAGTTTACCCAGGTTTGGACCGCTGCGAAGCGTAATACCCTACTCCTGCTTTGGTGGATTGCCTCTCGGGGAGCTTTGGGTGGATGAACTAGTATAGTGTGCTTGAGCCTCGTGAGGGCACTCAAGATGTGTTCTTGACTGTCTATCTCGTGGTGGTGTATGGAGTGACTAAGTATCGGGTCGGATCGGTCGGGGCCTTCAGATCCCTCTCTACGGTGCAACCTATGCTCTATATATAGCGGTGGCCCGGGTCCTCTTCCCTTATCACAATGGCGGGAAGGGATCCCACAATGGCCAATTTCGAAGGGGGACAGGGGTTGGTGCTCGCCCTGCCCAAAGGCGGTCTTTGCCTGCAAAGTAGCTGTCGATCCCGCAGGGGCGGGCTCAGCGATGACGCCCGCCCTACAGGGCGGGTGGTTGAGGTCTTCTTGCACCGGAACAGAAACCTTGGGGGATGCTTTGGGACCCGCGTCTGTCCTTGCTCCCTTTGCACCAAAGGGGAAACTATGCCACCTGGTGCCCTGGTCCTTGCATGTCCTTCCTTGTGTCATCTTTGACTCCTGATACCGGGCCTTGCATAGAGATCTCCGCTGCTCCGGAGGGCTCTTGAGGAGGCCCATTCTTCGTGGGTCTTGTCGTTGTTCCTCCTTGCAAGGCTAGGGCCCTCGCGAGGGCCTTGTCTTGTGTGGGACCTCGCCTGGTCCCATTTGGTCGATGAAGCGGGCCACGTCCTGGGCCATGGGCAGGCAGGTCTGGGTAACCCCATTCCGAGAACGCCGACAGTAGCCCCCAGGACCAAGGCGTGCCCAAGCTGGCTTACGAGCAAAACTTGGAGGGCGGCCCGAAGCGCCGCAGGCCCCAAATGCCTGCGGGCCAGGCTTTATATGTGGTAGCCCGAAGACTTGTTATCCCTTCTTCTTGGCACCGGACCGGCCATAGCGAGGTTTGCCGATCCACCCGACTCTCGCCTTTGAGCCGTCTTCATCTTCCATCGATTCCATTGTCGGCTCTCCCTTCTCGCGTGACTCCAACCCCTTCCGCTGAGTCCCTGTGTGCCGCATTGTTCCCCCCTTCCTTCTCGTACGTTTCCAGAGGGGGCGAAAGGAAAAAGCTTGAGGGGTCTGTCCGCCGTAGTGATGCCCCAACTCACGTTGGTCCAGTCGTTGGTGGTGAACCTCGAGGGGTTGGAGGAGATCCAATTGGTAGTCACGGCTAGCTCCAATGAATGGGGTGGCACCAAGATCTGGCCAGGTTTGCGGCCTCGGGGCGAGATGGCGGCCTCCGCTGTTCCCCTTCGTATCCATGCTCTCCTCTCTAGCGTACTGCCACCATTTTCGAGCTTTCTCACTGTTGTGCTATCGCATTACTAGATCCACGTGCTCCACCTTGACCCTGGCTCTCTCGTTCTCCTCTTGGCCATTGCGTTCCTGTGCGAGGCCTTTGTTGGTGTTTCCCCCTCCATGGCCATGTTACGCCACTTCTTCTCCCTTGAGTTGGCTTCTGAGGAACAGTGTTCCGGGTGCGTGTCCTTGAAAATGGTGGATGCACCGGCCTCGGGGCCCTTGACGCTTGACACTCCCCGAAGGCAGAAGATTTTCAACGGCAGTGGGTGTATGTTGAGAAAGCCGAGGCCGGAGCTCTATTTTAGCCCCCGCAGACCCCCGCAACACCGAATCATGGGTGGATGTGCAAGGAGCTTGCTGACCCTGGACTTGCACCGGTCCTGGCCAGGCTGGCGAGGCTGAGGCAGGCGGTGACGATGGTGATGGTTGTGCGGGAATTCACTCGCCAACGAATCGCTCCTCTTCAGCACCACTCCCGCCTGATGTGCGCTTTCGTGGGTCCCCGTGACCCAATGCGAATCCAGGTCCCGCCTCTTTCCTCTGATGTCCTGCAAGCTTCTTCGCTGCCTGACTGGTGGTGAACCTACCGAGCTCCCACGGACGGCTTCCCCTTGTACAACTTCAAGGCCTGGGAGGCCCTTGTCATGAAGATGTCGCCTTTCGATGAGTGAGGGTTCCTTCCTCAGGGGAGGCATGTCGTCGGGGTGCCTCCTCCCGGGGGCTCCAGCCCTTGAAAACTCGGGTCACGCCGCCTTCCCCTCGGCCGAGGCGGGCCGTGTCTCATTGCCCATTGCCCCGGCTCATGCTCCGGGTCAAGCCAGGGTCCGGGGCGGCACTCATTCATCGGTGGAAGTCGCCGTCCCCGTCACGGATCATCAACCGTCGGTGGCCAGCCCTCTGCCCCTGGGCCCCGCGTCGGCCGGAAGAGGAAGGCGCCCGAGGGCGGTCGCTCCTCGGCGCAGTGGGCTCCGGTGAAGAGGAAGTGGGTCACCATAGACGAGTAAGTGCATGTACCCTCCTCCGTCCTTGTTTTCAGCGCCTTCTTTCTGAGCCTTTATTCCGCAGGCTCCCCGCCTATGATGGGGGAGGTGGGCTAGCGTCGCCTGCTCCTGCGGCCACTGAGCCTCTTGCGGTCTCCTCTCTTGTATGCCGCAGGGTTCCATCCTTTTAGGCACCCGCTCCAGAGCCCATTCTGACGCCCGGTGGCCCTGGGCATGAGTCCACCATGTTCCTCTTCGCCCGCGGCCCCCGGTTCCCCCGAATGAGGCCACTTCCCCTGACCACGGCCCCTTCCAGGGTCGTGCCGCGTCGCCTCCCCGGATCCCCTTTGCTCGGTGATGTGGGGCCCCAGGGGACGCTTCCTTCTTCTAGTATGCCTGTACGTGGGCCCCCAGCCCCCGAGCGTCAGTTCGGGCCAGGAGGCCCCATGTGCACCTCCCCCGTTCAACAGGGAGAGGGTAGGAGTTTTGGTTGGCCGCTTGAGCTTGTTGAAGACCTGAGCGCCTCGCCATGGGGTTTGCTACATTCCGCGGCGGACGCGCTCCAACACCTAGGGGTGGGGCTCGCCAACAATGATGTCCGCTTGGAGAAGGAATGCCTGCGCCTTGCATTGGGGTGGAGCCAGCTTGACGTTGCCGTGAACCTCGGTCGTTTGCAGCGCGATCACGCCCGCACGGAGGTAGAAGGGTCCCTTGCCACAATGGTGGAGGCCTGCGAACGTGCCCTTGCCGAGGCTTAGGAGGTCGATTGCCAGCGTAGGGCCTCCGAGGCTCACCTCAAGGAACTTCAGGCCCTCAACGCCGACCTTCAAGGGAAGATCCAGCTATAGAGGGCCACGCTCATGGATCCGTCGGCCGAGCTTCTCCCTGCTGACATGAGCCCCCTAGTGCTTGTCAACTTGTTGGCGTTGGAAGCATTGGGGCAGAGCCTGGAACAGGAGAGGCTGGAGATGAGGGAGTGCCAGGCGTCGCTTGTCGAGGAGTCCCTTGTCTCCCACGAGGTGAGGATATAGGAGGAGGTTGACAACAGGGTGGCAGAGGCCTGGCATTCCCTTCTCTAGGATTATTGCACGAAGCTGGAGCTCCAGGAGTCTTGTTTCTGTCAGCGACGTAGCCTCCTGAAAGGCGAGGTCAACGACCTCAATAATAAGTTAGACCAAGAGGAAGGGCGCCGGCGAGCCGTGATGGACGCCCAGGCGGCTGCTGAGGATGAACTAGCTTCTCTTTATAAAAAAGTGAAGGGTGTTGCTTCCCTGGCGAAGGAGACTTCGGACGAGGTGGTCCATGCTTGCGGCCTCTAGCACGTGCGCTCCCAGATGCTCTAATCCCTCAAGAAGAGGGCCAGGTGGGCCTTGGATGACATCTGCGGCAAGGGCGTTTCGAGCCCCTTGGTTCTGAATGACGTTGGGTATCTGGGCTTCTTTTCTAGGGTCATGGAGCGCCTCGAAGGGGGTGCAGAGAAGACCCACGCGCTGGTGAGGGAGAAGAGCCATGACCTCCTTGCTCAGGCGGCCTCGCGCATCTTAGTCACCTCCTTCTTCTCGACCCGCACTTCGATTTTAAGGCGGTGCTCGGTCCCGTGCCTGAGGTGACCCGCGCTGCCATCACCGATCGGGTCCCGAATCATATGGACGACCTGGTGGCGGAGTTTTCTTCTGGCGAAGCAGGGGGGCGTGCTTGAGCAGGGATGCGTGAGGCCGTTGCCGGGTGGCGGCAACAAGAGCTTTGGCAACGGTGTGCTTCCCTGTAGTAGCCTTCCCGTGTTCCTAACAGGGTTATGCACGTGGCCTAATGGCAACTTTTATATATTCTGCAGTACCTTCAAATATGTTCCCTGTTGACGAGGTGTGTGACACCGTGCTCCTTTTGGACATAGTCATAACCAGTCCGATTGTAACGCCTATGGGGTGGCGACGGTTTAGCTCGTGCTCGTGGTTCTGGCTGAGGTGCTTCTCCCTTGCTCGTGGGATGGCCTCGGGGCCCTTTCGGCACTCTGCGTTAGTAGGTCCCAGTCCCGCACATTTCCTCACCAACATTAGGTATGACCAGAGAGGACGTACTTCACCAGGCAGGGCCCTGGTAATCCTGATGCCGACCGGAAACCATGGACGGCACCAGAAGTCAAGTGGCATTATAACCGGTAAGGCTCCCGAGGCGCGTTTCCCAGGAGCCCCCTTTTTCGATGCTCAAACCACTCTACGTTGTCAGGTCCCAGTCCCGCGCATTTCCCCAGCACCATTAGGTACGACTGGAAACCAAGGACACACTTCACGGGGAGAGGCCTTGACACCTCTGATGCCGACCGGAAACCAAGGACGGCACCAGAGGAGACGAGTGGCCTAATGACTGGTAAGGCTCCTAGAGCATGCTGCTCAGGAGGCCCCTTTGACGTCGTGAGCGATCCCCCATTCCTTCCCTCCATGTACTACCTCAGGAGGCCCTAGGCCCCCCCGAGATCCCATGCTGTGATATTGTAGTGCGGTCGGAGTCCATAGCTCCTCGCAAAACACCGATCCAAAAAGAGAGAGAACTCAAGATCGATAAAACGAGAAAAGAAAGAGAAAAAGTCACTGCCCCTCTTTTCTTTTAAAACATAGGATCACGAAATCTTTCAGCTTCTGTGAGGCTCAAGCACAAAAAGGGGGCATTGAAGTCTGCAACTTGAAGTACAAAAAAGAGCGAGAAAATGGTCGCGTCCGGCTTTTCTTCTTTGGGGTTGCCCCCTCCTTCGTCTTCCCCCAGCGCTGAGCGTAGGGCATCCACATTGCATGGGCATAGCCATTGATGGGCATTGTTGTCTTCTCCACCAGCTCCAGGCTGTGGCTGCCACATTGCATGGGAGGGACCCCTTCGTGTCCTCGGGGGGGGGGGGCGTGTACAGCCCGCTCATTATTACGTGAGAGTGTCACGGGTTGGTATAGGTCCCAGGGGTGTATAGGGAGCCCCATGCCTCATAGGCAAGGAGCCCACTCGCAGCCCCCAAGCTCGTCACGGCAAAGTGTTGTCTGCCCTGGATGAGTCCCCGAGCATAGGGGAAGCCCCCTGCGCTCTCTGTCCGAAGAGCCCGCCCCAGTAGAAGGTCCTGAGTTCCACAGGCGTCACCCCAGCGCGCCTTGCTGGGGCCCCCGGGGTTCCCATGCCAATACTCTGGGCCCCGTCGCCTGGCCTGGGGACATCGGCGAGTACATGTTCACTCGTCGGCAATCGAACGAAACCCGTCTTGCGACATGGGCGTATATTCCACCCTCCGTCCCCAAGCGAGTGTCACGAGCCCCGGAGACAAGGGCGCATGTTCCACCCCTGGCTTCTAGGTTGGGATCGTCTAGCCCAGGGACATGGGCGTGTGTTCCACCTTCCATCCCCAAACTAGGGCCTCTCGATTCGGAAACAAGGGCGCATGCTCTACTACCCGTTCCCAGGCGAGTGACCCCCGTCCCTAGACCCAGACGTCTGCTCGAAGCAGCTCCCTGCCAGTGGGCATGCCTCGCGAGGATCCCCGCGCCGGGCATCCTATCGAGGCTAGCCCCATGAGCCTGTTGGAAATATGCCCTAGAGGCAATAATAAATTAGTTATTATCAAATTTCCTTGTTCATGATAATCGTTTATTATCCATGCTATAAATTGTATTGATCGGAGACTTAGATGCATGTGTGGATACATAGACAAAACCATGTCCCTAGTATGCCTCTAATGGACTAACTCGTTGATCAAAGATGGTTAAGGTTTCCTAGCCATGGACATGAGATGTCATTTGATAACAGTATCACATCATTAGGAGAATGATGTGATGGACAAGACCCAAACTACAAACGTAGCATATGATCGTGTCAGTTTATTGCTACTTTTTCTGCATGTCAAGTATATGTTCCTATGACCATGAGATCATGCAACTCACGGACATCGGAGGAGTGCCTTGTGTGTATCAAACATCGCAACGTAACTGGGTGACTATAAAGGTGCTCTACAGGTATCTCCGAGGGTGTCTGTTGAGTTGGAAAGGATCAAGACTGGGATTTGTTACTCCGTGTGACGGAGAGGTATCTCAGGGCCCACTCGGTAATGCAACATCACAATAAGCCTTGCAAGCAATGTGACTAAGTGTTATTCACGGGATCTTGTATTACGGAACGAGTAAAGAGACTTTCCGGTAACGAGGTTGAACTAGGTATGGAGATACCGACGATCGAATCTCGGGCAAGTAACATACCGAAGAACAAAGGGAACATCATACGGGATTAACTGAATCCTTGACATAGAGGTTCGACCGATAAAGATCTTCATAGAATATGTAGGAATCAATGTGGACATCCAGGTCCCGCCCTTGGTTATTGACCATAGAGGTGTCTCGGTCATGTCTACATAGTTCTCGAACCCGCAGGGTCTGCACACTTAAGGTTTGGTGACGTTTTGGTAGTATAGAGTTATGTATGATGGTGACCGAAGGTTGTTCGGAGTCCCTGATGAGATCCCGGACGTCACGAGGAGCTCCTGAATGGTCCGGAGGTAAATATTCATATATAGGAAGTCCTATTTTGGTCGCCGGAAAAGTTTCGGGCTCATCGGTAGTGTACCGGGAGTGCCGGGAGTGTACCGGGGGACCATCGGGAGAGGTATTTCGACCCAAGAGGCTACATGGGCTGTGGGAGGGTGGAAACCAGCCCTTAGTGGGCTGGTGGAAGTCCTCTAAGAGGCCCATGCGGCTGGACTTGAGAAAGAAAGAAAGAAAAAAACCGCAAAAGGTGGGAATAGACTCCAAGTAGGAAAGGAGCAATCCTAGTCCTACTAGGATTGGAGGAGGACTCCTCCAATCCTCCTTGCGCAAGAGGCAAGGCAGGGCTGCCTTGTAAGCCATCCCTCCTCCTCCCTCCCTCTTATATATACTGGAGGTATTGGGTGTTTTGCACTTGATTTTACGGCCACGTGCTACCCGTTCCACCGGTGCTCCTCTTGATCGGATTTCTCCAGTGCTTAGGCGAAGCCCTGCCGGAATTGCTCCACCACCATCACCGGAGCGCCATCACGCTGCCGGTGAACTCTTCTCCCTCTCCAATTCCTCTTGCTGAATCAAGATGGTGGATATCGTCATCAAGCTGCACGTGTGCTGAACGCGGAGGTGTCGTCCGTTCGGCGCTAGATCGGAAGGACCGTGAACAAGATCGCGAGACCGTTCGTGATGTGTTCACGGGACGGATCGTGATGAGATCGTGGGACGGATCGTGATGAGTTCGCGGGACGGATCGTGATTGGATCGCGGGACGGATCGTGATGTGATCGCAGGACGCTCGGCGATTTGGATCGCGAAGATGTTCGACTACACCAACCGCGTTTCTTAACGCTTTCCGCTTAGCGATCTACAAGGGTATGTAGATCCACTCTCCCTCTCGTAGATGCTCATCACCATGGATAGATCTTGCGTGTGTGTAGGAAAGTTTTTGTTTCCCATGCAACATTCCCCAATAGTGGCATCATGAGCTAGGTCTATGTGTAGATGAGATCTCGAGTAGAACACAAAAGGTTTGTGGGCGTTGATGCTTAGATTGCTTCCTCCCTTGGTCGGATTTTGGTTCAGAAGTATTGTGAGAAGAAGCGGCCCGGACCAACATTACTCATACGCTTACGAGAGACCGGTTCCCTCGACCGCAATTTGTTGCATAGATGGCCTGCGGGTGCCAGTTTCTCTCACTTTAGTTGGATCGGATTCGACAAAGGCAGTCCATGAGAAGGTTGAAAAGCAACTAGTGTATCACCGTTGTGGTTTATGCGTAGGTGAGAATTGTTCTTGCTAGATACCCGTAGCAGCCACGTAAAACATGCAACAACAATTAGAGGACGTCTAACTTGTTTTTGCAGGGTATGTTGTGATGTGATATGGCCAATTACATGATGTGATATATGTGATGTATGAGATGATCATGTGATGTATAGAACTTCACGACTTGCATGTCGATGAGTACGGAAACCGGCAGGAGCCATAGGGTTGTCTTTAATTATTGTATGACATGCCTGTCAATCATTAAGCGCTATGTAATGCTTTACTTTATCGCTAAATGGTAGAAATAGTAGTAGAAGCATGCAAGGCGTGACAACCCCAATGGTGACATGTTGATGGATATCAAGATGATGGAGACCATGGTGTCGTGCCAGTGACGATGGAGATCATGCCGGTGCTTTCAAGATGGAGATCTAAAGCACAAGTTCATGGCCATATCATGTCACTTATGAATTGAATATGATGTTAATCCTTTTATGCACCTTGTTTTGCTTAGTACGACGGTAGCATTATAAGGTGATCCCTCACTTAAATTTCAAGATAAATTATGTTCTCCCCGAGTGTGCACCGTTGCGAAAGTTCGTCGTGTTGAGACACCACGTGATGATCGGGTGTGATAGACTCTACGTTCACATACAACGGGTGCAAGCTAGTGTTGCACACGCAGAACACTCGGGTTAAACTTGACGAGCCTAGCATGTCCAGACATGGCCTCGGAACACAAGAGACCGAAAGGTCGAACATGAGTCATATAGTAGATATGATCAACATGATGATGTTCACCATTGTAACCACCTCAACTCACGTGATGATCGGACTTGAGTTCGTGAATTTGGATCATGTATCACTCGGATGACCGGAGGGATGTCAATTTGAGTGGGAGTTCTTAAGTAATATGATTAATTGAACTCATTATCATGAACATAGTCAATAGTGTCTTTGCAGAATTATGTTGTCGATTACTAGCTCACACTGTAGCTCCCTTGAATTTTATATGTTCCTAGAGAAATAGAATTGAAAGATGATGGTAGCACTATTACGGACTGGCTCCGTGATCTGAGGATTGTCCTCATTGCTGCACAGAAGGCTTATGTCCTTAATGCACCGCTCGGTGCACCAACCCCTCTAGCGTTGTTTGTAGATGTTGTGAACATCTGACAGGCACGTTTTGATAACTACTTGATAGTTTAGTGCGTCATGCATTACAGCTTAGAATTGAGGCTCTGAAATGTTTTGAACGTCATGGAACATATGAGATGTTCTAAGAGCTAAAATTAGGATGTCAGGATCGTGCCCGTGTTGTGAGATATGAGATCTCCAACAAGATTCTTGGCCTGTAAGATGAAAGAGAATAGCTCAATCGTTGAGCATGTGCTCAGATTGTCTGGGTGCTACAATCGCTTGAAATGAGTGGGAGTTGATCTTCCAGATAAGATAGTGATTGATATAGTTCTCCAAGTCACTGTCACTAAAGCTACTAGAACTTGGTGATGAACTATAAAACGCCAGGGATAGAAATAATGATCCCTGAGCTATTCGTGATGTTTGACACCACGAAGGTAGAAATCGAGAAGGAGCGTCAAAGTGTTGATGGTTAGTTAAAACCACTAGTTTCGAGAAGGGCAAGAGCAAGGAGGGAAACTTCATGGATAGCAAGTCAGTTGCTGCTCCAGTGAAGCAACCCAAAGTTGAACTCAAACTCGAGACTAAGTGCTTCGATTATGAGGAGAGCGGTCGCTGAAGCGGAACAACCCTAGATACTTGGTAGATAAGAAGGCTGGCAAACGTCTACAGAAGTATATTTGATATACGTGTTATTGATGTGTACCTTGCTAGTACTCCTAGTAGCACCTGGGTATTGGATACCGGTTCGGTTGCTAAATGTTAGTAACTCGAAATAAAAGCTACGAAATAAATGGAGAACTAGCTAAGTGTGAGGTGATGATGTGTGTTGGAAATGTTTCCAAGGTTGATGTGACGAACCTAAAATAAATGTTATTTGGTGTTTTTTGCATTGAGCATGAACGTGATTAGATCATGTTTATTGCAACACGATTATTCATTTAAGTTAGAGAATAATGGTTATTCTATTTACATGAATAATACCTTCAATGGTCATGCACCCAGTAAGAATGGTTTGTTGAAACTTGATTGTAGTAATACACATGTTCATAACATTGATGCCAAAAAGATACAAAGTTAATAATAATAGTACCACATACTTGTGGCACTGCCGCTAAATGTCATATTGGTATAAAACGCATGAAGAAACTCCATGCTGATGGATCTTTGGACTCATTCGATTTTGAATCGGTTGAGACATGCGAACCGTGCCTCTTGGTCAAGATGACTAAGGACCCCGTTTTCTGTTTTGATGAAGCGGCCAAGTGATTTATTGGAAATGATACATGTTGATGTATGCAATCCAATGAGTCTTGTAGCGTGCGGTGGATATCGTTATTTTCTTACCTTCACTGATGATTTGAGTAGATATAGTGTATATTTACTTAATGAAACACAAGTCTGAATCGTTTGAAAGGTTCAAGCAAATTCAGAGTGAAGTTTAAGATCATCGTGACAAGAAGATAAATATGTTTGCGATATGATCGTGGAGGTGAATATCTAAGTTACGAGTTTGGCATACAACTTTAGACAATGTGAAAGTTGTTTCACAACTCACGCCACCTGGAACACCATAGTGTGATGGTGTGTCCGAATGTCATAGTCGTGCTCTATTGGATATGGTGCGTGCTATGATGTCTATTATCGTTTTCTTACTATAATTTTGGGGTTATGCATTAGAGACAACAACATTCACTTTAAATAGGGCACCATCTAAATCCGTTGAGATGACACCATGTGAACTCTGGTTTGATAGAAACCTAAGTTGTCGTTTCTTAATGTTTGGGGCTGCGACGCTGGTGTGGAAAATGTTTTCGCCTAATGAGCTCGAACCCAAAGCGGACAAATGCATCTTCATAGAATACCCTAAGAACAGTAGGGTGAACCTTCTATTTCAGATCCAAGCATAAAATATTTGTTGCTAAAACTGGGTCCTTTCTCGAGAAAGGGTTTCTCTTGAAAGAATTGAGTGGGAGGAGGATAGAACTTGATGAGGTTATTTGAACCTCTGCTTCAACCAGAAACTAGCGCAGCGCAGAAAGATGTTTCTGTGAAGCCTACGTTAGTTGAAGAGGAAGTTAATGATGATGATCATGAAGCTTCGGATCAAGTTACTATCGACCTACAAGGAAAATAGAACTTGATGAGGTTATTGAACCTTTACTTCAACCAGAAAGTGGCGCAGCACAGAAAGATGTTTCTGTGAAGCCTACGTCAGTTGAAGAGGAAGTTAATGATGATGATCATGAAGATTCGGATCAAATTACTATCGAACTTTGTAGGTCGACCAGGACGTGTACTGCTACTGAGCGGTACGACAACCCTGTCTTGAAGGTCATGTTGTTGGACAACGATGAACCTATGAACTATGGAGAAGCAATGATGGGCCCGGAAACCAACAAATGGTTAGAGGCCATGAAATCCGAGAAAGGATCCATGTATGAAAACCAAGTATAGACTTTGGTGGACTTGCTCGTTGGACGGCTGGTCATTAAAGTACAATTGGATATTTAAAATGAAGACAGACGCTGATGGTAAATGTTACCATTTGTAAAGCTCGACTTGTTGCAAAGTAGTTTACGACAAGTTCAAAGAGTTGACTGCGATGAGACTTTCTCACTCGTAGCGATGCTAAAGTCTGTTGGAATTATGTTAGCAGTTGCTGCATTTTTCAATTATGAAATCTGGCAGATGGATGCCAAAACATCGTTTCCTTCCTTAAGGAAGGGTTGTATGAGATACAACCAAAAGGTTTTGTCAGTCCTAAGGATGCTAAAAGATGTGCGAACTTCAGTGATTCTTCTATGAACTAAAGCAAGCATCTCGGAGTTGGAATATACACTTTGATGAGGTGATCAAAGTTTTTGATTCTATACAAAGTTTACAAGAAACTTGTATTTGCAATAAAGTGAGTGGGAGCACTATAAGAGTTTCTGATAAGTATATGTGGATGACATATTGCTATTCGGAAATGATGTAGAATTTTTGGGGAGCATAAACGGGTGTTTGAAAAGTGTTTTTCAAAGGAAGACCTGGATAAAGCTACCTAATTGTTGAGCATCAAGATCTATAGAGATAGATCAAGATACTTGATGAGACTTCCAATGAGTACATACCTTGACAAGATTTTGAAAGAGTTCAAAATGGATCAGTCAGAGAAAGAGTTCTCGCCTGATTTGTAAGGTATAAATTTGAGTAAGACTCAATGCCCAGTGACTGCAGAAGATAGAGAAAAGATGAGTGTCATCCCCTATGCTTCAGCCATAGGCTCTTCATGTATGCAATGCTGTGCACAAGACCCGATGTCAGCCTTGCCATAAGTATGGCCAGAAGGTTTCAAAGTGATCCTGGAATGGAGCACTGGACAGCGGTCAAGATTACCCTTAGTAACTAAAAGACTAAGGAGATGTTTCTCGATTATGGAGGTGATAAAGAGTTCGTCGTAAAGAGTTACGTCGATGCAAGCTTTAAACACCAATCCGAATGACTCGTAGTAGCAATCTGGATACGTATAGTGGAGCAGCCATTTGGAATAGTACCAAGTGGAGTGTGGTAGCAGTGTTTACGGTTTCACATAGAAATTTGCAAAGTACACACGGATCTGAATGTCGCAGACCCGTTGACTATAAGACCTCTCTCACATGCAAAGCATGATCGAGCCCCAGAACTCATTGGGTGTTAGATTCATAACAATACGAATCACATGGTGATGTGAACTAGATTGTTGACTCTAGTGAAAGTGGGAGACTATTGGAAATATGCCCTAGAGGCAATAATAAATTAGTTATTATCATATTTCCTTGTTCATGACAATCGTTTATTAACCATGCTATAAATTTTAATGATCGGAGACTTAGATGCATGTGTGGATACATAGACAAAACCATGTCCCTAGTATGCCTCTAATGGACTAGCTCGTTGATCGAAGATGGTTAAGGTTTCCTAGCCATGGACATGAGATTTCATTTGATAACGGGATCACATCATTAGGAGAATGATGTGATGGACAAGACCCAAACTACAAACGTAGCATATGATCGTGTCAGTTTATTGCTACTTTTTCTACATGTCAAGTATATGTTCCTATGACCATGAGATCATGAAACTCACGGACATCTGAGGAGTTCCTTGTGTGTATCAAACGTCGCAACGTAACTGGGTGACTATAAAGGTGCTCTATAGGTATCTCCGAGGGTGTCTGTTGAGTTGGCATGGATCAAGACTGGGATTTGTTACTCCATGTGACGGAGAGGTATCTCAGGGCCCACTCGGTAATGCAACATCACAATAAGCCTTGCAAGCAATGTGACTAAGTGTTAGTCACGGGATCTTGTATTACGGAACGAGTAAAGAGACTTGTAGGTAACGAGGTTGAACTAGGTATGGAGATACCGACGATCGAATCTCGGGCAAGTAACATACCGAAGAACAAAGGGAACATCATACGGGATTAACTGAATCCTTGACATAGAGGTTCGACCGATAAAGATCTTCATAGAATATGTAGGAACCAATGTGGACATCCAGGTCCCTCCATTGGTTATTGACCGTAGAGGTGTCTCGATCATGTCTACATAGTTCTCGAACCCGCAGGGTCTGCACACTTAAGGTTTGGTGACGTTTTGGTAGTATAGAGTTATGTATGGTGGTGACCGAAGGTTGATCTGAGTCCCGGATGAGATCCCGGACGTCATGAGGAGCTCCGGAATGGTCCGGAGGTAAAGATTCATATATAGGAAGTCCTATTTTGGTCGCCGGAAAAGTTTCGGGCTCATTGGTAGTGTACCGGGAGTGTCGGTAGTGTACCGGGGGACCATCGGGAGAGGTATTTCGACCCAAGAGGCTACATGGGCTGTGGGAGGGTGGAAACCAGCCCTTAGTGGGCTGGTGGAAGTCCTCTAAGAGGCCCATGCGGCTGGACTTGAGAAAGAAAGAAAAAACCGCAAAAGGTGGGAATAGACTCCAAGTAGGAAACGAGCAATCCTAGTCCTACTAGGATTGGAGGAGGACTCCTCCAATCCTCCTTGCGCAAGAGGCAAGGCAGGGCTGCCTTGTGCGCCAGCCCTCCTCCTCCCTCCCTCTTATATATACTAGAGGTATTGGGTGTTTTGCACTTGATTTTATGGCCACGTGCTACCCGTTCCACCGGTGCTCCTCTAGATCGGATTTCCGCAGTGCTTAGGTGAAGCCCTGCCGGAATTGCTCCACCACCATCACCGGAGCGCCATCACACTACCGGTGAACTCTTCTCCCTCTCCACTTCCTCTTGCTGGATCAAGATGGTGGAGATCGTCATCAAGCTGCACGTGTGCTGTACGCGGAGGTGTCGTCCGTTCGGCGCTAGATCGGAAGGACCGTGAACAAGATCGTGAGACCATTCGTGATGTGTTCACAGGACGGATCATGATGAGATCGCGGGACGGATCATGAATAGTTTGCGGGACGGATCATGATTGGATCGCGGGACGGATCGTGATGTGATCGCAGGACGCTCAGCGATTTGGATCGTGAAGATGTTCGACTACACCAACCGCGTTTCTTAACGCTTCTCGCTTAGCGATCTACAAGGGTATGTAGATCCACTCTCCCTCTCGTAGATGCTCATCACCATGTATAGATCTTGCATGTGTGTAGGAAAAAATTTGTTTGCCATGCAACGTTCCCCAACAGAGCCGCCCCCGCGAGGTTGTACGTACCTGTCCGCGCGGGGGCTCCTCGCGAGGTCGCGTGCGTGTCTCCTACTACCGTGGTAGCCGATAATGCTCTCTCCGTGGTCAGGGCATGCGACAACTTGGTCGTTGTCGAGTTGTGCGGGCCCCCGGGTGCTGGTGTAGTCGAGCCTCCGGTCCTCCTCCTTGGTTCTAGAAAGCATGTCGGGGAACACGAGCCCACCATCCCTTCGCGCGGCCGGGGCCCACGCTCCTGGCAGCTCGATCCAAGTCCCCGGAAGGAACGGGCCGGCGTAGATGTCTTGCATTCGCCCACGTAATCTGGGCGCTGTGGCCTCCGGTCGTGTGGGTCCATGGGCGTGGGCCCCATGGTGGTGCACCTGGGTTTCGGTGGTGGCGATGTCGTGCTTAGGAGCACGCCTAGGCTCGCCGATGTGACGGTGGCAGGACGCACGTTGGCGCCAAAGATCATGCGCCACGAGGAGCGCGACATGTCTGTGTGTTGGGTCTGGGCAAACTTGGAGGGGCGGCGGTGAGGCCTGAACATGAGGAAGGGCCAGGGCTACAGGGGTGTGTCGTGTGGTTGGTGAAGGCGGCAGCCCCCAGTGCCTGTCGGGGACCCGACCAGTGTTGACGCCCACTGACGAGGTGGCAAAGCGCCGCAGGGCATTCTGGCCCGCCTGCGCCGGCTGCGCCACGCATGCGTCTCGCCGCTCCGTGCGGACTCGCCGCCCTCCTGCCATGAGTGCTACGAGCGTCGGTCGGTCGAGACCTGATGGAGATTTTGACACACCCGCTACTTGGAGCGCCAAATGTCGGATTTCGGGCTCCACAAAACCCTTAAGGTTCGAACACATAGGTGTGTGCGAAGATCCCCTGCAGCCTCGCCCGACCTAACTCGCTACTCGATGAACACAACAAAGCACTTGCATGATGACGAGGAAGAAGATAAACATGACAGTTTACCCAGGTTCGGGCCGCTGCGAAGCGTAATACCCTACTCCTGCTTTGGTGGATTGCCTCTCGGGGAGGTTTGGGTGGATGAACTAGTATAGTGTGCTTGAGCCTCGTGAGGGCGCCCAATATGTGTTCTTGGCTGGCTATCTCGTGGTGGTGTATGGAGTGACTAAGTGTCAGGTCGGATCGGCCGGGGCCTTCGGATCCCTCTCTATGATGCAACCTATGCTCTATATATAGCGGTGTCCTGGGTCCTCTTCCTTATCACAATGGCGGGAAGGAATACCACAACGGCCAATTTTGAAGGGGGACAGGGGTTGGTGCTCGCCCTGCGCAAAGGCGGTCTTCGCCTACAAAGTAGCTGTCGATCCCATAGGGGCAGGCTCAGCAATGACGCCCACCCTGCAGGGCGGGTGGTTGTGGTCTTCTTGCACCGGAATGGAAACCTTTGGGGGACACTTTGGGACCCGCGTCTGTCCTTGCTCCCTTTGCACCAAAGGGCAAACTACGCCGCCTGGCGCCCTGGTCCTTGCCTGTCCTTCCTTGCGTCATCTTCCCTTACCACAATGGCAGGAAGGGATCCCACAATGGCCAATTTTGAAGGGGGACAGGAGTATGTGCCCATCCTGTCCAAAGGCGGTCTTCGTCTACAAAGTAGTTGTCGACGGCGCAGGGATGGGCTCAGTGATGACATCCGCCCTGAGGGGCGAGTGGTTGTGGTATTGTTGCACTGGAATGGAAACCATTGGGGGGTGCTTTAGGAACCCGCATACATCCTTGCCCCCTTTGCACCAAAGGGGAAACTGCACCGCTCGGCGCGTTGGTGCCCGCCTGTCCTTCCTTGCATCACCCCTGACTCCCGAGGTCGGGCCTTGCATAGAGATCTCCGCCGCTCTGGAGGGCTCCTGAGGAGGCCTATCCTTCGTGGGTCTTGTCAGGCCCCCCCTCCAGAGTGGCAGAGATCTCTATGCAAGGCCCGGCCTCGGGAGTCAGGGGTGACGCAAGGAAGGATAGGCGGGCACCAACGCGCCGGGCGGTGCAGTTTCCCCTTTGGTGCAAAGGGGGCAAGGATGTACGTGGGTTCCTAAAGCACCCCCCCCAAAGGTTTCCATTCCAGTGCAACAATACCACAACCACCCGCCCCGCGGGGCGAATGTCATCAATGAGCCCATCCCTGCGCCGTCGACAGCTACTTTGTAGACGAAGACCGCCTTTGGACAGGATGGGCACATACTCCTGTCCCCCTTCAAAATTGGCCATTGTGGGATCCCTTCCCGCCATTGTAGTAAGGGAAGAGGACCCGAGCCTCCACTATATAGAGAGGATAGGTTACACCGTAGAGAGGGATCCGGACCAATCCACCATCCATCCACCACCGGGCCTCGGAGAGCCCCTAACACCTCAAAGGGAGCCCTCGTGAGGCCCTAGAACACTATACAAGTTCATCCACCTAACCTCCTTGAGAGGAAATCCACCAAAGCAGGAGTAGGGTATTACGCTTCGCAACGGCCCAAACCTGGGTAAATTGTGTGTTCATCTTCTCCATCGTCATCGTGTGAGTTTGTTGTTATGTTCATCACATAGCGAGCTAGGTAGGACGAGGCTATAGGAGATCTTCGCACATGCCCCTGTGTTCGAATCTTAGGGTTTTGCGGAGCCCGAAATCAGACAGTTCTCTCGACTCCGTCATCGACTATCGGAGGAGATCAGCCCCGTACGGACAATTAGCTATATCTCTTCAAACTTTTTGGTAACTTGTTGCCAAAGGGGGAGAAGTTGTATATAGATCTTAGGCTTCGAGTGAGAGAGTGTCTGCTTTTATTGTTGTTTTTTAAAACATTTGGTCTTTTGGTTTGGATGTGATATACTTTTGGTTGCTTGTTGTTTAAACACACACAAAAGTCTATTTGTGTTTGATCATACGTTGTTATGTGTGTTGCTACTAATTCCTATCTTTTTGATGGTTATGTGATGATCATTCAATTTGCTTAATGTGTTGTGCTATGTTGTTAACTCTTATTACTCTCGCACACCACCAAGTTGTATGTGACATGGAAGAAGTGCCCCATGTACCTAATCGATTGTGCATTTGCATTCAAATGCAAATTTAAAATAATGCACAAATTTACGAGAAGCTCTTGCTTATCACATACTTCTCAAAGCGACGATTATATTCATCGATTATATCATATGTCAAAGCTTTGATCTATATGTTTTCATCAATTGCCAAAAAGGGGGAGATTGAAAGAACATTTGCTCCCTTGGTGGTTTTGGTAATTAATAACAACATATATGTCATTGAACTAATGTTTCCACTAAGTATGTTTCAGGAAAATTTCAATGATGGGTTGGAAAAGGATTGTGGAATACCCCAAGATGCAAGGGAATAGAATGGCAAAGCTTCAAGAAAAGGACTCTACAATTTACATTTGTGAGAAATCACTTTGACTCCATAGGAAAGCCAATACTATTAAAAGGGGGTAAGGTTTTGTTAGTGAACAAAATGCTCATACGTGCACAAGTGATAGTCACCACATACACCCACAAGCTCTCCCACAAAAGTCTGTCCAAACCCAAATATTAAAAATTGGTGCAACCAACATTTTCACTCGGTGCCACCGATTCCAAACCCTAGAAAGACTCAGCCAAACCCTAGTTTTTTGGTGCAACCGATTATGCATTCGGTGCCACTGAGTTAGGCTACCAACTTTCTGTTACGCAAGTTCAAAATTTTGGTCCCTCTGAGTTTTGTGAATCGGCATCACCGAGATTGGGCATTCTGACCGTTGGTCAACTTATTGGTGCAACCGAGATTCCTATATCAGTCTCACTGAGATTCAAAAGTTGTCACCATTTGGTCACTTTGGTACCACCGAGATTAACACATAGGTGTCACGGAGTTGGTCATTTTGTGTGTAACGGTTGGATTTTTGGAGATGCCTATATATACCCCTCCACCACCACTCACTCGCAAGAGAAGCACTCAGAACTATTCCCCACTCATACCTACTGATTTTCTGAGAGAGAACCACCTACATGTGTTGAGATCATGCCATTCCATTCCTACCATATGAATCTTGATCTTTAGCCTCCCCAAGTTGCTTTCCACCCAATAAATCTCTTCCACCAAGCCAAATCTATGAGAGTGCGATTGTGTGTTAAGGAGTCTATCATCTTGAAGCACAAGAGCAAGGAGTTCATCGACACTATCAAGCTTATTACCTTTTGGAGGGTGGTGCCTCCTAGATTGGCTAGGTGTCGCTTGGGAGCCTCCTACTTCGTGTTGTGGAGTGAACCAAGAAGTTTGTAAGGGCAAGGAGATCACCTACTTCGTGAAGATCTACCCCGAGTTAGGCTAGTCCTCCGTGGACGTAGGCATCATGGTATAGTCAAGGTTGCTTCTTCATGGAACCCTCCATGGGTAGAGACCTCCGTGGACTCTTCGACTGTTACCCTTTGTGCGTTGAAGACTCCATAAACGTGGATGTACGATGGCGCCACCTATCGGAACCACGGGAAAAATCATCGTGTCACCAATTGCGTTTGATCTTCCTACCCTCTCTTTACTTACATGCTTGTCTTTACTTTCCGCTGCTATAATCTTAGACATGCATGTGTAGGGTGTACTTGACATACTATGAATGCTAAAATCTGCCAAGAATTAAAATTGGGAAAAAGTAGATTTTTAGGTCAAGTAGTCCAATCACCCCCCCCCCCTCTAGCACTACTTTTTATTCTACAAATCTCTTATATGCATGGTTAATTACAGCCTCGCATTTTTTTCTTTGAATCTTTGGTTTAGTTAGGCCAAGTAGATAGATTTTTTTAACATGGGAAGAGCTGCTTTGTGATGGGTTCGATCTTGTGATGTCCTTTCTCGGTGACAGAAGGGGCGGCAAGGCATGCATGTATCGATGCTATTAAGGATCACAAGATGGGGTCTATTCCTATATGAATAGATCTTGGCTACATCATGTCACCGTTCTTATTGCATTACTCCATTTCGCTGAACTTAATACACTAGAGGCATGCTGGATATCGGTCGATGTGTGGAGTAATAGTTGTAGATGCAGAATCATTTCGTTCTACTTATCTTGGACATCATGCCTATATAATGATCATTGCCTTGGACATTGTCATGATTATTTGAGCTTCTAGTTTCCCAACGGTAATTTTTGTACCCACCATGTGCTATACTCATGAGAGAAGCCAGTAGTGAAACCTACGGCCCCTGGGTCTACTTTTCCAACATATTGCTTTCCGATCTATCTTTTTGTCGCTTTTATTTTCAGATCTATTGATCCAAAAACCCAAAATTACCTTGTTGCAGTTTTTATTTGCTTCTTTTATTATTTTTTGTTCTTGTGAGATCTATTTGCCCAACCTATTACAGTCAAATCTATCTTTTTACCGTTGAGAGATTGACAACCTCTCTTTGGCGTTGGGTTGCAAGTATATGTTCTTTGTGTGCAGGTACCGTTTACATAGAGTTGTGTGGTCTTCCTCCTTGGATTGATACCTTGGTTTCTTAACTTGAGGGAAATACTTATCGTGGTTGTGTTGCATCACCCCTTCCTCTGTGGGGAAATACCGACGCGGTCTCAAGCCACGACATTGGTCACTGAAACTTGGTTGCACCGATATGGAACTTGGTAGTGCCGAGAAGTCGGTCTTGGCTAGGGTTTCTGTCTAAGGTTTTGACTCGGTGTAGCCGATAGGATATTGTTGGTGGCACCGATTTTGAGTGTTAGGGTCTAAGACAGAATATTTGTGGGAGAACTTGTGAGTGTTTTTGGTGGTTGAAACTTGATCATTTTGAGCATTTCATTCACCATCATTACTTCACCCCCTTTTGATAGTATTAGCTTTCCTATGGACTCAAAGTGATTTCTCACAAAGTAAAATGTAGAGTATTCATGCTTGTAGCTTGTCCAATCCTATTCCTTGCATCTTGGGGTCTCCTCATAATCCTTTGCCAATCACACATTGAACTTTTCCTGAAATATACTTAGTGGAAACATTAGTCCTATGAAATATATGTTGTTATCAATTACCAAAACCACCTAGGGAGAAGTTGTGCTTTCATGACTTGAAGACATGGAGGGGAGCTGGCATGCCTTGTGATGACATGGATTGGCAACTATTCTATGTGTTCACCCAGACTACCATTAGCAATGGCGAGCTTGCTTGTTTCTGATTGGATCATTGGCTGCAAGGAAACGCCCCTGCCATTATTGCCCTGTTTGCACACTTACTTGAAGGGAAAAAGCTAACTATCAAGGAGGTTCTACTAGAAAACCATTGGATGAAAGGATTGTAGCACATGGATACTATGTTGTTGCTAGATCAATTTATCTCTCTTTGGGAGTTGTTGCGGCCAATATCTTTGTCCATTGAGCCAGACTCCATTCGATGGCCGCTTACTACAGATGGATCCTACTTCGCGGCCTTTTCTTAGGTGCACGGTTCTTGGCTCGAATTGACTGACCTCTCTTGCACAAGACCTGGAAGATCAAGGTTGGCCTGAAGGTAAAATTGTATATGTGGTTGTTACTCCAAAACAGAAATTGGACGATAGATAGACTCCATATTTTTTTGAACCGTAAACCATAGAACAATAGTTCTATGGTATTTTGATTAAAAATAAATATCTACATACAAGGTTCAAAACAGAAGAAAAAAATCTAACCAATTCCTGCTCTAGGGAACAACATTGGAAATTAAGATCAGTCATTCCTTGAAGGCCTCTCTATGCCTTTCCTTTGTTCTGTGAATAATTAACCAAAGATCATTCCTGGGGAGTGTCCTACAAGCCTGAATGGAGGGGGCTTTAGCTTCATAAAGTTTTCCGTTTCTCTGCTTCCAGATGTGCCATGATCCCATGATTACAATATTCGTTGAGAAGGTAACTGGGAAACATTCAGTCATGAAGGTTATTTCTTCTAGTACATTGATTCCTCTTTTCCTGCTTGGAGCAATAGAATCCCAGCAACTCAGAGCAAAAGGGCACTCCCAAATTAGGTGCAATGTTGTCTCCTCGGTATAGGAATTGCAAAGTTCACGGTTGTAGCTGGGCAGGATGAAAGTTTTCCTATGCATAAGGATTCTAACATTCACTTTGTCATGGAGAAGGAGCCACATGAAAATCTTGTATCTCAACATTGCTCCACACTTCCAAATTTTACAGAAAATAATAGGTGCCTTCTCTTGCTTTTGCAATAGGTGATAGATTTAGATGAAGGAGTAGTCTGTGCTTTCCCATGGGTAACACCATTTGTCTAAAGCTTATGTTAGGATGGTATTCTGTTTAATGATGTTCAGGTTCTGAAACTGATCATAGGCCTGGACATATAGTGGGGTGTGGAAATGTTCAATAATGTCTTCAGACATAACTAGATTTCTGACATAGGCAGCTTCATTCTTGCAAAAGGAGAACAATTCCGGGAATTTTAGATTGAGTGAGCCATCACCAAGTTATCCTGCCAAAACATGATTGTATCTCTAGAGACAATTTTTGGGGATAGCAACTTGTTTGAATTCAGATAATAGTTTGATAATGATATTCCACCAGAAAGATCCTGGTGGTGCTGAGTTCATGATTTTATTGGGGTAATATGTTTTCCAGATGAGGTTTACCCATGGAACATCATGTTGATTGGGAAATTTTTGGAAATGTTTCGCAATGTACAGAACACCTAGTCCCCCCCCCCCGCGCCTTTATCTTTTGGCTAATTGACTTTGTCCCATGATATAAGCGCAGTTCCCTTATCTTGCTTCCCATACTTTCTCCGGAAGAAGTGTCTGGGAAATTTCTTAATTTGTTCCATCACCCCAACTAGTAGAGCAAGAGTGCACATGAACAGTATTGACAAGCTATAAAAACAAAGTTAACCAAGACCATTCTATGTCCATAGGACAACAGAGACGAGCAACATGCCAATCTTCTTTCAATTCTTTTCATAATTGGCATTAAATCTTCAATTCTTGGCTTTGAAATACAAAGAGGTAAGCACGGGTAAGTAAATGGGAAGGAGCCCACTTTACACCCAAAAAGTTGTGTCAGCATATTTATTTTCTCAGGTGATGTGTTGATAGGCACCATGATAGATTTATCACAATTGGCTCTCAAGCCAGTGTAAGCAGTGAAGTGCATCGGAAGGTTTTTAAGCTGGTTGAGTTGGGCAGATCTTGCATGCATAATAAGTGTCATAAACACATTGAATGATTGGGAAATCCTTATAAGCTTCAAATGCTATTGGGGCCATTCTTAAATTATTGTTCATGGCTTCATTGAGTATTGATTGCAATAGATCAGCTGCCAAACCAAAGAGCAGTGGGGAGAAAGGGTCTCCTTGTCTAACTTCCCTTTTGTAGAGGAATTGTTTCCCAGGTACTCCATTAAGCAAAATGAAAGATAATCCAGATGAAAAAATCATTTCCATCCACATGATCCATCTTGGACCAAAATCTCTAGCAATGAGCAGATCGTTAAGGCATTGTGCTCAATCATGTTGAAAGTTGTCTCAAAATCAAGCTTTAGAATAATAAGCTCATTTCCTGAGTGTTAGAACTGATGAATAAACTCATAGGACCATGCAAGACAGTCTTGGATGGATCTACTTGTAAGGAAGCCATATTGGTTCTTGTGAATGAGATTTAGAATAACTATTTGTAATCTGTTTGCTAGCAACTCTGCTTCGCATGTAGAATCGGCTACCACACTTTGCTTGGAACTGCACCAGCTTACCGCTCCCCCATTGAGAATAAATACGTATCCGGTTTGAGACTTAGAGTCATCCAGATGAGTGTTTGTATCGACGTAAGCCTTTACGATGAGCTCTTGATCACCTCCATAAACGAGAAACATTTTCTTAGTCCTTTTCAGGTACTTAAGGATATTCTTGACCGTTGTCCAGTGCTCCATTCCTGGATCGCTTTGAAACCTTCCGGCCATACTTACGGCAAGGCTGACATCAGGTCTTGTGCACAACATTGCATACATGATAGAGCCTATGGTGAAGCATAGGGAATGACACCCATCTTTTCTCTACCTTCTACAGTCATTGGGCATTGAGTCTTACTCAACTTCACACCTTGCAACACAGGTAAGAGCCCCTTCTTGGACTGATCCATTTTGAACTTCTTCAAAACTTTGTCAATGTATGTGCTCTGTGAAAGTCCTATTAAGCGTCTTGATCTATCTCTATAGATCTTGATGTCTAATATGAAAGCAGCTTCTCCTAGGTCCTTCATTGAAAAAACTCTTGTTCAAATATTCCTTCACGCTTTCCAACATTTATATATTATTTCATATCAGCAATATGTCATCCACATATAATATTAGAAATGCTATAGATCTCCCACTCACTTTATAAATACAAGCTTCTTCGTGAACTTGTATAAACCCGAATGCTTTGATCACCTCATCAAAGCAAAGATTACAACTCCGAGATGCTTGCACCAGTCCATAAATGGATCGCTGGAGTTTGCAAACTTTGTTAGCATTCTCTGGATCGATAAAACCTTCTAGTTGTATCATATACAACTCTTCCTTAAGGAAACCGTTAAGGAACGTTGTTTTGACATCTATCTACCAAATTTCATAATCGAAAAATGCAGCTATTGCTAACATGATTCTGACGGACTTAAACATCGCTACAGGTGAGAAGGTCTTGTCGTAGTAAAATCCTTGACCTTGTGAAAAACCCTTTGCCACAAGTCGAGCTTTATAGACGGTGGCATTACCGTCCACGTCTGTCTTCCTCTTAAAGATCCATTTGTTCTAAATGGCCTTTCGCCCTTCGGGTAAAACTTCCAAAGTCCATACTTTGTTTTCATACACGGATCCCATCTCGGATTTCATGGCCTCTAACCAATTCTCGGAATCCGGGCCCATCATTGCTTCTCCATAGCTCGTAGGTTAATCGTTGTCCAACAACATGACCTCTAAGACAGGGTTACCGTACCACTCAGGAGTAGTACACATCCTTGTCGACCTACGAGGTTCGATAGTAACTTGATCTGAAGCTTCATAATCATCATCATTAACTTCATCTTCAAACAATATAGGCTCTATAGAAACATCTTTCTGTGTTGCGCTACTCTCTGGTTGAATTAAAGGTTCAATAACTGCATCAAGTTCTATTTTCCTCCCAATCAATTCTTTCGAGAGAAACTCTTTCTCGAGAAATGTTCCGTTTCTAGCGACAAACACTTTGCCTTTGGATGTGAGATAGAAGGTATACCCAACTGTCTCTTTAGGGTATCCTATGAAGATGCATTTCTCCGCTTTGGGTTCCAGCTTTTCAGGCGGAAGCTTTTTGACATAAGCATCACATCCCCAAACTTTAAGAAACGCCAACTTTGGCTTCTTGCCAAACCATAGTTCATATGGCGTCGTCTCAACGGATTTCAATGGTGCCCTATTTAAAGTGAATGCGGCTGTATCTAATACATAACCCCAAAAGGATAGTGGAAAATTGGCACAAGACATCATAGAACGTACCTTATCTAATAAGGTTCGATTACGATGTTCGGACACACCATTATGTTGTGGTGTTCCAGGCGGTGTCAATTGTAAAACAATTCCACACTATCTTAAGTGACTGCCAAACTCATAACTCAGATATTCTCCTCCTCTATCAGATCGTAGGAATTTAATCTTCTTGTTACGATGATTCTCAACTTCACTCTGAAATTGCCTGAACTTTTCAAACATTTCATACGTGTTTCATTAAGTAAATATACCCATATCTACTTAAGTCATCAGTGAAGGTGAGAAAATAACTATATCTACCGCGGGCCTCAATGCTCATCGGACCGCACACATTAGTATGTATGATTTCCAACAAGTCACTTGCCCATTCCATTATTCCAGAGAACGGCGTTTTAGTCATCTTCCCCATGAGGCACGATTCACATGTGTCAAGTGATTCAAAATGAAGTGACTCCAAAAGTACATTAGCATGGAGCTTGTTCATGCGTTTTACACCAATATGACCTAAATGGCAGTGCTACAAGAAAGTGGTACTATCATTATCAACTCTACATCTTTTGGCATCAATGTTATGAACATGTGTATCATCACTATCGAGATTCAATATGAATAAACCCCTCACATTGGGTGCATGGCCATAAAAGATATTACTCATATAAATAGAACAACCATTATTCTTTGATTTAAATGAGTAACCGTCTCGCGATAAACAAGATCCAGATATAATGTTCATGCTTAACGCAGGCACTAAATAACAATTATTCAGGTTCATCACTAATCCCGATGGTAATCGAAGAGCGAGCGTGCCGATGGTGATCACATCAACCTTGGAACCATTTCCCATGCGCATCGTCACTTCGTCCTTTGCCAGCCTTTGTTTCTTCCGTAGTTCTTGTTTTTAGTTCCAAATGTGAGCAATCGAACCGGTATCAAATACCCAGGCACTACAACGAGAGTTGGTAAGGTACACATCAATAACATGTATATCATATATACCTTGTTTGTTGTTGGCTGCCTTCTTGTCGGCTAGATACTTGGGTCTGTTTTGCTTCTAGTGACCAGTTCCCTTACAATCAAAGCACTCAGTTTCTGGTTTGGGTCCAGCCTTGGGTTTCTTCACGGGAGGGGTAACTGCTTTGCCACTCTTCTTGGAGTTACCCTTCTTGCCCTTGCCATTATTCTTGAAACTAGTGGTTTTATTGACCATGAACACTTGATGCTCTTTCTGGATTTCAGACTCAGTGATTTCCAGCATCGCAAACAGCTCGGCGACTGACTTGTTCATCCCGTGCATGTTATAGTTCATCATGAAGATCTTGTAGCTAGGTGTCAATGATTTAAGAACTCTATCAGTGATTGCCTCCAGCGGAAGGGGCCTCCTTAATTCAGCCAGACGGTTCGAATACCCAGATATTCTGAGTATATGTTCACTAACAGACCCGTTCTCCTCCATCTTGCAAGCATAGAACTTATCGGAGGTCTCATACCTCTCGATCCAGGCATTCTTCTCAAAGATAAAAATCAACTCCTAGAACATATCATATGCTACATAACATTCAAAATGTCTTTGAAGTCCTAGTTCTAAGCCATACAACATTCCACATTGAACTATTGAGTAATCTCCAGAACATGCCTCCCAAGTGTTCTTAACATCTTCGGACGACACGGGAGTGGGTGGATCACCAAGCAGTGCATCAATGGCATAAGCCTTCTAGGAAGCCGTGAGGATAATCCTCAGATTACGGGCCCAGTCTACAAAGTTACTTCCATCATCTTTCAACTTGGCTTTCTCTAGGAACGCATTAAAATTTAGGGGAACTACTACGCGAGCCATTGATCTACGACATAAATTTGCAAAGGTTACTAAGACTATTGTTCAAGATAATGAGTTTAGTTAATCAAATTACTAAAATCTCCTAGTCAAATTGACATCCCTCTGGTCATCTAAGTGATACATGATCTAAATTCACCAACCCAAGTCCGATCATCACGTGAGATGAGGTGGTTTCAATGGTGAACATCATCATGTTGATCATATCTAGTATATGACTCATGTTCGACCTTTTGGTCTCTTGTGTTCCGAGGCCATGTATGTACATGCTAGGCTCGTCAAGTTTAACCCGAGTGTTCTGCACATGTAACACTGGCTTTTACCCGTTGTATGTGAACATAGAGTCTATCACACCCGATCATCACGTGGTGTCTCGACACGACGAACTTTCGCAACGGTGCACACTCGGGGAGAACACAATTTTATCTTGAAATTTTACTGAGGGATCACCTTATAATGCTACTGTCGTCCTAAGCAAAATAAGATGCATAAAAGGATTAACATCACATGCAAATCATAAGTGACATGATAGGGCCATGAACTTGTGCTTTTGATCTCCATCTTCAAAGCACCGGCATGATCTCCACCATCACCAGCATGACACCATGATCTCCATCATCTTGATCTCCATCAATGTGTCTCCATGAGGTTGTCGCGCCAACTGTTGCTTCTACGACTATTGCTAACTCATAGCAATAAAGTAAAGCAAAACAGCAAAAATAATTATAGACAGCCATATGGCTCCTGTCGGTTGTCGTACTCATCGACATCCAAGTCATGATATTCTATACAAAACATGATCATCTCATACATCACATATATCTCATCATGTAATTGGCCATATCACATCACAACATACCCTGCAAAAACAAGTTAGACGTCCTCTAATTGTTGTTGCATGTTTTACGTGGCTGCTACGGGTATCTAGCAAGAACAATTCTCACCTCCTCAAAAACCACAACGGTGATACATAAATTTCTATTCAACCTTCTCGAGGACTGCCTTTGTCGAATTTGATCCAACTAGAGTAGGAGAGACAGACACCCACCAGCCATCTTTATGCAACAAAGTCACATGTGAGTCAATGGAACCGGTCCCTCGTAAGCGTACGACTAAGGTTGGTCTGGGCTGCTTCATCCCACAATACCGCTAAATCAAGAAAAGAACAATGGAGGAAGCAATCTGAGCATCAACTCCCACAAACTCCTTTCTATTCTACTTGTGATCTCATCTACACATAGACCTAGCTCATGATGCCACTGTTGGGGAACGCTGCATGGGAAACAAAATTTTCCTACACACACGCAAGATCTATCCATGGTGATGAGCATCTACGAGAGGGAGAGTGGATCTACATACCCTTGTAGATCGCTAAGAGGGAAGCATTGAGAAACGTGGTTGATGTAGTCTAATGTCTTCGTGATCCAAATCGCTAGCCGTCACGCGATCCGATCATGATCCGTCTCGATCTAGCGCCGAACGGACGGCACCTCCGCGTTCAGCACACGTACAGCTCGATGACGATCTCTGCCTTCTTGATCCAGAAAGGAGCAGAGAGGTAGATGAGTTCTCCGGCAGTGCGACGACGCGGCGGTGGTGGTGGTGGAACTATTCCGGCAGGGCTTTGCCTAAGCACCGTAGGAATCTATTTGGTGGAGGAACTAGGGAATAGAGAACTAGTACATGGACTTGTATGTTCTGGGGCTCTATTCTTCTAGTATATATAGGAGGGAGGTAGGAGGAGGCAGCTCTAGGGTTTCCCCCTAGGTGCTTCGGTCGAAGGAGGAGGTGGAGGAGTCCACCTCCAATCCTACTCCAAGTAGGATTCCAGTCCTACTTGGAATCCTTCCCCCACTTGGTTTGTTTTCCTTTTCCCACATCATAGCCACATGGGCCTCTTGGGGATGGATTTACCAGCCCACTAAGGGCTGGTGCACCACCCCTTAGGCCCATGTGGTCTCCCGGCGTGGGTGGCCCCTCCCGATGGCCCTCTGGCACTCCCGGTACACTATTGGAAATACCCAAAACTTTTTTGGTGGCCAGAACGGGACTTCCTATATATCAATCTTTACCTCCAGACCATTCCGGATCTCCTCATGACGTCCGGGATCTCATCCGGGACTCCGAACAACCTTCGGTCGCCGCCATACATAACTCAATACTACTGAAACGTCACCGAACGTAAGTGTGCAGACCCTGTGGGTTCGGGAACTATGTAGACATGATCGAGACACCTCTATGGTCAATAACCAATAGAGGGACCTGGATTCCCATATTGGTTCCTACATATTCTACAAAGATCGTTACTGGTTGAACCTCTGTGTCAAGGATTCAGTTAATCCTGTATGATGTTCCCTTTGTTCTTCGGTATGTTACTTGCCCGAGATTCAATCGTCGGTATCTCTATACCTAGTTCAATCTCGTTACCGACAAGTCTCTTTACTCGTTCCGTAATAAAAGATCTCGTGTCTAACACTTTAGTCAATTTGCTTGCAAGGCTTGTTGTGATGTTGTATTACCGAGTGGGCCCTGAGATACCTCTCTGTCATATGGAGTAACAAATCCCAGTCTTGATCCATCCCCACTCAACAGACACCTTCAGAGATACTTGTAGAGCATCTTTATAGTCACCTAGTTATGTTACGACGTTTGATACACACAAGGTATTCCTCTGGTGTCAGTGAGTTACATGATCTCATGGTCATAGGAACAGATACTTGACATGCAGAAAACAATAGCAATAAACTGACATGATCATATGCTACGTTCATAGTTTGGGTCTTGTCCATCACATCATTCTCCCAATGATGTAATCTCATTATCAAATGACATCTCATGTCCATGACTAGGAAACATTAACCATCTTTGATCAACGAGCTAGTCTACTAGAGGCATACTAGGGACACAATGTTGTCTATGTATCCACACATGCATTTGAGTTTCTAATCAATACAATTATAGCATGGATAATAAACGATTATCATAAACGAAGAAATATAATAATAATCATTTTATATTGCCTCTAGGGCATATTTCCAACAGCCGGAGCCTGTGTCAAAGTCTCCATCATCATCATCGCCGTAGCCACGTGTCAATGTCGTCGTCGCCGCTACCGCAACCCCATGTCATAAATTAACTACATTACAAAGAAAGAAATGCACACGAACAAGAAGTTAGCTCAAGTTGTACAAGAATAAACTAACTACAAGAAGAGAACATAATTTGGAAAGAAGACATCAAAGGATGTCACATAATGGAAAAACTAGTCATCATTGATAGTAAAGCAAGATAAGCAAATGGTACTATATTCATGTCCATGCTTCTAGCAACAAACGGGGCAGCAAATGCAGCTTTTCTCTCATCGTTTATCTTCTTAGCTTCTAGATTCTACAAGTTAAGTAACAACACTATTCCTCTCATGCTGCCAACAATAAACTAAAGACTATGTTCTGACAAAATTAAGCACCAACAAGGCAGTAGAAGCTATAAACCGTGAGACGATGCACTCAAATCAATAAGTTATCCTATGTACAGATTAAATGCACAAAACAACCAAGAAAAAGTTTTTTGTATTTGTACACCTTTCTGATAAGTATATCAAATATATGAATATGTTCTGCAGAAAAATATAGTGGGTTGTGATGCAACTATGTAATTTCACCTATATTAAAATTTCAAGCACAAACCCGTAGTTGCTAGATATTTTGTCGTCCATCAAAAGAAGAATGGTTATCTTTCTTTCTAGATTCCTACCACTTATACAGAGCATGTTGATAGCGCACTTAGTTATTTGTGATACTTCCAGTATACTCAAACTTGGATGTGCCAGAAAACTAAAACCAGAAGAATGGTCGCCCCTTGTAAATTTATAAAGATGAATCATGAAAACTATTCCTGGTAGCTCATATCTAGAAATAAAACTAATTCCTCAACTCAACAAGATAACATTCTACTCGTTAAGTAAATATATGTGCCAAAGAAACTTGTTATGCATCAGGAATAATTATGTAGTCAACAACCAACAGATTTTCTTGCATCTATATGCTTGTGCCAATCAATCATTTCCCTAATCTCTCAATTTCTCTATTTTTATCTTACTTTGTCAGTATGAACATGTATAGTTATACACCAAGACAAAATTAGAGAAGAGCATAATAAGAGTCTATGACTGCATAGTACATATTCAGAATATGTAATCTAAGCATTTAAGGTTGCAATAAGACTATAGAGAAGCAGATCCTAAGTATTTTGAACATTCAGTCAACATAATCTAAGCATTTTGCGAAACATGCGTACGAACAAAAAAAATTGAATATCGTATTGTATATTGTATCCAGGTGTTCGTAAAAGACACGCATGGCTTGGTTATGGCTCCATTTGGCATTGTACTGGCTTCTCAAAGCACTTGTTGTTCCTATTTACCAATACAACATCTGCTCTTTTCGCCAACAGCCATAATTATCTCCAGGATCATTATTGTCCAAATCAAACTGATCTGTGCCACTATGAAGGCCTTCACGACAACACGATCAACTTACGTACTGAAGATTTAATATGACACCAACTTCTTTGTTTCACAACAGGAGCTCTTGATGCGATGCCAAAAGCAAGGATCATAAAAAATTTCTTCCTTCACAGGGCAACAATGCTTGCAGAGGCAACTGATGGTTTTCACTGACCTAAACAAATTCTCACTAAACAACTACTAGCACACTATTCTTTCCGACGAACACGTGTTGACAAAATGTTTCAGAAAACAAAACCATAAGAACAAAGAAAATAAACAAGGGCGTGAATCCATGCTACAACTTTGTTATGGTAGTACTTTGTTATGATATTTTGTGTTTTCTGCTTGGCTAATTAAAAATCATCAGTAACTATTCAATGTGAAAGCAAAAGTTCTATCAATTACTAGTTATATCATGTGGTTGTATTTAGTCGGTGCATGTGTATAACTAGTAGACTAATGGTCGGCTGTAATCGCACTTAGCATATTAATTGCCATATGCTAATTAACCACCGCCATGTTCAGAAGGGACTTGACCTTTGATTAAATGGAGCGACTTTGTCGATTATTCTGGTCATTACTACTATGATTTTGTGAAATGATACTGTTGGAACTGTGTAGTGCCACGGTCTAAGGTTTAAATGGAGTAGTGCCGGAAATGTGGAGTGCCGCGATCTAATGCCTCTCTTCAGATATGGATGAAGATGGTCCCTGCTTTGGCATAATACCTATACAAATTTCCATTTGGTCTTGAAGCTAGCAGAGCATGAATTCTACATGGACGGGCCATGCTTTGCCATAATAACAATAAAAATATGCTATGGGAAAGCAATTACCATAATAAAAATACATGGACGGTTCAAGAGAGATAAATGGGAAAGCAATTTTTTTACCAGTGAAAGAGGAGAGAAAATTAGAGAGAGAAAACGATGGGCTATAGCTCGCTGGGCTAGGCCTCGTACGTGACCGTTTTGGGTATTAATATTGACGGCGTGGCACAAGCAAAATCACTTGTGACGTACCTACTAATCCACACGCCATCAATAAGTTTTGACATTTTTTTTCCTTTTTTCATATAGACATTCCTTATTACTGGTGACGTGGAAAAAAGTCACACGTCATCAGTATGTCGATTACCAGTGGCCTGAGAAAAAATTACACGCCATCACTAACTTGCGACCAGGTAGGCTGCTAGATCCCAAATAGTAGTGGCGTGGATTTTAGGCGACACGCCACCAGTAATGAAATAGTGATGACGCACTAAATATGCCAAAAATAGTGGTGGCATGGCTTGAAAATGAGGTGTCGTCAATTAAAGTTGTGGCTAGCCATTTCTCTGCTAGTGTTATGATAATTTTGACTAAGCAATTCAATAATGATATAGGTCTAAAATCATTTCACAAGAGCATTTTTTTGGGCACTAATGTAATGTAAGAAGAGTTAATGCTTTGTAGGTTTATGTTGCCATTGTAGAAATCTTGAATGAGCACATCGGAATCTGGAGCAATAATATCCCAGCAGTGCTTAATGAAGACTGAGTTGAACCCATCCGAACATGTAGCTTTATCAGATGGAAGATTTTTAACCACTGCATCAATTTTTTGCTTAGTGAAAGGTTTTTCAAGATCTTTCAAGTAAGGATTTCTGGAGATAAGTGTATCTAGCTTTAAAAGGTTAAAAGTAGGTATAAAAATCACTAGTAGAGAATGCTAGCCACACTCTTGTTGGTGGCGCGTCATTTTCCCCACGCCAGCACTAATATTTTTAAATAGTGATGGCGTTGGACGAAATGGTATGGCAGCGTTGTGCAGTTCGTGCTGGCGTGGACATAAAGTGGAACGCCACCAGAATGTGGGTCCTGCTGAGCTGACCAGTCAGAATATATTGCTGGCGTCATATGTCCTAAGACGCCATAGATATATTATGTAGTGCTGGAGTTCACTGTCCGTGAATGCCAGCATTAAGTTTTGCCTATATAAGCTAGTGTTGGAAGCCCCTTTGTTTCTCAAAATACGTTCACTTTCAATTCTTCTCCCTAACAACTAGTTAGCTTCTTCTAGTTATGGATCCACGTCAGCAGAGTGTGTCGAAAGTTTGGGACTCCACCGCCTTGGCCGAGCTCTGGTTCTGTTGGCTACACCATGAGCTCGTCACGACCAATGCAGTTCGGCGAATCATCCCAGCGCAGCAGCACGACTGTTGTTCAATCCGGGAGCTACGCCACTAACGTCGAAGATACCGGCCCTGTGCTGCTTTACGGCTGTGGTCGCCCTCTTGATAAGCATATGTCACACACATAATGGAATCCGAAGCTAGAGTTCTACATCTGCGTTAACCGTGGAAAGATACGTATCTACATATTGATTGGTTTTCAGCTATTTGGCACAATTCAACTCCTCTAGTGTCGCTCACATCAATATGTGTATTATATATTTATATATTTATATATATATGTATGTATATTGTGATCCATAGAAAACATGAGAAAATATTGCTTCACATGAATATGGGTTGATCTTGTCCTAAGCGAGTTGCTCGACTACTCCATTGGACCTTTGAGACGATAAATAGATGAGATGCAACTCCAGAACGATGTGATGCAAGGCCAAATAAAAAAATTCAAGATGCTTCGATATGCTCTTTTAGCTGGTTGCATGCTTGGCCTATTTCTCCCAGTTGGATCGATGGCATCATTTTCTTCTGGTGGCCGTCATCACACTGATGACGTTCTTAGTCTAGATCTAGTGGTAGTAAATTATAATTATTATTTTTATTATCCTTCTGAAATGTATGTAAACATGCTAGATTAATTAATGAAATCTATGTTGTTCATGTATATGAATTATATTTTGAACTAATACTTTAATTATGTATACATATATATATTCACAAAAGATAAAAATAATAAATAATAAACTAAAATGGCATTGGCCACGTGGGTCAACGCTATCAAACACACCGTCGCACATCAAATTCAACCACTCGTATATACACATCTGGCTCTAATCCCCACACAAACGCCTCCAAATCAATCCCAACCCGACGACGTCGGCGCCATCTCTGACTCCACATCGCCGTCGTCTCCCTCTACATCTCCACCTCTGATGTCGTCGTCTCCGCGCGTCCATTGTTGTCGCTGTCTCCGCGCAACCTCCGTCGTCGCCGTCTCCGCGCCTCCACCGTCGTTGGTGTCTTCGCGCCTTCACCGCCGTCATCGTCTTCTCCACCGTCGTCCCATCGCCGTCTTCTCCACCATCGTCTCGTCGCCTCCATCGCGGGTGAGTAATTGTAGTTTCAGATTTTAGTTAGTTGTGTAGTGCAGATTTGTGTTGTACTTGTAGTTTTAGATTTTAGTGTAGTTGTGTACTTTTAAATTTTAGTGTAGTTGTGTATTTGTAGATTTTAGTGTAGTTATGTAGTTTTAGATTTTTAGTGTGGTTGTGTAGTTGCAGATTTTTAGTATAGTTGTGTAGTTTCAGATTTCAGTGTAGTTGTGTAGTTTCGGATTTTTAGTATAGTTATGTAGTTTCAGATTTTAGTCTAGTTTTGTAGTTTAATTACATTGTTTATAGATTTTATATATATGTGTGTGTGTCGCATGTACAGTCATATCGCTCCGAAGTATCATGGTGTGTGACAGAAGGGTACTAAATACTATGCAACCATCACGAAGACAATGTCGTCCATCAGCTTGTGTTGGGGAACGTCGCATGGGAAACAAAAAATTTCCTACGCACACGCAAACCTATCCATGGTGATGAGCATCTACTAGAGGAAGAATGGATCTACGTACCCTTGTAGATCGCTAAGAGGGAAGCGTTAAGAAACGCGGTTGTTGTAGTCGAACATCTTCGCGATCCAAATCGCCGAGCGTCCCGCGATCTCATCACGAGCCGTCCCGCGATCCAATCACGATCCGTCCCGCGAACTCATCACGATCCGTCCCGCGATCTCGTCACGATCCGTTCCGCGATCTCGTCACGGTCCGTCCCGTGGCCTTGATCACGATCCTTTCGATCTAGTACCGAACGGACGGCACCTCCGCGTTCAGCACACGTGCAGCTTGATGACGATCTCCACCGTCTTGATCCAGCAAGAGGAGGTGGAGAGGAGAGAGAGTTCACCGGCAGCGTGACGGCGCTCCGGTGATGGTGGTGGTGGAGCAATTCCGGCAGGGCTTCGCCTAAGCACTGCGGAAAACCAATCTAGAGGAGCACCGGTGGAACGGGTAGCACGTGGCCGTAATTTCTGTACAAAAACCCTCTATTTCACTAGTATATATAGGAGGAGAGGAGAGGAAGAGGGGCTGGCGCACAAGGCAGCCAACCAGCCTTTTGCGCCAAGGAGGAGAGGAATCCTACTTCTCCTCCAATCCTAGTTGGACTAGGATTGCTCCCTATTGGCTGATTTTCCACTTTTTCCTTTAGCCTTTTCTTCTCCTGTGCCATGGGCCTTATTGTGGTTGTTTCTCCAGCCCACTAAGGGCTGGTTATCACTCTCCACAGCCCATGGACCCTCTGGCGTCGAAATACCCCTCCCGGAGGTCCCCCGGTACACTACCGGCACTCTCGGTACACTACCGATGAGCCCGAAACTTTTCCGGCGACCAAACTGGGACTTCCTATATATGAATCTTTACTTCCGGACCATTTTGGAGCTCCTCGTGACGTCTGGGATCTCATCCGGGACTCCGAACAACCTTCGGTCACCACCACACATAACTCTACACTACTGAAACATCACCGAACCTTAAGTGTGCAGACCCTGCGGGTTCGAGAACTATGTAGACATGACCGAGACACCTCTACGGTCAATAACCAATGGAGGGACCTGGACCTCCACATTGGTTCCTACATATTCTACGAAGATATTTATCGGTCGAACCTCTATGTCAAGGATTCAGTTAATCCCGTATAACGTTCCCTTTGTTCTTCGGTATGTTACTTGCCCGAGATTCGATCGTCGGTATCTCCATACCTAGTTCAACCTCGTTACCGGCAAGTCTCTTTACTCGTTCAGTAATACAAGATCCCGCAACTAACAATTAGTCACATTGCTTGCAAGGCTTATTGTGATGTTGTATTACCGAGTGGGCCCTGAGATACCTCTCCGTCACACGGAGTAACAAATCCCAGTCTCGATCCATGCCAACTCAACAGACACCATCGGAGATACCTGTAGAGCACCTTTATAGTCACCTAGTTACGTTGCGACGTTTGATACACACAAGGCACTCATCCGATATCCATGAGTTGCATGATCTCATGGTCATAGGAACATATACATTGACATGCAGAAAACAGTAGCAATAAACTGACACGATCATACGCTACGTTTGTAGTTTGGGTCTTGTCCATCACATCATTCTCCTAATGATGTGATCCCGTTATCAAATGACATCTTATGTCCATGTCTAGGAAACCTTAACCATCTTTTGATCAACGAGCTAGTTCACTAGAGGCATACTAGGGACATGGTTTTGTCTATGTATCCACACATGCATTTAAGTTTCCGATCAATACAATTATAGCATGGATAATAAACGATTATCATGAATAAGGAAATATGATAATAACTAATTTATTATTGCCTCTAGGGCATATTTCCAACAGTCTCCCACTTGCACTACGGTCAATAATCTAGTTCACATCACCATTTGATTCGCATTGTTATGAATCTAACACCCAACGAGTTCTGGTGTTCGATCATGCTTTGCATGTGAGAGAGGTCTTATAGTCAATGGTCTGCGATATTCAGATCCGTGTGTACTTTGCAAATCTCTATGTCAAACCGTAAACACTACTACCACACTCCACTTGGTACTATTCCAAATGGCTGCTCCACTATACGTATCCAGATTGCTACTACGAGTCATCCAGATAAGTGTTAAAGCTTGCATCGACGTAACGCCTTACGACGAACCCTTTATCACCTCCATAATCGAGAAACAATTCCTTTAGTCTCTTAGTCACTGAGGATAATGTTAACCATTGTCCAGTAATCCACACCTGGATCACACTTGTACCCCTTGACAGACTCATGGCAAGGCACACATAAGTGCGGTACACAGCATGGCATACTATACAGAGCCTATGGCTAAGGCATAGGGGACGATGTTCGTCCTTTCTCTTTCTTGTGCCATGGTCGAGCTTTGAGTCTCACTCAACTTCATACCCTACAAATCAGGTGAGAACTCTTTCTTTGACTGATCCATTTTGAACTCTTTCAAAATCTTTGTCAAGGTATGTACTCATTGAAAGTCTCATCAAGTCATCTTTGATCTATCTCTATAGACCTTGATGCTCAATAGGTAGTTTTATCCAGGTTTTACTTTGAAAATCACTTTTCCAAATAACCGCTTATGCTTTCCAGAATTTCTACATTATTTCCGATCAACAATATGTCATCTACATATACTTATCAGAAATTCTATAGTGCTCCCACTCACTTTGTTGTAAATACAAGTTTCTCGTAAACTTTGTATAAACTACAAAACTTTGATCACCTCATCAAAGTGTACATTCCAACTCCGAGATGCTTGCTTCAGTCCATAGAAGGATTACTGAAGCTTGCTCACCTTTTAGCATCCTTAGGACTGACAAAACCTTCTGGTTGTATCACATACAACCTTTCCTCAAGTAAACCGTTAAGGAAACGATGTTTTGACATCCATCTGCCAGATTTCATAATTGAAAATGCAGCAACTGCTAACATAATTCCAACAGACTTTTAGCATCGCTACGAGTGAGAAAGTCTCATCATAGTCAACTCCTTTGAACTTGTCACAAACATCTTTGCAACAAGTCGAGCTTTACAAATGGTGATATTTACCATCAGTGTTTGTCTTCATTTTAAAGATCCATTTGTATTCAACGACCTGCTGTCCAACGAGCAAGTCTACCAAAGTCTATACTTGGTTCTCATACATGGATCCTATCTCGGATTTCATGGCCTCCAACCATTTGTCGGAATCCAGGCCCATCATCGCTTCTCCATAGCTCGTAGGTTCATCGTTGTCCAACAACATGACCTCCAAGACAGGGTTGTCGTACCGCTTAGGAGCAGTACATATCCTTGTCGACCCACGAAGTTCGATAATAACTTGATCCTGAAGCTTCATGATCATCATCATTAACTTCCTCTTCAACTAACGTAGGCTTCACAGAAACATCTTTCTGCGCTACGCTACTCTCTGGTTGAACAAAGGTTTAACAATCCTCATCAAGTTCTATCTTCCTCTCACTCAATTCTTTCGAGAGAAACATTTCCTCGAGAAAGGATCCGTTTAAGCAACAAACACTTTGCACTTGGATCTGAGATAGAAGGTTCACCCAAATGATCTTAGGGTATTCTATGAAGATGCATTTGTCCGCCTTGGGTTCGACCTCATTAGGTGAAAACATTTTCCACACAAGTGTCGCAGCCCCAAATATTAAGAAATGACAGCTTAGGATTCTATCAAACCATAATTCACACGATGTCATCTCAACGGATTTAGATGGTGCCCTATTTAAAGTGAATGTAGTTGTCTCTAATGCATAACCCCGAAATTATAGTAGTAAAACGATAAGAGACATCATAGCACGCACCATGTCCAATAGAGCATAACTATGATGTTTGGACACACCATCACACTATGGTGTTCCAGGTGGCGTTTAGTTGTGAAACAACTTTCACATTGTCTTAAGTTGTATGCCAAACTCGTGACTCAGATATTCACCTCCACGATCATATCGCAGTCGTTTTTATCTTCTTGTCACGATGATCTTAAACTTCACTCTGAATTTGCTTGAACCTTTCAAACGATTCAGACTTGTGTTTCATTAAGTAAATATACACTATATCTACTCAAATCATCAGTGAAGGTAAGAAAATAACGATATCCACTGCACGCTACAAGACTCACTAGATTGCATACATCAACATGTATCATTTCCAATGAATCACTTGCCCGCTCCATCCAACGGGGTCCTTTAGTCATCTTGCCCAAGAGGCATGGTTCGCATGTCTCAACCGATTCGAAATCGAATGAGTCCAAGTATCCATCAGCATGGAGTTTCTTCATGCGCTTTATACCAATATGACATTTTGCGGCAGTGCCACAAGTATGTGGTACTATCATTATTTAACTTTGTATCTTTTGACATCAATGTTATGAACATGTGTATTACTACGATCAAGATTTCAACAAACCATTCTCACTGGGTGCATGACCATTGAAGGTATTATTCATGTAAACAGAATAACCGTTATTCTCTGACTTAAATGAATAACAGTATTGCAACAAACATGATCTAATCATGTTCATGCTCAACGCAAAACACCAAATAACATTTATTTAGGTTCGTCACTAATCCTGAAGGTAGAGAGAGCGTGCGATGTTGATCACATCAACCTTGGAAACATTTCCAACACACATCGTCACCTCACCCTTAGCTAGTTCTCCGTTTATTCCGTAGCTTTTATTTCGAGTTATTAACATTTAGCAACCGAACCGGTATCCAATACCCAGGTGCTACTAGGAGTACTAGAAAGGTACACAATAATAACTCGTATATCAAATATACTTCTGTCGATGTTGCCAACCTTCTTATCTACCAAGTATCTAGGGTTGTTCCGCTTCAGCGACCTCTCACCTCATAATAGAAGCACTTAGTCTCGGGTTTGAGTTCAACTTTGGGTTGCTTCACTGGAGCAGCAACTGACTTGCTATCTATGAATTTTCCCTCCTTGCTCTTTCCCTTTTCGAAACTAGTAGTTTGATTAACCATCAACACTTGACGTCCTTCTTGATTTCTACCTTCGCGGTGTCAAACATCGCGAACAGCTCAGGGATCAATACTTCTATCCCTGGTGTTTTATAGTTCATCACTAAGTTCTAATAGCTTTAGTGACAGTGACTTGGAGAACTATATCAATCACTATCTTATCTGGAAGATCAACTCCCACTTGATTCAAGCGATTGTAGTACCCAGACAATCTGAGTACATGCTCAACGATTGAGCTATTCTCCTTCATCTTACAGGCAAAGAATCTTGTTGGAGATCTCATATCTCGCAACACAGGCACGAGCCTGAGATCACAATCTCTGCTCCTAGAACATCTCATATGTTCCGTGACGTTCAAAACGTTTCGGAGCCTCAATTCTAAGCCGTAATGCATGACGCACTAAACTATCAAGTAGTCATCGAAACATGCCTGTCAGATGTTCACAACATCTATAGACGACGCTAGAGGGGGTGGCGCACCGAGCAGTGCATTAAGGACATAAGCCTTCTGTGCAGCAATGAGGACAATCCTCAGATCACGGACCCAGTCCGCAATATTGCTACCAACATCTTTCAACTCTATTTCTCTAGGAACATATAAAAATTTAAGGGAGCTACAGAGTGAGCTAGTAATCTACAACATAATTTGCAAAGACACTATTGACTATGTTCATGATAATGAGTTCAATTAATCATATTACTTAAGAACTCACACTCAAATTGACATCCCTCCGATCATTCGAGTGATACATGATCCAAATTCACCAACTCAAGTCCGATCATCACGTGAGTTGAGGTGGCTGCAATGGTGAACATCATTATGTTGATCATATCTACTATATGACTCATGTTCGACCTTTCGGTCTCTTGTGTTCCGAGGCCATGTCTGTACATGCTAGGCTCATCAAGTTTAACCCGAGTGTTCTGCGCGTGCAACACTGGCTTGCACCCATTGTATGTGAACGTAGAGTCTATCACACCCGATCATCACGTGGTGTCTCAACACGACGAACTTTCGCAACGGTGCACACTCGGGGAGAACACAATTTATCTTGAAATTTAAGTGAGGGATCACCTTATAATGCTACCGTCGTACTAAGCAAAACAAGGTGCATAAAAGGATTAACATCACATGCAATTCATAAGTGACATGATATGGCCATGAACTTGTGCTTTAGATCTCCATCTTGAAAGCACCGGCATGATCTCCATCGTCACCGGCACGACACCATGATCTCCATCATCTTGATCTCCATCAACGTGTCGCCATCGGAGTTTTCACGCCCTGCATGCTTCTACTACTATTGCTACCATTTAGCGATAAAGTAAAGCATTACATAGCGCTTAATGATTGACACGCAGGTCATACAATAATTAAAGACAACCCTATGGCTCCTGCCGGTTGCCGTACTCATCGACATGCAAGTCGTGAAATTCTATACATCACATGATCATCTCATACATCACATATATCACATCATGTAATTGGCCATATCACATCACAACATACCCTGCAAAAACAAGTTAGACGTCCTCTAATTGTTGTTGCATGTTTTACGTGGCTGCTACGGGTATCTAGCAAGAACAATTCTCATCTACGCAAAAACCACAACGGTGATACATTAGTTGCTTTTCAACCTTCTCAAGGACCGCCTTTGTCGAATCCGATCCAACTAAAGTGAGAGAAACTGCCACCCGCAAGCCATCTAGGCAACAAGTTGCGTCGAGGGAACCGGTCTCTCGTAAGTGTAGGAGTAATGTTGGTCTGGGCCGCTTCATCTCACAATACCGCTGAACCAAAATCCGACCAAGGGAGGAAGCAATCTAAGCATCAACGCCCACAAACCTTTTGTGTTCTACTCGAGATCTCATTGAACCAACAACCTAGCTCATGATGCCACTGTTGGGGAACGTCGCATGGGAAACAAAAAATTTCCTACGCACACGCAAACCTATCCATGGTGATGAGCATCTACTAGAGGGAGAGTGGATCTACGTACCCTTGTAGATCGCTAAGCGGGAAGCGTTAAGAAACGCGGTTGGTGTAGTCGAACATCTTCGTGATCCAAATCGCTGAGCGTCCCGCGATCTCATCACGAGCCGTCCCGCGATCCAATCACGATCCGTCCCGTGAACTCATCACGATCCTTCCCGCGATCTCGTCATGATCCGTTCCGCGATCTCGTCACGGTTCGTCCCGTGGCCTTGATCACGATCCTTCCGATCTAGTACCGAACGGACGGCACCTCTGCGTTCAGCACACGTGCAGCTTGATGACGATCTCCACCGTCTTGATCCAGCAAGAGGAGGTGGAGAGGAGAGAGAGTTCACCGGTAGCGTGACGGCGCTCCGGTGATGGTGGTGGGGGAGCAATTCCGGCAGGGCTTCGCCTAAGCACTGCGGAAAACCAATCTAGAGGAGCACCGGTGGAACGGGTAGCACGTGGCCGTAATTTCTGTGCAAAAACCCTCTATTCCACTAGTATATATAGGAGGAGAGGAGAGGAAGAGGGGCTGGCACACAAGGCAGCCAACCAGCCTTTTGCGCTAAGGAGGAGAGGAATCCTACTTCTCCTCCAATCCTAGTTGGACTAGGATTGCTCCCTATTGGCTGATTTTCCACTTTTTCCTTTAGCCTTTTCTTCTCCTGTGCCATGGGCCTTATTGTGGTTGTTTCTTCAGCCCACTAAGGGCTGGTTATCACTCTCCACAGCCCATGGACCCTCTGGGGTCGAAATACCCCTCCCGGAGGTCCCCCGGTACACTACCGGCACTCTCGGTACCCTACCGATGAGCCCGAAACTTTTCCGGCGACCAAACTGGGACTTCCTATATATGAATCTTTACCTCCGGACCATTCCGGAGCTCCTCGTGACGTCCGGGATCTCATCCGGGACTCCGAACAACCTTCGGTCACCACCACACATAACTCTACACTACCGAAACGTCACCGAACCTTAAGTGTGCAGACCCTACGGGTTCGAGAACTATGTAGACATGACCGAGACACCTCTACGGTCAATAAAAAATGGCGGGACCTGGACGTCCACATTGGTTCCTATATATTCTACGAAGATCTTTATCGGTCGAACCTCTATGTCAAGGATTCAGTTAATCCCGTATAACGTTCCCTTTGTTCTTCGGTATGTTACTTGCCCGAGATTCGATCGTCGGTATCTCCATACCTAGTTCAACCTCGTTACCGGCAAGTCTCTTTACTCGTTCAGTAATACAAGATCCCGCAACTAACAATTAGTCACATTGCTTGCAAGGCTTATTGTGATGTTGTATTACCGAGTGGGCCCTGAGATACCTCTCCGTCACACGGAGTAACAAATCCCAGTCTCGATCCATGCCAACTCAACAGACACCATCGGAGATACCTGTAGAGCACCTTTATAGTCACCCAGTTACGTTGCGACGTTTGATACACACAAGGCACTCATCCGATATCCGTGAGTTGCATGATCTCATGGTCATAGGAACATATACTTGACATGCAGAAAACAGTAGCAATAAACTGACACGATCATACGCTACATTTGTAGTTTGGGTCTTGTCCATCACATCATTCTCCTAATGATGTGATTCCGTTATCAAATGACATCTTATGTCCATGACTAGGAAACCTTAACCATCTTTTGATCAACGAGCTAGTTCACTAGAGGCATACTAGGGACATGGTTTTGTCTATGTATCCACACATGCATTTAAGTTTCCGATCAATACAATTATAGCATGGATAATAAACGATTATCATGAATAAGGAAATATGATAATAACTAATTTATTATTGCCTCTAGGGCATATTTCCAACAGCTTGGCCACTAGGACACCCCAGAGTAGCGACGCGCGCCTACGATGCAAAGACAGTTGAGTATCACAAGGAAAAAAACGATTCTAAATTTCCTGATTACCATGAGTACACGCAGTTCCTCGCACCGGAGAACATAAGGATATGCACTAGGGCTGAGAAGAAGGAGAACCTCCAAGCCGAGCAACATTTGTTTGACCCATTACTGACGGAGCTTGCGAGAGATGACAAACTCTTAAGAGACCAACAAGATGATGCTCCTTCAATATGCAGCGAAGAAGAGCGCATAGGAGGATCCCATAGATTGGGATAAGCTCGAGGAGGAGGAGGAGCATGAGGAGGAGGAGGTTTGGTCGCTACTGCGTCGTCGTAGGTCCACCAGAGACGACCACGAGGTTGACCCCTCTGGCCGGTAGATTGCTAGAGATGGATGTAGCATTAGCTATTTCGTATATGAATGATTTTTTAACTTTATGCATGTTATTATATGTTTGAACTGTGCATTGTTTGTAAGATTGCTTAATTACTAGTGCATATACATTCTATTTTGATGTGTTAGTTATTTAGTTTAATGATCTATGCTTACTTTGATCAACGGTATTGACAGCAGTATATGGATGCCCCATGTAAGACTTATGGTGCTTTGATATGACAGAAAGATAGGAACTTCTTCATCGATCTTCCGAAGGACTTCATTGCTAAGATGGTATATATATGATTTAGTTTAACATGTTCTGATTGAGTTTTATATGGTACGTTTGTAGTCGAAATTGTCTAGCTAGTTATTTTTTCAAATTTTGCTCAGATCATCCCTTACGGGGCAAGGCGTGACTTCTTAGAGAAGTTTTGAGTTTCGCTTGATGCAACCATCACATTTCAATGCACCCTAATGAAGATGATGACGGCCGAATGCTTCAATTGTCTTGTCACCAACGAGTCAGAACGCACCTATTTCGGTTGCCCTGTTTGGACGGCTCTTGCAACTTCTTACGAGATGGAAGCTTGGAAGAGAGTCACGTTCTATCTTGACTACGATCGTGACAAGATCATGGTCTACTACAGGCTTGCTGGCAGCGATGATGATGGTCCACTTACTCTAGACTTGATCGTGACCCCGCTCGCCGAAATGTCGAGCTAGCTAGCTAGTACGCATGCATATCATATCTTATGTTGTCATACCACCTCCTATTAATTTAGCCGAACTTGTGTGTACTTCTGTTATATGCCTCTTTTTGATACTTTCCTAAATAATGTCAATAAATAATGACTCTTGAACTTAGATTCCGGTATTTGCAACGTACTATTTAATTACTGTCTAAACATTTGATTATGTTGTCATTTTTGTTGTATCGCGCTGCTGTACATATTTGGTTTAAATTTGAAAATTACATTATTGGCGTAGCACTAACATCCAATGCCTCTACTGACGTGCTGGCATTGACCACGTGGCACACCATAAACGCATGAAATAGTGTTGGCATGGAACCCAACGCTAGTAGTATTTTTTAACTGTGGCGTTTTATTGGTGGCGTCGGGTGTCCAGGCCAGCATGTCCATTTTGGTCACGATATAGCTAGGCTTTCCTGCACCAGTGAGTACATAAGCTTTGCTTGAAATCTCTTCAAAGAATTGCTGCTTTTCTGTTATGATAATCATGCAAAAGCCCTATCTCATCATGCGGACTAGCAATATAGTTTTTTTTAATTAATGGTAGCCTTAACCTTCAGTTATTTGGGATTGGCTTCCCCCTTTTGTCTCCATCTAACGGTGGCCTTTGTTTCCAATAAGCTTGCTGCATGGTCAAAAGGTTGAGAAGATGATGCTTGGTAATTTCTCTACCATTCCATTCAATAATAGACAGATCTCTGAAATCTTCAATAGTGTCTAAGAAATAGATGAAATCATTAGTTGACTCAATGAGTTGTGCAAATTGAGAAATTCCTTTTGCCCATATCTTGAGATCTTTACTGAGCCTTTTGAATTTAGCAGTGATCCTTTTTGCACTGTTAGTTTCACTAACATCTTACTGTCAAATGTTTTTAACAATATCTTTAAACCCATCAATCTATAGCCAATAGTTTTCAAACCTGAAAATCTTTGACTTGTGTATCATTTTACCAATTGTGACAAGGCAAGGAACATGATCAGAGATGGGTTTAGATAGAGGAAGGACCATGGTATTTTGGAAAGTGGATGTCCAAGCTTCTGAGGTAAAAACCCAATCTAATTTTTCAAGCAATGGAGCACTCTACATATTAGTCCAAGTGAAGTCCCTGCCCTTTAAAGGGGTTTCCAATAAGCCCGAAGAACTGATAGCCTCATTGAAAACCATCATATCATTAAAATTCCCTCCTTCTCTGTTTATGTTACGGGGGTATCTGATGTAATTGAGATCTCCCAAAACCAACCAATTGATATCATCAGGCATTTGAATATGAGAAAACCAGTCCTGAAATTGATTCTATCATCATTCTGACAAGGGCCATATATATTAGATAGAGTCCAGCTAACGGTGGAGAGGAAGGAAGTGAATTTGATGGAGATAGAAAAATGATTTTGGAAGAGAATCATTCCAAACAACAAGGAGTCCACCAGAGGCTCCAATAGAAGGCTGAAATGCAAATGTATTAAGCTTTATGGGGCAGAACTGCTTAATATATTTGAGATCAAAGGTTTCTCTTTTAGTTTCTTGGATACACAAATGTCACATTCAGGTTCCTCTTTTTTATTTCTGATAGCTAACCACTTTTTCTTGTCATTTATCCCCCTGATGTTCCAGTTTAAGATATTCCATTGCTTGTTCATGATTTAAGAAAAAGGAAAGGAACTGATATCTTGAAGGACTGAAAGTGCTTAACCATAAATAGTACTGGTACAACCATCTTAGGGCAGTCACATAACATGCTTGCATTACAATAAATTTCCAAAAGGGCAGCATATCTGATAGACTAACAGATGCTTGAGAACACTAGCTTTCTAAATGACTTCTTCTGAAGGTCAGACGGGGCTAGGGTCAACTTCCTTCTTTGGACCTCCTTTGGACTTTCCTTGTGCTCCTTCTCTTTGTCTCATTTCTTCTTCTTGGGCTGGTGCAGAGTGGTCTCAGTGCAGTCCTTCTCAGGGACCTTGCAAAAAGAGATGGACAAGTTTTTGACCACTTTACTAGAGACAAGAGGAGGACCAGCATTACAAGGGAAGCAATTTGTCTCCATGCATGTTTTCTTTCTGAATCCATTATTTAATTGTTGTAATCTGCAGCTCCTTCTTACCTGAGATTCCACAACTGGAGCCTTCTCCTTCCTTTTCATGTACACATGAACAGCTGATGTGGTAGAAGACATTCCAGGTACATAGGTTTTGGAAGCAGGGGTGGCCAGGTGTACAGCAGAGCTGTCAGCTTATTCAACAACTTGCATCTTACATGTGGGTGGCTGCAAGAATTCACAACTGTGAGGAACAACAAAGGATTTTACAGCTATACCGTCACAGTCTGTAGTGATAGACTCCATATTAGGGGTTGGAGACATTCTGAACGCTGCATGTTGTGTGATCAAGTGGTTAAATCGGCGGCTTATCTCACTCTGGGTTGTTCTTTCGCTCGGGAGGTTTGGCACGGCTTCTCCAAAACCGATGCCGATGCGTCCAGTCTTACCTCGAACACCATATCCATCTTCGACTGGTGGCGCAAGATCCTGGGCCTTGGTAGGCTGCAGGTTACCAGAAGCAGGTCACAACCGTGGCATATGTGGCTTGGAAATTGTGAAAGGAACAAAATCGGCGAGCTTTTGAAGGCAAAAGGTAACTGTCGCGGCCATGGCAAGAGACGTGAGGATTTTGCTTTCCTTCTTTTTTCTGCTTTCTTTTTCTTGTTCTTCTCCTGTTTGCCTCTTACTTTGAGTTGTGTGTGCTCTGCCTGAACCCATGCTGGGTCCTGGGCATTGTTTTGTTAAATACTTTGGGACTTTGGCTCCCTTTCGCTCTTCTAATATGAATTGGCAGGAGCACTCCTGCCGTTGCCCGTCAAAGAAGGATGTTAAAGTGCATGGCTACGTGTTCAAAATTTAATGTGTGTGGATGGGGGTGGAAGGAGGATTACCATTAAGGAACTGGAGAAGGGAAGATTTTAGCTGGAAGGAGAACAAGAACAATCTAACGGTAAAAAGAAGTTGAAAATACCACTTCATGTACATGTGTCAGATGTTGAACTACTGAAATATATTTGTGCGAAGCAATTAACTACTCCCTCTGTGTAACAGAAGGAGTAGTTAACTAAAGAGTGTGCAAGCTATGAACTCAACTGGAACACGCATCATACGAAACCATAATGTACTCCGTCCAATCAACAACACACGGAATGAATGAAAACTACAAAATTTCTTGTGCGCAAAAGCTTCTTTTCTTCTCTTTCGTGTTTCAACCCAGATTGGACTTATGTATGATCACAGTACGAACACAAAAATGTCATGCTATGGATCTGAGCATCTGAATAATACAGATACAATAAGCTTACAGGGTGGAAATATACACTATACTATACTATACGCACCAATAATACCTTCAGTTCCCATTCTATCAATTCGATCAATTTGGGAACTGTTTGGAGCGGCGATACTAACACAGTTAAGCTGGGAAAGCAACTGATTGGTGTGAGATTTGCCATGCGCAAATATTTGAGTTCTGTATCTTTATGAAACTCAAGATCTGCAGGTGACCTGTATAATAGAACTAGCCTACTTTTGCATAACATGGTCACTGTGCCCCGATCTTCGAAAATATCCCAGAGAAATTGGGCAGCTTATCAACATGCTTTAGTGCTCGCTCTGCAATTTGTCTTGTCCTAAAGTCACCATGCCTGAAAGCTTCAACCAAGGCTGTACTAACATTTTGGTTTCCTGAGATCTCATAAGCTATTTCATCTGTCCTAAGGATCCTTTCTACGGCCCACACCGCTCTCTGCCTCAGCGCCTCGGTCCTATTCTCACACAATACATCAAGAATTGGTTTGACGCCCTCTGCGTCGCACAGGACCATCACACCTTGATCAATGTCCACTCCATCGTCTAATAATGTGGACAGTGCTGTTAAAGAGGCTTCAACAACTTTCTCATTGTTGTGATCCAAGCAAGCAACCAACTTCTCCACCACCTTCCCTTCCAAAAGACAGAAGCTTTCCCTTGACGAACATATTCCATGATGAACTCTACAGACACCAGTTGCTACAGACTTCTGACTGAGGCATGGAAATATTGAAAAACACAATCCCGAGTTGGGAGGTGGCAGAATCTTCGTTAGATGCTTTGACTGGCCAGAAAGATTTCCTAGTGCGGTAGCAGAGACAATCTGGACAGTGTCAAGACCATTCATCTGAAGCAGATCACTAAATAGTGCGGTGAGATTGTATTCACGAGCAACAGCTATGATATCTGGATCATCCTCCAAGATAAATGTGATCCGGGAGACTATCCTAACTAGGCCTTCAAGAAAAGGGTTGACAAAACGCCCCCCACGACTCTCCCCTTGTCGGATCATTATAACTTTGGATATGATTGTGGTGAAAGCCCCATCTTCGACAAGACGTCTGGTTAGCACCGAATCCTGCAGAGGAAGATCAGCTACTAGACCAGCAGCTGGTGCTTGCTCTTCAGAAATACCATTGTTGTCAGCAATGACTCTAATCAAGCTGCTGAGTTGACTAAAATTTCCACGAAAAGCTTCAGCCAGTTCTTGTCCCATACATGGTGATATATTATTCAAGAGCTTGATGGAAGCCATGCGAACCTCTCTTTGAGGTGCTTCAACAAACTGAATTAAACTGACAGTAGCACCTGAGCTTTTGATAGCATCAACTATGCTTTGGACAGTTGTAGAAGAAGTAGTTAAACCTACAAGCACCTGGAGTAACTTACACTCAGTTGCAGGTCCTGTATTGCTGATGAGATGAAGCAGATTGTGAACAATTTCTTCAGATACCAGTGTCTGCCTGTTGTGGTCAAGTGGAATGGACTGAAAATTTGCACCTGATGCCACAACATTTGCAAGAATTGTTGCTGATACCTCCTTCAACCTCATTGGAAGCTGATTACTGCCAACTGTAAAGAGGTCTGCTATGAGAGGTGGAAGAATACCTGCTTCAATTAGTATCTTTGCACTGATGTCGTAAGATGAAATCTGGTTCAGTGCCTTCAGAGCGGCTTCCCTAGCCTCCCTATTCCCACTTTTCATGATATTGACCAGTGCGGAGCCTGCTGTTTGTGCCACAAAGACCTTCACATCGTTGGTTAAAACAAGCTCCCCGACATAAGCAGCCATAGATAATTGTGTATCAGATGAACCTACAAATGCACACAAGAAGGAACTAAGCCCTGAGTACAAGAGAAGAAAGAACACTGGAAAATGAATATCAGTCGTAAAACATTTCTACCATTCCGGTGACACAATTTTCCTACAGTGCATGCACTAACTAGAAAACACCCATAGTAAGAAAAATCTAATACTGGAGTAAACATATACCAACTGAACCTGGCACCACAATAGTTAACTCAATCAACATGAACTGCCCCAAGATATTGATGCTAGAGGGGCAATTCTTATCCATGCACTGAAGTAATACCACAATGACAAAACTTATATACAAGTGAACAGAAAAAATCGGACGGAAATTGTCCATCTTAGGCATGCAGCAATCCCATGATTAATTATCTCCATCTTAAAATAAATTTAAATTCTGCAGCTAGGCAGCTGGGTAATGCACCGCATCCTAATGTGTATAATTACTCTCTTTTTATGTGAAGAGTCTAGTTCCTCATATGTCATAAATTTCTCCTTTATGTATTTGACGAAGTATTTTTATAACTATGGTAACAAAAAGTGGTGAGAAACGAGTATTCAATATGGGTGGTTAGATAAAAAAGTAACAGGACATGAACACAGGAAAGCAAAACACAGACGAGAAGCAAATTAATTAGAATATCACCACGAGGAAGGGGTAAGTACATATCACAGTCATTCAGTAGTGTAATGGCAATGGCAACATACAGGATCTCTGCTTTTTATTTCAAGATAAGGAAATGGTATAAATAATACCTTCAAGGAGAAGCCTAAGAAGGGGTTGCAGTCTACCGTTTTCCGCCATCTGTCTAACATTTTTTTCACAGCTCTCCAAATTCACAAGTGTCTTATCAGCCCTATCAACTGTCAACAGGTTTTCTATTTTACTACTTGACAAGCCAACAAGTATAAGTATGGCCCCAGGAACGCTCCCAATTTTTTCTGAAAGAGGTTTATATTGTGAAAGTTGGTATAACAGAGATGCAGCCTGTTCTTTCTCTTGGACATGGCCATGAGATAAGAACTTCACTATTGTGCGAATGTTGTCCCCAGCAGCAATCTCATCCTGCGAAGAAAATTCTGGGATATTAGAAACACAAGATTAGTGACAAATTTAAAACCATGGAAAGTAGATTCATGAAAAAAGCACCTTGTTATCATTGTCATCTTTAGCTACAAAGCAAAGACTTTCCAATGCCTTTTGCCGTACTTTTGTACTACTATTCTTTAACAGCTCAGAAATTAAGCTTATCAAGCCAAGCTTCCTCACTACATGTCTGCTGGATCGACTTCTCTGACATATCTCCACAACATATTCAAGTGCTTGCAAAGTATCATGTTCTGAATTCTCAGAAGTTAAGGATTTACGGGCTACATCAAGTTTAGCTGCCTGATTCCTATGCATCCATTCATCAATAGTGTTTCTCAGAGCAATACTTGGATTCAACTCAGTGCTGCTGAGCTCCTTCCTAGTAATAGGGCAGACAAGGCTCCTTCCACTGCTATCAGATTCCTTGAACCACTTCAAAATGGCTTCACGTTCAAATGTAGCACCACTCTCTAAAGTGACAGGATCCCGCATAATTTGTTTTGTGAGTGGACAAAGAAATGATTCATAAATAGGCTCAATGCGCAAGCTGTCAGTGGACGAATCATAATGAGCATCTTGAACGTCTGCCATCACACCACGGCACTGCATACAAATTCAAAGGGAAGAAATCATATATGAAAGACAAACATACTCAAAAGGAATGCAACAATTGGAATGGGTTACTACGAGCGTGCAAAAGATGTTGAGATCGTCATCCTAAAGCCTAGGAAAGCCAAACATACTCAAAAGGTGCTGCAAAATATCCGATATAAGGTATATATATTTCTCATGTGAATATATTGAACTCAGAACACTAAGTTCAATAATCATTTTTCTATACTAGTAAGAAACCAAAGCAAACCAGTCTCCTACTCCCAACACCGATTACATATGCCTAAATTGGCATCACTTCCATCACATATCGATGCCAGTGGATGGATTTTACCTCAAATCCACGAGTAATAGGAAAGTGAAGCGCAGTTGGCGGAGGCGGGGGCTGGGGAGCACCTGCTGAGACCTGAGAGCAGTATTGTTAAAGCGAGGATTAGCAGGAGGTAGCGACGAGGGATGTTCACAGGATCATCGGAGACAGGGCGCGTACCTCGGAAAGAATTAGGAGACGCGGAATTGGTCGCTCAACGGAGAGCAAATACGACCGGCCACCGCAATTCACACGACTGCGGCGGCACTACCCAGCCATGGCCGGCGGGGAGGAGAAGCAGATCGATATGGCAGAGGGGTCCGGGTGGAGCCGTGGAGGGATCTGCCGGGCGGAGGAGACGGCGGAGGCGGGCGAGTGAGGCGGAGTGCGAGACCCGGGAGGGTTAGGGGAGAGAGGAGCGGAAGGGAGATACTTCTCGGCGACGAATGCTGGTGCCCTGTTGCTACTTGCTAGTCAGCTAGCCTGCTTGAGTGGGTAAGCGAAGCCGCACAGGAGGGCGCCGTATCAACCGCTCGTTTCTATCCAACGCCTTCTATTTCTCGCTACGAGCTGCCAATGCGGCTTAGAGCAACCTAGAGACGTGCTAAATTCCCTGCCCGCAGAATGTTCGCCCTAGATCGATTTTGCAGATTATTTATCCCCAATACTGAATAGAACAGTTAACGGATATGGTATCATAAATTTTGAAATTTAAATTTGAAACAAGTTTTTGCTATATAGATAGTTCGGTCCTCACGGAGGGTTCATCACACATACAAACTAAACTTAAAAACTTAAATCGACAGAGGGCCAGCGGCAGCTCACGGCTCTACATCGAGGAAGACCTCACACGCCTAGAGATAGAGGGTGTAGGCGAGCTCGTAGTCCGTCGTCCGCGGCCTTGAAACATTCGGCGGCGCTCTCTTCATCATCCTTTGTAAGACATTTTGGCAGTTTAATTTATGATAAAAAGAATGCTAAAATTATGATGTCAGCTTTTATATATGGCAAATCAAAAGTCTTTTATGGCAATTTATATTGGTGTGATGATAGAAAATTTAGTTGGTGACGAGAATATGTATCTAGGGTAGGGTCCTAGGCCTGACCTACATACCCTACCTAAGGACACTGCATCGGAAGACTTAAAGATCACAGGAAAGATTCCGACTGGATTCTCCATGACGCTTAAGTCACTCGAGAAGCAATCCACTCGAAGGCTTCTTCCTCCACTCGACAGTCACCTGTCACTCAAAAGACCTCGCTTCCAGTCGACGCCAGAAGACCAGAAGCCACCCTCAGGAGGCCAACAGGCAGGCGTTAGGCCAGTCATCATTAGTAGCAATTATGATGTACGTTACCAGTAACGCTAGTCTTTATACCCACGATTGGACCATTGGATTACTGGTAATTATGAGGGGCAACGAACTCTATATAAGCCACCCCTCCCCTCTGGCACAAGGGTTCGCAACCATTGTAATCTCTATTCTCCACACGACAAAGCTCCAGAGCACTGAGACATAGGGTTGTTACCTCCACGAGAGGGGGCTGAACTCATACATCCGTGTGTACATCCTCGCCGTAGCTAGGACTCTGCACTCTCCTTTCGTACCCCTACCTTCTACTGTCAGGCTTGTTCCCACGACAGTTGGCGCCCACCGTGGGGCAGGTGTCTAAGCGACTTCCGGCGAGGTTGCGTTTTTCACCCTTCTTCATGTCTTCCGGCGGTGTTTTCGCTCTGGGCCACGAGATCCATTTCAGAGCGCTGACCTTCATCGCCGACGATTCGGCATGGCTTCAGGAAGCGCCTCTCGACGTCGAGGCGCTACCAGTCTGCGGGGTTGCGCACTTTCGCGCGAGTTCCTGTGGCGTGTTGTTGCGGCAGTCATCGACTCCGTATTCGTCGGCTTTGCCCGTTGTTCGTCGTCGCAAGCGATCCGGTCGCTCATGACTCCAGCGCTGGGTCGAGCATGCAGCGGCTCGCCAAATTTCATCTCCACAGATTGCGGCAATCGAGCCCGCCGAGTCCCTTCACGGCGTGTTCGAGTCGGACTCCGATCAGTCTGACGTTCCTTCCGAGTGCGAGAGCTGCGATCCTGCAGCGGAGGTCCTGATGGCTGGTTCTCATCAAAGCCCATCGTCGGGCTTCGGCCACGGCAGGCGGGAAACTGGCGGACCGTCGAGTGAACGCCCGCGTCGCGATGGTGAAGTCCTTCATACTCCCATCGTTGGCACAACCACCGAGGCCCAGGCCTTGGAGGCCACACGCATACGGCTTGAAGAGCTTTAGAGAGAACTCGACGAGCGTGCTCGTCAGCGTCCACCAATTTCCAGTTGACGTCAGCGACAACTGTTTTCGACTGGATCCCACAACAATGTTGAGGTACACCGTACTCCTGTGTTAAGCGTTGCAGCTGCTGCTAGGATAGCAGATTCTATTCAGCCGTCACGGTTAGAGGCTGGCAGAGGGTTGATGCAGATTAGAGCTTTGTTGGATGCAGCGCAGCGTCAGAATTCTGTTGTTTCGCAGTCGCGCAATAGGATTCACAGTAACTCGCCCAGGGCAGAAACAGTTCAGTCGGCACATGGTCCCTGGGTCGCCCTTGCGCCGAAGGGGCGGAGGTTTTTGTGAAGATCGGCTCATAGATCAGTTTCACCATGATGACCACCATCGAGTGCCCACTCCTCCGCAAGGTGGTCCGCACGTGCCCCGGCACCAGGACGAAAGGCGCTCGTTCGGTGACGAGCGGAATGTAGGGTTTGACGCTCGTGATCTCCTCACTCAGAGGCGGATCGACAGAGGCAGAGCCCACAAAGATGGACTGGACAGAAATTTTCCGAGTGGCAGCACAGCTATTATTTCTGGCCTCGAGTCTTTAGCAGGGCCATTTGTTCTGCAGAGATTCCCCCCAACTTCAGGTTGGCGGCTGGGATCGGGAAGTTTTCTGGCGAGTCAAAGCCAGAGACTTGGTTGGATGACTACCGAGTGGTAGTTCAGACTGGTGGTGGCAATGATAATGTCGCAATGAAACATTTGTCCTTGATGTTGGATGGTTCGGCTCGTGCATGGATGAATCGCTTGGCTCCGTCCAGTATATATTGCTGGGAATATCTCGCCCGAGTGTTCGTCAGAACTTTTGAGGGCACTTGCAAGCGTCCTGCCGGGCTGGTTGACTTGCAGCATTGTGTTCAGAAGCCCAATGAGACCTTGAGGGATTACATTCAGCGCCGGTCCACTCTGCATCATACAGTGGAAAATGTTTCTGAACATCAGGTTGTTTGTGCCTTCAAGGTTGATGTGAAATACAGAGAGCTCTACTTGAAGTTCGGTCGAACAGGCGACATATCGCTCAGTAGATGGAAATTGCCACTCGGTATGCCAATGACGAAGAAGAAGACCGCCTCCGCAACGGCAAAGGAAAAGCAGTAGTCAACGATGCCGGCGGCAATTCCAGTCGGAAGCAGAAGTGGAAAGCTGATGGCCCTGTCCAGGCAGAGGCAGCCGCGCTTGCGACCGAGGCAAATAACAAGGGGAAGTCCAAAGGACAGTTTAACCCCAAGAAAGGAAAGAATCAGGTAGGGACTGATGTGTTGGATTTACCGTGTGCGATCCACACGAGAAAAGATGAAGAGGGCAACGTGATATTGCTCAAGCACACCACTTGGTAGTGTCGACTGCTCATTCAACAGTTCAAAGAGACTCCATCGGGTGAGAAGACTCCCGAGAAGGATGATGAAGAGAAATAAACGTTCCTAGATGTCACCGCTATGCTAATGATTTTTAATAATGTCGAAAGCAAGAGTCGACTGAAGGTCATCAACAGAGAAGTCAACATGGCTATCCCTACCACCCCCACCTACCTCAAGTGGTCGTAGTATGCTATCACGTTTGACCAAACAGATCATCCTACTCATGTGGCCACTCCCGGTCAGCAGGCTTTGGTGGTTGATCTGGTTGTGGGGGGTGCTCGACTCCCAAAGGTCCTCATGGACGGTGGCAGCGACCTGAACATCCTCTATGCAGATACCCTTAAAGGGATGGGCATTCTGATGTCCCGACTGAGTGAGAGCAACATGCAATTTCACGGAGTCATCCCAAGGAAGAAGGCCAAGTCACTCGGCCAGATTGCATTGGATGTGACATTCGGAACAGATAGAAATTTTCAAAAGGAAAAGTTGACGTTTGAAGTCATGGATTTCCAGAGCGCTTATCATGCCATTCTGGGTCGACCCGCATATGCTCGTTTCATGGCCCCCCATGTTACGTGTATCTCAAGTTGAAGATGCCAGGCCCCAAGGGTGTGATCACGGTCACTCGCAATTGACAGCAAGCTGAAGAGTGTCTCCAGCAAGGCTCCAAAACCGTCGATCACCAGATGGTTGTGGTTGAGCTGGAAGAGTACAGAAGAGCATTGACCCTGTTGATTTGCTGCGTGCTAAGAAGCCTGCTTCTGAGTCAGCATTTCAGTCGACAGGGGAAGTGAAGAAAGTGCACATTCACCCGACAGATTCAACTGCCGCTCCGACCAACATATCATCAACACTCGACAGCAAATAGGAAATCGAGCTCATCCAGTTCCTCCGTGAGAACTGGGATATCTTCGCATGGAAGCCTGCTGACATGCCGGGGGTTCCCAGGGAGCTGGCCGAGCACCGACTGAGAGTTGATCTGAAGGCCAAACCTGTTAAGGAGCATTTGCGTCGATCGGCAGCCGAAAAGCGTAAAGCAATCGGCGAAGAGGTGGCTCGTCTCTTGCAAGCCAAGTTCATTTGGGAGATTTAACACTGAGTGGCTCTTGAATGTTGTCATGGTTCCCAAGAAGGACAAGTCACTACATATGTGTATTGACTTCAAGCATATCAATCGGGCCTGCCCAAAGGATCATTTTCTGCTCCCCCGCATAGATCAAATTGTTGAGTCGACTGCGGGATGAGAGCGTTTATCGTTTCTAGATGCTTACTTTGGGTACCATCAGATCCGTCTGTTTGGCCCAGATGAAATAAAAACAGCCTTCATCACCCCATTCAGGTGATTTTGCTATAACATGCCATTCAGTTTGAAAAATGTCGGCGCTACTTTCATGCGCATGCTTCAGAAGTGTTTACTCAACCAGATTCCTCGGAATGTCGAGGCGTATATGGATGATATCGTTGTCAAGTCCCACAAAGGTTCCGACCTGCTGGCTGACTTGGTCGAAACATTCGCCAATCTGAGGAGATACGATATAAAGCTGAATCTGGCTAAGTGTACTTTCGGTGTCCCTGGCGGCAAGTTACTTGGTTTTCTCGTTTCCGAACGAGGGATCGATGTCAACCCTGAGAAAATCAGAGCCATTACCCGAATGAAGACTCCTGTACGAGTGCACGATGTTCAGAAGCTCACAGGTTGCTTGGCAGTACTGAGTCGATTCATTTCTCGTCTCGGTGAGAAGGCATTGCCTTTGTACCGACTGATGAAGAAGTCTGACACATTCGAGTGGACTCTAGTGGTCGAAAGCGTTTGTCAAGATCAAAACCCTGCTCTCCACCCAGCCAGTGCTTGCTGCTCCGCGCAGCAAAGAGCCATTGCTCCTATACATCGCAACCACTAATCAGGTCGGTACAGTGTTAACCGTCAAGCGGGAAGAGGAGGGCAAGGCTTACAAAGTCCAACGCCAAGTCTATTATGTGTCCGAAGTATTGACTCCTTCGAAGCAAAGATATCCTCACTACCAGAAGGTGGTTTATGGCATTTATCTGTTAGCAAAGAAGGTGGCACATTATTTTCAAGACCACTCGATTTTAGTCGTCAGTGATGCTCCGTTATCCGAGATTCTCAACAATCGGGATGCAACTGGTCGAGTGTCTAAGTGGGCAATCAAGCTCCTGTACTTTGACATCAAGTTTGAAGCCAAGAAAGTGACCAAGTCTCAGGCACTTGCAGATTTTATGGCCGAGTGGATTGAACAGCAGCAACCAATCCAGGTTCACTCGGCACACTAGACCATGTTCTTTGACGGCTCTAAAATGTTGAATGGGTCTGGTGCTGGCGTTGTCTTGATATCTCCGACAGGCGACAAACTCAATTACGTCATGCAAATCCACTTTGATTCCTCCAACAATGAAGTAGAATATGAAGCACTTTTGTATGGGTTGTGCATGGCTATCTCACTCGGCGTCAAGTGTCTGATGGTTTATGGTGACTCAAATTTGGTGGTCAATAAAGTGATGAAAGTGTGGGACGTTCGAAACCCCGCCATGACTGGATAATGCAATACTGTTAGAAAGCTGGAGAAGAAATTTGAAGGTCTAGAACTTCATCATGTACCCCGAGTGAAGAATCAAGTAGCTGATGAGCTGGCAAAGATTGGATCCACTCGACGACATGTCCCCAGCAATGTGTTTTTAGAACATCTCCATGCTCCTTCGGTACAGGAAGATTCTTTCACCGAAGAGCCCCCGCAAGCTATGAGCTCCACCGATCCGACTGAAATCGATGTCCCTACAGTAATTGATTTAGTTATGGAGATTCTGGTCGTCATTCCCGATTGGACGGTGCCCTATATTGCATATAAACTTAGACAAGAACTCCCTGAAGATGAGACAGAAGCACGATAGATTGTATGCAAGTCAAAAGCTTTTACTGTGATCGGGGATCAGCTATTCAAAGAAAGCGCGACTGGCGTGACGCAGCGTTGCATCTCTCCTGAAGAAGGTCAAGTGATATTGGATGAAATCCATTCGGGAACTTGTGGCCATCATGCGTCCTCATGGAAAATCGTCGCTAAAGCATACCGAGTTGGTTTCTTCTGGCCACGGGCTAATGAAATGGCTAAAGACATTGTCGATCATTGTGAAGGGTGCGAGTTCTATGCAAACTTGTCCCACAAGCCGGCGTCTGCTTTGAAGACAATCCCCCTCGCCTGGCCGTTTGTTGTGTGGGGACTAGACATGGTTGGTCCCTTTCGGACTGGAAAAGGCGGATTTACTCATTTGCTGGTCACAGTCGACAAATTTACAAAGTGGATAGAGGCCAAGCCGATAAAGAAGTTGAACTCCCGCACGGCGGTAACATTCATGAGGGAAATAATTTCCGATATGGCGTTCCTCATAGCTCATCACGGATAATGGCACCAACTTTGACTCGGAAGAATTCAGAGACTTCTACACCTCTCAAGGCACTTGGGTGGATTATGCGTCTGTTGCACACCCCTAAACTAATGATCTAGTTGAGAGAGCCAACGGACTCATCCTTCAAGGTTTGAAACCTCGTCTCATGCATGACTTGGACCATGCCGCTGGAGCCTGGGTGATAGAGTTGCCATCTGTTTTATGGGGCCTGAGAACAACACCCAATCGTTCAACTAGCGGACCCCTTTTTTCCTGGTCTATGGAGCCGAAGTTGTCCTGTCGAGTGTTTGTTTCACAACTCCCCCCCGAGTGGAACTTTATTCTGAAGCCGAAGCTGAACAAGCTAGACAGGATGGCGTCGACCTCCTAGAGGAAGAGCGAGAGATGGCCCTGATCCGGACCACGGCTTATCAGCAAGATCTACGGCGCTTCCATGCGAAGAATGTCAAGAGTCGGTCGTTTCATGAGGGTGATTTGGTGCTCCGAGTGGATCAACAACGACCCCACAAGCTCGCTCCTGCGTAGGAGGTTCACTTCGTCATCACAAAGGTGTTGAACAATGGAGCTTATAACTTGTACAACCTTAAGAAGCAGATGGACGAGCCACGGGCCTGGAACGCAGATCTGCTCCGGCGCTTCTATACCTAGAGACAGAAAGGTTTTTGATGTAATAAAAATATTTTAGAGCATGTCATGTATGCAAGTGTGACCTCTACAGTCTTTTTGTCAACTCCGATCAAGTAATTTCTCGCTTGGGGTCACTCCGAGTGTTGAGAAATCCTCACACTCGGGGCTTAGCTGCGAACATGCTTTTGCCTAACTTAAAAACCATGTCGAGTGGATAGTAGTCCATCCACTCGACGACCTAGCTACGAATCAGTCTTTGCCTAGGTTCAAAACCGAGTGTTGAGTAATCCTCTCACTTGGGGGCTTAGTTGCGAACATGCTTTCGCCTAAGTTAAAAACCATGCCAAGTGGATAGCAATCCATTCACTCGGCGACTTAGCTGCGAATCAGTCTTTGCGTAAGTTCAAAACTACTCCGAGTGTTGAGCAATCCTCACACTCGAGGGCTTGTCTGCGAACATGCTTTCGGCTAAATTAAAAACCATGTCGAATGGATAGCAGTCCATTCACTGGGTGACTTAGCTGCGAATCAGTCTTCGCCTAGGTTCAAAACTACTCCGAGTGTTGAGAAATTCTCTCACTCGGGGGCTTAGCTGCGAACATGCTTTCGCCTAAGTTAAAAACCCTGCCGAGTGGATAGCAGTCCATTCACTCGGCAACTTAGCTACGAATCAGTCTTCGCCTAAGTTCAAAACTACTCCGAGTGTTGAGTCATCCTCACACTCGAGGGCTTAGCTGCGAACATGTTTTTGCCTAAGTTAAAAATCATGTCAAGTGGATAGTAATCCATCCGCTCGACGACCTAGATGTGAATCAATCTTCGCCTAGGTGCGAAAATATTCTGAGTGTCGAGCAACCCTCACACTCGAAGGCTCAGCTACGAACCAGTTTTCACCTAAGTCAAAAACAAATTCAGTCGAACAAACGATTGAAAGCCAAATGCAGATAAATTCAAAAGTTCCATCGCGGATAAATGTTTCGCGAGCAAACAAACATGCTCAGGCTTAAGGCCTGAATGAAGTTTTAAAGCTGATACAATTCCACTCGGCATACCGAGGTAAATAAAGTTTTTCTCAAAGGCCAAGTTTTTCAAGCACCCAACGGGCTTGCTGGCTTGACGAATGTGTCCAAGTCTATCCCATATGCGATCCTCGTAGCTCTGTCAATGAAGGTCTCCATGAGATCTTCAAACTAAAGCTTCTTCGTATTCATTACTCGGAGCTCCTTCAACTTGTCCTCCCTTGCCTGCTTGCAATGGACTCTTACAAGGGAGAGTGCCACGTCGACTCCGCAACAGGCAGCAGATTTCTTCCAGGCTTGCACACGACTGGGAAGGTCGTTAAGGCGTGCCATCATGGATGTAAGGTCAAGCTGAAGGGTATCTTCGGGCCACAGTTCCTTGTCGATCTTCTCCATCGCAGCTTTCAGTCGGAGGACATATGCTTGGACACCTTGGAGCCTGACGTTGAGTCAGAACATGTTCATGGCCACTGCGTCTCCAACAGGTGACTTGGTGGGATCCGAATTGGGCTCGATCTCTTCAGTTTCTTTTTCAAAGTCCTGGCAGAATTCTGTCGGGGAGAAGGAATGGGAGGAGGATTAATGAGATACAGTCGTCAAAGATTTTATGAAGTTCAGTCGACAGAGATACTCACCGTCGAGCATGATGTACATCTTCCTCACGAACTCCTCCAAGTGCTTCTCCAAGCCATTGCTCCTCTTGGTTAGCTGCTCAGTTTTCTTGATGAGCTCCACCCGCTCCTGCTTCAACTTAGAGTTTTCCACCTCCATCTTCTTGGCGGCGGCCAGCTTCTGATCAGCAGCTTCAGTCTTCTCCCTCGCCGCCCATTGGGCATCAACAAGCGCTTTGTCCTTGTCCTCCAGTGCCTTCTTCATGGTATCTAAATAAATAGCATTGTTGAGTCGCGCTTGGATTCGACGATTTTCATCGCATACATCTGTTCGAGTGAAAAGACTCGGTTCAAAGCATGGAAAGTGAGGACAAGAATGCTTTGGGTCGACAGAAGTTACCTCCCAGAGTTTTTAGTTCAGTCTGCACTCGTTCCAAACTACTGTTGGAGACCTCCAAGTCCACTCGCAGTTGGTTCCTTTCATTCTCAAGGTCCTTGTACTGCGCGCCAAGTTCGAAATCTCTCTGAAATCAACAAAGAAACAAATTCAGTCGACAAGAAATACCTACACTCCCGAGTGCAGAAGGTCAAAAACAGTCGGCTGGGTGGCGTGCCCCACCCCACTACCCTGAAGTAGCGTCATATCATGGTTGATGAATGATATCCATGAAACCTACAAGGTAGCTTCGGTGTGGGACGGCCAGGACAAATTTCGCTCGACATGTTGAGCAACAAACGTATTTTGCATACGTCGAACTCTAAGACCCCTGCCAGTGCAAGCACTCGACAGCGGTCCTGGGGACTACACCTAGTGGGTTCACACAGAGTGCCCCCACTAGACATGCTATCACTCGATCCGTCGAGTGATCCGCCACCCCACTACCCTGAAGTAGCATCATATCATGGTTGATGAATGATATCCATGAAACCTACAAGGTAGCTTCGGTGTGGGACGACCAGGACAAACTTCACTCGACATGTCGAGCAACAAACGTATTCCGCATACGTTGAACTGTAAGGCCCCTGCCAGTGCAAGCACTCGACAACGGTCTCGGGGACTACACCTAGTGGGTGCAATCAGCGTGCCCCCACTGGACCAAAACCTACTCGATTAAGACCTGATCTATTCGAGTGGATAACTTTCAAATATTCTACAAGCGGAAAACAAACACCCACTGGGTGTACAATCAAAGAAGACAGGAATTCAATCAAAAATGCACTTACAATCGAACTTACTCGGACATTGGTGCGAAGCGCTGTGCTGGCATCGTAAGCCAACTTGCTGGCCTTGTACGCCTCCTTGGTGTGCAACATCATCTGCTCCGCCTGGATCATGGCCTCCTTTGCAGCCCCGGTCTGATCTTCCGGAATGTGGTGCAGAGGAAAAGCAGTCACCTGTGGGATTAGTGTCGTGGGTGGGGCAGTCGAGGTAGTCTGAGCTGGTTCGGTTGGAGTCGACGTCACGATAGTTGAAACAACTGGTGGAGCACTAGACAGAGGCACCGCAGGATCGGCTCTGACCCGTGTCGAGTCGCTTATCCCCTGGGAGGATCCAGCAGTCGATCGCTGAGGCGTCTGTGCTGACGGAGTTCCTCGGGTGCGTATGCGCGGGGTGCTTAAGGTCTCACCTTCACCTCTCGTACCCCGAGGCTGCTCCTCATCATCTTCCAGTTGAATGATTTCTGCAAATATCAATCGACAATGTTAACCCTTGTAATCAACGAATCCCATTCGAGAAGCAGAACTAGGTAAAGATTTGTCTACCTTTGTGGGAAGTGGCCGCGTCAGCAGTATCTACATCCATTGCCTCCTCTCCGTCTCGTGGAGGCGACGTCACTGAGGTAGCGGCTCTAGTAGATCGAACGACACTCGGTCAACAATAATTCTAAGTCACAATCGACAACGAGAGTTGAAAGTAAACACTTACATGGAGACGACAGGCACAACCATCTTCATGCGGGGCAGAGCTTTGCGAGGTTTTGCTGCATTGGGCTTGGGTTGCTTTGCCGATCGTTCACTTGACTCAATGGTCGAGGGTCGGCTCTGCTTCGGGTTCTTTTCACTCGGAGTTGGGGCCTTGTCCGCGGCAATTGTAGGGTCTTGACGGGACTTGGAGCGGCGTTCGGTGCATGGAGGAGACTCTACTTCCTCCTTGTTCTCACCCGAGTCTTCATATTCATCCTCACTATCATAAGAGCCGTGAATGTCCATGCTGCCGCCCTCGCTCTCCCCACCATCTTGAGGCTGGTTCCCGTTGGGCACGGGCGAGTACATGTGCATCCACTCCCGCATGGTTCAAACAATGAAGTCAGTCAACAAGTTAATCAACCACTCAATAGTATAGTGTGTCAGTTGACAAGGTGTAATGTACCAAATTCTTCAGCGGATTGTCGGCTGAGTAAGGTTCCATCCTCTTGGCTCCCAGGGGATGGTCACAAGCTCTGGTGATACTGCGAAGCCACTGCTCGACAGTTTCTTGTGAAACCTCTTCTGGATGCGTCCGGGTCGAGTCTCCAGGGCCTGCATAATGCCACATAGTGTGGTCCCGGGCCTGGAGCGGCCGGATCCGTTGATTGAGGAATGTCTCCAGGAGATCCATGCCGGTCACTCCACCACGGATGAGTTTCACTACGGCTCCCACCAAGATTTCCACTTGGACTTTTTATCCTTTTGACACCTTTAGGGACTTGGGGACGGCAGGACAATCAGATGTGAAAGGGGAAAGGTCAGTCAACATATTGGGAGAAGCTATATCGTTGCAATAAAACCATGTCGACTGCCAGCCTGTAACAAATTCAGGAAAGGTCATGGAAGGAAAAAGAACTATGAGCTCTATTTTGGATTCCTAGACCCCCACACAGCCGCACTACATGAGTCTTTCCATCCTCAGGGAGGGACTTCTTTACAGTCTGAGATCTAACGGTGAAAATGTGCTTGAACAGTCCTCGGTGAGGAGAGCAGCCCAGGAAGCACTCGCACAAGGTGATGAAAGCAGACAAGTAGGAGATGGCATTCGGCGGAAAGTGGTGGAGCTGAGCTCCAAAGAAGTTCAAAAAACCCTCTAAAGAACGGATGGGGTGTTGGAAATATGCCCTAGAGGCAATAATAAATTAGTTATTATCATATTTCCTTGTTCATGATAATCGTTTATTATCCATGCTATAATTGTATTGATCGAAGACTTAGATGCATGTGTGGATACATAGACAAAACCATGTCCCTAGTATGCCTCTAATAGACTAGCTCGTCGATCAAAGATGGTTAAGGTTTCCTAGCCATGGACATGAGATGTCATTTGATAAATGAGATCACATCATTAGGAGAATGGTGTGATGGACAAGACCCAAACTAAAAACGTAGCATATGATCGTGTCAGTTTATTGCTACTGTTTTCTACATGTCAAGTATCTGTTCCTATGACCATGAGATCATGCAACTCACTGACACCGGAGGAGTGCTTTGTGTGTATCAAACGTCGCAACGTAACTAGGTGACTATAAAGGTACTCTACAGGTATCTCCGAGGGTTTCTGTTGGGTTGGCATGGATCAAGACTGGGATTTGTTACTCCGTGTGACAGAGAGATATCTCAAGGCCCACTCGGTAATACAACATCACAATAAAGCCTTGCAAGCAATGTGACTAAGTGTTAGTCACGGGATCTTGTATTACGGAACAAGTAAAGAGACTTTCCGGTAACGAGGTTGAACTAGGTATGGAGATACCGACGATCGAATCTCGGGCAAGTAACATACCGAAGAACAAAGGGAACATCATACGAGATTAACTGAATCCTTGACATAGAGGTTTGACCGATAAAGATATTCGTAGAATATGTAGGAACCAATATGGGCATCTAGGTCCCGCTATTGGTTATTGACCGTAGAGGTGTCTCGGTCATGTCTACATAGTTCTCGAACCCGCAGGGTCTACACACTTAAGGTTCGGTGAAGTTTCGGTAGTATAGAGTTATGTATGGTGGTGACCGAAGGTTGTTTGGAGTCGTGCATGAGATCCTGGACGTCACAAGGAGCTCCGGAATGGTCTGGAGGTAAAGATTGATATATAGGAAGTCCTATTTTGGTCGCCGGAAAAGTTTCGGGCTCATCAGTAGTGTACCGGGAGTGCCGATAGTGTATCGAGAGACCATCGGGAGGTGTATTTCGACCCAAGAGGCTACATGGGCTGTGGAAGAGTGACTACCGGCCCTTAGTGGGCTGGTGGAAGTCCCAGACAAGGCCCATGCGGCTGGGAGAGAAAGCCCAAAGGAAAAAGGTGGAAAAAGACAAAAAAGACCAAAATAGGGAGGAGTCCTAGTCCTACTAGGATTGGAGGAGGATTCCTCCTCTCCTCCTTGGTTCGGCCGACCCAAGGGCTGGCTCCTTGGGAGCCAAGCCTCCTTCTCTCTTCCTCCTATATATACTAGAGGTTTTAGGTTTTTTGGCACTAGATTTTCAGCCATGTGTTACCCGTTCCTCTAGTGCATAGTTTCTCCTCTAGATCGGTTTTCTGCAGTGCTTAGGCGAAGCCCTGCTAGAATTGCTCCACCACCATCGCCGCAGCACCCTCATGCTGTCAGAGAACTCTTCTACCTCTCCGCTCCCTCTTGCTGGATCAACAAGGCGGAGATCTTCATCGAGCTGTACGTGTGCTGAACGCGGAGGTGCCGTCCGTTCGGCGCTAGATCGGAAGGACCGTGATCAAGATCGCAAGACAGATTGTGATGAGTTTGCGAGACGGATCGTGATGAGTTCGCGGGATGGATCATGATGAGTTCTCGGGACAGATCGTGATTGGATCGCGGGACAGATTGTGATGAGATCGCGGGACGCTCGGCGATTTGGATCGCGAAGACTTTCGACTACACCAACCGCGTTTCTTAACGCTTCCCCCTTAGCGATCTACAAGGGTATGTAGATCCACTCTCCCTCTCGTAGATGCTCATCACCATTGATAGATCTTGCGTGTGCGTAGGAATTTTTTTGTTTCCCATGCAACGTTACCCAACAGTGGTATCAGAGCTAGGTCTATGTGTAGATGAGATCTCGAGTAGAACACAAAGGGTTTGTGGGCGTTGATGCTTAGATTGCTTCCTCCCTTGGTCGTGTTTTGGTTCAGCGGTATTGTGAGATGAAGCGGCCTAGACCAACATTACTCGTACGCTTACGAGAGACCGGTTCCCTCAACCGCAATTTGTTGCATAGATGGCTTGCGGGTGCCATTTTCTCTCACTTTAGTTGGATCGGATTTGGAAAAGGCGGTCCTTGAGAAGTTTGAAAAGCAACTAGTGTATCACCGTTGTGGTTTTTGCGTAGATGAGAATTGTTCTTGCTAGATACCCATAGCAGCCATGTAAAACATGCAACAACAATTAGAGGACGTGTAACTTGTTTTTGCAGGGTATGTTGTGATGTGATATGGCCAATTACATGATGTGATATATGTGATGTATGAGATGATCATGTGATGTATAGATTATCACAACTTGCATGTCGATGAGTACGGCAACCGGAAAGAGCCATAGGGTTGTCTTTAATTATTGTATGACCCGCGTGTCTATCATTAAGCGCTATGTATGCTTTACTTTATCGCTAAACGGTAGCAATAGTAGTAGAAGCATGGTGGGCGCGACAACCCCGATGGCGACACGTTGATGGAGATCAAGATGATGGAGATCATGGTGTCATGTCGGTGACGATGGAGATCATGTCGGTGCTTTCAAGATGGAGATCAAAAGCACAAGTTCATGGCCATATCATGTCACTTATGATTTTCATGTGATGTTAATCCTTTTATGCACCTTGTTTTACTTAGGACGACGGTAGCATTATAAGGTGATCCCTCACTTAAATTTCAAGATGAATTGTGTTCTCCCCAAGTGTGCACCGTTGCGGAAGTTTGTCGTGTTGAGACACCACGTGATGATCGTGTGTGATAATCTCTACGTTCACATACAACGGGTACAAGTCAGTGTTGCACATGCAGAACACTCGGGTTAAACTTGAGGAGCCTAGCATGTACAGACATGGCCTCGGAACACAAGAGACCGAAAGGTCGAACATGAGTCATATAGTAGATATGATCAACATGATGATGTTCACCATTGAAACCACCTCAACTCACGTGATGATCGGACTTGAGTTGGTGAATTTGGATCATGTATCACTCGAATGACTGAAGGGATGTAAATTTGAGTGGGAGTTCTTAAGTAATATGATTAATTGAACTCATTATCATGAACATAGTCAGTAGTGTCTTTGCAAACTGTGTTGTAGATTACTATCTCACGATGTATTTCCCTTGAATTTTTATATGTTCCTAGAAAATTAGAGTTGAAAGATGATGGTAGCAATATTGCGGACTGGCTCCTTGATCTGAGGATTGTCCTCGTTGCTGTACAGAAGGCTTATGTCCTTAATGCACCGCTCGGTGCACCAACCCCTCTAGCGTCGTCTGTAGATGTTGTGAACATCTGATAGGCACGTTCTGATGACTACTTGATAGTTTAGTGCGTCATGCATTACAGCTTAGAATTTAGGCTCCAAAATGTTTTGAACGTCACGGAACATATGAGATGTTCTAAGAGCTGAAATTAGGATCTTAGGCTCGTGCCCGTGTTGCGAGATATGAGATCTCCAACAAGATTCTTTGCCTGCAAGATGAAATAGAATAGCTTAGTCGTTGAGCATGTGCTCAGATTGTCTGGGTGCTACAATCGCTTGAATCGAGTGGCAGTTGATCTTCCAAATAAGATAGTGATTGATATAGTTCTCCAAGTCACTGTCACTAAAGCTACTAGAACTTGGTGATGAACTATAAAATGCCAGGGATAGAAATAATGATCCCTGAGCTATTCGCGATGTTTGACACCGCGAAGGTAGAAATCAAGAAGGAGCGTCAAGTGTTGATGGTTAGTCAAACCACTAGTTTCGAGAAGGGCAAGAGCAAGGAGGGAAACTTGATGGATAGCAAGTCAGATGCTGCTCTAGTGAAGCAACCCAAAGTTGAACCCAAACCCAAGACTAAGTGCTTCGATTATGAGGAGAGCAGTCGCTGAAGCGGAACAACCCTAGATACTTGGTAGATAAGAAGGCTGGCAACGTCGACAGAAGTATATTTGATATACATGTTAATGATGTGTACCTTGCAAGTACTCCTAGTAGCACCTAGGTATTGGATACCGGTTCGGTTGCTAAATGTTAGTAACTCGAAATAAAAGCTACGGAATAAACGCAGAACTAGCTAAGGGTGAGGTGACGATGTGTGTTGGAAATGTTTCCAAGGTTTATGTGATCAACATCGCACGCTCTCTCTACCTTCGGGATTAGTGACAAACCTAAATAAATGTTATTTGGTGTTTTGCGTTGAGCATGAACGTGATTAGATCGGGTTTATTGCAACACGGTTATTCATTTAAGTTAGAGAATAATGGTTATTCTGTTTACATGAATAATACCTTCAATGGTCATGCACCCAGTGAGAATGGTTTGTTGAATCTTGATCGTAGTAATACACATGTTCATAACATTGATGCCAAAAGATACAAAGTTAATAATGATAGTACCACATACTTGTGGCACTGCCGCTAAATGTCATATTGGTATAAAGCGCATGAAGAAACTCCATGCTGATGGATCTTTGGACTCATTCGATTTTGAATTGGTTGAGACATGCGAACCATGCCTCTTGGGCAAGACGACGAAGGACCCCGTTTCCAGATGGTTGGAGCGGGCAAGTGATTTATTGGAAATGATACATGTTGATGTATGCAATCCAATGAGTCTTGTAGCGTGCGGTGGATATTGTTATTTTCTTACCTTCACTGATGATTTGAGTAGATATAGTGTATATTTACTTAATGAAACACAAGTGTGAATCATTTGAAAGGTTCAAGCAAATTCAGAGTGAAGTTTAAGATCATCGTGACAAGAAGATAAAAATGTCTGTGATATGATCGTGGAGGTAAATATCTGAGTTACGAGTTTGGCATACAACTTTAGACAATGTGAAAGTTGTTTCACAACTCACGCCACCTGGAACACCATAGTGTGATGGTGTGTTCGAATGTCATATTCGTGCTCTATTGAAAATGGTGCTTGCTATGATGTCTCTTATCGGTTTGCTAGTATAATTTTGGGGTTATGCATTAGAGACAACTACATTCACTTTAGGTAAGGCACCATCTAAATCTGTTGAGATGACACCGTGTGAATTATTGTTTGACCGAAACGTAAGCTGTCATTTCTTAATGTTTGTGGCTGCAACACTTATGTGAAAAAGGTTTTCACCTAATGAGATCGAACCCAAAGCGGACAAATGCATTCACAGAATACCCTAAAGACAGTTGGGTAAACCTTCTATCTCAGATCCAAGCATAAAGTGTTTGTTGCTAAAACTAGGTCCTTTCTCGAGAAAGAGTTTCTCTCGAAAGAATTGAGTGGGAGGAAGATAGAACTTGATGAGGTTGTTGAACCTTTGTTCAACCAGAGAGTAGCGTAGCACAGGAATTTGTTTCTGTGAAGCCTACATTAGTTGAAGAGGAAGTTAATGATGATGATCATGAAGCTTCGAATCAAGTTACTATCAAACCTCGTAGGTCGACAAGGATGTGTAGTGCTCCTGAGCGGTACGACAACCCTGTGTTGGAGGTCATGTTGTTGGACAATGATGAACCTACGAGCTGTGGAGAAGCGATGATGGGACCGGATTTCAACAAATGGTTAGAGACCATGAAATCCGATAAAGGATCCATATATGAAAACCAAGTATAGAATTTGGTAGACTTGCTCGTTGGACGGCAGGTCGTTGAGTACAAATGGATCTTTAAAATGAAGACAGACGCTGATGGTAAATGTCACCATTTATAAAGCTCGACTTGTCGCAAAGAAGTTTCCGCCAAGTTCAAGGAGTTGAATGCGATGAGACTTTCTCACTCGTAGCGATGCTAAAGTCTGTTGGAATTGTGTTAGCACTTGCTGCATTTTTCAATTATGAAATCTGGCAGATGGATGCCAAAACATCGTTTCCTTCCTTAAGGAAAGGTTGTATGAGATACAACCAGAAGGTTTTGTCAGTCCTAAGGATGCTAAAAGGTGTGCAAGCTTCAGTGATCCTTCTATGAACTGAAGCAAGTATCTCGGAGTTGGAATATACACTTTGATGAGGTGATCAAAGTTTTTGAGTCTATACAAAGTTTATGAGAAACTTGTATTTGCAGTAAAGTGAGTGGGAGCACTATAGAGTTTCCGATAAGTATATGTTGATGACATATTGCTATTCGGAAATAATGTGGAATTTCTGGAAAGCAAAACGGTTGTTTGAAAAGTGATTTTCAAAGGAAGACCTGAATAAAGCTACCTAATTGTTGAGCATCAAGATCTATAGAGATAGATCAAGATGTTTGATAAGACTTTCAATGAGTACATACATTGACAAGATTTTGAAAGAGTTCAAAATGGATTAGTCAGAGAGAAGTGTTCTCACCTGCTTTGTAAGGTGTGAAGTTGAATGAGACTCAAAGCTCGACCACGGCAGAAGAAAGAGAAAGGACGAATGTCGTCCCCTATGCCTTAGCCATAGGCTCTGTATAGTATGCCATGTTGTGTACCGCACCTGTGTGTGCCTTGCCATGAGTCCGTTCAGGGGTACAAGAGTGATCCAGGAGTGCATCACTGGACAGCGATCAAGATTATCCTTAGTAACTAAAAGACTAAGGAGATGTTTCTCGATTATGGAGGTTATAAAGAGTTCGTCATAAAGAGTTACGTCGATGCAAGCTTTAACACCAATCTGGATGACCCATAGTAGCAATCTGGATACATATAGTGGAGCAACCATTTGGAATAGTACCAAGTGGAGCGTGGTAGCAGTGTTTACACTTTGACATAGAGATTTGCAAAGTACATACGGATCTGAATGTCGCAGACCCGTTGACTATAAGTCCTCTCTCACATGCAAAGCATGATCGAGTCCCAGAACTCATTGGGTGTTAGATTCATAACAATGCGTATCACATGGTGATGTGAACTAGATTATTGACTCTAGTGCAAGTGGGAGACTGTTGGAAATATGCCCTGGAGGCAATAATAAATTAGTTATTATCAAATTTCCTTGTTCATGATAATCTTTTATTATCCATGCTATAATTGTATTGATCGGAGACTTAGATGCATGCGTGGATACATAGACAAAAGCATGTCCCTAGTATGCCTCTAATGGACTAGCTCGTTGATCAAAGATGGTTAAGGTTTCCTAGCCATGGACATGAGATGTCATTTGATAACGGGATCACATCATTAGGAGAATGGTGTGATGGACAAGACCCAAACTACAAACATAGCATATGATCATGTCAGTTTATTGCTACTGTTTTCTGCATGTCAAGTATATGTTCCTATGACCATGAGATCATGCAACTCACTGACACCGGAGGAGTGCTTTGTGTGTATCAAACATCGCAATGTAATTGGGTGACTATAAAGGTACTCTACAGGTATCTCCGAGGGTTTCTATTGGGTTGGCATGGATCAAGACTGGGATTTGTTACTCCGTGTGACGGAGAGGTATCTCAGGGCCCACTCGGTAATACAACATCACAATAAAGCCTTGCAAGCAATGTGACCAAGTGTTAGTCATGGGATCTTGTATTACAGAACAAGTAAAGAGACTTGCCGGTAACGAGGTTGAACTAGGTATGGAGATACCAACGATCGAATCTCGGGCAAGTAACATACCGAAGAACAAAGGGAACATCATACGGGATTAACTGAATCCTTGACATAGAGGTTCGACCGATAAAGATATTCGTAGAATATGTAGGAACCAATATGGGCATCCAGGTCTCGCTATTGGTTATTGACCGTAGAGGTGTCTCGGTCATGTCTACATGTTCTCGAACCCATAGGGTCTACACACTTATGGTTCGGTGACGTTTCAGTAGTATAGAGTTATGTATGGTAGTGACCGAAGGTTGTTCGGAGTCCCGGATGAGATCCCGGACATCACGAGGAGCTCCGGAATGGTCCAGAGGTAAAGATTGATATATAGGAAGTCCTATTTTGGTTGCCGGAAAAGTTTTGGGTTCATTGGTAGTGTACCAGGAGTGCCGATAGTGTACCGGGAGACCATCGGGAGGTGTATTTCGACCCAAGAGGCTACATGGGCTGTGGGAGAGTGAATACCAGCCCTTAGTGGGCTGGTGGAAGTCCCACACAAGGCCCATGCGGCTGGGAGAGAAAGCCCAAAGAGAAAAAGGTGGAAAAAGGAAAAAAAGACCAAAATAAGGAGTCCTAGTCCTACTAGGATTGGAGGAGGATTCCTCCTCTCCTCCTTGGTTCGGCCAACCCAAGGGCTGGCTCCTTGGGATCCAAGCCTCCTCCTCTCTTCCTCCTATATATACTAGAGGTTTTAGGTTTTTTGGCACTAGATTTTCAGCCACGTGTTACCCTTTCCTCTAGTGCATAGTTTCTCCTCTAGATCGGTTTTCTACGGTGCTTAGGCGAAGCCCTGCCGGAATTGCTCCACCACCATCGCCGCAGCGCCCTCACGCTGTCGGAGAACTCTTCTACCTCTCTTCTCCCTCTTGCTGGATCAAGAAGGCGGAGATCTTCATCGAGTTGTACGTGTGCGGAACGCGGAGGTGCCGTCCGTTCGGCGCTAGATCGGAAGGACCGTGATCAAGATCGCGAGACGGATCGTGATGAGTTCGCGGGACGGATCATGATGAGTTAGTGGGACGGATCATGATGAGTTCTCGGGACGGATTGTGATTGGATCACGGGACGGATCGTGATGAGATTGCGGGATGTTCGGTGATTTGGATCGCGAAGACGTTCGACTACACCAACCGCGTTTCTTAACGCTTCCCGCTTAGCGATCTACAAGGGTATGTAGATCCACTCTCCCTCTCGTAGATGCTCATCACCATGGATAGATCTTGCGTGCGCGTAGGAAATTTTTTGTTTCCCATGCAACGTTACCCAACATGGGGAGGCATGGAAAATCCTCTTTCGACCTTGGAGAGGAGAAGAACCCGGTCTCCTTCGCGTGGCTCTGTCTCGTGCTCCCCCTCTGCCAGCCTCCAGGCACCGTCTGCCATGAGCCTGTCGATGACAAGGTTCTAGACGTCCATGCGGGTGACTACCGAGGGGAGAAAGTCCCCCTGGATCCACCCTGGCGGCACGGTGAACCGGGCGGTCGAGGGCTTCTTGGCCTTGCCCTTCGCGGCTCCCTTCTTGGCGCGCTCCTACTTATCCGTGGTTCCCTTTGTCATCACGGTGGCAGAGCTCGTCGGAGCAGAGCGGAGTGGAGTGCTGGAGACAAGGGAGGCGGAGGAAGAGATGAAATTTGGGGAAAGGTACCGTGCAATCCGTGGCACCTCAGGATTTATACCCCGCCGAGTGCCTCACTGATGGGTGGACCCACGAGATCCCCGCATATCCCAACCGCAGGCGACGCCCTATACGTGGCGAAATGAGCAGCATGGAAATCGAGGCGTCATGCCCCCATCACTCTGGTCGTGGTGTCATCATCGCAGACGTGCGCGCTTCCCAAATTTTCATATCCCGCAAGATCCGGGCCTAACAGACCGGCCCGCCACCTCCAAAGATTCCTTTAGATCACTGAAAACAAGATTGACATTGAACATTCACTCAGGCAGTTTCAAGGCTAAATCGATCCGGGCGAATGACGAAGAGTTCAGTCGATGCAAGTTTCGTTGAAGCCTTGAATATCATTCGGAAGATTTGGTGCCTTGTTCTGAACTGGCATCGATACCCCCTTTCACCTCTCGAACCCTGATCCATTAGGGGGCTAATAACGAGGATATGTACCTAGGGTAGGGTCCTAGGCCTGACCTACATACCCTACCTAAGGACACTACATCAGAGGACTTAAAGATCACAGGAAAGATTCTGTCTAGATTCTCCATGACGCTCAAGTCACTCGACAAGCAATCCACTCAGAGGCTTCTTCCTCCACTCGACAGTCACCTGTCACTCGGAAGACCTCACTTCCAGTCGATGCCAGAAGACTAGAAGCCACCCCCGGGAGGCCAACAAGCAGGCGTTAGGCTACTCGATTAAGAGTATGAACTAGATGATAGAGCACTATGATGGTGGAGATGGCTATGAAGATGGAAATGGCAGCGGCTAGGGTTTGTGGATGATGAAGATGATGAAGAGGTTCTGGTTGTGCTTGATATCGTTATGTTGATATTTAGACGGGGCCCCCTTTGTAAAAGTTGTTCAGGTAGATGACATGCCTCGGTTTCCATGCCAAACGACCACTCATACAGGTACTTGTGCCCGTATGGAACGTCGTCTTTTGCTCTAGCTGGCTTCTTGCACCTCCTGGTGATTGTTTCTTCCTCCATTTTCCTTCCTTTCCATTCCTACACGTGATTTCTTCCCTTTTTAGCCCATTTCCTATGGAAAAACATTAAAGAGAGGATTTGTGGAATCCTTTGCATTCATTTGTACTTACTGGCAATATCGGAGTGAATATCTCTCTTGTAGTAAAATATCTTGGTTTAAACAACAACAAAATGAGTGTAAAATATCACTCATCAACTCCCCCAAGATTAAACTTGATCGTCCTCGAGCAACATAGAGAGAAATCTGAAGCATAAGGAACTCAGTTTCTTAAACCTAAATAACGAGATGGTTTTGGTTCGCTTACGATCAGTATGCCTAGATATCCCCCTACTTCTTGTCCTGAAAACTTAGCATATATATAGCGATGGAATGGTTATAGTGCAAGTGTTAGTGAAGCAAAGATAATCGACACAAATTTCTTGACCCACTAGATAAAAAAACTTTGCAACACTTCATTTCATTTAATCTAGATAACACTTGCTTGCTGGGAATGCACGAAAGAGTTTCTTTAGATAGAGCCATAAAAACATAAGTTAGGGAGTAGAAAGCATATAGTAAAGTATGATGTTTGAGTGCTCACAAGCACACCCACAATTGTCTCCTGCTCTAGGCTCTTAAGCACTTTGTTTCAATTATTGTTTGCTGGAACTTTGATTGTCACTTGAAGGAGATTATGCCAAATAAATGATCATGCATAGGTTTACAGCTCTATGGCTTAGTGTTTGGGAAGTATGGACCTTTAGCAAAATGTCTCTTTCGAGCTCTTTTGATCAGTCCCCTTTATTTACCACATACACACCCATTCAAGAGAAAGCCCAACAATACTCATTTGTAGCACTGCAACTACGTACGGTCATAAATTCATAGCCAAAATCCAAGCTGTCATCGGCCAGCGGAGTCATCGCCATAACATCAAGAAAGGTGACGAAGCCACATTTACACACGTACACGTGCATATAGTAGCAAGGGTCATGGCACCAGCCGAAGGCTGTAACACCATGTTAAGAGATACAACACATATTTTTGGCATAATCTCACCCACCTTTCAACTAAGTTCCTCTAGGCAATTTAATCCACAAGTGCAATGAAGCCTATTAAAAGTAACAACTTGGGGTTGAGCTTGTTAAACATCACTTCCACTACAATTTCTCAACTCCCAAGTCTTGAGAGACTTTCTCTTATACATAGTTATTCTTGGTTAATAACACTTCATTTAAAAACTATCCCACAACAAGTCTTAGTTGTTTAAATTAAAGAAAACAAAGGATACAAAATTATTTCAGCTACTATAGCAAAACCTCTGCCTCTACTATCAAGACTTACTCCCATCTGCACATATCACACATAAAACTACTATATCTTTTCCAAGTATCCAAGTACACAAGACAGGGGTCATAGGACATACCTTCATGGTTGCGCATTCACACACTTCTCTTCCTTACTCTTGCAGTTCTCATTGTCCGCCATACATCAACTCCTCTGGAAAAAATGCAAACAAACTCCAAGGGGCTAAATAAAGAACAAGAGCAAAGCTTATTCTTTTTTTTGGGGGGTTTTGAAAACTAACTTGCAACTGAAAAATCGCAAAGGCAAAAGCAAATAAAAAGCAAAGTGTTGGAACAAACCAACACAAGTGTTTTGAAGCTCCTCGAGATTCAGTACAACCTCATTACAATTTATTCAAATACTGCCACATCTTGATGTAGAAGTGGTGATAACCTACCACGAGCTTAGGCTTTTGTAAGTCCAGACCAGTGAGATCATTGTGGTGGTTGGTCAGGAGCCCACTCCTAGCTCCAGTTGGAGAATTTCATGTTCATGTAGGCAGACGTGCCTCGAAGGGATGATGCGAGGTTGCTCATATCATGGATAGAGCCCTGGAGGTTGTTGAGGTCCACGTAGGTGGTGAAGTCTTGTTGGGTCTGCTCCTCCTCTTCATCGGTGGTGAGTTCTTCTTCATCTACTTGTTCTAGTTCTAACCCTTCTTGGTGAAGCTGCATCTCCTTATTATGCAACATAATGCAATTGTCCATTCTCAATGGAGAAACGTTAGGCATAGGAGTGGACAACAAGTACGCCACTCCAGGAATTTTAATGTAACAACATCCATTACGAACTACTATCGTACCAGTGCTAGTAAGAACATCAATGTTAACAAGAGTGTTGCCGAGAATGGGGCGGAGATGACTATAGTTGAGACCAAGTGAGTTGGCCAACATGGTGATGACTCCTCCACACACGATATCTCCTTGGCATGGTTTGCTTGATGTACAAGTTGTAGCAAAAGTATTGTGTGATAGCCTAGCTTATTAGGGATGATAAACTACTCATAGCATTAAGGAATTCCTTCTTTACCGGTAGCCCATTTGGAAAGAATTCCCAAGTTAAGCGTGCTCAACTTGGGGTAGTTTCAGGATGGATGACCGACCGGGAAGTTGTTCCCGGGTGTGTACGAGTGAGGACAAAGTGTGCAGGAAAGACTAGTGTTGATTTGTGGGGCAAGTCTGGATCCCGCCAGGAGTAACGACCACCAGCGGGTGTGTTCGGGGCATTACAAGTTGGTATCAGAGCCGACCCTTGCGGTTACACGGATGTTTGCAGATCAGGTGTGCAGTCATGTTGTTCATAAATTTTGTGACCCATCATGGCACATGGCATGGCACATGTATCGAACTGGAAGCACAGACATATGTGCCAAGAAGGAACATTTATGTGGCTCAACAAGGACGTAGGTTCCTCTAAGTGGGGGTGTATGTGATAGCCTGGCTTATTAGGGATGATAGACTACTCATATCAATAAGCAATTCCTTCTTTTCTGAGCCCATTCGAAAAGAACTTCCAAAGTGAGGACAAAGTGCGCAGGAAAGACTAGTGTTGATTTGTGGGGCCAGTCCAAATCCCACCAGGAGTAATGACCACCAGCGGGTGTGTCTTGGGTGTTACATATTGCCCCTAAGTTGGGCGAATAACCAACGTCGAGGTTTGCTGTTTTCCCGAGAACTAGCATGTTCTCATCATTCACCTTAGAAACTTCTCCTCGTGCCTACAACGAATTAGTGATAACATAGTAGAAATAACGTATAGTAGGACTTCAATGCAACTAGCTCTTTGCCTAGAGCCATGACGACTCATATGGCAGAAGGATTGCCTTGGGTACGAGTGAGTGAAATCATAAACATATCTAAAATCATCATCATTGTTGGCAAAGCCAAAGTTATTACCCCACTCATCAAGAGTGATGTCAAAGTCTTGATCAAGGAGAAGAAAAGTGGTTCTCTCCTCCTAATGTTCATTTGGCACAAGACCAACACTATGCGAGAGAGTATTGAGAAACTCAAGCATCAAGTGTTCATAAGTCTCATATCACTGATAAACAAAATGATGCAACCCAGCATTGTGACAAGGCAAATCAAAATCATGAGTGATACCTAGCTTGGCGAGTGTATTCACACAACCCCATTTGGTGGCTTTGATCTTCCTTGTGGTGAGCTTCTGGAACTTCTTCCTTGCTCCACGATCGGTGAAGATGATCCCCTGAGTGAAAACTTGTTTTGGTGGTGTGGTGGATGAACTTTAACTACCACGTACGCGAGAAGACCTCCGTGTACACATCTAAAAAACAATTTTTTATTCCAATATAGTTAAACAATAATGATCCTACGTTGGTCACAACATCATACTCCTCTGAAAACATCAACGAATCTATGCCAAACTCAAATTTGGATAAAAAAATATGCATATCCTAGAATGTGGATTCACAACAAATAATTTGGGATCGGAGGAGAAACATATCGTAGATCGATCACACGAAAGGAATTGAACTATAAACGAATGAGTAGAGAGATCGGGGGAAGTTAAGCTAGGTTTTGGAGAGGTTTGGAGGAAGAAGAAGAAGAAAAGGGAGAGATGGGGGCAATTTACCTCCTTCCTCGTGCTTATTGCATCCATCACCATGACAAACGACCGCTCATACAGGCGTAAGTGCCTGCATGGAACACCGTCTTCAAACTTATTTAGCTTACGTGTGCATGTGGTTAGATGTAACGACTGATGAAATGGACGATGTCGTGGTTTTGTCATGGAAGATGTCCGTAGACTTAGGTTCGAAGCCATCGCTAAGGTGGTGGACTCAAAGGGGTTGATCGGGACGAAAGACACGGGTTTACCCAGGTTTGGCCCCTCGAGAAGAGGTTAAAGCCTACGTCATGCTCTGTGTATATTGATTGGAGTATCGATTACAAGGGAGCTTATTCGCTTGACCTAGCTCTTGATGGATTGGTTTTTGTCTAAGCCGTCCCCGGGTCTTGCCTTTATATAGGAGGCCAAGGACCCGGGTTACATGAATCCCAAACCGACTCTTACAATGTGTCTGGTCCTGTCTCTAAGCCGCCTTGCCTCCTTTGGCTAGCCGTCTCCGGGCGGCTCACCCGCCCGGGTTTTATGCTACCTCCTGTCTCTGGGCCCCCGTCTCAGCCCATCTGGTAAGCCGCCATGCGGCTAAGTCTTCCTCTTTCGTCCCACTTGATAATGAGACGCCAAGTATGACCCGGCCCCTCCTAGGCGGGTCTTACCGTGGGGTTATATCCCCAACATTAGGCCCCGGATTGATTTGAGCCTGTCCATGTCAATCTTCCATTTTATATGGCGACGAGTCTTACGTCCTTATTACTTGCAAGAAAAGAATTTCATAACCCGCCGTGATGTCACTTACGGATATGCCCGAAAGATTCCATGACGTCCGCAACGGATCCTCTCATTAAACTGCTGCCCAAAAATCGAGGCGTTCGCTTTGGTCAATCATCATTTCGCCTCCTTGATTCCCACGCACACTGTTTGCCATCCCATCTCTTAAATAGGGCCCCGAGGGGGTCATTTTCTTTTTCTATACCACTGTTAGCTTTCTTCCTCCTCCCGACGCTTGTACTTCTAGCACTTCGTCGTTCGAACGGATCTTGCCGTCACCTTCAACGCCGGCCGCTGCATCAACCTGAATCGATCTAGAAATTTGCCCGCGTGGACCGCCTCCGCAAGGTACTCATCTCCACCGCTGTCGAATCCGTAGTCTCCTTGCTTGAATCCCCCCGAGTTCTTCGGGTTTCCATTAGTGTTCTTTGCTCTTTATCGAATCATTCTTCGTAATGTTGACTGAGGAGCAATCCCTTGAATCTCAGAGTGTTGTTAACCTGTCGCGGCCGTGAATATGTAGTCAATACCCGTTCATCCTAGATCTGCATCCCACTCCTTTCTATGTGCCAACCTGCCGATTCTTCTCCGGATCCTTTTCTAGGTATTAATTAGATTTCATTTTTTTTGCCTGTATATCTTGTAGTCATGGTAATAACATGTGAAACCTGTTTGTCTGCCCTCAGCAATATTTGTAGCACAACCTTGCCCACTTAACCCGTTGTTACCCTGCCGGCTCTCTAGCAAAACGGACGGGCGGCTTAGCTTTCCTCTACCATGCTGACCGTAGCCGTTTTTTGCTTCCTAACCTGCCATACCTTGCGCTTTCTCACAGTTGACCCGCCACCATGTCTCGAGCACCTTCATCCTGTGATTGGGTCGACTCTGGAATAACTGAGCAATTCTTGCTTGAATTCATAGAAATGGGCTCATTGCCAGCTCAGGATGTCATCCATTGGCGGGTTCCTGGGTCAGAGAAGAAGCCCACCCCTAAGGAGGGGGAGGTTGTTGTATTCACTGATCACATCCTTCGCGGTTTCAGCCCGCCCGGGTCGCAAAAATTCCGAGACGTCCTCCACTTTTTCAAGCTTCATCCTAAAGACATTGTCGCAAATTCTATCACCAACATGTGCAACTTCCAAGTCCCGTGTGAAGTTTACCTGCAAGAAGAGCCGTCTGTCAACCTCTTTCCGTGATTTCTTCTACGTCAACCGCCAAACAGTAGTGGCGGCTGGACCAAGCTTGGAGCTCGGCGGTGTCTCCATTCAGAGATGGAGAGATCTGGCTTGTCCGACTGCCCTTTTTCCAAGCCACCCCAAAGATTGGAATATGACTTGGTTTTATTGCAAGGACACCTCTCTAGAAGGAGAAAATCCACTGCCGGGTTATCGCCCTACCCGGCTCTGTATCTCCACTGAACTTCTAGACCGGATGTCTGCCGCAAAGCGAGCGAAGTATGCTCTAGCTTTTGCAAATATCAAGGCCCTCCTAGCGAACGGTTAACTGGAGTCGATTTAACCCGCTGCCGGGTGTTGTGGAAAGTCTTACCACTAAGCCGGCGTGACCGGCTTATGTGCCAATACACAGGCGACGAGAATGATCTTCTCTGTTTCAACCACACGCCTTTGACAGAAGAAAATGTCAACTTTGTTGTAAAACAACTTCTCCATGAAACCCAGGAGGCTTGCAAAACTATCGGGTTAAGACCTTTCTGCATCACAAACCTAAGTTCGGATGTAAGAAGAGACCTTCTTCTCAAAACTTCTCATTCCCGTCTTAACCTTATTCCTGGCATCTTTAACTCTTTTGGCGTCTCTTCATACAGGCTGACTCTAACTTCTGGAAGAAGAAATACACTCCCCCCGTGAAGAAGAAATCCCAAGCGGTTAATGCCCGTGGCCACAAGAAGAAAACTTCGGCTCAAGAACTGTTTGCATTGAACGACTCATAGGTAGAAAACTTGATTCCCTTAACTATCTCTTTACGCAACTTACTGACATTGTTTGTACACAGGAGGAGACAGAAACGAGTCACGTCAACGCCCCTAAGGTAACTTACATTTCCTCCGACTCAGAGGTCTTACCGCGAGAGAAAATATGGCGGGTCATCCGAAAAGTTCCTTTTTCTCATCCTCTTTCTTACTTAGACCCTAAATTTCCTCTGAAAAAGCAACAACACGACTCGTGACGTCAGACCCGGAGCTCCGGCTCTGAAGATCTTATGGCCGGCTTACCAAACTCCCCGGCTCCACGGAAACGACTGGCTGAGGTGCTCTTTTTACCAAGTCTTAATATCCACCTTATACTCCTGTACTGTCACCTTACTCTCATACTTTATTATCTCAATTTTATAGGAGTCACCCCCTTCGTCCGACGACTCAACTACCTCAAAGCTTCCTCCTATGAAGATCAACCCATAGTATGCCTTTTACCTTGCAACGCGTGTATTATCTCTTACCTTGCACCGCATAACAACTATTTTTACTTTCCAGGGCTCAAGCAAAATGGAGGAAGACAGGCGGTTCGACCGTTCCTGCTACTGCCCAACAGCCGAAAACTGCTGAGCCGGCTCCTTCCACTCCTGATGAACCTTCTGAAGCTAACAAAGATGCACCTGAGCACACTCCTCCACCTTCAAAGCTGGAGGATCACCGCATGACATCTCCTGAAAGTCCGACGGCTGACCCTAAGCTGCCCAATCCTTCAACCATCGTCGAAGACCCGTCTCATCCCGACATTATCATCACTGGGACGGGATATCAATCTCCTACACCGCATGTGTTGACAAAACACGCCAGCAAGATTGACACTTGCTCGCCTGAAAAACTTGATTTCGGATTTCCTGTGCTAGAGAAAATGTTTGTAGACGATCTGCATGCTGGTTATTTGAATCGTCTTTCTGCCAGCCACAAAATGGAACCCAAACTTGTTGGTTTAATGAAGAAAAGATATGAGGTACTCTCCTTCTCTTGCTTTTCTCCATTATACCTATATGTAGCCCCCAAGAGCCGGTTTAATATGGCAAATGATGAACCGGGTCTTTCAAATCTTGTCATACTATAAATAACTTAGCGTGTAGCCCCCAAGTCCAGGTCATTATGAAAATGACGAGTCGGAACTTCAATAGTTAAAAAGCTCACCGGGTGTAGCCCCCAAGTCCGGGTCATTATGGAAATGATAACCCGGAACTTCCATGTAAACTTGGAGAGAAAATACAGACATTAGCCCCCAAGTGCCAAACATATTGCTTGCAATCTGCTTGGGACTTGCATCAGAATAACTTCATTATTGCTTCATCCTGGCGACTTAACTTTTATAATTTGCCACTTGTACAACACAGGAAGCATTAGATGCAGCGGAGTCGGAGCGAGCCAATTTAAGGGCAAATCTTACCACCCAAGAAACCGCCCAAGCCACAGCAGAAGAAAAATTACGGGTGGCTGTTGAAAAACTTGAAAAGCTCCAAGTTGACTTTGCCACGTATAAGGAGACTGCCAAATCTGAACAAGCCACCCTATCAAAGCATGCAAATGATGCCGAGGAGCAGCTTAAGCTCATGGCCAAAGAATTGGAGACTCTGAAGGGCCATATATCCAAGATGACTGTTGCTATCTTTGGTAGGTATGCACAGCTTAGACATTTTTCTTGTGGAAAAAATGCCTGTCAGGCGGCTTATCACTTTGGACCTTTCTTTGCAGGCGAGAGAAGCCGCCAGCTATCCTTTGATAGTCTGATGAAATTGAAGGCAATATATACTTTGACTGAGCAACTGTACAGTGGATCCCTCTGTACCATCAAAGCCATGATGACTGCCAAGTATGTTCCCAAATTCATGAAGGGCATTATAGAAGTCTTGTCAACTTTGCCCAAGCAGGTGGACGAAATGAGGCGATCAACCGCCAGGAGAGGGGCCATAGTTGTGCTAAGCCTATCCCTGACCTTTGCTCCTGAGTTAACCGGCGAAGAAATGATGAACGACTTCCCCTCCAAAAAGGATGACGGCTTAGACTTTACTGAAGCGGATTACACCAAATGCATTAGGGCCTCCAGGAGACTTGCCTCCATCCTTGTTGATGAGACGGATCTGACTCCCTACCAGGCGGCTTACAATGCAAACAACCAACGGCTGCGCTGCCCAACTTTTGAAGCTAGGGATTTGATCCCTACACGCCATAAGCCGCTCTTCGCCCCTGAAGTTGATCCGTCTCCTCTTTTCGACGATGCTCCATTCGAAGCATTATTAAACTGCAATTGGGATGTGGATAATCTTCAGATCAAAGAGCACGAAGACCCAGTGCAAGATGACCCGCTAGTGAGTTAAAACTTTGTTGTCCTTGACTGAAGGTAACCCGGCTAGCTGAGCCGCTGAGACTTGGAAGTGTGCGAAAAACTTTAAGTCCTTCATCTTTTGAGCTCCTGGTGAGCTTTGTAATAGGCGTAGTAGAAACTTGATTGCCCCAGCCATGCCATCATGCACACATGACGTTACAATCATCTTATGCACTTATAATCTTCCTTGCATTCTTTGCACAACGTCTTTTAGCATACTTAACAACAATTCATCTTTCAGAGATAAAAACCTGGGAAAGTAAACAAGACAACATAGCCTGCATTGTCATAAGGGCGGCTTGAAAAATCATAACATGGAGATGTTAAAATCTATTGTAGCCTTGCTTCTTCTTTCATAATCTTGCTCTGACCCGGTTTGGTAAACCGACGTGATATGTAAATATGATGCAATGCATGATGTAATGTATGATTGAATGCACGATGCAATGTATGGTGTTCTTGCTTCCTTTTTTGTTTTCAAGAACTCATATGATGGTTCTTCCTGGCTGGACTCGATGCTTGAACTTATACCAGTGCAGGGTCTCTAACGAGAGTGACCGTCAACTCTTTTGAGCGGCTCAGGGTCTCTAGGCAAGATTAACTGATAAGAGCGCAACGAACCAGAAAGAGACACATCCGCCAGTTCTGATGGGTGGACTTGCTGCTTGAACTCATACAATGCTCGGTTTCCAGGCGAGATTGAAGAGCGCAACACCCCAGAAAGAGACACAGACGCTGGTTCCGCTGAGTGACTTGCTACTTGAACTCATAAAAATACTCGGTTTCTAGGAGAGGAGTGATGAGCGCACCGTCCCAAAAGGAGACACAACAGGGCATGAGTATCCCTAGGGCCCAGAAGACCCCTCTCACGTGACACAGTCCATCGTTTGAACCTTAACCAATGCTTAGGGTCTCCTGGCGAGATTAACTGTCTGGTACATTGGACAGACAGTGTCTCTAAGCGGTGATTAACTGGTAAGAGTTTGGCGGGTCACCTGTTGGAGAGGCCATCAAAAGGGGGTAAGTTTATAACTCGCTGCACCCCTAATGATCTGGTTGATGGAGTCAAAAGTTGGGTCCATGACCCGCCTTATAGTGGCTGAAGAGCCTGATCGAGAGGGTTGAAGCTTAACCCGGTGGGTTGAAAGCCCCCAAATGACCTTGTCGGTGATATCAACTTGTGCGCCATTCTGTAAGTCGCCGTCTTGTGGATCGCCAACTTGTAAATTGCCATCTTGTGGATCGCCAACTTGTAAGTCGTCATCCTGTAAGCCGCCGTACAATGTTGATGTTTTGGCTGAAGAGCCGACCAAGAGGGTGAGCGAGCTAAACCCGGTGGGTTGGAAGCCCCCAAGTGACCATGTAGAAGTGTTCACCTTTGCACAAATCTGTAATGCAAAAGAAAAACAGTAGAGGCCTCGGCTTGCAGGGATGCCAACTTTATTATACGAAAAATATAGATACAATGAAGTATGTATGTACAAAGATGGGAGTCGATGACTCAAGTATAGTAAGGCCACAGATGAGCGATATTCCATGGCCAGTTGGTCTCTTGTCCAGAGGTACGTGACTCGTCTCGCACGTCAATGAGATAATATGACCCATTGTTCAGATTTCTGCTGACCACAAAAGGTCCTTCCCAGGGGGAGATAACTTGTGTGCATCCGTATGATCTTGAATCAAATGTAACACCAAGTTGCCTTCTTGGAACGTCTGGGTCTTGACCCTGCACCTATGATAGCGACGCATGTCTTGTTGATAAATCGCCGACCGAGCTGCTGCAAGATCGCGCGCTTCATCCAGAGCATCTAACACGTCCTGACGCGACGTCTCATTGTCAGATTCCACGTAAGCCGCCACCCGCAGAGAATCATGACGTATGTCGCTTGGTAACACGGCCTCTGCACCATAAACCATTAAGAAAGGCGTATAACCTGTTGATCTGTTAGGTGTAGTATCGATACTCCAGTGGAGAGAGGGTAGCTCCTCAACCCAACAACCCCGCATTCGTTGTAAAGGAACCATGAGCTGGGGCTTGATACCTCTCAAGACTTCCTGGTTGTCTCGCTTCGCCTGACCATTGGATTGTGGATGAGCAGCAGCAGAAACATCAAGCCGGATGTGCTCACTTTAGCAGAACGTCTTCATAGCCCCCTGGATAGATTTATTCCATTGTCTGTGATGATTCTATGAGGATAGACAAAATGGTAGATCAAATTTTTGACAAACTGAACTGCCGTGGCTGCATCACATTTACTAACCGGATCAGCCTCCACCCACTTGGTAAACTTGTCCACTGCCACTAAGAGATGGGTCTTTTTATCCTTAGACCTCTTGAAAGGTCTAACCATGTCAATCCCCCAGACCACGAACGGCCAAGTGATTGGAATCATCTGCAATTCTTGAGCCAACACATGGGCACGTCTTCCGAACATCTGACACCCATCATACTTGGCAACAAGGTCCTCTGCATCTTTATGTGCCGTTAGCCAAAAGAAACCATGTCGTAAAGCCTTGGCCACCAAAGATTTTGAGTCGACGTGATGTCCGCAATCACCGGCGTGTATTTCATTTAAAATCTCCTTGCCCTGTTCCGAAGAAACACAACATTGAAAGACACTGGTGACGCTGAGCTTATGCAGTTCACCATTAAGGATGATCATGGACTTGGATCGCCTCACAATTTTTGGTTGGGGAACGTTGCATGGGAAACAAAAAAATTCCTACGCTTCACCAAGATCAATCTAGGAGATCAGCATCTATGAGAGGAGAGATTGGATCTATATACCCTTGTAGATCGCTAAGCGGAAGCATTAAAGAACGCGGTTGATGTAGTCAAACGTCTTCACGATCCAATCACGACCCGTCCCGTGATCTCATCACGAGCAGTCCCGCGATCCCATCGTGGTCCTTCCGATCTACTGCCAAACGGACGGCACCTCCACGTTCAGCACACGTATAGCTCAATGACGATTTCCATCTCCTTGATCCAGCAAGCGAGGGTGGAGAGGTAGATGAGTTCTCCGGCAGCACAACAACATGGTGGCGGTGGTGGTGAACTAATCTTGCAGGGCTTCGCCTAAGCAACGCAGAGCTAATCTAGAGGAGAAACATATCTAGAGGGAATAGGACATCATGTGGCTTTTCGTGTGTTGGGCTGCCCTCAAACCTCTAGTATATATAGGTGGAAGGGGTGGGAGGAGGCCCCTAGGGTTTCCCCTAGGACTTGGCCGCCGGCCAAGGTGGTGGGGTCCACCTCCTACAAGAGGTGAGCCGCTGGGAGGAGTCCTAGTCCAACAAGGACTCCTCCCACCTCCACCTCTTCCTCCTCTCTGGGCGCATGGGACATATGGGTCTTGCTACCCTGCCCACTAGGGGTTGGTGCGCCACCTCTTGGGCCCATGTGGACCCTAGGGTGGGTGGGCCCCTCCCGGTGGACCTCCGGAACCCATTCGTCACTCCCGGTACACTACCGGTAGTGCCCGAAACTTTTCTGGACCCAAATACCTCTTTCCAATATATCAATCTTCACCTTCGGACCATTCTGGAGCTCCTCGTGATGTTCGGGATCTCATCCGAGACTCCGAACAACTTTAGGTCACCAACATACATAACTCAATACTACCAAAACGTCACCGAACCTTAAGTGTGCAGACCCCGCGGGTTCGAGAACTATGTAGACATGACCGAGACACCTCTACGGTTAATAACCAATAGCGGGACCTGGATGCCCATATTGGTTCCTACATATTCTATGCAGATGTTTATCAGTTGAACCTCTATGTCAAGGATTCAGCTAATCCCGTACGTTGTTCCCTTTGTTCTTTAGTATGTTACTTGCGCGAGATTCGTTCGTCGGTATATCTATACCTAGTTCAATCTCATTACCAGCAAGTCTCTTTACTCGTTCCGTAATACAAGATCCTGTGGCTAACACTTAGTCACATTGCTTGCAAGGCTTGTTGTGATGTTGTATTACTGAGTGGGCCTTGAGATACCTCTCCGTCACACGGAGTAACAAATCCTAGTCTTCATCCATGCCAACCCAACAGACACCCTCGGAGATACCTGTCGAGCACCTTTATAGTCACCCAGTTATGTTGCGATGTTTGATACACAGAAGGTGCTCCTCCAGTGTCAGTGAGTTGCATGATCTCATGGTCATAGGAACAGATACTTTACATGCAGAAAACAATAGCAATAAACTGACACGATCATATGCTACGTTTGTAGTTTGGGTCTTCTCCATCACATCATTCTCCTAATGATGTGATCCCGTTATCAAATGACATCTCATGTCCATGACTAGGAAACCATAGCCATCTTTGATCAATGAGCTAGTCTATTAGAGGCATACTAGGGACATGGTGTTGTCTATGTATCCACACATGTATCTAAGTTTCCGATCAATACAATTATAGCATGGATAATAAATGATTATCATGAACAAGGAAATATGATAATAACCAATTTAATATTACCTCTAGGGCATATTTCCAACATTTTCCGTGCTAGAGTCTCGTATTTAGGCAACTCACTGCGAGTCAGGTACGCCAAGTATGATAATTTCCAATCTGGAATAATGTGTAGAGCAGCCACCAGCTGTCCTTCCGAGTCAGGTATAGCCAGATCTTCCTTTGAAGGTAGCTTAACAGACGGGTGATATATCACATCCAAGAAAACGTTGGGCGGCACTGGCTTACGTTGAGAGCCCGGCCTTGATAATGCATCAGCCGCCTTGTTCTTGCGACAATCAATATGATCCACCTGATAACCCTTGAAATGACCAGCAATGATATCCACCTCCTGATGATAAGACACCATCCGAGGGTCCTTGGAATCCCACGTGCCTGAAAATTGCTGAGCTATGAGGTCTGAGTCGCTGAGGCATCTAACACGGCTCAGATTCATCTCCTTAGCCACCTGGAGGATATGAAGCAAGGCCTCATATTCAGCTGCATTGTTAGTACAAGGAAACATCGACCTTAACACGTAACATAATTTGTCACCTTTGGGGGAAGTTAAGACAACTCCAGCCCCTGATCCCTCCAACTGTCTAGACCCATCGAAGTGGATTGTCCAGTATGAATTGTCCGGTTTTTCCTCAGGTGATTGACACTCTGTCCAGTCGTTTATGAAGTCCACCAACGCCTGAGACTTAACAGCCGTACGAGGTACACACTTTAGATTAAGTGGCCCAAGCACCAGTGCCCACTTAGCTATCCTACCTGTAGCTTCCCTGTTCTAAATTATATCACCCAACGGGGCAGAGCTAACCATAGTGATCGAATGTCCAAGGAAATAATGCTTCAACTTGTGGTTGCCATGAACAACCCGTATATTAGTTTCTGCCAATGCGGGTACCTTTGCTTGGATTCTATGAGAACCTCACTAACATAATAAACCGGCCTTTGAACTGGGTACTCTTTCCCTGCCTCCTTGCGCTCTACTACAATCGCGACACTGACAACCCTGTTATTAGCCGCCACATAAAGGAGCAGAGGCTCTTTCTCAGCCGGAGCAGCCAAGATCAGCGTCTCAACAAACTGCTTTTTGAGCGCTTCTAGGGCCTCACCCACAGCCTTACTCGAGACAAAGTCATCAGTCTTTTTCATCATCTGGTATAAAGGAATAGCCTTATCACCCAGGTGGCTGATGAAGCAGCTTAAAGCGGCGATTCGACCCGCCAAACGCTGCACATCATTAACGCTCGCCAGCTTGGCTAGTGATGGCCTTTATTTTGTCCGGGTTGGCCTCAATCCCCCATTCCGAAACCAAGAAACCCAGGAGCTTGCCTGCAGGAACCCCAAAAACACACTTAGCCGGGTTAAGCATCATCTTGTAGACCCGTAAATTGTCAAACGTCTCCTTCAGGTCATCAAGTAATGCCTCCTTCTTCCTTGATTTAACCACAATGCCGTCCACGTAAGCATGAACATTGCACCCAATCTGACTGTGAAGGCAATTCTGCACACAACGTTGGTAAGTCGACTGCGCACTCTTGAGCCCAAACAACATAGACACATAGTAGAAAGCCCCAAAAGGTGTTATAAATGACGTCTTCTCCTGGTCTTTAACTGCCATCTTGATATGGTGATAACCTGAATAGGCATCCAAGAAGCATAAAATCTCACAACCAGCCGTTGCATCAATAATCTGGTCGATACGAGGGAGAGCAAACGGGTCAACTAGATAGGCCTTATTAAGATCTGTGTAATCTATACACATACGCCATGTGCCGTTCTTCTTGAGCAGCAACACGGGATTTGCTAACCACTCCAGGTGAAATACTTCTACGATGAACCTTGCCGCCAAGAGCCGGGCCACCTCTTTTCCAATCGTTTTACGCCCCTCCTCATTGAAACGGCGGAGGAATTGTTTGATCGATTTAAATTTAGGATCCACATTAAGGTGGTGCTCAGCAAATTCCGTTGGTACACCCGGCATGTCAGATGGCTTCCATGCAAAGATGTCTCGATTCTCACGGATGAATTCGATGAGCATGATGTCCTATGCGGGGTCCATGTTAGCCCCGATAGTGAACTTTTTGGATGAGTCGCTCAGAGTAAAATCCACCAGCTTTGTGTCATCCGCCACAAACTTCAAGGGCGGCTCAGACTCTGTACTGGGCTTATTCAACGGAGTCATGTCCGCCAGGTCAACATTATCCTTGTAAAACTTGAGCTCTGCCTCCACACAACTTGATTCCGTGTAAGCCGTGTCTCCTTCCTCACACTCAATGGCCACCTTCCGATCACCGTGCACCGTGATCGTCCCGTTGAGGGCCGGCATCTTGAGCTGCAGATAGACATAACAAGGCCTGGGCATAAACTTTGCAAAAGCTGGCCGGCAAAACAGAGCATGATACGGGCTCTTAATGTTCACCACTTCGAACCACAAAGTTTCCACCCTGTAGTTGTATTCATCTACAAACGCCACCTCTAGGGCAATCTTCCCCACCGGGTAGACCGACTTACCTGGCACCACCCCATGAAAAACTGTCGACGACGGCTTAAGAGCCTTGTCAGTTAACTCCATCCACTGGAAGGTGTCATAGTACAAGATACTGATGCTACTACCACCACCCATGAGTGCTTTTGTAAACTTATAACCACCAACCTGAGGAGCTACCACCAGAGCCAGGTGACCTGGATTATCAACCCATGGTGGGTGATCCTCCTGGCTCCACGTGATTGGGTACTCCAACCACTTTAAGTATCGTGGGAGAGCCGGCGTGGCCGCATTAAGCGCCCTCTTATGCAGATTCTGATCCCGCTTGTCAAGGCTCGTAGTGAAGACATGATACTGTCGCCCGCTAAGTTGCTTCGGGTTGCTCTGATACGCTGACTGATTATTCTGCTGCTGACCACCATTGCCCGACTGCTGATGATGACCTCCCCGATTTCCTTGACCCTGGTAACCTGAACCTGACCCGCCGACACCGAAACCGGCTCCTGAGCCGCCCGATGGGCCGTTACCATTATTACGATGCTGATGAAGGCCGTAATCTCATAACTGGCGCATAATGCTGCACTCCTTCCATGTATGGGTGACCAGTTTATCCGGCCGGCTGTGCGTCGGGCAAGGTCTGTTTAACGCCTCTTCCAAGTTGAAAGGCGAAGGTGCCTTATCTTGGTTGAACGGCGGCCTAAAATTTCCATTGCCCCTGGCATGATTGTTCCCAGGATTCCTGCTCGCCACTAACTTCGACTCGCCATCTGGGTTCTTCCGCTTGCCCTGGTTGCCCATTCCAGCCCCGTTCTACTATTGATTCTTGCCATTGTTTTTCTTCTTACCCTGAGGTGATTTTTCATCATCGGAGTTCGGGTCCTTGGTGGTATTTGAATCTGCATATTTGGTGAGAGACGTCATGAGCTCACCCATATCCTGACAAGAACGCTTTAGTCGCCCAAGCTTCTGCTTAAGGGGTAAAAAATGATAGTTCCTCTCCAAAATTAGAACTCCTTGAGATGCTGAAATATTTTCAGACAGTGGATCACCGTCGACATCTGTCGGACCCAATGATGGGCCGACTCACCTTCCTGCTGTACACAGTGATCAAGATCTACGATCGTCATAGGCTGCTTGCAGGTTCCCCTAAAATTCTTGATAAAGTGTGCTTTCAACTCAGCCCAAGACGTGATGGTATTAGGCAGCTAACCCTTCAACCAAGTGCGGGCCGGTCCTTCTAACATCATGATGAAGTATTTTGCACAAACTTCCTCACTGACATCCTACATCTCCATGCCAAGCTCATAACTCTCGATCGAGGCCTCCGGGGGTAGATCAGCAATGTAGTTAGGCACCTTCCGCGGTCCCTTAAAGTCCTTAGGAAAACGTTCATTCCTTAAATCCGCCATGAGACACTGCACACCACCTCCCTTGGAAGAAGTGCTGACCGGAGGGGGGGGGGTTGCTAGCGCCAGCTCAGGAATCTCCGGGTAATCCATCACCTGTGTTGATCCTCGCCGAGTCCAACCCCTATCCATAATCCCCTGAACATCCCTTTCAGGCATGTTATCATTGGATGGGTTCTGCCTCTGCTCACTGCTGGAAACTGCCAGTGACTCTATGCGCCGGCTGTAGCTACGACTATGAACCGACATAGAGTGCACCTGGCTCCAGCTGTGTGTATACCTCTCTTGCTGAGCCATCACTGTTTGCAACAGACTCATTGCATTCCGCGCCTCTTCAGCGAACGACGTTCCTTTAGCCAAGGGGAAGGCGTCAAGCCTGGAAGCCGCTGCTATCATGTTTTCTACCGGGTTAGAGTAATGGCCGGGTGGCATCACGAGGCGTCACGGCGGGGTCTTGTTCCTCCGGGATGGGTCTGGCTGCCGCGACGCCTCCGTGGCCCTGGTTACCATCGGCATTGTACTTGGTCTGACTGGATAGGGAGACCAACTTGAGTCCTCCTACGCTGAATCGCCTCCGAAGCTCGCTGGTCCAGGCTAAATGGAGAGCCTCCGCCCTCAAGCGTTCTGACTCAGCATTCGTGTGAACCTGCATTGCATTGACATCCTCCTGGACCTGAGCCATCTATCCCTTGATCCGGTTAATCTCGGCATTGCGCTCTTCCCGATTTCCGGTCGTCACTTCTGTGGCCATCAGGGTTGCTAGCTCATCCATAAGTTCCAGTAAAACTTGAGATGGCGGCTTAGGAGGCTCGGCATTGGGTGGGGCCGCTCCTGCCGCCGCTCCGAACGTCATGCCGTTAAAAGCCAGTGTCGGGCCTGCCATGAACACGGCGGCTCAGCTCAGCAGGTCATAGGGCTCCAGAATACTGTTGCCATCGGCATAGCCCCCTAACCCACCCTCGTGAAGCTGATAGATTGACTCTGCATCCTCGCTGGAAGATCCTTCATCAGAGAAAGCCAAGGTTTCTCCTCCTGACACGGAATCTCCCCCGTCCTATGTAAAGCTGACGAAAACACTCCTCCGCCCGGGTTGAACACGGGCGGGTATCATGCGCCGGTCGGGCTTGACGAGGTCGGTGCACACGTTCGGCCTAGGTGTGGACCCGTCAAGCTTGCCGATTAACACGTGCATCTTGCCAATGAGAACCCGGTACACACACTCGATTGAGCCGGCCTCTACCCCCATCCTGAATCGTTGATGTAAAGCTTTCCGCGGCGACTCTTCATCATCAAGCCGACGGCATATCCTTCGATCCCTGGGAGAGAGCCCTTTGATAACTCTACACCACCGCGCGCTAGCCCCACGGTGGGCGCCAACTGTCGTGGTTTTGTCACGGCACATGTCCGAAGACTTAGGTTCGAAGCCATCACTAAGGCGGTGGACTCAAAGGGGTTGATCAGGATGAAAGACATGGGTTTACCTATGTTCGGCCCCTCGGGAAGAGGGAAAAGCCTACATCCTACTCTGTGTATATTGATTGGAGTATCGATTACAAGGAAGCATATTCGCTTGACCTAGATCTCGATGGATTGGTTTTTGTCTAAGACATCCCGGGTCTTGCCTTTATATAGGAGGCCAAGGACTCGGGTTACACGAATCCCAAACCGACTCTTACAACATGTCTGGTCCTGTCTCTAAGCTGCCTTGCCTCCTTTGGCTAGCCGTCTCTGGGGGGGCTCACCCACCCGAGTCTTACGCTACCTCTTGTCTCTGGGCCTCCGTCTCAGCCCATCTGGTAAGCCACCATGCGACTAAGTCTTCCTCTTCCGGCCCACTTGATAACGAGCCGCCATGTATGACCCGGTCCCTCCTGGGCAAGTCTTACCGTGGGGTTATATCCCCAACAGACGACAACATCTGTTTTGAATGCCATTGTTTGCTCTATTCTTTTTCTTCTCCTGGCCGAGGATGTCAAACGACCGCTCAAACGGGCGCATGCGTCCATTTGGAGTGCCATCAAACACTCTGGACTCCTCACTATTTTCTGCAAGGAAATAAAATGACCGCACAAACGAGCGCTCATGCTCGTATGATACACCGTCTTCTTCTCTGATGTCTCTGGTTCTTTTGCCTTAGAACCTCCTACATGTCAAACGACCGCTACCGTGGTATGATAGGCTATCTTTTGGTCTATTTTTTTTCAAAACTTCTCCTTTTCTCTGTTTTGGCGCGGTGTTAGTTCTATAGAAATACATATACATTTGTCCAGGCATTCAAACATCAATTTCACATATAAATCATCTTGCACAAAGTGAGGCCTTCATCAGAACAACTCTTCCAAACTTTAACTTTTTTATTAAAAACAAAAAACTTGCTTGTCTACTTTATTCGTGTGGGCTTCCTCCCATGAAGCGGTTGTTTTCGGTCAGATAGCTCGACCGTCACTAGAGGAATCAGAGAATTTTCCATCAGTCCCTTGTTTGTCGTCTGCTAGTGGACGACAGAGAGGATCTTTGTCGTCTGCTTCTGAAATGCAGACTTCAAAGAAAGGACTCATAGCAAAGATACTATTTTTCGTGAGTACCTTCTTTGCCGTCCGCTAGCAGATGGCAAAGAGCCCCAAAGCAGATGGCAAAGAGAGCAGCTAGGACCCACTGGACCATGGAGCTGTGTAGGTCAAATGGACGGCTTGGATGACAGCAAAAAAATACAGATGGCAAACCCTAACCTATCTAACGGTCTTGCCCCCCCTCTCTCTCCTCGACGACCCACTGACGTGGCTTGAGTCCACGTCGGTATTTCCCCAAAGAAGAAGGGATGATGCAGCACATCGACGGTAAGTATTTCCCTCAGTTTATGAAACCAAGGTATCAATCCATAGAGGAAGATCACGCACCCACGTAAACAACACCTACACACAAACAACAAATAATTGCAACCCAATGCGAAAGAGAGGTTGTCATGCTCTCTACGGTAATAAGATAGATTAGGTAGTGATAGTTTTGGAAAATAGATCCCGCAAGAACACAAAGTAAAATAAAATAAACAAAAAGTGCAACAAGGTATTTTTGGTTTTTTTTGGAAGAATAGATCTGAAAACAAAAGTTGCAAATAGTAGATCGGAAAGCAATCTGTTGGAAAAGTAGACCTGGGGGCCGTAGGATTCACCAGTGGCTTCTTTATTGAGTATATCACACGATGGGTGAACAAATTACTGTTGGGAAATTGATATAAGATCAAATAATCATGACAATATCCAAGGGAATGATCATTATATAGGCATCACTTCCAACATAGGTAGACCGAACCAATTCTGCATCTACTTCTATTACTCCACATATCGACCGCTATCCAGCATGCATGTAGTGTATTAAGTTCATGCGAAAATGGAGTAATGCAATAAGAATGGTGACATGATGTAGACAAGATCTATTCATGTAGGAATAGACCCCATCTTGTTATCCTTAATGGCAATGATACATGCATGTCTTGCTGCCCTTTCTGTCACTCGGAAAGAACACCGCAAGATCGAACTCATCACAAAGCACCTCTTCCATGGCAAAAAAAATCGATCTAGTAGGCCTAACTAAACCAAAGATTCAAAGCAGAAATATGAGGCTATTAGTAATCATGCAAATAAGAGATCAAAGAAGACTCAAATCATATTCATGGATAGAAACTGATCATGAAATCAAAAATCATCGGATCCCAACAAACACATCGCAAAAGTCATTCATCAAATAGATCTCCAAGAGACCATTGTATTGAGAAACATAGAGAGAGAGGAAGCCATATAGCTACTACCTATAGACCCGTAGGTCTATGGTGGACTACTCACGCATCATCGAAGAGGAACCTGTGAAGAAGATGAACCCCTCTGTGATGGTGTTAGATTGGATCTCGAGATTCTAGAACTTGCGGCGGCTGGAATTGTGTTTTGTCGACTCCCCTAGGGTTTTTGGATTTTCAGGGAATTTATAGGCTCGATAGTTGGTTGAGGGGGCGACCGAGGTGCCCACCCTCACCAGGCCTCGCCAGGGGCCTCTAGCGTGCTCTGGTGGAGGGTAGCCACCCTGGGCCCATCTGCTGGTGTTGTTTGGCCCATTTTCTTTCCTCTGGTCTGGAAAAAATCCACAAAAATCCCCGCAGCTTTTGGCCTCCATTTGGTACTGATTTCTACGAAGTAAAAAACAAGCAAAAACAACAATTGGCACTTTGACACTATGTCAATAGGTTAGTCCCAAAAAATGATATAAAATTCCAATAAAATGATTGTAAAACATCCATTCTTGATAATATAACAGCATGGAACAAGCAAAAATTATAGATACATTGGAGATGTATCAACATCCCCAAGCTTAATTCTGTTGGGGAACGTCGCATGGGAAACAAAAAATTTCCTACGCACACGCAAACCTATCCATGGTGATGATCATCTACGAGAGGGAGAGTGGATCTATGTACCTTGACCGCTAAGCGGGAAGCGTTAAGAAACGCGGTTGGCGTAGTCGTACTTCTTCGCGATCCAAATCGCTGAGCGTCCCGCGATCTCATCACGATCCGTCCCACGATCCAATCACGATCCGTTCCGTGAACTCATCACGATCCGTCCCGCGATCTCATCATGATCCGTCTCACGATCTTAATCATGATCTGTCCCACGAACTCATCACGATCCGTTCCGTGATCTCATCACGAACCGTCTCGCGATCTCGATCACGGTCCTTCCGATCTAGCGCCGAACGGACGGCACCTCCGCGTTCAGCACACGTGCAGCTTGATGACGATCTCCACCATCTTGGTCCAGCAAGAGGAGGTGGAGAGGAGAGAGAGTTCACCGGCAGCATGACGGTGCTCCGGTGATGGTGGTGTAGCAATTCCGGTAGGGCTTCGCCTAAGCACTGCAGAAAACCGATCTAGAGGAGCACCGGTGAAACGGGTAGCACGTGGCCGTAAAGTCTGTGCAAAAACCCTCTATTACACCAATATATATAGGAGGAGAGGAGAGGAGGGCTGGCGCAAGGAGAAACTCTAATAGGAGTCGGCCGAAGCTAAGGGGGAGGAGTCCTACTTCTTCTCCACTCCTAGTAGGAGTAGGACTCTTCCTTTTAGCCTTTTTTCCACCTTTTCCTTTAGGACTTTTGCCTCCTGCCCCATGGGTCTTATTGTGGCTGTTCCTCCAGCCCAATAAGGGCTGGATATCACTCTCCACAGCCCATGGACCCTCTGGGGTCGAAATACCCCTCCCGGAGGTCTCCCGATACACTACCGGCACTCCCGGTACACTACCGATAAGCCCGAAACTTTTCCGGCGACCAAACTGGGGCTTCCTATATATGAATCTTTACCTCCGGACCATTCCGGAGCTCCTCGTGACGTCCAGGATCTCATCCGGGACTCCGAACAACCTTCGGTAACCACCATACATAATTCTACACTACCGAAACGTCACCAAACCTTAAGTGTGCAAACCTTGCGGGTTCGAGAACTATGTAGACATGACCGAGACACCTCTACGGTCAATAACCAATGGTGGGACCTGGACATCCACATTGGTTCCTACATATTCTACGAAGATCTTTATCGGTCGAACCTCTATGTCAAGGATTCAGTTAATCGAGTATAATGTTCCCTTTGTTCTTCGGTATGTTACTTGCCCGAGATTCGATCGTCGGTATCTCCATACCTAGTTCAACCTCGTTACTGGCAAGTCTCTTTACTCGTTCCGTAATACAAGATCCCACAACTAACAATTAGTCACATTGCTTGCAAGGCTCATTGTGATGTTGTATTACCGAGTGGGCCCCGAGATACCTCCCCGTCACACGGAGTAACAAATCCTAGTCTCGATCCATGCCAACTCAACACACACCATCGGAGATACCTATAGAGCACCTTTATAGTCACCTAGTTACGTTGCGACGTTTGATACACACAAGGCACTCCTCCGATATCCGTGAGTTGCATGATCTCATGGTCATAGGAACATATACTTGGCACGCAGAAAACAGTAGCAATAAACTGACATGATCATATGCTACGTTTGTAGTTTGGGTCTTGTCCATCACATCATTCTCCTAATGATGTGATCCCGTTGTCAAGTCACATCTTATGTCCATGTCTAGGAAACCTTAACCATCCTTTGATCAATGAGCTAGTCCATTAGAGGCATACTAGGGACATGGTTTTGTCCATGTATCCACACATGCATTTAAGTCTCCGATCAATACAATTATAGCATGGATAATAAATGATTATCATGAACAAGGAAATATGATAATAACTAATTTATTATTGCCTCTAGGGCATATTTCCAACAGTCTCCCACTTGCACTAGAGTCAATTATCTAGTTCACATCACCATGTGATTCGCATTGTTATGAATTTAACACCCAACGAGTTCTGGGGCTCGATCATGCTTTGCATGTGAGAAAGGTCTTATAGTCAACGGGTCTGCGATATTCAGATCCGTGTGTACTTTGCAAATATCTATGTCAAACCGTAAACACTGCTACCACACTCCACTTGGTACTATTTCCAATTGGCTGCTCCACTATACGTATCCAGATTGCTACTACTAGTCACCCGGATAGGTGTTAAAGCTTGCATCGACGTAACTCTTTACGACGAACTCTTTATCACCTCCATAATCGAGAAATATCTCCTTAGTATGTAAGTTACTAAGGATAATATCGACCGCCGACCAGTGATCCACTCCTGGACCACTCTTGTACCCCTTGACAGACTGATGGCAAGGCACGCACAGGTGCGGTACACAACATGGCATAATACAGAGCCTATGGCTAAGGCATAGGGAACGACGTTCGTCCTTTCTCTTTCTTCTGCCGTTGTTGAGCTTTGAGTCTCACTCAACTTCACACCTTACAAATTAGACGAGAACTATTTCTCTGGCTGATCCATTTTGAACTCTTTCAAAATCTTGTCAAGGTATGCACTCATTGAAAGTCTCATCAAGCATCTTGATCTATCTCTATAGATTTTTGATGCTCAACAATTAGGTAGCTTTATCTAGGTCTTCCTTTGAAAATTAATTTTCAAACAACCATTTATGCTTTCCAGAAATCCTACATTATTTCCGATCAACAATATGTCATCCACATATACTTATCAAAAATTCTATAGTGCTCCCACTCACTTTATTGTAAATACAAGTTTCGCGTAAACTTTGTATAAACATTAAAACTTTGATCACCTCATCAAAGCGTACATTCCAATTCCGAGATGCTTGCTTCAGTCCATAGAAGGATCACTAAAGCTTGCACACCTTTTAGCATCCTTAGGACTGACAAAACCATCCGGTTGTATCACATACAACCTTTCCTCAAGTAAACCGTTAAGGAAACGATGTTTTGACATCCATCAGCCAGATTTCATAAATGAAAATGCAGCAACTGCTAAGATAATTCCAACAGACTTTAGTGTCGCTACGAGTGAGAAAGTCTCATCACAGTCTACTCCTTGAACTTGTCGAAAGCTACTTTGCAACGAGTCGAGCTTTACGAATGGTAACATTTACCATCATCGTCTGTCTTCATTTTAAAGATCCATTTGTAATTGATGACCTGCCGTCCAACGAGCAAGTCTACCAAAGTCTATACTTGGTTTTCATACATGGATCCTATCTCGAATTTCATGGCCTCCAACCATTTGTCGGAATCCGGGCCCATCATCGCTTTTTCATAGCTCGTAGGTCATCGTTGTCCAGCAACATGATATCCAAGACAGGGTTGTCGTACCGCTCAGGAGCAGTAGACATCCTTGTCGACCTACGAAGTTCGATAGTAACTTGATCCTGAAGCTTCATGATCATCATCATTAACTTCCTCTTCAACTAATGTAGGCTTCACAGAAACATCTTCCTGCGCTATGCTACTCTCTGGTTGAACAAAGGTTTAACAACCTCATCAAGTTCTATCTTCGTCCCACTCAATTCTTTCGAGAAAAACATTTCCTCGTGAAAGGATCCGTTTAAGCAACAAACACTTTGCACTTGGATCTGAGATAGAAGGTTCACCCAACTGATCTTAGGGTATTCTATTAAGATGCATTTGTCCGCCTTGGGTTCGACCTTATTAGGTGAAAACATTTTGCACACAAGCGTCACCGCCCCAAACATTAAGAAATGACAGCTTAGGTTTCTATCAAACCATAGTTCACACGGTGTCATCTCAACGGCTTTAGATGGTGCCCTATTTAAAGTGAATGTAGTTGTCTCTAATGCACAACCCCAAAATTATAGTAGCAAAACGATAAGAGACATCATAACATGCACCATATCCAATAGAGCATGACTATGTCGTTCGGACAGACCATCACACTATGGTGTTCCAGGTGGCGTGTGTTGTGAAACAACTTTCACATTGTCCAAAGTTGTATGCCAAACTCGTAACTCAGATATTCACCTCCATGATCATATCGCAGATACTTTTATCTTCTTGTCACGATGATCTTAAACTTCACTCTGAATTTGCTTGAACTTTTCAAATGATTCAGACTTGTGTTTCATTAATTAAATATACACTATATCTACTTAAATCATCAGTGAAGGTAAGAAAATAACGATATCCACTACATGCTACAAGACTCACTGGATTGCATACATCAACATGTATCATTTCCAATGAATCACTTGCCCGCTCCATCCAATGGTTTTTTTAGTCATCTTGCCCAAGAGGCATGGTTCGCATGTCTCAACCGATTCGAAATCGAATGAGTCCAAAGATCCATCAGCATGGAGTTTCTTCATGCGCTTTATTCCAATATGACATTTAGCGGCAGTGCCACAAGTATGTGGTACTACCATTATTAACTTTGTATCTTTTGACATCAATGTTATGAACATGTGTATTACTACGATCAAGATTTCAACAAACCATTCTCACCGGGTGCATGACCATTGAAGGTATTATTCAGGTAAACAGAATAACCATTATTCTCTAACTTAAATGAATAACTGTATTGCAATAAACATGATCTAATCATGTTCATGCTCAACGCAAAACACCAAATAACATTTATGTAGGTTCGTCACTAATCCTGAAGGTAGAAAGAGCGTGCGATGTTGATCTCATCAACCTTGGAAACATTTCCAACACACATCGTCACCTCACCCTTAGCTTAGTGCTTCGTTTATTCCGTAGCTTTTATTTCGAGTTACTAACATTTAGCAACCGAACCGGTATCCAATACCCAGGTGCTACTTGGAGTACTAGCAAGGTACACATAAATAACACATATATCAAATATACTTCTGTCGACGTTGCCAGCCTTCTTATCTACCAAGTATTTAGGGTTGTTCCGCTTCAGCGACCTTTCTCCTCATAATTGAAGCACATAGTCTCGGGTTTGGGTTCAACTTTGGGTTGCTTCACTGGAGCAGCAACTGACTTGCCATCCATGAAGTTTCCCTCCTTGCCCTTGCCCTTCTTGAAACTAGTGGTTATACTAACCATCAACACTTGATGCTCCTTCTTGATTTCTACGTTCGCGGTGTCAAACATTGCGAACAACTCAGGGATCATTAATTCTATCCCTGGCATTCAATAGTTCATCACCAAGTTCTAGTAGCTTAGTGAAAGTGACTTGGAGAACTATATCAATCACTATCTTATCTGGAAGATGAACTCCCACTCGATTCAAGCGATTGTAGCACCCAGACAATCTGAGCACATGCTCAACGATTGAGCTATTCTCGTTCATCTTGCAGGCAAAGAATCTTGTTGGAGATCTCATATCTCGCAACACGGGCACGAGCCTGAGATCCTAATTTCAGCTCTTAGAACATCTCATATGTTCCGTGACGTTCAAAATGTTTCGAAGCCTTAATTCTAAGCCGTAATGCATGATGCACTAAACTATCAAGTAGTCATCAGCACGTACCTATCAGATGTTCACAACATCTACAGATGACGCTAGAGGGGTTGGCGCACCGAGCGGTGCATTAAGGACATAAGCCTTCTGTGCAGCAACAAGGACAATCCTCAGATCACGGATCCAATCCGCAATATTGCTACCATCATCTTTCAACTCTATTTCTCTAGGAAAAACAAGGGAGCTACAACGCGAGCTAGTAATCTACAACATAATTTGTAAAGACACTATTGACTATGTTCATGATAATGAGTTCAATTAATCATATTACTTAAGAACTCCCTCTCAAATTGACATCCTCCGATCATTCGAGTGACTACATGATCCAAATTCACCAACTCAAGTCCGATCATCACGTGAGTTGAGGTGGCTGCAATGGTGAACATCATCATGTTGATCATATCTACTATATGACTCATGTTCGACCTTTCGGTCTTTTGTGTTCCGAGGCCATGTCTGTACATGCTAGGCTCGTCAAATTTAACCCGAGTGTTCTACTTGTGCAACACTGGCTTGCACCCGTTGTATGTGAATGTAGAGTCTATCACACCCGATCATCACGTGGTGTCTCCACACGACGAACTTTCGCAACGGTGCACACTCGGGGAGAACACAATTTATCTTGAAATTAAGCGAGGGATCACCTTATAATGCTACCGTCGTCCTAAGCAAAACAAGGTGCATAAAAAGGATTAACATCACATGCAAATCATAAGTGACATGTTATGGCCATGAACTTGTGCTTTTGATCTCCATCTAGAAAGCACCGGCATGATCTCCATCGTCACCGGCAAGACACCATGATCTCCATCATCTTGATCTCCATCAACGTGTCGCCATCGGGGTTGTCACGCCTACCATGCTTCTACTACTATTGCTAGCGTTTAGCGATAAAGTAAAGCATTACATAGCGCTTAATGATTGACACGCAGGTCATACAATAATTAAAGACAACCCTATGGCTCCTGCCGGTTGCCGTACTCATCGACATGCAAGTCGTGATAATCTATACATCACATGATCATCTCATACATCACATATATCACATCATGTAATTGGCCATATCACATCACAACATACCCTGCAAAAACAAGTTAGACGTCCTCTAATTGTTGTTGCATGTTTTACGTGGCTGCTACAGGTATCTAGCAAGAACAATTCTCACCTACGCAAAAACCACAACGGTGATACACTAGTTGCTTTTCAACCTTCTCAAGGACCTTTTTGTCGAATCCGATCCAACTAAAGTGAGAGAAACTGTCACCCGCAAGCCATCTAGGCAACAAGTTGCATCGAGGGAACCGGTCTCTCGTAAGCGTACGAGTAATGTTGGTCCGGGCCGCTTCATCTCACAATCCCGCTGAACCAAAATACGACCAAGGGAGGAAGCAATCTAAGCATCAATGCCCACAAACCTTTTGTGTTCTACTCGAGATCTCATCGAACCATCAACCTAGCCTATGATGCCACTGTTGGGGAACGTCGCATGGGAAACAAAAAATTTCCTACGCACACGCAAACCTATCCATGGTGATGAGCATCTACGAGAGGGAGAGTGGATCTATGTACCCTTGTAGATCGCTAAGCGGGAAGCGTTAAGAAATGCGGTTGGTGTAGTCATACTTCTTCGCGATCCAAATCGCCGAGCGTCCCGCGATCTCATCACGATCCGTCCCACGATCCAATCACGATCCGTTCCGTGAACTCATCATGATTCGTCCCGCGATCTCATCACGATCCATCTCATGATCTTGATCACGATCTGTCCCGCGAACTCATCACGATCCGTTCCGCGATCTCATCACGAACCGTCTCGCGATCTCGATCACGGTCCTTCCGATCTAGCGCCGAACGGACGGCACCTCCGCATTCAGCACACATGCAGCTTGATGACGATCTCCACCATCTTAGTCCAGCAAGAGGAGGTGGAGAGGAGAGAGAGTTCACCGGCAGCATGACGGCGCTCCAGTGATGGTGGTGTAGCAATTCCGGTAGGGCTTCGCCTAAGCACTGCAGAAAACCGATCTAGAGGAGCACCGGTGAAACGGGTAGCACGTGGTCGTAGAGTCTGTGCAAAAACCCTCTATTCCACGAATATATATAGGAGGAGAGGAGAGGAGGGCTGGCGCAAGGAGAACCTCCAATAGGAGTCGGCCGAAGCTAAGGGGGAGGAGTCCTACTCCTCCTCCACTCCTAGTAGGAGTAGGACTCTTCCTTTTAGCCTTTTTTCCACCTTTTCCTTTAGGACTTTTGCCTCCTGCGCCATGGGACTTATTGTGGCTGTTCCTCCAGCCCAATAAGGGATGGCTATCACTCTCCACAGCCCATGGACCCTCTGGGGTCGAAATACCCCACCCGGAGGTCTCCCGGTACACTACCGGCACTCCCGGTACACTACCGATGAGCCCGAAACTTTTCCGGCGACCAAACTGGGACTTCCTATATATGAATCTTTACCTCCAGACCATTCCGGAGCTCCTCGTAACGTCCGGGATCTCATCCGGGACTCCAAACAACCTTCGGTAACCACCATACATAATTCTACACTACCGAAACGTCACCAAACCTTAAGTGTGCAGACCTTGCGGGTTCGAGAACTATGTAGACATGACCGAGACACCTCTACGGTCAATAACCAATGGTGGGACCTGGATGTCCACATTGGTTCCTACATATTCTACGAAGATCTTTATCGGTCGAACCTCTATGTCAAGGATTCAGTTAATCCCGTATAACGTTCCCTTTGTTCTTCGGTATGTTACTTGCCCGAGATTCGATCGTCGGTATCTCCATACCTAGTTCAACCTCGTTACCGGCAAGTCTCTTTACTCGTTAGGTAATAGAAGATACCGCAACTAAAAATTAGTCACATTGCTTGCAAGGCTCATTGTGATGTTGTATTACCGAGTGGGCCCCGAGATACCTCCCCGTCACACGAAGTAACAAATCCCAGTCTCGATCCATGCCAACTCAACAGACACCATCGAAGATACCTGTAGAGCACCTTTATAGTCACCCAGTTATGTTGTGACGTTTGATACACACAAGGCACTCCTCCGATATCCGTGAGTTGCATGATCTCATGGTCATAGGAACATATACTTGGCATGCAGAAAACAGTAGCAATAAACTGACACGATCATATGCTACGTTTGTAGTTTGGGTCTTGTCCATCACATCATTCTCCTAATGATGTGATCCCGTTATCAAATGACATCTTATGTCCATGGCTAGGAAACCTTAACCATCCTTTGATCAACGAGCTAGTCCATTAGAGGCATACTAGGGACATGGTTTTGTCTATGTATCCACACATGCATTTAAGTCTCCGATCAATACAATTATAGCATGGATAATAAACGATTATCATGAACAAGGAAATATGATAATAACTAATTTATTATTGCCTCTAGGGCATATTTCCAACAAATTCCTACTCATCCTCGAGTAGGTAAAAGATAAAAATAGATTTTTTGATGTGGAATGTTGCCTATCATGTTCATCACATATTCTTTTCTTTATAGCATGGACATTTGGAATTTTCATATGGTTCAAAGAAATAGTCTAGTCTTGACATTAAAACTTTAATACTCAAGCATATCAACAAGCAACCATGTCATTCAAAATATCAATGTGAAAGCAAGTTATCCCTAGCCCATCATGCTCAATCATTGATCCATTCACAATACACACTCAAATATTTGCTACACCTAATGCTCAAGTACGATCATAGTGCCCCTAGTTGGTGCTTTATAAGACAAGATGGAGACTCAAATTAAAAAAATAAAAATTGCATAAAGTAAATAGATAGGCCCTTCTCAGAGGGAAGTAGGGATTTGTAGAGGTGCCAGAGCTCAATTGTTTAAATTGATAGGTAAAAATATTTTGAGTGGCATGCCTTTCGTGTCGACTAAAATGACTGAGAGATTTCAATATCTTTCCACACTAGATGCATCATAGGTGGTTCCCAAACAGAAAATAAAGTTTATTCCTTTTTCCACCATACTTTCACTTTCCAAGGCTACCTGAATCCATGGTTGCCTTCCATACCAAACCTTTCCAAGAAATTTATTATTTGACAACATAAAGTATTTTTTTTCTTTTTCATTTTGGGATTGGGCATCCCTATTACCGCCATACTCTCGTGCAATGACAAGTGAATAAACACTCATCTTGAGAATAACACATCTAGCATGAAAAAATATCGGTCACCCCTACCATTCATGAGCGGTACGAACACACAAAAAGGAAAATTTATTTTGAAAGTTTAGAGATGGCACATACAAATTTGCTTGGAAGGGCATAGAAATACCGTATATATGTAGGTATAGTGGACTCATATGGCAAAATTTGGTTTAAGGATTTTGGATGCACAAGTAGTATTTCTACTTAGTACAAGTGAAGGTTAGCATGAGGTTGAGAAGCATCCAACTAAGAAATGAAAAATCACATAAGCAAGCATTAAGCATAACTAACACTGAATAATGCACCACAAGTAGGATGTAATTTCATAGCACAACTATTGACTTTCGTGCTTGCATAGGGAATCACAAACCTTAATGCCAATATTCTTACTAAGCATAATTACTCATCAATATAACTCACATATCACTATTGTCATGTCTCGAAACTATTACAAGGAATCAAGTTTAATTTGTCCAATGATCTTCATGAAAGTTTTTATTATATCCCTCTTGAATATCTATCACTTTGGGACTAGTTTCATATGTTGCAATTGCTTTTGATAAGCTCACATAGATATAAGTGAAGAACATGAGCATACAAGTTTCATATCTCAAAATAATATACACTAGTGGAATCAGAAAATTTGCCGTCTACCAGTTCTTTGCCGTGAGCTGGCGGACGGCAAAGAAGCTCTTTGCCATCAGTTTCCAGAAAACAAACGGCAAAAGACTAGCTGATGACAAAGAAGCTCTTTGCCATCAGCCACCTCTTTGCCGTCTGCTAGCGGACGGCAATGAAACTTTCTCGTCCATTAGTAGACGGCAAAGAGGTGGGGTGGGGTACATCGGGGGCCAGCTTATTGCAATGGCCCACCCCACCTCTTCGCCATCTGCTAGCAGACGGCAAAGAAGCCACTACCTAACGGCCCTAACGGCCCACCCCCTCCTCTCTTTATTCTCTCTCTCTGTCTCTCTCTCCCCGACCGCACCCCGCCGCCGCCCCCGACCACACCCCGCTACCGACCCGACCCCACGCCGCTCAGGCCTGCCGCCCGCTGCCACCGATGCCCCGCCGCTCCGCCCCCAACCCGCCGCACTCGCCCCGCCCCGACCCCCACCGCCACCGCTGCCCCGGCCCCGCCCTGCCCCCTCCCCTGCTCCGCCCTCCTCCACCGGCCCCGCCCCGCCCCCTCCCCTGTGGCGATGCTGCCCCCTCCATCGGCCCCGCCCAGGCCGCCCGCGCCCCTCCCCTGTGGTGCTAGGATCTGGACCGGCGCCCCCTGCTCCTCGTCCCACTCTTGGCGGCCGGCCTCCTCTAGGGCCGCCTGCTGGTACATCCTCCCTCGCTGCCAGATCGACGACGGTGCAGTCTTTTCTTGCTCGTTCCTCTCAGGCCTCGGTAGGTCGACGCCGGCGGCGACTCCTCTCCCCGATCCCGGTGAGTTCTTTCTCCACTCGCGCCCTGTTTATTTAGATTTAGGTTTAGTTTAGTTTAGTTCTGTTTTTAGATTTAGGTTTACTTTAGTTTAGTTTATTAGGTTAGAAAAAATAAGTTAGTTAGTTAGTTTTTTCTGTTAAGTTAATAAGTTAGTTAGTTAGTTAGTTTTTTAGGAGGAGGAGGAGAGGAAATGAAGAAGAAGAAATAAGAAGAAGAGAAGAAGAAAAGAAGAAGAAGAGGAGGAGAAGGAGAAGAAGAAGAAGAAGAAGGAGAAGAAGAAGAAAAGGAGGAGGAGGAGGAGGAGAAGAAAAGAAGAGTAAGAAGAATAATAATAAGAAGAAGAAGAGGAGGAGGAGGAGGATAAGGAGAAGGACAAGAATAATAATAAGAAGAAGAAAAGGAGGATAAGATGAGAAGAAGAAAAGGAAAAAAGGAAAACCGGGTTCGAGGATTGTCGACGGGGTGCGCCGGCGCCGACAGAACCGGGTCGAAGATCGCCGGTCGCCAAGGGGTCGAGGGTCGAGGATCGCCAAAGAAGAAGAAGGAGAAGGAGAAGAAGAAGAAGAAGAAGAAGAAGAAAAGGAGGAGAAGAGGAGAAGAATAAGAAAAGAAGGAGGAGAAGGAAAAGAAGGAAGAAGAAGAATAGGAGGAGCAGAAGAAGAAGAAGAAGAAGAAGAAGACCCCCGACCCCCGAGGATCTAGGGGAAAAGGAGTCGAGGGTCGACCCCGACACGACACCACCGACACCCCGACCCCCGACACAACACCACCCCGACACCCCGACACGGCACACCCGACCCCGACACAGCACCCCTACCCTGACACGACACCCCCGACACCCCGACACGACACCCCCGACACCTCGATCCCAAAAAAGGTGCTCTTCAGCCTTCCAGAGGCCGACGGGGTCATATATTTGTGAATTATGAGTCAGGTCATATGTTTTTCGATTTTATTATACGAAACATCATATTTAAGTTGATCAGGTGGATTTAAATGTGTAGTTGTTTCGTCGCTGCGAGGGTCTGGTGTTTGACGACCTCCCCGTGCATTCGATGAGCTCCGCCCCTGCGTTCGTGGGTGAGCACAAATGACATCTCCTCCTCCCCCCTTCATTTCCTCTGTTCCGGTCTTCGTGCCAATGAAACTTGCTAGCTATAGGTGTCTTCAAACATTAGTATGCGTGACCACTATGCGTCTCCCATTCGAAAGGGTTACATCTATAAATATGCATTCATTAGCATATTTATAACCGTGATTCTTTCAAATTGTCCAATGTTATCCATGGACAGCCCAAGTATGTGTAGATTGGGTTCGTTTTCCCATATGCTCTGCTCCGGATCTGATGCAGAATTTCGTCAGTGCCTCCCTGTTGTTCTTCGGGTACACATCCTCTTTGCTTATTGCCGAGACGTGTATCACGAGAACATCGGGGAGGTGCTGCCAAAATTGTGCGTCGGATCCGGAGCAGAGCATGGGAAAATGAACCCAATCTACACATACTCAGGTGGGATTAGGACCTATCTTTACCTACTAGCGTCTAGGTTGCATCGACGTAATAAAACTGACAAACTCTATTAACTGATGAATATGGTTTGCTGAATTATGTATATTTTTTTTCTGTGTCCAGTAGCTAGGGAAGATGCGTGATCGTGGGTAGATGTACACCAGTCACACTAGTCAGAAAGACATGACCTATGAATGGATAACAAAAACCAAGGAGTTTGTGAGAGTCACATTTGCAAATGGACAAAAAACAACCTAGTGCCCTTGTGTCGATTGCAACAACTTTAAGAAGAAGTCAGAGTTTGAAATGATCAAACACCTGCAGAAGTGGGGTTTTATGCCTAATTATACGGTCTGGACATTTCATGGTGAGTCTGCCCAATGTGCCAGAGCTGAGGTGGTTTGCCGTTGGACCGACGAACATGGTACCGGGATCGAAGACATGGTGCAAGACTTTGATGATGCTCGGGATTCGTACGACGAGATGGAGGAATCTGCAAAGGCCTTCTATGAAATGTTGGAGTCTTCAAAACATACTCTCCATGAGCACACTGAGCTTTGTCAGCTGGATGCCATCGCACAAGTAATGGCTCTGAAGGCTCAGTTCAACCTGGGCAGAGAACGCTACGACACGATGATGACGATATTTGGACGCTTTCTACCCAAAGGCCATGTATTGCTAGCAAACCTGTACCAGTCGGACAAAATCCTATGTGCTCTAAGATGCCCTATGAGAAGATAGATGCCTGTGAGAATGGATGTGCCTTATTTAGGCTTGGGTATGCGGGTTTCAACTATTGTCCCATTTGCAATGCTTCCAGGTATGTTCTGGTAGACAACGGTATGGGTGAGAAGAGTCGGACCAAAATCCCAGTCAAGGTTCTTTGGTATTTCCAATCATACCAAGACTTGAATGTCTTGTCATGGTCGAAGAGACGGCCAGAAAGATGACGTGGCATAAATTGGGCAAAAGAACAGAACTAGATGCAGATGGGAATCCGATGTTGGGACACACTTCAGACACTTTTGCGTGGAAGCACTTCGATGCATTACATAAGGATAAAGTGGCAGATCCAAGGCATCTTCGAGTTTCCATCAGCATAGATGGGTTCAATGTGTATGGTATGACGGCAACACGATACAATTGTTGGCATGTATTTGCCATTCCACTCAATCTCCCCCTGGAGAGATTATGAAAAGAAAGAACATTTTCCTGACGTTGATAATTCCAGGGCCCAAATATCCGGGGACGAATATGAATGTGTACATGCAGCCGCTTAAGGATGAATTGCAAGAAGCCTGGGATAATGGGATCAAGACATACGATGCCGCTACCAAAAAGAACTTCAAAATGCATGTGTGGTACATGTACTCATCGCATTACTTGCCAGCGTATGCACTATTCGTTGGCTGGTGTGTGCATGGAAGGTTCCCGTGCCCCACATGCAAGGCAGCTCTTGAGTTCCGTTGGCTGCAGGCGTGTCGCAAGTTTTCTTGCTTCGACATGCATAGGCAGTTCCTGGATCCTGACCATAAATTCAGAAAAGACATGAAGATATTCATCAAAGGTAGAGTTGTCAAAAACATTGCACCACATGCGTTGACAGGCCAACAGATCCTGGATCAGATAAACGCTCTTGAGCCGGATCCAAATCGTCCAGGGTATTTCAAAGGGTATAATACGGAACACGCCTGGACTCACAAGATATGTTTGTGGGATCTACCTTACTTTAAAGACCTCCTTTGCCCCCGCAACATCGACGTGATGCATATTGAGAAGAATATCATGGAGGCCCTTTTTGGTACACTGTTCGGCATAGAGGGGAAGTCGAAGGATAATCTTAAGGCTAGAGTCGATCAGGAGGCTCTATGTGATAGACTGTTACAAAACATACAATAACCGAAAGGAAAGAAGAACTGGAGGAAGCCAAAGGCATGGTTCAATCTTGGAAGGCCATCTATGAGGGAAATGATCTTGTGGGTGAAAATGCAATTGATGTTCCCCGATGGGTATGCGGCGAATCTAAAGAGGAGAGCGAGTCTTGACAAATTGAGAATATTTGGTCTCAAGAGTCATGATTGGCGCATATGGCTTGAGCCGGTAATGCCGGTGATGTTGCGTGGCTTTATCCCTAAGGATGAATGGCTAGTACTGGCAAAGCTGAGCTATTTCTTCCATGCTCTTTGTGCGAAAGAACTATCGCCTAAGTGCTAGACGAACTGGAAGAGTTAATGCCGGAGTTGATCTACAAGTTAGAAAACATCTTTCCACCGGGCTTCTTTAATCCAATGCAACATTTGATTTTGCATCTCCCGACCGAGGCAAGATTGGGGGGGGGGCGTGCAAAATCGTTGGTGCTTCGCAAGTGAGAGGATGCAAAAGATGCTTTGAGGAAAATGTAAAAATAAACGTAGAGTTGAAGCATCGATGGCCTAGGCATTCATTACCGAGGAGGCGACAAACTTTGCGACAACACACTACAAAGCCAAGAATCATCATTTGCATAATCCAAAGCCTCGGTACAATGATGGCGACCATGAAAAAGGTCGATCCAACCTTAGCTTATTCAAAGGGAAACTCGCACCAGCCGGTGCTTCAAAAGCAATAGCGTTGGATGTCGAAGAATGGCGGACCATTTCATTGTATATCTTCAACAACCTAACAAAAGTGCGGCCGTACATCGATTAAGTTCTTGGTACATTGTTTTGCAACTTCTAATTCCTTTGAAATGCTCTTATTCCCGGATATGTGATACAGTCGATACGTTGCCAAATTCTCGGATGCAGCGGTGATCCAAAAGGATTCCATCGAAGAGTATGAGCTTCTGGAAAAGCATGAAGGCAGCTATCCCGGTTTCATCTCTTGGTTCAAGCAAACGGTAATTTCCATTAGACGATTTCATTTCTTCGTCTAGTTTGCGGCTAATGCAACAATCCTTTCGTATTAAACTTGTAGGCTAATGTAGAGTCTATGGACTCCGAACTAAGACAAGTCGCTAATGGTTTTGACTATAAGGTCCATTCATTTGACAAATATGACATCAACGGGTATCGCTTTCGTACTTTTGGCAAAGAGCTATCTATGGCCGACCGAAAGTCTACAAATTGTTGTGTCTCCACCGTCGGCGAAGGAGGGGTCGAGTATTATGGAAGAGTTGAAGCAATTTATGAACTTACATTCTTTGGTGAAAACCCACCAAACGTCGTAGTCTTCAAATGTTATTGGTTCCAGCCGAAGGAGACTAGAAGGACTCATGAACATATAGGGCTAGTTGAAATCAAACAAAGCACCCATTTAGATGTTCCCGATGTCTACATTACGGCTCAACAGGCGACCCAAGTTTTCTATCTACCGTGGGCCTATCAAACGGATCCAAATCTGAATGGTTGGGATGTCGTTTATGATGTGCCGCCACATTTTAGACCACCTCCCCTCAATGAAGATGATTATGAACCTTACATTAAACTAGACACATATGAAGGATAATTCTTCCAAGAAACACGTGTTTCCAAAAAACGTTTCAAGAACCGCTCTACTTCACCCTAGAACATTGAGGTAGACAGCGACAAAGAATCCGACTTCACCCCTGAGCCGGAACAAGAAGAGACGGAAGAAGAAGAGGTTTCTACTGCGAATGACCTGTCAATGCTTAACAGATTACATAAAGGAGGCCTTCCACATGTTGATGCATTTATTGATGATGCTGATGAACACGTCATTACTGATAGTGATGATGATTATGCATTTATTGATCTCGGAGCATATATAGACGATGAAGATTAATATTCATAATGTCAGGTATTCAATTATTATTATGTACATATATATTATTAATTAGTTCATGTTATTAGGTATTAAATTTTTATGTTGAACTAATTTCGTTCACTCTTTGTCATTGCAGGTGTTGACAGATGGTGAGCACAGGTCGAGAGCGCTCTGAGCCTCCTTCCTCAGCGCTTGCTGGGAGGGGTACTATTATTCCACCCCAGCAACTCCGGAGAGTGCTGGTACACTGTATGCAGACGCCGGCGGGCACTTCTTCTTTGACCAGGAGAGGTCGGGGGAAGACGAATAGAGGTGCCAGAGGTAGGAAGGCTGCTGCGCCTTCCTTGCCGCCACCCCCAGCTGATTCTCCCGACCATAGGAGTGCTCTGTCTCAGGTGGACCCGTCTGACTTGGACCCATATCAGACTCCGGTTGCCGATCCTTGGGCCGACGAGCCTCGGGTCACCGAGCCTTCGTCTCAGGAGACTCTAGTCCCAGGGTCTTTGTCCCAGGAGACTCTGGTCCCAGAGTCTTTGTCCCACATGACTTTGGAGGCTAGTGGCCATGCTGATGGTGGCGAGGACAACTTTTGTGAGGATAGCTATAGCGAGGGCAAGCTGGTTGAGGATGGCAAGAAGGTCTACCAGCGTGGTTGTACAAAGCTCCCGCCCGTGCCGCCGACCCGTGATCAGAGGTGGTTGATTGTGCCTAATGCGGAGAAGTAAGTGCATTTACTCTTTTTTAACCTTTTGCCTTCATGTTTCTTCAAATTAATATCTAATGTGTTGGCCTTGTCATACCACAGGGGTTGGAAACACGACCCTGGTGTCCGCAGGCCCAACCTGGTCCTTGGTGTGCTTTTCCAGCACCACTTCTCGGGGAAGGTCAAGTTGCCCGGTGAGGGTGAGGTTCCACAGGTAGCACTGACCTGGGAGTTGTACGTGTCTGACCCGGCCCCACCGGAGGAGAGGGTCGATGGTGTCTTGTGCGAGTCAGTGACCGACATTGTGATCCGTCGGTTTTGGATAATTTCTCCTTTACAGAATTAAAAATCAACAATACCTAGTGATTGTACTAATCAGTGTTGACTTGTTTGATTGCAGACCTTCTACAAGTGTCTTGAGGAACACGAGTCCGACGCGACTATTGTTATCGTAGCCGAGTGCAAGCGCCTACTTCAGAACTTACGGCACGAGGCTCGGGTGCAGGCTATTCGAGACTACTATGCCTCGACTAACATTAAAAGGGCCAAGAAGAAGTGACGCAAAAAAATTCTGAGTAAGGAGAAGTACATGAAGGTAATTACCTATTCTTAAGGACTTGTACTTAGTTTCCTTGATTTGATTCGTAGGCGTAGCGCTAAAATTTCTCTTGTCTAACTTAGGTGCCCCCGAGATGGTGTGCAGATAGGATGGACTGTTGGGAGGCATTGGTGGATGAGTGGTGCTCTCCCAAATGGCTAGCCGACCACAACAAGGCCAAGGATAAGTGTGCCCAAATTAAAGGTGTGCCACAGCATCAAGGGAGCTCCAACCTGTTTGAGTACGGGGATCACTGGGTATGTGGTTTGCTTCATGATTCATGCAATTTCATTCTTCATGATAGCTTGAGCCCTTAACTAATATTTTGTTCCTCTCTTTTAGGCACGACAAAACAAGAAGGAGGTGCCACTACTGTTCGACCTCTATGCCATGGCCCATACTGCCTCGTACAAGAAGGCCAAGGCATTCGCTAAGGATGACCTCGATCATCCAGAGAGCTTCAGCAACATCTCCTCCCACAACAAGCTCGTGAGGTACAGAGATGAGGGGAAGGCGAGGAAAGGGGAGGAATTCAACCTGAGCTAGAGTCCTTTTGATCTAGAGCTCGTGATGATATCTGGTGGCGGGAGGCCCCATGGCTCGATAGCCATTGGGGATGGACTGATATGTTGTCCTAGAACTCTCCGGGAGATCAAGAAGCGCCAGACGAGCTCCGATCCTGAGATAAGGCCTCGTCCACGGCCAATGGAGCTCGCCATCGAGGCTAGGGCCCAGGAGCTTCTGGCGAAGGCAAACAGGCAGGCGGCGTAGAGGGAGAGGGACATGGAGGACAGGACGGCTAGGCTATTGGAGGAGGAGAGGAACCGGAACGACGTGTCTCACCGGGCCCTATACGAGCTCCTCTTGGTAAGTTTCTCCTACATATTAGCCAAATCATGCACGTAATGTTCGTTTCATCACTAACTAATACGACTGACTCATGAAAACAAAATGTGTAGACTGTGTGCCAGAACAATGGTCAGACCCCTCCGTCGATGCCCCAGATTGGTATAGCACCCACGACGAGTTTCATTTGAATGGTCATTAGTTACTAGTATTCACATTTGAGTTGCATCATGCTAAGGAGACATTGCAAATGATCTTTGGTGCAGCGTGCCTCCCGACAAGCATCGACCGATCCTTGTGCGTCTGCCGCAGCCCCGACCAGTCCTTCTCCGTCTCACACTAGCGCAAACCCGACCGGTCTTCACCTCCGTGATGATGGTAAGTTTTCCCAAGTGTTTTGCTTAACAAATGCATACTTAGCTTAAGAAATGACCTATTTAGCTCCAAAATGACCTATACTTAGCTTCTTTAGTTCATTTATGACATAGTAAGCATACTTATATGAAAAATGAAATGATAACCTTGGTTTAGCTCCAAAGTGACATAGACTTAGCTTATTTTCCTCCAAAATGACAAAATAACCTTACCTACCTCCAAAATGAGTGATTATAACTAGGATAGCTCTAAAATGACCTACACTTGCCATTTTATCCTCCAAAATGAATAAATATGATTAGTTATCTCAAAATGGCATAACTACCTAGGTTAGCTAAAAAATGACCTATACTTAGCTTCTTCAGTTCATTTATGACATACTTAGCGTACTTAGGTAAAAAATGGCATGATAACCTTGGTTTAGCTCCAAAATGACATAGACTTAGCTTATTTTTCTCTAAAAGGACATAATAACCTTACGAAGCTCCAAAATGACCTATTTGCCTAGCTTAGCTCTAAAATGACCTACACTTAGCATTTTTACCTAGCTTAGCTAAAAAAATGGCATTTTTACCTACCTTAGTTAGAAGAAGAAGAAGATAAAGAAGAGGATAGGAGAAAAAGAAAGAGAATAAAAAATCTTCTTCTTCTTCTTCTTCTTCTTCTTCTTCTTTTTCTTTTTCTTCTTCTTCTTCTAGCTAGTCTTCTTCTTCTTCTTCTAACTTTCTTCTTTCCCAATTTGCAGATTTGCTTTAGATGAGGAAGCTTGCGTTGATGGAGTCTACTCTTCTCCTTGTGCTTCCTTTTTGTTTTGATTGTGTACGATGAACTTTGTTGTTGGATATGTTGTTGGAAACTTGTTGGATATGTTGTTGGAAAATTGTTGTTGGATATGTGTTGGTAACTTGTTGTTGGATATGTGTTGGTATGCTTGTTGAAAGTATTTTCAAATGTGTATGTATATATCTATGAAATTATGTGAAATTGATTGAATTTAAGAAAAAATAGAAAAATAGGGGCTATACAGGTTCTTTGCCGTCAGCTAGCAGACGGCAAAGCTGCCACGTGGCAGCTACCTATGCAACTTGGGGTGGCACTAGGCTGGCCTACGTGGTTGCTTTGCCGTCTGCTAGAAGACGACAAAGAACTTTGCATCTTTGCCACCAGCCAGCAGACGGCAAAGAAATTGTTGCTTTGCCGTCCGCTGGCAGACGACAAAGAACTTTGCATCTTTGCCGTCTGCCAGCGGACGGCAAAGCACGCCGTTAACCCCTTAACGGACTTAAGCTGCCATGTGTGCCATCCACGGCCTTTGCCGTCTACTCGCTGACGACAAAGACCTTTGCATCTTTGTCATCAGCCAGTAGACGGCAAAGCGCCCTTTACCATAGCTTATTTAGCCAGACGGTTGGCCATCTGCTGGTAGACGGCAAAGCCTTTGCCGTCCGCCATGCATGCCTTTGCCGTCAGGCATGACTGACGACAAAGTTGCTGATTCCTGTAGTGATAAGTGAAGCATGAGAGGATTTCTTCAAAATTAGTCTCTCAAATTAATATAAGTGAAGCATGAGAGCATTTCTTCAAACATGTAAAAGCACGCCATGCTCAAAAAGATATAAGTGAAGCACTAGAGCAATTCCTTTGCTCAAAAGTTTTAAGCGAAGCATAAAGAGAAATTCTAACAGATAGTAGCATAATTTTGTCTCTCTCAAATAGGTGTGTGCAGCAAGGATAAAAGAAAATAAACAAAGGATACAAGACGCTCCAAGCAAAACTCATCATATGTGACGAATAAAAATATAGTTCCAAGTAGTATACCGATGGTTGTTAAAAGAAAGAGGGGATGCCACTCGGGGCATCCCCTAGCTTAGTTGCTTGTTACTCTTTGGATATGACCATGGGGTGATGTAGCATCCCCAAGCTTTGACTCTTCTAACTCCTTATTCCTTCATCCATCGTGATCTCACCCAAAACTTGAAAACTTCATCACACAAAACTTTACAAAATTCTCATGAGATCCGTTAGTATAATAAAGCAAATTACCACTTTAGATACTGTTGTAAACCCATTCATATTTTATTATTTCATTAAACCTATTGTATTCTAACTTTACCATGACTTATACCCCCCAATACAAGCCATAGATTCATCAAAGCAAGCACATAATGCAACGAAAACAGAATCTATTTCAGACAGGACAGTCTGTAGTAATCTGTACTCTACACATACTTCTGGAACTCTAAAAATTCGTAAGAATTAGGAAAACTCAAAGAATTTTTATAGAAATACTATGTTAAAATTTCAGCTCAATATCACATTCCAGTAAAAATGAAAATTCGTATACTGGGAACAAAGTTTCTGTTTCAGATTAAGCATTGTTTCTACTCATCTTATTGACCATCCTAAAGGCATTACTTGGCACAAACACTAAATAAACATAAAAACACAATCGTAACAGAATAATAATTGTGAAAAACACTGAAAAACAAAAAGCAAGATATAAAAATATTTTATTCATTGGGTTGCCTCCATACAACCGCTATCGTTTTATGCCCCTAGCTAGGCATAACACATAGATTCAAGTATTGTCGTCCTTAGTTTCCACTCAATAGAAGGCCCTTGTGATTGATTAATATGGTGGCTTAATTCTTGTTCTAGGGAAGTGTTCCATACCCTTTCTAAGGGTACACTAAAACTTAATATTGCCTTCTTTCATATCAATCACGACACCTATAGTGCGTAAAAATGGTCTACCAAGTATGATAGGACAAGCCAGATTGCAATCAATATCAAGAACAATAAAATCAGTGGGCACATAATTCCTATTTGAAAGAATAAGAACATCATAAATTCTTCCCAAAGGCTTTTTAATAGTATAATCCACCAAGTGCAAATTAAGAGAACATTCTTCAACATTGGTAAGACCAAGCACATCACATGGAGATTTCGGAATTGTGGAAACACTAGCACCCAAATCACACAAAGCAAAGCATTCATAATTTTTAATCTTGACTTTAATGGTAGGTTCCCACCCATCATGCAATTTTCTCGGAATTGAAATCTCTAATTCCAACTTCTCTTCTAAACACTTCATCATGGCATCAACGATATGTTTAGTAAAAGCTTTATTTTGTTCATAAGCATGCGGTAAATTTATCATAGATTGCAGCAAAGAAGTACAATCAACCAAGGAGAAACTCTCATAATTAAAGTCCTTATAATAAGAAATGGTGTACACATAACTATTTAAAGTTTTGACCTCTCCGAACCCACTTTTATCAAAATTTTCATCAAGATTTTCACCCTACAAATCATTGGGACACCCTCTAGCTAAAGTTGACTCTTCTGCAATACCTGTATCATCAATTTTAACATTACTAAACAAGGAATCAATAGAGTGAACACTAATCATTTTAAGATCTTAACCATTGTTATGAAAGTAATCACTAGAAAATGCCTTTTCTAAAAATTCTCTTTTAGCTCTAAGCATATCGGTTCTTTTCTTACTTTCATCCGTAGAAACATATAAAGATTTAATTGATTCATTTATCTTAGATGGAAAAGAATGCAACTTGAGGTTTTCAATATCATTGGAAATTCTATCAATGCTTCTAGACATACCATCAATCTTATTTAACTTTTCTTCTATTGTATTGTTGAAAGACTTTTGAGCATTGATAAATTGTTTAGAAATATTCTCAAGATCAGAGGTGTTACTATTATTATTATTGTAAGAATTACCATAGGAATTACCATAATTATTAGAGGAATTTCCAGGAAAAGGCCAAGGATTAAAATTACTTCTATAAGCAATATTATTGAAGTTGTTTCACGAGATGAAATTCACATCTACATAATAACTATTATGCTCAATCAAAGTATACAAAGCCACATCATTAAGATCAAGAGGAGAATTTTTACTAGCAACCACCTTCATAAGAGCATCAACTTTTTCACTCAAAGTACTAATTTCCTCTAACAAATTAACCTTTTTACTAGTAGGTGCTCTTTCGGTATGCCATTGTGAGTAATTTTCCATGATATTATCTAGAAATTTGGTAGCTTCACCCAAAGTAATTTCCATAAAAGTACCACCTGGGGCGGAATCTAAAAGATTTCTAGAGACAAAATCCAATCCCGCATAAAAAATTGTATGATAATCCAAAGATTTAAACCATGAGCAGGACAATTTGTTTGCATCAACTTTATTCTTTCCCAAGATTGTGCAACATGCTCATGATCAAGTTGCTTAAAATTCATGATTTGATTTCTAAGGGAAATAATTTTCGTGGGCGGAAAATACTTAGTAATAAAAGCATCCTTGCACTTATCCCAAGAATCGATACTATTGCGAGGCAAAGAAGGAAACCAAAATTTTGCACGACCCCGCAAAGAGAAAGGAAACAATTTCAACTTCACAATATCATTGTCCATATCTTTTTATTTTTCATATCACATAATTCCAAGAAGGAATTTAAATGGGACGCGACATCCTCATTAGGAGTACAGGAAAATAGATCTTTCATGACAAGATTCAACAAAGCGGCATGAATATCACAAGACTCAACACTAGTGGCGGGAGGAGCAATAGGAGTGCTAATAAAATCATTATGATCGGTATTGGAAAAATCACACAACTTGTTCTTTACTTGAGTCATCGTGACTACGCTAACAAGATTGCATCCAAACAAGAGATCTGACGAGAAAAAGGCAAAAGAAAAGGAGACCACGAATAAAACGGCAAATTTGTGAAGTGGGGGAGAGGAAAACGAGAGGCAAATGACAAACAATATAAATTGCAAGGAGATGAGATTTGTCATTAGGAACCTAGTAGATGAGATTGCTCGTCGGTATTTCCCCAAAGAGGAAGGGATGATGCAACATAGCGACGGTAAGTATTTCCCTTAGTTTATGAAACCAAGGTATCAATCCATAGAGGAAGATCACACACCCACGAAACAGCACCTACACACAAACAACAAATAGTTGCAACTCGACGCGGAAGAGAGGTTGTCACACTATCTACGGTAATAAGATAGATTAGGTAGTGATAGTTTTGGCTAATAGATCTCGCAAGAACACAAAGTAAAATAAATAAGCAAAAAAGTGCAGCAAGGTATTTTTGTTTTTTTGGAATAATAGATCTGAAAATAAAAGTTACAAATAGTAGATCGGAAAGCAATATGTTGGAAAAGTAGACCCAGGGTCCGTAGGATTCACTAGTGGCTTCTCTCATGAGTATAACACGCAGTGGGTGGACAAATTACTGTTGGGAAATTGATATAAGATCAAACAATCATGATGATATCCAAGGCAATGATCATTATATAGGAATCACATCCAAGATAAGTAGTCTGAAACGATTCTGCATCTACTTCTATTACTCCACACATCGACCGCTATCCAGCATGCATCTAGTGTATTAAGTTCAGGGGAAAACGGAGTAATGCAATAAGAACGGTGACATGATGTAGACAAGATCTATACACGTAGGAATAGACCCCATCTTGTTATCCTTAATGGCAATGATACATGCGTGTCTTGCTGCCCTTTCTGTCACCGAGAAAGAACACCGCAAGATCGAACCAATCACAAAGCACCTCGTCCCATGGCAAGAAAAATCGATCTCGTTGGCCTAACTAAACTAAAGATTTGGAGAAGAAATACGAGGCTATAATTAATCATACAAATAAGAGATCAAAGAAGACTCAAATCATATTCATTGATAGAAACTAATCATGAACTCAAAATTCATGAGATCCCAACAAACACACCGCAAAAGTCATTACATCAAATAGATCTCCAAGAGACCATTGTATTGAGAAACATAGAGAGAGAGAGACACACACACAGAGAGAGAGAGAGGAAGCCATCTAGCTACTGCCTACGGACCCGTAGGTCTATGGTGGACTACACACACATCATCGACGAGACACCTATGAAGAAGATGAACCCCTCTGTGATGGTGTTAGATTGGATCTCGAGATTCTGGAACTTGTGGCAGCTGGAATTGTGTTTGGTCAACTCCCCTAGGGTTTTTGTATTTTCAGGGAATTTATAGGCTTGATAGTCGGTTCAGGGGGCGCCCGAGGTGCCCACCCCCACCAGGTCATGCCAGGTGTGTGACAGCCCAAGTGCTCACCTACCATTTTGGCATGCAACCCCATTGTATGAACCTTGTGTCATGAGCTATGATATGATCTGCAACTTGTCTCTCATGTGTTGGTTTGCATTCATGCATCATTTCATCATGCATCACTTCATTCTTCTTGCATGTTGTTTCTCAGGTGTCTTGTTATGGTGTGATGTGTGTGTGAGGGTTTGAGTGTGGTGGAATTCATGTGTGCAACTCCTCCTTCTTCCCCCTCCTTTATTATCATCAATTAAACCCCCAACCTAATGCTTTTCTTTCCCATATTATTTCATAACAATATTAACCTGCATCTTAAAATGTTTAAAAATGTTCAAGAGGTAGCCATGTTCATATTAATAATTTAGTGTGTTGTTCTTTTGTTGTTTGGGGTTCGAATGATTTTGTGTTTAAATAAACAGAAGGTTGTTATTTCTTAAAGTAATAAAACTACTTGTTCAATAAATCATCTTGATATTTTTATTAAATAGTGCCTTTTATTTCCTTTGCAAACTAATTTGTTCTGCATTTTATTTCTCTATTTTGTCTGGGGTTTTCTTTTACTTGTTTTGTGGTGTTCTAAAAAGATAAAGGCTTGCTCTGTTTTTTTGTGTTTCTCTCTGAGTGTGTGTGTGGGCACTGGGCCTTCCCCGGCCCAGGCAAGCCTCCTCGCGCAGCCCAGTAGGTAGCTGACAGCTACCTACCCCCGTCTCTGTTCCGTCAAGTTCAGAGTGCAAGCAAGCAGAGGGGAGCCGGCGTTTGCACGGACGTCGAGACGCCATTAGGCCGCGTGCCCCGCTTAAAAGCTGTTTGCACGGATCCCTAGGGTTCCCTCTTACCATTCCTCCCTCTTCCTCTCCGTGCCGCCGCTAGGTAAGAGTAGCCTCGCCACAGCCGTCGCCGTCCGCCATGAGCCGAGCTGGTGCAGGCTCGGGCTAGCCGGAGGCCGTCCCGGAGTTCCTCTGTGAGCAGAAGTGTGGGCGGAGTCCTCCTCTGCTTCCTTGTTGTTCGGAGAGCGCCAGGACCTCCTCGTCGCTGCCCCCCAAGTTTCTTCTTCCTCTGCGTCCGGTCAGGAGCTCGCCGGACTTCATCTCGTTTCTGTCGCCGTTCTGCTGCGCCTCCGTCCCCGTCATCGAGTCTATGTAGGAGAGGTATCCTCCCACGTTTGATCCCTGTCCTCTTCTCCTCCCCTAGGACGTTGTAGTCGACGCCGTCGTGCTGTCGATGTGGTACTCCCAGTGCTCTTCAAGCCCGGTTCTTGGATGCTGTTGCGTGCATGTGTGTTGGTGTTGCGGGAGGCTGTTGCTCCTGCCGTTGCGTCATCTGCTGCTTCCTTCCCGAGTGCATCTAGCGCTTTTAGCCGCGTCGTCGCCACTGTGTGCGTCGCCGCTGATGCCGTCGTCTGCTGCCGTTGCCGCCACTGTGACCTGTGCTGCAGCCCCGCGAAGTGTCGCGCTAGCCGCGGGGATGAGTTCCCCTGTAGATCCCGCGCCCTCGCCGGGGTTCTCCCTCGCCGGAGTCCTCCCCTGCGCACGCCTGGCATTGCTGTCGTCGCTCTGTCTGTGGTTGTTCAGTTCAGTTTCGTTAGGGAACTGATGTGCGCACGTGTATTAGAGAGGCGGAGGCCCCCCATCTGTTAACATCTGCTCGTGTGTTGTGGTGGCAACCGGCTCGGGGGGATGACCTCCAGGTCTTGGGTTCGAGCCCGTGGTTCCCCCCTTTTTTCTCCTCTTTTGTTTTTTTAGTTGTTATTCTTTTGTTTTCTTCCATTTGCAGGATATGATATGTGTGTGTAGTTGTAGTTGTGTGTGTATGTTATGCATACCCACATGTGTGTGTAGATGTTGTGTGTATGTGTATATGCCTAAGGCATATATGCAAGTGTGTGTGTATGTGCCACATGGTGGGTGCATACATATGCATGTGTGTATGTGTGTTTGTGAGTGTGTGCATGAGCATATGTGTATGCACATAGGTGCATATGCATGAGAGTGTATGCGTAGGTGCATGTGAGGTGCACACATGCATGTCCTTGTGTGGTGAGAGTTTATATGCATGCTTGGTTGTGGGAGTGTGTGTGTGTTACCATACACATATACATATACATATATGCATAGTGCATAGATGTATGAATATGTGTGTGGATGACCACCCACACACATGAGCTAGTGTGTGTGTGGGGGGGGGGGACTAGTGGGTTTCCCCACTTGATATGCCCCTTGTTGCATCATCTTGTTTGTGCCTTGTATTTCACATGAGCATATGAGTATGACCCATGGTTTTGGGGTAGAAAGAGCCAATGAACTCATTGGAACTCTCAGATTTCACTTTTGAGCAAGTTCATAAATCTATCATTTTAGCTGAGATGTCATTTTGTTTTTTTACATGTTTTAATCTATGCTTGCTTTGGGATATGTGCCAACTAGGAAGTGCTAGTGTTTGATGCCTCCTATGCCATGGTATTTTTGTTTAACATGAGAATCACCCATATAAGTGGGAAAAAAGCTGCTAAGTGACCAACTTGATGTTTCTGTTTCAGCATGCTAAAAACTACTGTCTGAGAATCTGCTGTTATTTGTATGCCTTGAAGAGTGGGTGACATCTTGTTATATGTTGGGAATTTGCTCATGCTCAGTGTTAGTTATTTGTAGTAGATATTGCCTTCTACCATCCTGTTAATTTTCATGCCAATAGGAGCTCTCTAGCACATTTACCTACTGCTGTCAACTTGCTACTTTATATTCCCAGATTCCAGAAAACTAGAATTTTCACTAAGTCCCAGAAAACTGTTGATGTGTGTGTTGAGTAGATTCTGTCAATCTCTTGTTTGTGGCTGTAGGGTTCCTGTAGCTCAAGTTGTGAGCTGTCAAAGTTGCTATGTTGCTGTTTTGTGGCAGATTGTGGGTTTTATTGTTTTGTGGCTTGTGGGAGCTATGCTCTATGGAATGGATTGATTCTTGAGGCTATTGTGATTGGTTTTTCATCACCTATCCAGTGGCTACCTTGTAATGCCAAGAATTATCCCATGGCTTTGTGGTCTTGTGATTTTGCCTCCGTACCTTGTCGTGAGTGTATCGTGAGAACCGTAGCTCCGTTTCTTGCGTTCTTCATATGCATTTCTATTGATTTTGCATGATGCATCCATATTTGCCATGATCATGCATGTTTAAATAACTTAACATGAGGTTCTTTCCAGATTCATTAATGAACAAACTTTGCATGTGAAACATGTCTAGTTTTGGATTGCATGTTAATTCTTCATAAATGAATCATGCATCATCTTGGTTGTGCATTGCACCTTGGTTGGATGTTTATTGTTACTGTTTCTCTTGGGTAGATGCGAGTGTTGATACTGAGTATGGGGACCCAGGAGAGTACCACTACAAGGATCCCGCTACTTGTTCCGCTCAAGAACCAATAGGCAAGATGATTGTACCCGGAGCCCGATACTATTTTTGCTTGCTAGTTTCTCACTCGTATCGTTACAATTGCGCTACCTACCACTTGATCAGCCTCCTAATTACTATGACAGCCTATAACCTCCACATCCTAGAAAACCTTTGATTGGCTAAGTTACCGCTGCTTAGCCCCACTTATAGCATTCTTAGTTGCAGGTGCAGGTTGTTCCATGTGATAACATGGATATGGATATCAAAATATTACCTGTTGTTTAAGTTAATGCACATATATATCTTGGTATTGGTGGAAGGCTTGGCCTTTTGCTAAGTGATTTGTTCCGCTGTTACCGCCATTAGTTCCTTGTTACCGGTGTTATGTTTTCCATATTTTGTGCTCCTAACATGCTTAGGGTTGTTATGGGGACCCCCTTCTTTATTCGGTTGAGATTAAAACTTGTCTGGCAAGACCCAACTTTGGTACTACATTTGCTAATAACTTAATAAAACTTGCATAGGGCTTTCCAACCCCGTGGATAATTTAATCAACCCCTGCGCCAGTGCTCCGCATGAGTGTTGGTCCAAAATGTCAACACCCGGTGGCCACCAGGGGCAACTCTGTGTTTGGCCTACCGGAAGTTTGGACAATCCATTGTGTCCTAAGACTGAGATACACGGCTCTTATCAGGTTCGACGACACGTCGGGAGGTCTTGCTGGACTTGTTTTACCTTTATCGAATATCTTGCGTGTGGACTCTGACTTTCTTCGGGTTTTCTCGAGGTGTTGGAATTCCTTTGGAATTGCCTATGATGATTACGAGATCCGCGGTCGAGGCTATTCCTGCGGAGTGTGGTTAATTTGTGATGGATTAGTTGGAGCACCCCTGCAGGGTTAAATCTTTCGGAAAGCCGTGCCCGTGGTTATGTGGCAACTTGGATATTTCTTTAACACCCGGTTATAGCTAAATTGAAGTAAACTCTAATTAAAATGCACCAATTGTGCGAGTAACCATGATCGTCTCTGCTTGTGAACATGATCCGAGAGAGAACATAGTGGGGTTATGATTGGCGTAAGTAAGTGTCCAGGATCTCATAGGGATCATACTAGATTCGATCGTTCATCGTAGGCCACTCATATTTATTTTCATGTTGCATAAGCTGGCCACCATAAATGCTTAGTGCTGCTGCAACTAAACACTTACCTCATCCCAACCTTTAAGCTGGAATAGTCTCGGTACCCGGGCAGATGATAGCTGAGTCCTCTGTGGCTCACAGTTTACTACAACAACTCTAGGTACAGGTTCAGATGAGTTCGTGTAGGATGATCTCACCCAGCTCTAGTGGGAATATGATGAGGAAAGAGGAAGGATGTATGTGACTTATCCGGATGAGTAAAGGACCTTGTCGTGATCTTTGAGATAGCTTGATAGTATCATTTGCATCTGTTTTTTTTATCGTTTGATTTCGTCTGTAGTTGGACCCTGTGTCCAACTTGATGATGTGAATTTGAGTGTCATTGTAAGTTAGCATGTGGCGAGTCTAAGCCAACCTTGTATACTCATCTCTTTCAGTATTGTATGTTGTGATGATACTATTCTTGCTAACGGCAAGATGCACATCTATCCCTTGTGCGGCCCTCGTGCATTAAAATGGATAGGCGCGCATCTTGGGCGTGACAAGTTGGTATTCAGAGCCATAAGACCATCGGAGCCTTTGCTTGTTCGAACTTGGCCGAGTCGAGTCTAGTAAAAACTATTTTGAGTCTAGTTATATCGGAGAGTAGGATTCTTTTTACTCCTCTTCTTTGCTCTGATGAGGTTTCCGACTTAGGAATTTTGATTCTACTCCTCTTCTCGCTCAATTTTTTTTTGGATCACGCAGGTATTTTGGAGTCTATATGATACCGATGTGACAGGGTTCTGTCTTGGTGCCTCCTGTCTGACTTGATTTCTTCCGGGGAGTCGAGCTCCAGGGAATGTTGGGACATCGTTATCATTCAGCTTCCTTGATATCGCAGGACGGAGAGTGTTCGAAATTACTTCAATACTTATCATGGTGAGATAAGGTCGGAGTCACCCAGTACTGGGGAGGCATGCGGGGTACCACCATGGTTTAGTATCGTTGTGAGTTCGAGGATCTGAGTTAGACGAATTTGCGAGAGCCTCTGGTTATGTGTTGAAGGATGGATACAGTTGGGGTGTAGGATTGCGAGTTGTGTGAGATATTTCCTCCTTGTATCCCCCACACCGGATTGCATAACCAGAAAGTTTTCGGAAGTTCATAGATGGAAATCTTGTAGTCATCTAGGATCATCTTCTTCAGACGTATATGTGTATGTACATTTGTTCCGAGCGCTTAGCTCAATAATTTTTCAGTAGGAAGGTTGTGTTCTTATTTGTCCAATTTCTTTCAAGAATTTGATTCAGCTTGGAATTTATCTTATCATGAGGTGCTGATGCGTTTTGTCCATCTTCAGGATGGCTCCACCAACTCGCAACAATCCGGGTCATGGTGAGGAGTAGGCCGATGTTCCACCACCACCCCCGCCACCGCCTCCTCGGCCTCCTCCTCTAGAAGCTTGGCAAGCTGTGATGGCCGCAACCAATGCGAACACTCAGATGTTGCTCAGACTATTGCAAGAAAGGGAGCAGGGTCAACAAGGTTTTCAAGGGAATTTTCAGAATCAGCCTCAGTTCACAATGCTCAGTCAGTTCCTTGCCAACCAGCCCAAGTCTTTCACTTGTTGTGAGCAGCCTTTTGATGCTGATGATTGGCTTCATGATATGAGTAAGCATTTCGAGTGTAGCAATGTCAGGCCAGAGGACTTTGTCAGATTTGCATCGTTCCAACTCAAGGGTCAAGCAACTGATTGGTGGCAGCAGTACAAGGATTCCAGGGGCGACCGTGTTGTTACTTGGGACGATTTCCGTCGTGACTTTAGGGCTCATTACATTCCGACAAGCTTTGTCGAGGAGATGCGTGAGAAGTTCAGGCACCTGAAGCAGGGAAGCAAGTCTGTCTACCAGTTAAACGTCGAGTTCCAGAATCTAGCCCATTTTGCTAAGCAAGATGTTCCAGATGACAAGGCTATGATCTATCAGTTCAGAGGTGGTCTCAAGGATGAGCTTCTGCTAGGCCTAGTTCTTCAAGATCCTCGGGAGTTCGATCAGTTCTACAACATGGCTTTGAAGGGTGATGCAGCTCAGCTCAAGTTGGAGAACTCCAAGAAGCGTTCAAGGGATTCCTATTCTTCTTCTTCCAGCTCTCAGATGGTTTCCAAGCAGCAGAAGTATTGGGCTCCAAATCCTCTTTCGTTTTGCCCTCCTCAGCAGCAGAAGCAGTTCGGTGGTCGTGGTTCTTCCCACCCACCCAACCCAGGATTCCAACAGAAACCCCAGGCGTCCAAGGCAGTTCTTCTTCCTCCTCCAGGCAATGTTTGTCTGCTTTCTGAGGTGACTTGTCACAAGTGTGGCCAGAAGGGTCACTATGCAAACAAGTGCAGCCAACGGCGTCTTCCGCCTCCTCCTCCTGCCAAGCCTCCAGACAATGCTATGGTGAAGTATAATCCTGAGTTTGCAAGAGTGAACCATGTGAACGCAGCAGAGGTAGAGGATTCTTCTCAAGTGATCATGGGTAATCTCTCAGTTAACTCTATTCCTGCAAAAGTTCTGTTTGATACTGGGGCATCGCATTCATTCATATCAATGCCATTTGTTTCAAAGCATGAGTTTTGTTGTGAAGAATTGTCTAAATCATTGACTGTGGTGTCTCCGGTTTTACAAATGAATTCTCGTTATGTGGTTCACGATGCTTCTATCAAGATGGGCAATTATTCTTTTCTGGCCTCTCTAATTGTTCTTAGGAATTTCGATATTGATCTCATTCTAGGCATGGACTTCCTGGCTATGAACAAGGCTTATGTTGATTGTCAAGCAAAAGAAGTCAAGCTGACTCATCCTTGAGAAGATGTGATTATATTCGCGGCTCGCGATGACACAATTCGTCTCTTTGCTCTTAATGAGAAGGGTGAAATCTTGGCGATTTCTCAAATTCTGGTGGTTTGTGAGTATGAAGATGTCTTTCTAGAAGAATTGCTAGGAATGCCACCGCACCGGCCAGTCGAGTTTGTGATTGATCTCGAGCCCGAAACTGAACCGGTCTACAAGCGCCCGTATAAACTTGGCCCCGAAGAGCTGACAGAGTTGAAGAAGCAGCTAGATGAGCAAGAACGTCTGGGTCTGATCAGACCAAGCTCTTCTCCATGGGGTTGTGGAGTTTTATTTGTCAAGAAGAAAGATGGCACGGATCGTCTTTGTGCTGATTACCGGCCATTGAACAAGAAGACAATTAGGAACAAGTACCCACTTCCCAACATCAATGAGTTGTTTGAACAACTAAAAGGTGCCAAGGTTTTCTCAAAGCTTGATCTTCGCATGGGTTAGCATTAGATTTGCATTCGCGAAGAAGACATTCCTAAGACCACTTTCAGGATGAGTTTTGGCTCTTATGAGTACACCGTCATGTCGTTTGGTCTTGCGAATACTCCTCCAACCTTCTCAAGAATGATGGATTTCATTTTCTCTCCTTTCAAGAATGAATTCGTCTTGGTCTATCTTGATGATATCCTTGTGTTCTCGGAGACAAAAGAAGATCATGCAGAGCATCTCCTCCTTGTGCTTGACAAGTTAAGAGAGCATCGATTCTATGCCAAGTTTTCCAAGTGTGAGTTTTGGCTCAATGAAGTGGTGTACCTTGGGCATGTCATCTCTGCCGAGGGAATTAAAGTGCACACTGAGAAAGTTGAGGCAATCTTGAAGTGGGAACCTCCTCAAAATGTGAAGCAGCTTCGGAGCTTCCTTGGGCTTGCTAGTTATTGCAGGAGATTCGTGGAGAACTTCTCTCAAATTGCTAAGCCTCTGTCCAATCTCCTCCAGAAGAGTGTCAAGTATGTTTGGTCTCCTGAGTGTGATGTAGCGTTCAATACGCTCAAGCAGAGACTGACTTTAGCTCCAGTTCTGGCACTTCGGCACTATGTTAATAGGTTAGTCCCAAAAATGATATAAAGTTGCTATAAAATGATTATAAAACATTCAAGATTGATAATATAACATCATGGAACAAGCAAACATTATAGATACGTTGGAGAAGTATCACCCACCACCGCGTGCCACCGTTGCGCCCATCGCCTCGCCGCCCCACCGCCACGCCGCACCCATCGCTGCCGCAGCCCTAGCACCCGCCTTCCCGCTGCCCCGGTACCCCACGGTCCCGCTGCCTTGCTAGCCCGGCGCCCCGACGTCCCGCCGCCCCCCTATGAGACCATATCTAGAACACTGAGACCATAACTTCTGGCGTTCAAAATGATGCCACCTCCTGTGTAGGTCTTCATTTTCTTTTTCTTGGGAAAATGTCTTGCAAAGGGATCTTTAGCTGGTAAATCAAATCGAACATTCCCCTCAAACACATTTGTCACAACTTTAATATTCCGTAGAAAAGGTCTATCGAGAATTATTGGAGCAATTGGATCTTCAAGCATATGTACTATAAGAAGATCAGTCTTGACAGGGCAATTATTTATTTGAACTATAACTCCATGCTTAATGCCTACTGCTCGAGTAAGAGTAGAGTTAGCTATATTCATTATGACCTCAGTATTAGCATAGGTACCAAGATTGACACTATGATAAACAGAATTGGGGATAGTGGAAACACTTGCCCCTAGATCACATAAAGCATTGAATTTATTAAATCCTGTCTCATTTTCTATAGAAGGTTCAAAGCATCCTCTTGCTTAGCTGGTAACTTACTGAATAACTTTTTTTGTTCATCATCAAGTTCACGTACATTGGTTGCAACTTATTTAACAAAGACATTCTATGCCTCATCATTACTTACCTCCGATAATGGATACTTAATGGATATCTCTTGACAGAATTTGCAATGGTATAATTGTACTCTGGCACATGGCTTGTGTCAAGTATCTCTGCCTTCTCTTCGTTGCTTCTTACCATTTTAACTTGTTCGATCAGGTTAGGCTCGAGTTTACCTACAATCTTGGTCAAAATCAAGGTTTTCCTCCTGCTATTTTAACCACTTATGCTTCCGTACTATTGGATCTTGCTTCAAATATCTGCACATCAGTTTTTAGTCCAACAACCTTACCATTCAGCTAACCAAGTAAATTATCATGATTCTTTTAAGACATTGTTGAAGTATTCATTCTGCTTAGTCTGGCTAGCAATAAAAAATTTAAGAGTTGAGTATTTCTATTGCTACCATTAGATCCATTAAAATTGTTGGATGCTCCTACATTAGTACGAAGTTTCCAGATTGCTACAGACTGTTCTGTTTTTGACAGATTCCGTTTTCTTTGAGTTGTTTACCTATTTTGATGTATCTATGGGTTGTATCGGGGGTATGAACCATGGACAAGTTAGAATATAGTAGGTATTACACCAAAATAAATAAATAATGAGTTCACAACAGTACCTAAAGTGGTGATTTATTTTATTATACTAACGGATCTCACGAGTTTTCTGTTAAGTTTTGTGTTGTGAAGTTTTCATGTTTTGGGTAAAGATTTGATGGACTATGGAATAAGGAGTGGCAAGAGCCTAATCTTGGGGATTCCCAAGGCACCCCAAGTCATATTCAAGGATGCTAAAAATCCCAAGCTTGGGGATGCCCCGGAAGGCATCCCCTCTTTCGTCTTCAATCCATTGGTAAATTTACTTGGGGCTATATTTTTATTCACCACATGATATGTGTTTTGCTTGGAGCATCTTCTATAATATGAGTCTTTGCCTTTTAGTTTGCCGCAATAAACCTTACTGCACAAATCTTTTTAGAGAGACACGCATGAATCGTGAATTTATTAGAAGACTATGTGCTTCACTTATATCTTTTGAGATAGGAAATTTTGCTCTAGTGATTCACTTATACCTTTTTAGAGTATGGTGGTGTTTGGTTTTATAGAAATAATTGAACTCTCGTACCTCACTTATATTATTTTGAGAGTCTTTAAACAGCATGGTAATTGGTTTAGGTTATGAGTTTAGTCCTAGTATGATACGCATCCAAGAGGGATATTATAAAAACTTCCATATTAAGTGCATCGAGTATTATGAGAAGTTTGATTCCTTGCATAAAGTTTTGATATATAAAGATGGTAATGTTAAGAGTAATGTTAGGAAGTAATTGTGAATTGGTAAAAATACTTGTGTAAAGGTTTGTGATTTCCGTAGCATGCACATATGGTGAACCATTATGTAAGGAAGTCGGAGCATGATTTGTTTATAGATTGTCGACCTTTGTGCGAGGGTCAGGAGCGCGGGATGATTTACTCCTACCAACCTCTCCCCTAGGGGCATGCATCTAATGCTTTGCTTCGATGACTAATAGACTTTTGCAATAAGTATGTGAGTTCTTTATGACTAATGCGAGTCCATGGATTATACGCACTCTCACCCTTCCACCTTTGCTAGACTCTCTAGTACCGCGCAACTTTCGTCGGTGCGGTAAACCCACCTTCCTCAAAATAGCCACCATATATCTTTCCTTAAAACAGCCACCATACCTACCTATTATGGCATTTCCATAGCCATTCCGAGATATATTGCCATGCAATTTCCACTGTTCCGTTTATTATGACGCGCACCATAATTTTCATATTGCTTTGCATGATCGTAAGATAGCTAGCATGATGTTTTCATGGCTTGACTGTTTTTTGATGTCATTTGCTATACTAGATCATTGCACATCCCGGTACACGGCCGGAGGCATTCATAAGAGTCATAATTTGTTCTAGTTATCGAGTTGTAATTCTTGAGTTATAAGTAAATAAAAGTGTTATGACCATCATTATTATGGGGAGCTATGATTCCCTCACAAGTGGGGATGAGACTCCGGACTTTATGAAAAATGAAAGAGGCCAGCAAAGCCCAAATAAAAAAGGAGGCCTTAGATGCCCACCAAAATAAAAATGAGAGAAAAGAGAGAAGGGACAATGCTACTATACTTTTTCCACACTTGTGCTCCAAAGTAGCACCATGATATTCATGATAGAGAGTCTCCTATTTTATCACTTCATGTACTAGTGGTAATTTTTCATTATATAACTTGGCTTGTATATTCGAATGATGGGCTTCCTCAAATTGCCGTAGGTCTTCATGAGCAAGCAAGTTGGATGCGCACTCACTTAGTTTCCTTTTCAGCTTTCATACACTTATAGCTCAAGTGCATCCGTTGCATGGCAATCCCTACTCACTCACATTGATATCTATTAATGGGCATATCCATAGCCCGTTGATACGCCTAGTTGATGTGATACTATCTTCTCCTTTTCCTTCACAACCTCCACCATATTCTATTCCACCTATAGTTCTATATCCATGGACGCTCATGTATTGCGTGAGAGTTGAAAAAGTTTGAGAAAATAAAAGTGTGAAACAATTGCTTGACTTTTCATCGGGGTTGTGCATGATATAAATAATTTGTGTGGAGAAGATGGAGCATAGCCAGACTATATGATATTGTAGGTATAACTTTCTTTTGCCATTATATTTTGAAGCGATACAATTTCTTTGCTAGTATGCTTGAAATATTATTGTTTTTATGTCAACATTGAGCTTTTGTTTTGAGACTTATGGATCTGAATATTCATGCCACAATAGAGAATATTACAAGGATAAATATGTTAGGTAGCATTCCACATCAAAAATTCTGTTTTTTTATCATTTACGTACTCGAGGACGAGCAGGAATTAAGCTTGGGGATGCTAATACGTCTCCAACATATCTCTAATTTTTGATTGTGTCATGCTATTATATTATCTGTTTTGGATGTTTTATATGCATTAATATGTTATTTTATATTATTTTTGGGACTAACCTATTAATCTAGAGCCTAGTGTCAGTTTTTTTTTTTCCTTGTTTTTGAGTATCGCAGATATGGAATATTAAAGGAGTCCAGACGGAATAAAATCTTCGCGATGATTTTTTCTGGAACAAAAGAGATCTACCAGATTTGGAGTGCAAGGCAAGGACTTTGCTAGGAAGTCACAAGCCAGGGGCGCAGCCACCCCCCTGTCCGCGCCTGGCAGGCTTGTGACTCCCTGACAGGAGTCCTAGCCCTAATCTTTGTCCTATAAATACCCAAATATTCCCCCAATACCAAAAAGAGCCACGCAAATACTTTTCCGCCGCCATAAGCCTCTGTTCCCAAGAGATCCAATATTGGAGCCTTTTCCGGTAATCTACTGGAGGGGGATTCAATCACAGATATGATGTGTGAGTAGTCCACCATAGACCTACGGGTCCATAGCTAGTATCTAGATGGCTTATTCTCTCTCTTTGTGCTTTGATACCATGTTCTTCATGATCTTCATGGAGATCCATCCGATGTCATACTCTTTTGCGGTGTGTTTGTTGAGATCCGATGAATTGTGGGTTTATGTTCATATTATCCATGGATATTATTTAGGTCTTTTCTGATTTCTTATATGCATGATTTCATATCTTTGCAAGTCTCTTCGAGTTATTGGTTTGGTTTGGCGAACTAGATTGGTAATTCTTGCAATGGGAGAAGTGCTTAGTTTTGGGTTGAATCTTGCGGTGTCCTCACCCAGTGACAAAGTAGGGGTAGCGAGGCACGTATTGTATAGTTGCCATCAAGGGTAACAAGATGGGGTTTTCATCATATTACTTGAGTTTATCCCTCTACATCATGTCATCTTACCTAATGTGTTACTCTGTTCTTCATGAACTTAATACTCTAGATGCAGGCAGGAGTCGATCGATGTGTGGAGTAATAGTAGTAGATGCAGAACCGTTTCGGTCTACTTGACATGGACGTGATGCCTATATGCATAATCATTGCCTTGGATATCTTCATAATTATTCTCTTTTCTATCAATTGCTCCACAGCAATTTGTTCACCCACCGTGATACTTTCCTTCAAGAGAGAAGCCTCTAGTGAAACTTATGGCCTCCGGGTCTACTTTCCATAATATATTTTCAGATCTATAAACCAAAAATACCAAAAATACCTTGCTGCAATTTATTTACTTTTTATTTTCCGTAATCTTTTACATCTATCTATATCAGATCTAATCCTTGCAAATAACCATGAAGGGATTGACAACCCCTTTATAGCGTTAGGTGCAAGAGTTTGATTGTTTGTGTAGGTGCATCCATTGGTTACTTGTTTGTTCCTCCTACTGGACTGATACCTTTGTTCTCAACAACTGAGGGAAATACTTATCTACTTCGCTGCATCACCCTTTCCTCTTCAAGGGAAAACCAACGCACGCTCAAGAGGTAGCAGTTATCCGAACTCTCGGTCGGCTAGCCGAGATAATAACGTACTTCAGTTGTTCTTGATTTATCTGCATGCATAAGACGATGGAAAACCAAAGCAAAAAATTCTTTGCGCAATTAATTCACAAGAAATAAATAACTTCATAAATATGTCCTGAATGCAGAGGTCGGCAGATGCGAGAAGACGACGTTTGCTCGCCAAGGTAGCGGTGTCGCGTAGTCGAGGTCGGTTATCCAGCGCGAAGTCGATATCGACATAGGTCGAAAATCCGCAAGAGGCTGGCCAGTCCGATGCCACACAACAGCTTTGATAAAATATTTCTGCAATAATAATGCTAGTAGCAGGCAGAATAGGTAATTCTTCCAGGTCCAAGTGTTAAACCAGACATTTAATTGACTTCCCTGATGGTTCACATGATGTGGAACTAGAAGGAACTTCACCGATCCTTTAGCGTAGTTTAAAAAGGTACAGAGCCTAGGGGCTCTCCTGAGGACAATGTACAAAACAATGCACAGATCGATCCAATTGATCTGATCCTACCGCAGGGCTCGGCCACCAGATGGCGTGCCAGCATAACCACGTGCGCCTCCCAAAGATTTGCAAGCGCAGCATGGTCTTGTGCGGATGTTTTTCCTTAGAATAGATAGGTCGCGGATGCACTCGGCATTGTATAAAAATTCTCATGCGGACAAAATAGCGCAGAACAATAGAAGAAATCAAGGAAAAAGAATCGATCTACGCTAAATAAATTGAACTCAAAGAACAATACCTGACTCGGCGTCGATTCAAGACCCATTGCACCGCGGCGATCGCCTAGCAGGCTCTCAATGAAAGCACCAATGTCGGTTCTGAATCTGACATATCTCGTGGTAGGGGTCCTAAGCTAGGCATCTTAGAGCGATGGTAACATGGACACGGGATTTTACCCATGTCCGGGCTCTCTCAAGGAGAGAATACCCTATGTCCTGCTTTTGATTGTATTGATATGGGGATAGTACATAGTACATGTATCTACCACGAGATTGTAGTAATGAATATGAGATTGTTTATTACTAGCCTGGCCTCGGTTTATATAATGCACTGTAGGCCCAAGTTTTAGAGGAGTCCATGTCTTGTGCACCAAGTCTTGTGGAATCTCCCTTGTATGCGTCATGGGCTGTCCAAACTGGCCCATGATTGAACTGTCATGGGGGTCCTCGGCCCGACCCAATAGTCAAGAGACGACGTGTGAGTACCCCCTTGTCCAGGACACCATTAGGCACCGCTGATCATTTGTCTGTGTCATGTGGGATAGCCCCCCCCCCCCGATCGCACAAACAAACAAGATGATGATTTAAAACTACATGTCAAAAGGGGGTAAATAATGTTTGTATAGGAGCCGCATGCACTAGTGTGTCAAGTAGATGATTGAGAAGTTTTCTCCTTGCTCCTTTGGCTTTCCTACTTTAAGTGCATACAATCTAGAAATACATATTGATACATATGAGTTCATCCAAATGCAAACCAAGAGAACTTAATAGGAACCTAAGAAAAAATACATAGTATTTTTTTTGCCGTGATTCCCATTGGAACTCACATTGATGATTTCTGTTCGTGAAGACATGGCCCAACTACACAATCTGATTCATCATTGCAAATCCTAAAGTAAATGCCTTGGGGAGATGTGGAATGAGGTTTGTGAAGTAAACAGTAATGTAATTACTAAATGGTGTGCAACAAACTTGTGGTCACCAAACTTGCATACGGGAAATAGTCACCAAATTTTTACAACTAAAATGACTTCATGCCAACTCGACTAATTAACTAAACCTAGGTATAAACCTATTAGAGACTAAAAAAGAGGGGAGTGAGCACAAGAATATCATTATAGTGCTTAATTTGCTTTAGCTTTCCGTCGGGAAAAGTCATGATATATGACATAAGTGCAACAAAGCTAGGGTCGCGGGGTCATGGGTGTGACATGCAATAAGTTAATGACTCAAGATCGAACTTGGGCAATATCAACATGGTTAGAACTGTAATTTCTTATAATCAACATGCGGTAGCCTTCTGAGCCAATACATTTATACTTGACATATAAAATTATGGTAAGCTTCACAAGAACTTTAGTTGTAGACGAACTTCCGCATTAACAATACTACAAATGACAACTTATATAATGACTCCATGCTATACTCCTCACACAGAAAAAAAAAGAATGTTGACTAGAATGATTTTGGTTTTGCATTGCATCAAACACATGTCATGCACATTCTAAAGAAATCAAAGCTTTACTAGTATATAAAAATATTTGCAATGAAGACATGACCAGGAAGAGATGGTTGTTTATAGAAAATAATGGAGTCCCATGTTGGAAATATGCCCTGGAGGCAATAATAAATTAGTCATTATCATATTTCCTTGTTCATCATAATCGTTTATTATCCATGCTAGAATTGTATTGATCGGAAACTCAGATACATGTGTGGATACATAGACAACACCATGTCTCTAGTGAGCCTCTACGAGACTAGCTCGTTGATCAGAGATGGTTAAGGTTTCCTGATCATAGACATGAGTTGTCATCTGATAACGGGATCACATCATTAGGAGAATGATGTGATGGAAAAGACCCAAACTATAAACATAGCATATGATCGTGTAAGTTTATTGCTATTGTTTTCTGCATGTCAAGTATATGTTCCTATGACCATGAGATCATGCAACTCACTAACACCGGAGGAGTACCTTGTGTGCATCAAACGTTGCAACATAATTGGGTGACTATAAAGGTGCTCTACAGGTATCTTCGAGCGTGTCTGTTGAATTGGCATAGATCAAGGCTAGGATTTCGTACCCTGTATGACGGAGCGGTATTTCTGGGCCCACTCGGTAATACAACATCACAGGAAGCTTGCAAGCAATGCGACTAAGGAGTTAGTCACGGGATCTTGTGTTATGGAACGAGTAAAGAGACTTTCCGATAACAATAGTTAACTAGGTACAGAGATACCGACGATCGAATCTCGGGCAAGTAACATACCGATGGACAAAGGGAATTGCATACGTGATTGATTGAATCCTTGACATCATGGTTCGGCCGGTAAAGATCTTCGTAGAATATATAGGAACCAATATGGGCATCTAGGTCCTGCTATTGGTTTTTTACTGTAGAGGTGTCTCGGTCATGTCTGCATAGTTCTTGAACCCGCAGGGTCTGCACACTTAACATTCGATGACGATTTGATAATGTTGAGTTATGTATGTTGGTGACCGAAGGTTGTTCGGAGTCCCATATGAGATCCCGGACGTCACGAGGAGCTCCAGAATGGTCCGGAGGTAAAGATTTATATATGTGAAGTCATATTTTGGTTACCGAAAAAGTTTTGGGGTTTTCCGGTATTGTACCGGGAAGCTTCTGGAAGGTTCTTGAAGGTTCCAGAGGGTTCTGGAGGAGTCCGGAAGGGTCCCTCCAGCCCCTAGGATGTGCATGGTCTATAAGGGGGCGTCCAAGCCTTGTTGGTCCCACCCCCAAGGGCCCAGGCGGCTAGGGGGTAGGAAACCCTAAAGGGGAAGGCACCTAGGAGGTGCCTTGGGGAGGGAGGACTGCTCCCTCCTGGCCGCCGCCCACTTCTTTGGAGGAAGGTCTAGGGATGTGCCCCTCCTATATATAGAGAGGGTTAGGGAGGAAAGAAACATCCTAAGGCATAGGTGCAACCCTCCCTCTCTCCCTAGATCTGTGTCTCCACCGAAAATGCATCTACGGCAGCGGTTGGCGAAGCTCTGCTGAGATTGCTCCATCACCACGCCGTCGTGCTGCCGGAGAAATCATCTAACACTCCACACTTGCTTGCTGGATCAAGAAGGCAGAGACATCATCAAGCTCTACGTGTGCTTACCATGGAGGTGCCATCCGTTCGACGCTAGATCAGGACGGATCATGATTGGATCGTGGGACGAATTGTGATTTGTATCGTGAAGACGTTCGACTACATCAACTGCGTTCGTAACGCTTCCCGCTTAGTGATCTACAAGGGTATGTAGATACACCCTACCTCTTGTAGTTGTTGATCTCTATAGATAGATCTTGTGTGTTCGTAGGAAAATTTTTGTTTCCCATGCAACGTTCTCCAACAGTGGCATCATGAGCTAGGTCTATGAGTAGATAACATGCATGAGTAGAACACAAAAGAGTTTGCGGGCGTTCATGTTTAGATTTCTTAACTCCTTAGTCTTATCTTGATTCGGTGGTATTATGGGATGAAATGGCTCGGACCAACCTTACCCATCTACGTATGAGAGACCGGTTCCATCGACTGACATGCAACTTCTTGCATAAAGATGGATGGCATGTGTCTGTCTCTCCCACTTTAGTTATATCAAATTCAACATAGGCGGTCCTTGTAGAAGGTTAAAAAGCAATATGATTATCGTCATTGTGGCTTTGCTTAGGTAAGAACGGTTCTTACTAGTTGCCAATAGCAGCCACGTAAAACTTGCAAAAACAAAGTAGAGAATGTCTAAATTGCTTTTGCAGGGCATGTTGTGATGTGATTTGATATATGTTGATGTATGAGATGATCATGTTTTTTAATAATTATCACGACTTGCATGTCGATGAGTACTAAACCGACAGGAGCCATAGGGTTGTCTTTAATTATTGTATGACATACGTGTCAATCAGTAAGCGCTATGCAATGCTTTACTTTATTGCTAAACGGTAGTAGTAGTAGTAGAATCATGGTTGGTGTGACAAGCCCGATGTCCAACAGAATGATGGAGATGATGATTATGGAGATCATGGTGTCATGCCGGTGATGATGGAGATCATGCCGGTGCTTTGGACATGAAGATCAAAAGAACAAGTTCATGGTCATATCATGTCACTTATGATTTGCATGTGATGTTAATCATTTTATGCATCTTATTTTTCTTAGGACGACAGTAGCATTGTAAAGAGATCCCTCACTAAAATTTCAAGATAAAATTGTGTTCTCCCCGAGTGTGCACCGTCGAGAAAGTTCATCGTTTCGAAGCACCACATGATGATCGGGTGTGATAGACTCTACGTTCACATACAACGGGTGCAAGCCAGTTTTGCACATGCAGAACACTCGAGTTAAACTTGACAAGCCTAGCATGTACAGACATGGCCTCGGAAAGCAGGAGACCGAAAGGTCGAACATGAGTCATATAGTAGATATGATCAACATGGAGATGTTCACCATTGGAACCACCTCATCTCACGTGATGATTGGACTTGGGTTGGTGGATTTGGATCATGTCACACTTAGACAACCTCAGGGATGTTGATTCGAGTGGGAGTTCTTAAGTAATATGATTAATTGAACTCATTATCATGAACATAGTCAAAATTTATTTGCAAATTATGTTATAGATCAATAGCTCACGCTGTAGTTCCCCTGAATTTTGATATGTTGCTAGAGAAAAAGTAAGTTGAAATGATGGTAGCAATTATGCGGACTGGGTCTATGATCTGAGGATTGTCCTCATTGCTGCACAGTAGGCTTATGTCCTTGATGCACCGATCGGTGAGCCAACCCCTCAAGCATCATCTGTGGGTGTTGAGAACATTAGACATGCACATTTTTTATGACTACTTGATAGTTCAGTGCGGCATGCTTTATGGCTTAGAATTGAGGCTTGAAAGACGTTTTGAACGTCACAGAGCATATGAGATGTTCCAAGAGCTAAAATTGGTATTTTTGGCATGTGCCCGTTTTGAAAGGTATGAGACCTCCAACAAGATTCTCTGTCTGCAAGATGAAGGAGAATATCTCAATCGGTGAGCGTGTCCTTAGATTGTTTGGGTGCTACAATCGCTTGAATAAAGTGAGAGTTGATCTTCCAGATAAGATAGTGATTGATATAGTTCTCCAAGTCATTGCCACAAAGCTACTAGAGCTTCGTGATGAACTATAAACATGCTAGGGATGGAAAAGATGATCCCTGAGCTATTCGCGATGTTTGGCACCACGAAGGTAGAAATCAAGAAGGAGCATCAAATGTTGATGGTTAGTAAAACTACTAGTTTCGAGAAGGGCAAGAAGGGAAAATTCATGAATGGCAAGCCAGTTGCTGCTCCAATGAAGAAACCCAAGGTTGAACCCAAACCCGAGACTAAGTGCTCCTATTATGAGGAGAACGGTCACAGAAGCGGAACAACCCTAGATACTTGGTAGATAAGAAGGCCGACAACGTCAACAGAAGTATATTTTATATACGTGTTATTGATGTGTACCTTACTAGTACTCCTAGCAGCACATGGATATTAGATATCGGTTCAATTGCTAGTGTTAGTAACTCGAAATAAATTCTATGGAATAAATGGAAACTAGCTAAGGGTGAGGTGACGATGTGTGTTGGAAGTGTTTCCAAGGTTCATGTGATCACCATCGCATGCTCCCTCTACCTTCGGGATTAGTGTTAAACCTGAATAAATGTTACTTGGTGTTTGTGTAGAGCATGAACATGATTAGATCGTGTTTATTGCAATACAATTATTCATTTAAGTTAGAGAATAATGGTTATTCTGTTTACATGAATAATACCTTCAATGTTCATGCCCCCAGTGTGAATGGTTTACTAAATCTCGATCGTAGTGATACACATGTTCATAATATTGATGCCAAAAGATGCGAAGTTAATAATGATAGTACCACATACTTATGGCATTGCTGCTAAGGTCATATTGGTGTAAAGCGCATGAAGAAACTCAATGCTGATGAATCTTTGGACTGACTCGATTTTGAATAGGTTGAGACATGCGTACCATGTTGGGGCATGTTGCATGGGAAACAAAAAATTTCCTACGCCCACGCAAGATCTATCCATGGTGATGAGCATTTACGAGAGGGAGAGTGGACCTACATACCCTTGTAGATCGCTAAGCGGGAAGCGTTAAGAAACACGGTTGATGTAGTCAAACGTCTTCGCGATCCAAATCGCCAAGTGTCTCGCGATACCATCGCGATCCAATCACGTTCCGTCCCGTGATCCCATCACGAATCGTCTCGCGATCTTGATCACGGTCCTTCCGATCTAGCTCTGAACAAACGGCACCTCCGCGTTCAGCAGACGTACAGCTCGATGACGATATCCTCCTTCTTGATCCAGCAATAGGGGGGAGAGGTAGATGAGTTCTCCGACAGAGCGACGGTGTGGCGGCGGTGGTGGTGGAACTATTCCGACAGGGCTTTGCCTAAGCACCACCGAACTAGACTAGAGGAGAAAATTGATCTAGATGAAGTAGAGGGAGCACATGGAAATTAGTGGTAGCTATCCCCTTTAAATCCTCTAGTATATATAGGAGGGAGGGAGGGGAGGAGGCAGCCTCAAACCCTCAAGGTTTGGCCGAAATTGGAGGTGGAGGAGTCCTACTCCAATCCTACTAGGAGTAGGATTCCTCTTCTCCACTTGGAAGCACTTTCCACCTTTCCACCTTTGGTTTTTTCCCACCCTTACCCACATGGGACTTTAGTGGGGCTTCGGACATCCCACTAGCCCATGTAGCCCCTTGGGTCGAGAAACACCTCCGATGGTCCCTCGGTACCCTCTCTGCACTCCCGGTACACTACCGATGAGACCAAAACTTTACTGGCGACCAAAACAGGTCTTCCTATATATCAATCTTTATCCCCGGACCATTCTGGAGCTCCTCGTGATGTACGAGATCTCATCCATGACCCTGAACAACCTTCGGTTACCACCATACATAACTCTATACTACCGAAACGTCACCGAACCTTAAGTGTGCAGACCCTGTGGGTTCGAGAACTATGTAGACATGACCGAGACACCTCTACAGTCAATAACCAATAGCGGGACCTGGATATCCATATTGGTTCCTACATATTCTATGAAGATCTTTATCGGTTGAACCTCTATGTCAAGGATTTAGCTAATCCCGTATGATGTTCCCTTTGTTCTTCGGTATGTTACTTGCCCGAGATTCGATCGTCGGTATATCTATACCTAGTTCAATCTCGTTACCGGCAAGTCTCTTTACTCGTTCCGTAATACAAGATCCCGTAGCTAACACTTAGTGACATTGCTTGAAAGGCTTATTGTGATGTTGTATTACTGAGTGGGCCTTGAGATACCTCTCCGTCACACGGAGTAACAAATCCCAATCTTCATCCATGCCAACTCAACAGACACCCTCGGAGATACCTATAGAGCACCTTTATAGTCACCCAGTTATGTTGTGACGTTTGATACACACAAGGTACTCCTCCGGTGTCAGTGAGTTGCATGATCTCATGGTCATAGGAACAGATACTTGACATGCAGAAAACTGTAGCAAGAAACTGACACGATCATATGCTACGTTTATAGTTTGGGTCTTTTCCATCACATCATTCTCCTAATGATGTCACCCCGTTATCAAATGACATATCATGTACATGGCTAGGAAACCTTGACCATCTTTGATCAACGAGCTAGTCTACTAGAGGCATACTAGAGACATAGTGTTGTCTATATACCCACACATGTATTTAGTTTCCAATCAATACAATTATAGCATGGATAATAAACGGTTATCACGAACAAGGAAATATAATAACAACCAATTTACTATTGCCTCTAGGGCATATTTCGAACAGTCTCCCACTTGCACTAGAGTCAATAATCTAGCTCACATCGCTATGTGATTTGTTATGAATCTCACACCCAATGAGTTCTGGGGTTCGATCATGTTTTGCATGTGAAAGTGGTTTTAGTTAATAGGTCTGCGACATTCAGATCCGTATGTACTTTGAAAATCTCTGTGTCATACTGTAGACACTGCTACCACGCTCCACTTGGAGCTATTCCAAATGGCTACTCCACTATACGTATCTGGATTGCTACTAAAAGTCACCCGGATCGGTGTTAAAGCTTGCATCGACGTAACTCTTTATGATGAACTCTTTATCACCTCCATAATCGAGAAACATCTCCTTAGTACTCTAGTTACTAAGGATAATTTTGACCACTGTCCAGTAATCCACTCCTGGATCACTCTTGTACCCCTTGACAGACTCATGGCAAGGCACAGCCAGGTGCGCTACACAACATGGCATACTATATAGAGCCTATGGCTAAGGCATAGGGGACGGCCTTTGTCCTTTCTCTTTCTTCTTCCATGGTCGAGCTTTGAGTCTCACTCAAATCCACACCTTTCAAACCAGGCGAGAACTCCTTCTTTGACTAATCCATTTTGAACTCTTTCAAAATCTTGTCTAGGTATGTACTCATTGAAAGTCTCATCAAGCTTCTTGATCTATCTCTATAGATCTTGATGCCCAATAATTAAGTAGCTTCATTCTAGGTTTTCCTTTGAAAAACACCCTTTCAAACAACCCTTTATGGTTTCCGGAAATTCTACACCATTTCCGATCAATAATATGTCATCCAGATATGCTTATCAGAAACTCTATAGTGCTCCCACTCACTTTGTTTAAATACAAGTTTCTCATAAACTTTGTATAGACTCAAAATCCTTGATCACCTCATCAAAGCGTATATTCCAACTCTATGATGCTTGCTCCAACCCATAGAAGGATCACTGGAGCTTGCACACCTTTTAGCATCCTTAGGACTGACAAAAACTTCTGGTTGCATCACATACAACCTTTCGTCAAGTAAATCGTTAAGGAAATGATGTTTTGACATCCATCTGCCAGATTTCATAACTGAAAAATGCAGCAACTGCTAACATAATTCCAACAGACTTTTAGCATCGCTACTGGTGAGAAGGTCTCATCGTAGTCAACTCCTTGAACTTGGCGGAAAATTCTTTATGACAAGTCGAGCTTTACAAATGGTGACATTCACCATCAACATTTGTCTTCATCTTAAAGGTCCATTTGTACTCAACGACCTATCGTTCAATGGGCAAGTCTACCAAAGTCCATACTTGGTTTTCATCCATGGATCCTTTCTCAGATTTCATGTCTCCTAGCCATTTGTCGGAATCCGGACCCATCATTGCTTCTCCATATCTCGTAGGCTCATCGTTCTCCAACAACATGACCTCTAAGATAGGGTTGACGTACCACTCAGAAGTAGTACACGTCCTTGTCGATCTATGAGGTTCGATAGTAACTTGATCTGAAGCTTCTTGATCATCATCATTATCTTTCTCTTCAACTAACGTAGTCTCCACGAAAACAACTTTCTGTGTTATACTACTCTCTGGTTGAAACCAAGGTTCAACAACCTCATCAAGTTCTATCTTCCACCCACTCAATTCTTTCGAGAGAAACTCTTTCTCGAGAAAGGACCCATTTTAGCAACAAAAACTTTGTGCTTGGATCTAAGATAGAAGGTTCACCCAACTGTTATGTTAGGGTATTCTATGAAGATACATTTGTCTGCTTTGGGTTCGAGCTCATTAGTTGAAAACCCTTTTTCACATAAGCGTTGCAGCCCCAAACATTAAGAAATGACAACTTAGGTTTCTGTCAAACCAAAATTCATACGGTGTCATCTAAACGGACTTAGATGGTGCCTTATTTTAAAGTGAATTTACTTGTCTCTAATGCATAACCCCAAAATGATAGTGGCAAATTGATAAGAGACATCATAGTTCGCACCATATCCAGTAGAGCACGACTACGACGTTCGGACACACCATCACACTATGTTGTTCCAGGTGGCGTGAGTTGTGAAACAACTTCCACATTGTCTTAAGTTGTATACCAAACTCGTAACTCAGATATTCTCCTCGATGATCATATCGTAGACATTTTATCTTCTTGTCATGATGATCTCAAACTTCACTCTGAATTTTCTTGAACTTTTCAAATGACTCAGACTTGTGTTTCATTAATAAAATATACCCATATCTACTCAAATCATCAGCAAAGGTAAGAAAACAATGATATCCACCGCATGCTATGACACTCATTGGACTGCATACACCAATGTGTATTATTTCTAATAAGTCACTTGCCTGCTCCATCATATTCGAAAACGGGGTCTTAGTCATCTTGCCCAAGAGGCATGGTTCGCATGCCTCAACCGATTCAAAATTGAATGAGTCCCAAGATCCATCAACATGGAGTTTCTTCATGCGATTTATACCAATATGACATTTAGTGGCACTGCCACAAGTATGTGGTACTATCATTATTAACTTTGTATCTTTTGGCATCAATGTTATGAACATGTGTATTACTATGATCAAGATTCAATAAACTATTCCCATTGGGTGCATGACCATTGAAGGTATTATTCATGTAAACAGAATGACCATTATTCTCTAACTTAAATGAATGACCGTATTGCAATAAACATGATCTAATCACGTTCATGCTCAATGCCAACACCAAATAACATTTATTTAGGTTTATCACTAATACCGAAGGTAGAGAGAGCGTGCGATGGTGATCACATCAACCTTGGAAACACTTCCAACACACATCATCACCTCACCCTTAGCTAGCCTTCGTTTATTCCATAGCTTTTATGTCGAGTTACTAACATTTAGCAACCGAACTGGTATCCAATACCCAGGTTCTACTAGGAGTCCTAGCAAGGTACACATCAATAACACGTATGTCAAATATACTTATGTCGACATAGCCAGCCTTCTTATCTACCAAGTATCTAGGGTTGTTCCGCTTCAGCGACCGTTCTCCTCATAATAGACACACTTAGTCTCGGGTTTGGGTTCAACCTTGGGTTTCTTCACTAGAGCAGCAACTGACTTGTAATCCATGAAGTTTCCCTCCTATCCCTTTCCCTTCTCAAAACTAGTGGTTTCACCAACCATCAACACTTGATGCTTCTTCTTGATTTATACCTTTGCGGTGTCAAACATCGCGAATAGCTCAGGGATCATTATTTCCATCCCTAAGCTATTCGCGATGTTTGACACCGCAAAGGTACAAATCAAGAAGAAGCATCAAGTGTTGATGGTTAGTGAAACCACTAGTTTTGAGAAGGGAAAGGGATAGGAGGAAAACTTCATGGATTGCAAATCAGTTGCTGCTCCAGTGAAGAAACCCAAGGTTGAACCCAAACCCGAGACTAAGTGTGTCTATTATGAGGAGAACGGTCGCTGAAGCGGAACAACCCTAGATACTTGGTAGATAAGAAGGCTGGCTACATCGACATAAGTATATTTGACATCCCTGGCATTTTATAGTTCATCATGAATCTCTAGTATCTTAGTGACAGTAACTTGGAGAACTATATCAATCACTATCTTATCTGGAAGATCAACTCCCACTCGATTCAAGCGATTGTAGTACCCAGACAATCTGAGCACATGCTCACTGATTGAGCTATTATCCTTCATCTTGCAGGCAAAGAATCTTGTTGGAGGTCTCATACCTCTCAACATGGGCATGATCCTGAGATCCAATTTCAGCTCTTGAAACATCTCATATGTTTCGTTACGTTCAAAATGTTTTGGAGCCTCAATTCTAAGCCGTAATGCATGACAGACTGAACTATCAAGTAGTCATCAGAACGTGCCTCTCAGATGTTCACAACATCTATAGATGATGCTTGAGGGGGTGGTGCACTGAGCGGTAAATTAAGGACATAAGCCTTCTGTGTAGCAATGAGGACAATCCTCAGATCACGGACCCAGTCCGCATTATTACTACCATCATCTTTCAACTCTATTTCTCTAGGAACATATAACAAATTCTAGGGAGCTACATCGCGAGCTAGTAATCTAAAGCATAATTTGCAAATACATTTTGACTATGTTCATGATAATGAGTTTAGATAATCATATTACTTAAAAACTCCCACTCCAATTGACATCCCTCTGGTCATTCGAGTGTCACATGATCCAAATCCACCAACTCAAGTCCGATCATCACGTGATTTGAGGTGGTTTCAATGCTGAACATCTTCATGTTGATCATATCTACTATATGACTCATGTTTGACCTTTCGGTCTCTTGTGTTCCGAGGCCATGTCCGTACATGCTAGGCTCGTCAAGTTTAACCCAATTGTTCTGCACGTGCAACACTGGCTTGCACCCGTTGTATGTGAATGTCTAGTCTATCACACCTGATCATCACGTGGTGTCTCGACACGACAAACTTTCGCAACAGTGCACACTCGGGGAGAACACAATTTATCTTGAAATTTAAGTGAGGGATCACCTTATAATGCTACCGTCGTCCTAAGCAAAACAAGGTGCATAAAAGGATTAACATCACATGCAAATCATAAGTGACATGATATGGCCATGAACTTGTGCTTTTGATCTTCATCCTTAAAGCTCTGGCATGATCTCCATCGTCACCGGCATGACAACATGATCTCCATCATCTTGATCTCCATCAACATGTCGCCATCGGGGTTGTCACGCCCACCATGCTTCTACTACCAAATCTACCGCTTAGTGATAAAGTAAAGCATTACATAGTGCTTAATGATTGACGTGCAGGTCATACAATAATTAAATACAACCCTATGGCTCATGCCGGTTGCTGTCCTCATCGACATGCAAGTCGTGATATTTTATACAAAACATGATCATCTCATACATCACATATATCTCATCATGGAATTGGCCATATCACATCACAACATACCCTGCAAAAACAAGTTAGACGTCCTCTAATTGTTGTTGCATGTTTTATGTGGCTGCTATTGGTATCTGGCAAGAACAATTCTCACCTACGCAAAAACCACAATGGTGATACATAAATTGCTATTCAACCATCTCAAGGACCGCCTTTGTTGAATCCGATCCAAGATTAGGAGAGACAGACCCCCGCCAGCCATCTTTGTGCAAAAAACTTACACGTCAGTCGATGGAACCGGTCTCTCGTAAGCGTACGAGTAAGGTTGGTCGGGGCCACTTCATCCCACAATTCTGCTGAATCAAAAAACGACCAAGGGAGGAAGCAATCTGAGCATCAACGCCCACAAACTTCTTTGTGTTCTACTCGTGATCTCATCTACACATAGACCTAGCTCTGATACCACTGTTGGGGAATGTTGCATGCAAAACAAAAAATTTCCTACGCACACGCAAGATCTATCCATGGTGATGAGCATCTACAAGAGGGAGAGTGGATCTACATTCCCTTGTAGATTGCAAAGCAGGAAGCGTTAAGAAACGCGGTTGATGTAGTCGAACATCTTCGTGATCCAAATTGCCAAGCGTTTCGTGATCCCTTTGCGATCCAATCACGATCCGTCCCGCGATCCCATCACGAATAGTCTCACGATCTTGATCACGGTCCTTCCGATCTAGCACCGAACGGACGGCACCTCCGCGTTCAGCACACGTACAACTCGATGACAATATCCGCCTTCTTGATCCAGCAATAGGGGGAAGAGAGATAGATGAGTTCTCCGGCAACGCAACGGCGTGGCGGCGATGGTGGTGAAACTATTCCGGTAGGGCTTTGCCTAAGCACCGCCGAACTAGACTAGAGGAGAAAACTGATCTTGATGAAGTAGAGGGAGCACGTGGCAATTAGGGTTAGATATCCCCTCTAAATCCTATAGTATATATAGGAGGGAGGGAGGGGAGAAGGCAGCCTCAAACCCTCAAGGTTTGGCTGAAATTGGAGGTGGCGGAGTCCTACTCCAATCCTACTAGGAGTAGGATTCCTCCTCTCCACTTGGAAAGACTTTCCACCTTTGGGTTTTCCCCACCCTTAGCCGCATGGGCCTTTAGTGGGTCTTCGACCAGCCCACTAGGGGCTGGTTTACCTCTTCCCACAGCACATGTAGTACCTTGGGTCGAGACATCCCTCTCGATGGTCCCCCGATACCCTCCCGACACTCCTGGTACACTACAGATGAGCCCAAAAAAATTCCAGTGACCAAAACAGGACTTCCTATGTGGGGACCCCGATTCATAATTTGTGATCACCGAACGCACGTGTATAGTGATCCTAGAGATCAATGCTCACTGAACACACAGAAGCTGAATAACAAGAGTCTTACATCCACATTTAGCGTCATACACAAATAAAGACCATGAAGGTCTAGTCTTACATAGATAGGGCCACGAGGGCCAAACACTTAAATAGAACAAGGAACGGAAATCTTGATCGCAAGCGTGAACCCATGCTAGATGCCTTAAACCTACAGGCATACTAACTGGGAAGCGTCCTAGTTCGCATGTTCGTCACCAACAAACTCTTCAACATACTCATGTTCTTCCATGCCTGGCCAATTAAATAACCAGTGGCAAGCCAATGAGTTCTTTGAATGTACCTGCAAGCAACCCAAATTGTGGAACAAGGTAATAATGATGCATGATATAACACTAAGTAGGTAATTTGCGTAAAGCCAATTCTGAATGCAATGACATGATCAAGTAACTAAGTAAGCATGCATCAACAGTTGGCAATTATCCATATGAACAAGTTACGGATATCATCATAAACAGGGGTTGAACATCTCATGTTCATTCATCACCTCAAGTCTTCAGACTTGTCTCAAGTCTCATCCGTCCATCTCCCACATACACACACCAAGTTTTACGAAAACATCTGGACATAGTCTAAGCAGCACCACCCAACTGTCCTTGACCATGGACACGACTATTCGAATAGTTTTACACTCTGCAGAGGTTGCACACTTTACCCACAAGACTCGGGGAACTTCCGTTTCATCCATGACTCGCGTTATATAACATACCTGAGGTAAGCACCCGAACAATGCCTTTCCCCTAGAGACACTAAACAAGGAGTCCACTCGATTGGTATGCAACCTGCATGATGTACATCACTCTTAGCATCCATGCAGGGACCAACGTTGTGCCCAGTGCCTGTGAAGACAGCACATGATCATCCATACCGGAACGACCCCGTATCGAGAGTGACCATGCAACTCCCGCCACTAGTAATGCAGGCTCCTTTCCAGTACCCACCAAGCTAATCAACAAAGCCTCGTCCCATAAGGGGTAGCGTGGTTGTGCATGTAAGGTTGGGACGGTCGACAAATCTTAAATCTAATCCATTTTTCGAAAACACATCTTCAACATGTTCCGGCACACCACTTCTTTCTCAAGTGGTCACCCATCTCTTCATCACCTCCCTCGGGCATTAGTGGCACCCGACGGGGTTTTCGAAAAGTCTTTGAAATTGTTTCTTCCTTTCCATCACTATGCATAAATCCCATCTCACTTGCGTAGCAACTATTAGCACCCTATCTACACCCACCTGCATAACCCTCAAAAGGTGGTACGGTCATGCATGATGCAAGTGTCAACGGTAAAAGTATCGAAGACACCCCACCGAAGGGGGTGCACCAAATCATGATCAATCATTGAAACAACAAGTGCTATATGACATGCAAACTACTGGAATCAGGGACTTTGCCATGTGCCAGCTCTTTGCCATCTGCTGGCAGACAGCAAAGAGGTTGTTTGCCATCAGCTTTGGGAAAGCAGACGACAAAGAGCTGGCTGATGGCAAAGACACTATTTTCCATCAGCCAGCTCTTTGCCGTCTGGCAGCGGACGGCAAAGTTTCTTTGTCGTCCGCTAGCAGACGGCAAAGAGGTGGGGTGGGGCCCAGTGGAGGCCAGTTAACCGCAACGGCCCAGCCCACCTCTTTGCCGTCTGCCAGTGAACAGCAAAGAATCTTTGCCGTCCGCTGGCAAACGGCAAAGAAAATAACTCCTAACGGGTCGTTACCGCCCCTCCTCTCTCTTTCTCTCTCTCTCTTCTCTTTCTCTCTCGCGCCCTTTTCCCCCTTAAATTTTGCCCCCCGCCGCCCCGCCCCTCCACCTCCGCCGCCGTGCCGCCCGCTCCTCCTGAGCCGCCGCCTCTCCCGACCGCGCCGCCCCGCCGGTCGCTCGACCCCGCCGCCCGAGGGCCTCGCCGCCGTGCCGCACTACCGAGCCGCCGCTGCGCCCGACTCGTGCTCCTCCACCTCTCCCTCGGCCTCTGCCTCGCCGTGCCTCGCTGGAGAGGCTCAAACCCGCTGGATCTCGCCGGAGTTCTAGAAGAAACCCTAGGTGAAAATCTGCTAAGTCCCCTTTTCTGTTATTTTTTTGCCCTATTCATCTTGATGTACCGCTCGATCTGTGTGTCCGTTGCGATGTACCAATAATGAAAGTTGTAGTGTTCTCTCTGGTCTAAACGATGGTAGTGGTTGCATCCATGTTTGAGTTCATCTAGTTGCTCAAATCTCTGTTGCAAAGTGGCATGTTGCTGTTAGCTGCTGTCACTGTTATATTTTGCATTTTTGAGTTGATGTTTGCCACCAATCTAAAAGTCATATGTAGTAGGTTTCTTCATGAGTTTTGTAGCCCTTCATGTCTAGTTTGATGCCATGCCATTTGTTGCCATGTTAGGATTGATATGCATGATCATATCTTGTTGCAAAGTGCGCTAGTGTCTATTTTCTGCAACACTTAGCAGTTTTTCACTAAGTGTTGACTGTCTGTTTTAAAACTTGTCATATTGCTTGGATGATTGCCATGAATCTATAGCTCATATGGAGATGCTCCCTTTGGATATTTTGATGTGCATTACTTGTAATTTAATGTCATGCCTTTGTATGCCATGTTCCTGCCATGTAGCTTATTTAAATCTTGCTCCAAAGTATGCTCCTGAATGTTGTTGTGATAGTGATTTTTCACTAAGTCCTCTGTCTGTTATATTGTGAGGGCTACTTAACTGTTATTAGTTAGTTATTAGTTCATATTAGTTAGTATATATTAGGTAGAAAAATTTAGATAGAAAAGAAGAAAAGAAAAAACCTAGAAGAAAAAAAGAAGAAAAAAAGAAGAAAAAAAGAAAAATAAAAAAGGAAAAGAACAAAAATCAGAAGAAGAAGGAGGAGGAGAAGAAAGAAGAAGAAGAAAAAAAGAGGAGAGGAGGAGAAGGAGAAGAAAAAAGAAGAAGAAGAAGAAGAAAAGAGGAGAGGAGGAGAAGAAGAAGAGGAAAAAAGGAAAGGAAGAAGAAGAAGAGGAGGAGGAGGAGAAGAAAAAAGAAGAAGAAAAAAGAGGAGAGGAGGAGAAGGAGAAGAAAGAAGAAGAAGAAGAAGAAGGGGAGGAGGAGAAGGAAAAAAGAAGAAGAGGAAGAAGAAGAAGAAAAAAGAGGAGAGGAGGAGAAGAAGAAGAGGAAAAGGAAAGGAGGAAGAAGAAGAAGACCCCGACCCTGACCCCGACACCGACAAGACACCCCGACCCCGACACCGACACCCAGACCCCAACCCCGACCCCAAAACCCCGACACGACACCCCGACACGGCACACCGACCCCGAGACCCCGACACAGCACCCCGACCCGACACCCTGACACGGCACCCCGACCCCGACAAGACACCCCCCACACCCCGACCCCGACACGACACCCCCCACACCCCGACACGACACCCCCCACACCCCCGACGCCACTGACCCCAACCCCCGACACGACACCCCGACACCCCGACACCCCACACCATGAGATATGAGAGTTACTTAAGGAAAGCCTCGACGAACCGAAAGTCACACATGCATTATACCGATGTACACCGACCTAGAACTATTGCTGCGCGCGGGACACCCTAACCCGACACCACAGCACGACACCCCCGACCCTGACCCCAACACGACATATTGACCCCGACACGACACCCCGACACGACACCCCCGACCCCCGACACCTCTTCGGCCTTTTGTTGACCGAAAGGGTGCTCTTCGGCCTTCTAGAGGCCAACGGGGTCATATATGTGTGAATTATGAGTTAGGTCATATAATTTCCGATTTTGTTATGAAAAACATCACATATATATATATATATATTTGTGTTCATCGGGTGGATTTAAATGTGCAGTTGTTTCTTCGTTGCGAGGGTTTGGTGTTCGACGACCTCCCTGTGCGTTCGACGAGCTCCGCCCTTGCATTCGTGGGTGAACACAAATGACATCTCCTCCTCCCCCTTCATTTGCTCTGTTCCGATCTTCGTGCCGATGAAACTTGCTAGCTGTAGGTAGATTGAATCATCAGTATGCGTGAACACTATGCGTCTCCCGTTCGAAAGGGTTACATCTATAAATATGCATACATTTGCATATTTATAACCGTGATTCTTTCGAATTGTCCAACGTCATCCATGGACAGCCTGAGTATGTGTAGATTGGGTTCGTTTTCCCATATGCTCTGCTCCGGATCCGATGTAGAATTTCGTCAGTGCCTCCCTATTGTTCTCCGGTACACATCCTCTGTGCTTATTGCCGAGACGTGTATCAGGAGAACAGCGGGGAGGTGCTGGCGAATTGCATCGGATCCGGAGCAGAGCATGGGAAAACAAACCGAATCTACACATACTCGGGTGGGATTAGGACCTATCTTTACCTACTAGCGTCTAGGTTGCATCGACATAATGAAACCGATGAATATGGTTTGCTGAATTATGTATATATTTTGTGTGTGTCTAGTAGCTAGGCAGGATGAGTGATCGTGGGTGGATGTACACTGATCACACTAGTCAGAAAGACATGACCCGTGAATGGTTAACAAAAACCAAGGAGTTTGTGAGAGTCGCATTTGCAAATGGACAAAAAACAACCTGGTGCCCTTGTGTCGATTGCGAAAACTATAAGAAGAAGTCAGAGTTTGAAATGATCAAACACCTACAGAAGTGGGGTTTTACGCCTAATTATACGGTCTGGACATTTCATGGTGAGTCTGCCCAACGTGCCAGAGCTGAGGTGCTTCGTCGTTGCACCGACGAACATGGTACCGGGATTGAAGACATGGTGCAAGACTTTGATGATGCTCGGGATTCGGACGATGAGATGGAGGAATCTGCAAAGGGCTTTTATGAAATGTTGGAGTATTCAAAACGTCCTCTCCATGAGCACACTGAGCTTTGTCAGCTAGATGCCATCGCACAAGTAATGGCTCTAAAGGCTCAGTTCAACCTGGGCAGAGAATGCTACGATGCGATTATGATGATATTTGGACGCTTTCTACCCAAAGGCCATGTATTGCCACTAAACTTGTACCAGTCGGACAAAATCCTACGTGCTCTTAAGATGCCCTATGAGAAGATAGATGCCTATGAGAATGGATGTGCCTTATTTAGGCTTCAGTATGCGGGCTTGAACTATCGCCCCATTTGCAATGCTTCCAGTTATGTTCTGGTAGACAACGGTATGGGTGAGAAGAGTCAGACCAAAATCCCCATTAATGTTCTTCAGTATCTGCCAATGATACCAAGACTTCAACAACTTTTCATGGTCGAAGAGACGGCTAGACAGATGACGTGGCATAAATTGGGCAAAAGAACAGAACTGGATGCATATGGGAATCCGATGTTGGGACACACTTCAAACGCTTTTGCATGGAAGAACTTCGATGCATTACATAAGGATAAAGCGGCAGAACCAAGGCTTCCTCGAGTTGCCATCAGCACGGATGGGTTCAATGTGTATGGTATGATGGCAACACAATACAATTGTTGGCCTGTATTTGTCATTCCACTCAATCTCCCCCCGGAGAGATTATGAAAAGAAAGAACATTTTCCTGACACTGGTAATTCCAGGGCCCAAATATCCGGGGAAGAATATGAATGTGTACATGCAACCACTTAAGGATGAATTGCAAGAAGCCTAGGATAATGGGATCAAGACATACGACGCCGCTACAAAAAAGAACTTCAAAATGCATGTGTGGTACATGTACTCGATGCATGACTTGTCGGCGTATGCGCTATTCGCTGGCTGGTGTGTGGATGGAAGGTTTCCATGCCCCACATGCAAGGTAGCTCTTCAGTTCCGTTGGCTGGAGGCGGGTCGCAAGTTTTCTTGCTTCGACATGCATAGACAGTTCCTGGATCCTGACCATAAGTTCAGAAAAGACAAGAAGAATTTCATCAAAGGTAGAGTTGTGAAAAACATTGCACCACCTGCGTTGACAGGCCAACAGATTCTGGATCAGATAAACGCTCTCGAGCTGGATCCAAATCATCCAGGGTATTTCAAAGGGTATAATACGGAACACGCCTGGACTCACAAGATATGTTTGTGGGATCTGCCTTACTTCAAAGACCTCCTTTGCCCACACAACATTGACGTGATGCACACTGAAAAGAATGTCGCGGAAGCCCTTTTTGGTACATTGTTTGGCATAGAGGGGAAGTCGAAGGATAATCCTAAGGCTAGAGTCGACCAGGAGGCTCTATGTGATAAGACCATTACAAAACATTCGACAATCGAAAGGAAAGAAGAACTGGAGGAAGCCAAAGGCATGGTTCAATCTTGGAAGGCCAGCTATGAGGGAAATGATCTTGTGGGTAAAAATGCAGTTGATGTTCCCCGATGGGTATGCAACGAATCTAAAGAGGGGAGCGAGTCTTGAAAAATTGAAAATATTTGGTCTCAAGAGTCATGATTGACACATATGGCTTGAGCAGGTAATGCCGGTAATGTTGCGCGGCTTTATCCCTGAGGATGAATGGCTAGTACTAGCAGAGCTGAGCTATTTCTTCCGTGCTCTTTGTGTGAAAGAACTATCGCCTGACGTGATAGACGAACTGGAAGAGTTGGTGCTAGAGTTGATCTGCAAGTTAGAAAAGATCTTTCCACCGGGCTTCTTTATTCCAATGCAGCATTTGATTTTGCATCTCCTGACCGAGGCAAGATTGGGGGGGCCCGTGCAAAATCGTTGGTGCTTCTCAACTGAGAGGATGCAGAAGACGCTTCGAGCAAAATGTAAAAACAAACATAGAGTTGAAGCATCGATGGCCGAGGCATTCATTACTGAGGAGGCGGCAAACTTTGTGACAGCACACTACACAGCCCAGAATCATCATTTGCATAATCCGAAGCCTCGGTACAATGATGGCGACCGTGAAAAAGGTCAATCCAACCTCAGCCTATTCAAAGGGAAGCTCGCACCAGCCGGTGCTTCGAAATCAATAGGGTTGGGTGTCGAAGAATGGTGGACCATTTCGTTGTATATCCTCAACAACCTAACAGAAGTGTGGCCGTACATCAAGTAAGTTCTCGGTACATTGTTTCGCAACTTCTAATTCCTTCAATATGCTCTTATTCCCGGATATATATGTGATACAGTCGATACGTCGCCAAATTCTTGGCTGGAGCAGTGATCCAAAAGGATTCCATCGAAGAGTATGAGCTTCTGGCAAAGCATGGAGGCGCCTATCCCGGTTTCATCTCTTGGTTCAAGCAAACGGTAATTTCCATTAATTAGACGATTTCATTTCTTCGCCTAGTTTGCGGCAAATGCAACAATCCTTTGGTATTAAACTTGTAGGCTAATGCAGAGTCTATGGACTCTAAATTGAGACAAGTCGCTAATGGTTTTGACTTTAAGGTCCATTCATTTGACAAATACGACATCAATGGGTATCGCTTTCGTATTTTTGGCAAAGAGCTATCTATGGCCGACCGAAAGACTACAAATTGTTGTGTCTCCGCTGTCGGCGAAGGAGGGGTCGAGTATTATGGAAGAGTTGAAGCAATTTATGAACTTACATTCTTCGGTGAAAACCCACCAAATGTTGTAGTCTTCAAATGTTATTGGTTCCAGCCGAAGGAGACTAGAAGGACTCATGAACATATAGGGCTAGTCGAAATCAAACAAAGCACCCATTTGGATATTCCCGATGTCTATATTACGGCTCAACAGGCGACACAAGTTTTCTATCTACCATGGGCCTGCCAAACGGATCCAAATTTGAAAGGTTGGCATGTCGTTTATGATGTGCCGCCACATTTTAGACCACCTCCCCTCAATGAAGATGATTATGAACCTCACATTAACCCAGACACATATGAAGGAGAATTCTTCCAAGAAACACGTGTTTCCAACTTCAAGAACCGCTCTACTTCACCCCAGAACATTGAGGTCAACGGCGACAGTGAACCTGACTTCACCCCTGAGTAGGAACAAGAAGAGATGGAAGAAGAAGAGGTTACTGCTGCGGATGACCTGACAATGCTTGACCGATTACATAGAGGCCTTCCACATGTTGATGCACTTATTGATGATGCTGATGAGCACGTCATTACTGATAGTGATGATGATTATGCATTTATTGATTCCGGAGCATATATAGACGATGAAGATTAATATTAGTAATGTGAGGTATTCAATTATTATTATGTAGATATATATTATTAATTAGTTCATGTTATTAGGTATTCAATTTTTTTATGTTGAACTAATTTTGTTCACTCTTTGTCGTTGCAGGTGTTGATAGATGGTGGGCGGGGGTCGAGAGCGCTCTGAGCCTCCTTCCTTGGCGCGTGCTGGGAGGGGTGCTATTATTCCACCCCAGCAACTCCGGAGAGCGCTGGTACACAGCATGCAGACACCGGTGGGCGCTTCTTCTTTGATCGGGAGAGGTCGGGGGAAGACGAAGAGAGGTGCTAGAGGTAGGAAGGTTGCTACGCCTTCCTCGCCGCCACCCCCAGCTGATTCTCTCGACCACAGGAGTGCTCCGTCTCAGGTGGACCCGTCTGACTTGGACCCGTCTCGGACTCCGGTCCACGAGCCTCGGGTCGACGAGCCTCGGGTCACAGAGCCTTCGTCCCAAGAGACTCGGGTCCCAGAGTCTTCGTCCCAGGAGACTCGGGTCCCAGAGTCTTCGTCCCACGTGACTCTAGAGGCCAGTGGCCATGCTGATGGTGGCAAGGACACTTACTTGTCTGAGGACACCTATAGCAAGGGCAAGCTGGTTGAGAAGGGCAAGAAGGTCTACCGGCGTGGTTGTACAAAGCTGCCTCCCGTGCTGACGACCCGCGAGCAGAGGTGGTTGATTGTGCCTAATGCGGAGAGGTAAGTGCATTTACTCTTTTTTAACCTTTTGCCTTCATGTTTCTTCAAATTAATATCTAATGTGTTGGCCTTGTCCTACTGCAGGGGTTGGCAATACGAGCATGGTGTTCGCAGGCCCAACCAGGTCCATGGTGTACTTCTCCGGCACCACTTCCCGGGAAAGGTCCAGTTGCCCAGTGAGTCTCCATAGGTAGCATTGACCTGGGAGCTGTACAGGGGTGCCCCGGCCCCGCCGGAGGAGATGGTCGACGGTGTCTTGTGCGAGACGGTGGCTGACATTGCGATCCGTCGCTTCTGGGTAATTTCTCCTTCTCAACAACACGTAGTGATTGTACTAATCAGTGTCTAATGTGTTGTCTTGTTTGATTGCAGACCTTCTACAGGTGTCTTGAGGAAGACGAGGCGAGAGCGGCTGTTGTTCTCGAAGCAGAGTGCAAGCGCCTACTTCAAAACTTACGGCACGATGCTCGGGTGCAGGCTATTCGAGACTACTATGCCTCGAGTAACATTAGGAGGGCCAAGAAGAAGTGTCGCAATAATTATCTGAGTAAGGAGAAGTTTATGAAGGTAATTATCTATTCTTAAGGCCTTGTACTTAGCTTCTTTGATTTGATTCGTAGGCGTAGCGCTGAAATTTCTCTTGTCTAACTTAGGTGCCCCTGAGATGGTGTGTGGATAGGATGCACTGTTGGAAGGCATTGGTGGATGAGTGGTTCTCTCCCGAATGGCTAGCCGGACACAACAAGGCCAAGGAGAAGTGTGCCCAAATGAGAGGTGTGCCACACCATCAAGGGAGCTCCAACCTGTTTGAGTTCGGCGATCACTTGGTATGTGGTTTGCTTCATGCTTCATGCAATTTCATTCTTCATGATAGCTTGAGCCCTTAACTAATATTTTGTTCACCTCTTTTAGGTGCGACACAACAAGAAGGAGGTGCCACCTCTATTCGACCTCTATGCCATGGCCCATACTTCCTTGTACAAGAAGGCCAAGGCATTCTCTAAGGATGACCTCGATCATCTACAGAGCTTTAGCAACATCTCCTCCCACAACAAGCTCGTGAGGTACAGAGATTTTGGGAAGGCGAGGAACGGGAAGGACTTCAACCCGAGCCAGAGTCCTTTTGATCCAGAGCTCGTAATGATATCTGGTGGTGGGAGGCCCCATGGCTCGATAGCCATTGGGGATGGACTGATATGTTGTCCTAGAACTCTCCCAGAGATCAAGAAGCGCCAGACGAGCTCTGATCCTGAGATAACGCCTCGTCCATGGCCAATGGAGCTCACCATTGAGGCTAGGGCACAGGAGCTTCTGGCGAAGGCAAATAGGCAGGCGGGGCAGAGGGAGAGGGAGATGGAGGAGAGGACGACTAGGCTGTTGGAGGAGGAGAGGAACCGGAACGACGCGTGTCACCGTGCCCTATACGAGCTCCTCGTGGTAAGTTTCTCCTGCATATTAGCTAAATCATGCACGTAATGTTCATTTCATCACTAACTAATGTGAATGACTCGTGAAAACAAAATATGCAGACCGTGTGCCAGAACAATGGTCAGACCCCTCCGTCGATGCCCCATATTGCTACAGCACCCACGGTGAGTTTCATTTAACTGGTCATTAGTTACTAGTATTCGCATTTGAGTTGCATCATGCTAAGGAGACATTGCAAATGATCTTTGGTGCAGCGTGCCTCCTGACAAGCATCGACCGATCCTTCTGCGTCTACCGCAACCCCGACCGGTCCTTCTACGTCTCACCCTGGCCCAAACCCTACCGGTCCTTCACCTTCGTGTTGATGGTAAGTTTTCCCAAGTGTTTTCATTAACAAATGCATACTTAGCTTAAGAAATGAACTACTTAGATCCAAAATGACTTGATATGCTTAGTTAGCTAGAAAATGGTATATTATACCTAGGATAGCTAGAAAATGACCTATACTTAGCATTTTTTCCTCCAAAATGATTTGATATGCTTAGTTAGCTAGAAAATGGTATATTCTACCTAGGATAGCTATAAAATGACCTATACTTAGCTTATTTTCATCAAAAATGACTTGATATGCTTAGTTAGCTAGAAAATGGCATTAGTAGCTAGTTCATTTATGACATAATTAGCTCACTTAGGTACAAAATGGCATAACTACCTAGGATAGCTCAATAATGATCTATAATTAGCTTAGGTAACCCATTTATGACATAATATGCTCACTTAGGTAAAAAATGGCATATTAACCTTGGTTTACCTCCAAAATGACCTATACTTATCTTATTTTCCTCAAAAATACATAATAACCTTACTTACCTCCAAAATGATATATTCTATCTAGGATAGCTATAAAATGACCTATACTTAGCTTATTTTCATCAAAAATGACTTGATATTCTTAGTTAGCTAGAAAATGGTATATTATACCTAGGATAGCTATAAAACGACCTATACTTAGCTTATTTTCATCAAAATGACTTGATATGCTTAGTTAGCTAGAAAATGGTATATTCTACCTAGGATAGCTATAAAATGACCTTTACTTAGCAATTTTTTCCTCCAAAATGACTTGATATGCTTAGTTAGCTAGAAAATGGTATATTCTACCTAGGATAGCTATAAAATGACCTATACTTAGCATTTTTTCCTCCAAAATGACTTGATATGCTTAGTTAGCTAGAAAATGGCATTAGTAGCTAGTATAGCTCAATAATGATCTATAGCTAGTTCATTTATGACATAATTAGCTCACTTAGGTACAAAATGGCATAATAACCTTGGTTTACCTCCTAAATATCCTATAAATTCTTCTTCTTTTTTTCTTCATTTTCTTCTTCTTCTTCTAGCTAGTCTTCTTCTTCTTCTAACTATATCTTTCCTACTTTGCAGATTTGCTATAGATGAGGAAGAGTGCATTGATGGATTGTACTCTTCTACTTCTGCTACCTTCATGTTTATGGAACACTTGTTTTGGATACATATGTATGGATATGTTGTCGGAAACCATATTGTGTGTTGTTGGAAACTTGTATATATGTTGGACTTGTATGTTGGAACTTAATTATTGGTCCACCTATGCTTGTTTCAACTTATTTGGTATGCTTGTTGGAACTTGTTGAATGATATGTATGTTCTGGATATGTATATGTTGGATATATATGAATTTTCTGTCAAATTGAATGATTTTAAGAAAAAACAAAAAAATAGGGGCTATATGGCCACTTTGCCGTCTGTTGGCAGACGGCAAAGAGCTTTGCCGTCCGCGAGCAGACGGCAAAGAGCTTTGCCGTCCGCGAGCAGACGGCACAGTGGCCACGTGGCAGCTACCTGTGCAAACTGGGGCTGGCCTAGGTGGGTTCTTTGTCGTCAGCCAGCGGACGGCAAAGACCTAAGGTACTTTGCCATCCGCCAGCGGACGGCAAAGAACCCCCTAGGCTATTAAAAAAAAGGTGCTTTGCCATCCGCTGGCAGACGGCAAAGAACCTAAGGTCTTTGCCGTCCGTGGGCGGACGGCAAAGGACGCCGTTAAGCCCCCTAACGGAGCTAAGTGCCCACATGTGTCGTCCAGGCTCTTTGTCGTCTGCCAGCGGATGGCAAAGAACCTAAGGTCTTTGTCGTCCGCCAGCAAACTGCAAAGCGGCCTTTACCGTGGACTATTCAGCCGTACGGTTTGCCGTCCACTGGCGGACGACAAAGCCTTTGCCGTCCGGGTTTCCTGCCTTTGCCGTCCGGATGGCGGACGGCAAAGTACATGTTTCCTGTAGTGGCATGCAAAAGTTTCTTAACATGGTCAAAGGGCTGCTTGCCTGGCTCAACAAAGTCTTTGGCGTCTTCAAAGTCTTCGGGTCCAACTCCCTCATAAATAGCACAATCTATCATCGCGAATAAAAGCGATAAAAATAAGTGTCCCACAAAAACAGAGCACTCAAGCTAACAATAAAAATGCTACCCTACTCTGATAAATACAAGAAACTATACTAAAAATATTCTGCTAAGGTTTTCAAATATGTTTACAACTCGCACTGATAAATTCTATGGAATATTCTAGGAATTTAGGTGGAAGAATATTTAGAATTTGATTAATATTGAGCTCTCTGGTGGTTTTTTGCAAAATCCCATAGAAAATAAAAATAAAAAGGGCACGAGACCCTGGGCCAGAGCCAGCCTACAACTGGGCCGGCCCAGAGGCCAACCAGCCTAGGCGAACCCGCGCGCGCGCGCTCGCGTTCAAACTTGACGGCTGGGGCTCGAAGGCCAGCGATAGAGAGGAGAGGAGGAGCAAGGTGAGGATGACAGGCGGGCCCTGCTTGTCATCTTCAACCTCGCGACAGGGAGGCCGGCAAGCTCACCGGCAAATATGCAGGGCCCGGCGACGATAGGCGAAGGTGGGAACGTGCTTGGCATCGACCCGCCGTTCCTCTGGAGGTCGAAGAAGTGCCGAAGGCAGTCAGAGTTGCCGGTGGCAAGCACCCACTATGGAGGAAGCTTCGGGAGAGATCGTCGGGGCCTCTCCGAGCTGCAAATAGGATGGGGTCAAGGGGGAAACGGGTCAGGAGGGCAAGGGGAGACCAGCGGGAGGAAAATGGTGACCGGAGGGGGTCGCTACCAGGAGTTCGGCAACGAGGTTGCCGTGGCGGTCCTCGGCTCGATCCCGAGCACAGTGGCTTCGGGAGTTCTCCGGGGCGCGCAGGGAGGCTACTGGGAGTGGAGAGAGAGACCAGAGGGGAGAGAAAGCTCGGGGAGGGCCTTAAGTAGGCGGCCCTCGGTGCATCGAGCTCGGGTGCGCCCGCGAGCTCGTGGCCAGGGCCAGAGGCCACAGGAGAGGGAGGGCGCGAGTCTGGGGTGCATGTGGGGTTGTTCTAGGTTGAGGGGGGAGAATTGAGATACGGGGGAGCGCGCGCATTTGAGCTCCACGGTTGGCCAGCTTGGGCGGCTGCGACGCGTGCGAGGAGGGCCAAAGGAGGGAGAGAGAGGAGGAGGGACAAGGGGCGGCGTGTTGCGGACGCCGAGGCCACCCATCTGGTGAGAGGGGGCGCCCGAGGTGGTTGGGGCCATGAAGTGGGCAATGGCTGCAGTGCCTGTCGGCACTGTAGCATGCTCTAGAGCGTGCATTTGGCCTGCCACGGCATGCCAACGATGTCTTCTGCATGGCCAAGGGTGTCTAGTGGGATCTAGGGGTGCCTAGGCTAGGGAGAAATACTTTGGATGCCCTGGGAGAGGGATAGAATAAGAGGATAGGGGAGAGAGAGAGCTCCTGCCAGGGCTATCCAGAGGTGAAAATGGGGGATTTACCCCCATTTTCCTATGGCCTATGTACTTGGGATTCTTACTGGAGGGGTAAGAGGTGAGGGAGCAAGTGTGGTAAAAGTTTGGAGGCAATGAGAAAAGTAAAAGGTGGTGAGAACATGATTTTTCCAAATCTGCAGAAGGTGTTTGATGGGGATTAGGGCAAGCAAATGGACTTTGCTTGCCATGAGATTTGACAGGATCAAATGGTGGTTGAAAATAAGCCTGATCAGCAAGCTTGAGCTCAAATGATCAAAGTTGACAATAGAAACCCTGTGAACCCTAGAAACCAACAAAATCAGGTTTCTATAGATCTAGCTATGCTAAGCTATTACCCTTGATGCACCACTTAGTGTAGCATCATTATTTGGTGATTACAGAATGTCCACAAAGTTTGGGGTCAAGGGGAGAAACTTCACAATGTAAAGTTGTTCAAATTTGAATGTGGACAGGAAGGGTTTTGGGATGGTTTGATGAACCAAAACAACTTGGATTGAGTTGAAACTTTGCAAGATCATCAATTATGATAGTGTTGACTTACTGGAATTTTCCTGGAATTTATTGAGAATATTTCTTTTAGAAATATTTCAAAAGCTTGATTTGAACAAAAAGGGTTTTGAGGGGTTTTGCCCATGATTTGAACATGCCCAAGTGTTGAAACTCATATATATGGAAAATATATGTCCACTGAGTTTCCCTAAATTTTCTCAAATATTTTGAAAGCATTTAAATAATTTTTCCTTATAAACAAACCATTACTGGTCGTAAGGCAAAGCCTTTAAATAAAATACAAGAAAAATCTTTAAAATTAATATTTGGTGGTATTGGGAAGTCATATATGTATTAGGTTTGAAATAAAGCCTTTGGGGAAGAAGTATCCACCCAATTTGAGGACTTGTAGTGCAAACCTCATTTCAGGGGGTTTTGAAAACCTAATTTGAGTAAATCATTTTTGGTTAAAACAAAATTTGATAAAAATAGTTTTTGGCACTATTCATATGGCATGGTCATTGGGCAAGAGGTTTGGGTCAAGGAAGATGAATATGAAGAGGGATAGAATCCAAGAGTGCCATACACAACAATCAACAAGCAAGCAAGCAACAATTCAAACAAGCACAATCTTTGGAAAAGTTTTAATTGTCTTCAATATTTTATAAATCCAAATATAACAAGGTGATACAAACAGCGGGTGTGACAGACCTTCCCCACTTACAAGAATCTTGTCCTCGAGATTCCTAGGCTAAGCGCTAAAACGATAAGGGAACTCTGAACCAAGAAAGTCTTTATGCTCCCAGGTTGCTTCAACTTCAGTGTGGTTGCTCCATTGGACCTTGAAGTACTTGATGGTGCGGCTTCGGTGCAGCGCTCGGCTTCGTCCAGAATGCGAACTGGCCTCTCACGATAAGTGAGGCCTGGCTGAAGATTGATGGCTTGATGGTCGATGTCCTTGTAGAGGTCGGGGCGGTTGGGAACTTGCAGACACTTCCGGAGTTGTGACACATGAAAGACGTTGTGCACATCTTATAGCTTGGAAGGTAGTTCTAGCTGGTAGGCAACTTCTCCTCGTCTTGCGGTGACCTTGAAGGGGCCGATATATCTGGGTGCAAGCTTTCTTTGACATGGAAACGCTTGGTTCCTTTAAGAGGTGTGACTCGAAGATAGACATGATCTCCGTTGTTGAAGCTCAGTTCTCGACGATGGGAGTCGGCGCAACTCTTCTGTCTTGATTTGGCGGTCTCCAGAAGTTCCCGGACAAGTTGTACTTGCTCTTCTGCCTCGTGGAGGATATCCGGTCTGAAGACTAATCCTTCTCCGGTATCTAACTAGTTGAGGGGAGTATGGCACTTGCGTCCATACAACACCTCAAATGGTGCCATCTGAAGACTCGACTGATAGCTGTTGTTGTAGGAGAACTCGGCGAATGGTAGGCAATCTTCCCACTTGGCTCCATATGCCAAAACACAAGTGCGGAGAATATCTTTGAGTATCTGATTTACTCACTCTGTTTGCCCACCGGTCCGGGGGTGAAAAGAAGTGCTAAAGGAGAGCTTGGTTCCCATGGCTTCTTGAAACTTCTTCCAAAATCTTGAGGTGAACTGGATCCCTCGGTCGGACACAAATTCCTTTGGGATTCCGTGGAGACTTATGATGCAGTTGATGTAGAGGTTTGCATGCTGGCTTCCATCATAGGTGGTCCGGACAGGAATGAAATGGGCTACCATGGTAAGGTGATCGACAATGACCCAAATGGAATAATGTCCTTTACTCGACCTTGGTAATCCGGTGATCAAGTCCATCCCGACTTTTTCCCACTTCCATTTGGGCACCTTGAGAGGCTGCAAGTCCAGTGGGTCGCTGATGCTCTGCTTTGACTCTCTGGCATATGTCACATTTGGTGACAAAGGTGCCTATTTCCCGTTTCATGCCATGCCACCAGAATCTTGCCTTGAGGTCTTGATAGATCTTGGTTCCTCCAGGATGGATGGAGTATGGAGTGTCATGAGCTTCTTGCAAGATCAAGTTCTTGAGCTCCCCTTTGTTGGGTTCGCATATGCGATTCCCAAACCATACAACTCCTTGTTCATCCACTGAGAACCCTAGGGCCTTGCCTACCTTGATCTTCCTCTTGATGCCTTCAATGCTCTCGTGTCCCTTCTGAGCTTCCTTAATATCATCCATCAAGGTAGGCTTTGCTTCGAGGCTCGTGAGGAACTCGGGTGCAACCAGTTCTAAGCAGAAGCTTTCAAGCTCTTCATATAGGGCTGGTAGCCTTTCCTTAATCATAGCATTCAAGGAACAAGCCTTTCTGCTTAAGGCATCTGCTACCATGTTAGCCTTTTCGGGGTGGTATTGAATACCAAGGTTGCAATCCTTGATCAACTCCAACCATCTTCGCTGCCTCATGTTCAATTACCTTTGGGTGAAAATATACTTCAAACTCTTCTAGTGTGTGTATATCTCACATCGCTTCCCTAGAAGTTAATGTTGCCATGTCTTGAAGGCATGAACCACGGCTGCCAACTCAAGATCATGAGTTGCATAGTTCTCTTCATGAGGACATAGTTGTCTGGATAGATATGCTACGACTCTGCCTTCTTGCATCAGAACACCTCCAAGCCCGGTCCTTGATGCATCACAATATATCACAAACTCCTTGTGAATATCGGGGGTGGCCAAAACTGGGGCTGTGGTAAATCTCTTCTTGACCTCCTAGAAGCTTTCCTTGCACTTAGTTGTCCATTCAAACTTCTTGTCCTTCTTCAAAAGCTGGGTCATGGCTCGGGCAATGCTCGAGAAACCTTCCACGAACTTGTGGTAATATCCCGCGAGTCCGAGGAAGCTCCTGACTTCCTTCACGGTGGTTGGGGTTTTCCACTTAGTCACGGCTTCAATCTTGGCAGGATCCATTGATAATCTCTCTGCAGTTAACACATGACCCAAGAATCCAACTTCATGCAGCCAAAATTCACACTTGCTGAACTTGGCATAAAGCTGGTGCTCTCGAAGCTTCTTTAGGACCAATCTCAAGTGCTCCTCATGCTCTTCTTTGGACTTGGAGAAGACGAGTATGTCATCAATGAAGACGACAACGAACTTGTCCAAGTACTCCATGAAGAATTTATTCATGAGATACATGAAGTATGTAGGGGCATTGGTTAACCCAAATGACATGACTGTGTACTCATACAGGCCATACCGGGTTACAAATGCCGTCTTCGGAATGTCTTGGGGTCTGATCTTCAGCTAATGGTACCCAGATCTAAGGTCGATTTTGGAAAACACCTTGGCTCCATTCAACTAATCAAACAGGTCTTCAATCTTGGGGAGTGGGTACTTGTTCTTTATTGTGACTTCATCGAGAGATCGGTAATCGACACAGAGTCTGATAGTTCTGTCCCTCTTTCACACAAATAGAACAGTTGATCCCCAAGGAGAGGCGCTAGGGCGAATGAATCCTTTTCTGAGTTGCTCTGCCAGTTGCTTCTTCAATTCAGCTAACTCTTCGGATCCCATCCTGTAGGCCTTCTTATAGATGGGCCTTGATCCAGGCATAAGCTGAATGATGAACTCAATGTCGCGGTCAGGAGGCATTCCGGGCAGCTCATCTGGAAACACATCCGGGTATTCACATACCACTGGCACTTGATCCAACTCAACTCCCGATAGACAGTTAGCCTAAGGGGCTTGAGTGGAGGCAGGGTTGGGGACATACTTGACTTCCACTCCTTGGATATTGGTCATGGTGACAATCCTCTTGGCACAGTCTAACAAGCCTTGGTGCTTGGTTAACCAGTCCATGCCTAGGATCACATCCAAGCCTTCTGACTTCAGGACGATAAGGTCTGCTAGGAAATCTACCCCGTTGATGCTAATCTCAACTCCCTTACAACCTATCCCAAACTTCATAACCGATCCCGGGGTTTGTATCAACATACAGCTACCCATGGGCGTAGGCTTCATGCCACTCTCTAGTGCAAACTTTTGGGTGACAAAAGAATGTGAAGCTCCACAATCAAACAATTCTATTGCTGGGGTTGAGTTGACGAGGAACATACCCAGTATGACGTCCGGGTCTTCCTGGGCTTCCTCTGTGGTGACGTGATTCACACGACCCTTGCCATTGTTGGGCTAGTTGCGGGGAGCAGGGTTCCTTGGCGTGCTGCACGGCATTGACCTTGGTTTGGCGCATTGGGGCACGGTGCATCTAACTTCTTGTTGGGACACAACCTAGAGATGTGTCCTGGCTGACCACATCCAAAGCAAGCGACTTGCCCAGTGTTGTTGTTGAAGTTCCTGCCACCGTTGTTATTATTGGGGTTGTTGTAAGCTGTCCTGGGATTGGCATACTCCTGAGGCTGGTAGCTCGGACGAGGCGTAGGAGGTCTAGCATGTTGTGGCTGATAGGTTGGCTTGGCTGGGGTTGGCTGCCAGGGGCGAGGCTTCTGGTTGCTGGAGCTACCCTTGCTGATCATCTAGCGCTTGCGAGTGTCGTCTATGGCACGACGCTTGTCTTCTAGCATGAGGGCCTTGTTCACCAGGTCGAAGAAGGTACGACAGTCGTAGACGATGATCTGATACTGCAGGGTCTGTTGAAGTCCTTCCATGAAGTGTTCCTTCTTTGAAGCCTCCGTGCTGACATATTCAGGTGCATACCTTGACAGCAGGTTGAACTTCTGCAGGTACTCCTTGACAGAGCCACTTCCTCGCTTAAGCACTCGAAACTCTCTCTTCTTGATAGCCATGATCCTAGAAGGAATGTGGTAGGTGCGGAATCCTTCCTCGAAGTCATTCCGAGTGATCACACGCTCACCTTGCATGGCCTTGAATCCATACCACCAAGCTCGGGCGGTACCTCCGAGGCAGTGAGAGGCATAAAACACCTTCTCACGGTCCTCATTGCAATTGACCAGTGCAAGGAGGTCCTCGATGGTGTGGATACATTCATTAGAATCCAATGGTTCAGGAGTCTCGATGAAGGTTGGGGGCGAGTTCCTCATGAACTCCGACAGGGTGGAGCGCCCATTGCCGTTCTTGCCTTGCTGCTAGTTATTTACAAGGACCTGAGCCATCTGCTGAATAGCAGCATTGTTGGCTTGGCGTTCCTCCCGGAGAACTTGAAGAAACTAAGCTATGGTCATGTTCTCCGGTGGAGGTGGTGGCGGGGGAATGTCTCCTTGTGTCTGCTCCTGGTGTCCTCCAGCGTGAGCTGCCCCACCAGCTCCCTATTGCTGGCTTGAGTTGCCGGCTTCAGGGTTGGCGAAGGAGCTGTTGCGGGTAGCAATCACCATCCTGTTTGGAGCAGCCAAGTCAAACAATCGGGATAGACAAGAGGAAAAGCAACAATGGAAGAGCGCGCCTAAGAGGGTTGGTCGAGTGCAAGTGTGGTAAAACAAAGGTCGAAAGACCAACATATATTAAGATAGACGATGGAGTCGCTTACATGTTGCCTAAGGTAATAGCACGACTTGCATCGGAACACAAACAACACAACAAAAAACAAGCACACATGGTTTCATATGAACCATTACACGGACTCGACTTCGCATGAGGGATACATGACTGATCCTACCCTAGGGGTTCTCGGGCTCAGTTGGTGGAGTGCTCGGTCTCGTAGTCACACTCCTCTGGATCTTCCTCGTATTCGTCATCCGAACGGGCATCATTCCCGGTCGAAGGGGTAGGGGAACGAGGAGGTCCATCCCAATGACGCTTTGCTAGCGGGTCGGTGAAGAGCTCATAGTACCACTTCGCACTCATGTGATGACGACGTGTGGGTGCATCACTAGCTGGGGGTACTCCTCCTTTGTAAGCAACAGCTGGTCGTCCCTCGGGGGCTCCATCCTTCTTGATCTTGTCTGGCTTCGTCTTCGCTTGACGAAGTAGCTCTCGGGTACGGTGAAGTTCCTCACGGAGCTTCATGGACTCCTTAATCAGGTTGTGAACCAGACTATCGGCAGAGAGGCTGAAGTAGGTCTGGAACCTGAGCGGCGTGCCATCCTCCTTGGATGGAATCAGCGTCCAACTCTCGCCAAGATCATCCTTCCTGAAGGGAAGGTAGCGAGTAGTCGGCTCATCAGCCATCTCTATAATGATGTCCCGAAGGTGTAGGAGTGCCTTGCATGCAACTGTCTCGACTGCAAGTATCATGGTCTCCATCCGTGGTCCTTCAAAGAACCAACTAGTCGGGGAGTCGTTTGCCTTCACGACCACATTCACGTGGTACTCCTTCGTGACGGCATCGACCTAGTGCCCGTGGTAGAGGAAAATGGTGGTTGGCGAAACAGACACTTCTCTAGGCTATCCCCAAGGAGTAAGGGAAAGCTGGATGTCAAGAAGGCTTCGGGTACGACGGCCATCTACAAAGGTTTGAAGGGAGGAGAGTCAGCAAAGTGTTGCGTGAAGAATAGAAGAGGTAAATAGTACAGAATTCCTAAGTATATGTGCTAGGTGTAGTTTTGAAAATGGTTTTATCCTGACTAATGTCCATGCTAACTAAGGGCTTCCTACAGTTAGGATGGCTCTGATGCCAGCTCTATGGGGACCCCGACTCATAAGTCGTGATCACCGAATGCACGTGTACAATGATCCCAAAGATCAATTCTCACTGAACACACAAAAGCTAAATAACAAGAGTCTTACATCCACATTTAGCGTCTTACAAAAATAAAGACCATGAAGGTCTAGTCTTACATAGAACAAGCAGCGGAAATCTTGATCGCAAGCGTGAACCCATGCCATCTGCCTTAAACCTACAGGCATTCTGACTGGGAAGCGTCCTAGTTTGCATGTTCGTCACCAACGAACTCTTCAACATACTCCTGTTCTTCCATGCCTGGCCAATTAAATAACTAGTGCAAGCCAATGAGTACTTTGAATGTACCCGCAAGCAACACAAATTGTGGAACAAGGTAATAATGATGCATGATATAACACTAAGTAGGTAATTAGCGGAAAGCCAATTTTGAATGCAATGACATGATCAAGTAACTAAGAAAGCATGCATCAACAATTGGCAATTATCCATATGAACAAGTTACGGATATCACCATAAACAGAGTTTGAACATCTCATGTTCATTCATCACCTCAAGTCTTCAGACTTGTCTCAAGTCTCATCTGTCCATCTCCCACATACACACACCAAGTTTTATGAAAACATCTGGACATAGTCTAAGCAGCACCACCCAACTATCCTTGACCGTGGACACGGCTTTCGAATAGTTTTACACTCTACAGAGGTTGCACACTTTACCCACAAGACTTGGGGAACTTCCATGTCATCCACGACTCGTGGTATATAACATACCCGAGGTAAGCACCCGAACAATGCCTTTCCCCTGGCGATACTAAACAAAGAGTCCACTCGATTGGTACCCAGCCCACATGATGTACATCACTCGTAGCATCCTTGCAGGGACCAACGGTGTGCCCGGTGCCTGTGAAGACAGCGCATGATCGTCCATACTGGCACGACCCATATCGAGAGTGACCACGCCACTCCCGCCACTAGTAATGTGGGCTCCTTGCTAGTACCCACCAAGGTAATCAACAAAGCCCCGTCCCATAAGGGGTAGCGTGGTTGTGCATGTAAGGTTGGGACGGTCAACAAATTTTAAATCTAATCCGTTTTTGAAAACACTTCTTCAACTTGTTCCGACACACCACTTCTTTCTCAAGTGGTCACCCATCTCATCATCACCTCCCTCGGGCATTAGTGGCACCCGACGGGGTTTTCGAAAAGTCTTTGAAATTGTTTCTTCCTTTCCATCACTATGCATAAATCCCATCCCACTTGCGTAGCAACTATTAGAACCCTATCTACACCCACCTGCGTAACCCTCAAAAGGTGGTACGGTCATGCATGATACAAGTGTCAACGGTAAAAGTATCGGAGGCACCCCACCAAAGGGGGAGCACCACATCATGATCAATCATCGAAACAACAAGTGCTATATGACATGCATGAAAAAGTTTCTTAACATGGTAAAAAGGCTGCTTGCCTGGCTCAACAAAGTCTTCGGGGTCTTCAAAGTCTTCGAGTCCAACTCCCTCGTCAATAGCGCAATCTATCGTCGCGAATAATAGCGATAAAAATAAGCATCCCACAAAAATAGAGCACTCAAGCTAACATTAAAAATGCTACCCTACTCTGATAAATACAAGAAACTATACTAAAAATATTCTGCTATGGTTTTGTCATGAAAAAGGTTTTCAAATCTATTTTTAACAATGGCTAAAAATGCCAAAAAGGGGTTTTAAAATAAAACTGTACATATAATGTTTTAAAATATTTTTACAAGTGGCACTGATAAATTCTATGGAATATTCTAGTAATTTAGCTAGAACAATATTTGGAATTTGATTAATATTGAGCTCTGTGGGATTTTTGCAAAATCCCATAGAAAAAAGGGCATGGGACCCTGGGCCAGAGCTAGCCTGCAACTGGGCTGCCCAGAGGCCAACCAGCCCAGGCAAACCGGCATGCACGCGCGCCCGCGTTCAAACCTGACGGCTGGGGCCCAAAGGCCAGCGATAGAGAGGGGAGGAGGAGGGAAGTGAGGATGACAGGCGGGCCCGCCTGTCATCTTCAACCTCGCGGCAGGGAGGCCGGCGAGCTCACCAGCGACGATGCAGGGCACGACGACGGCAGGCGAAGGCAGGAACATGCTCGACATTGACCCGCCGTTCCTCTGGAGGTCGAAGAAGTGCCGGAGGCGGTGGGAGTTGCCGGCGGCAAGCACCCATGGCAGAGGACGCTATGAGAGAGATCGGCATGGCCTCTCCGAGCTACAAACAAGACGTGGTTGAGGGGGAAACGGGCCAGGAGGTCAAGGGGAGACCAGCGGGAGGAAAATGGGGACCGGAGGGGGTCGCTACCAGGAGATCGGTGCTGAGGTCGCCACGGCGGTCCTTTGCTCGATCCCGAGTGCAGAGGCTTCGAGAGTTCTCCATGGCGCGCAGGGAGGCTACTGGGGAGTGGAGAGAGACCAGAGGGGAGAGAAAGCTCGGGGAGGGGCTTAAGTAGGCGGCCCTCGGTCCACCAAGCTCGGGTGCGCCCCCGAGCTCGTGGCCGAGGCCAGAGGCCACGAGAGAGGGAGGGAGCGAGTCTGGGTGCATGTGGGGTTGGTCTATGCCGAGGGGGAGAGAAGAGAGAGACGGGGGAGCGTGCGCGTGTGAGCTTCACGACTGGCCGGCTTGGGCAACCGCAGCACGTGCGAGGAGGGCCAGAGGAGGGAGAGAGGAGGGGGACAAGGGGCAGCATGCTACGAATGCCGAGGCCGACCATATGGCAAGAGGGGAGTGCCCGAGGTGGTCAGGGCCATGAAGAGGGCAATGGCTATAGTGCATGTCAACATTGTAGCATGCTCCAGAGCGCGCTTTTGGCATGCCACGGCATGCCAACGGCGTCTTCTGCGTGGCCAAGGGTGTCTAGGGGGGTCTAGGGGTGCCTAGGCTAGGGAGAAATACTTTGGATACCCTGGGAGAGGGATAGAACAATAGGAGAGGGGAGAGAGAGCTCCTTCTAGGGCTGTCTAGAGGTGAAAATGGGGGTTATTTTCCTATGGCCTATGGACTTGGGATTCTTACTGGAGGGGTAAGAGGTGAGGGAGCAAGTGTGGTAAAAGTTTGGAGGCAAGGGGAAAAGTAAAAGGTGGTCAAAACATGATTTATCCAAATCTGCCGAAGGTGTTTGATGGGGATTATGACAATCAAATGGACTTTTCTTGCCATGAGATTTGAAGGATCAAATGGTGGTTGAAAATAAGCCCGATAATCAAGTTTGAGCTCAAATGATGACAGTTGATAATAGAAACCTTGTGAACCCTAGAAACCAACAGAATCGACTTTCTGTAGATCTAGCTATTCTAAGATATTACCATCGATGCACCACTTAGTTTAGCATCATGATTTGGTGATTAGAGCATGTCCACAAAGTTTGGGGTCAAGGGGAGAAACTTCACAATGTAAAGTTGTTCAAATTTGAATATGGACACGAAGGGTTTTGGGATGGTTTGATGAACCAAAACAACTGGGATTGAGTTGAAACTTTGCAAGATCATCACTTATGATAGTGTTGACTTGCTGGAATTTTCCTGGAATTTATTGAGAATATTTCTTTTAGAAATATTTCAAAAGCTTGATTTGAACAAAAAGGGTTTTGAGGGGTTTTGCCCATGATTTAAACATGCCCAAGTGTTGAAACACATATATATGGAAAATATATGTCCACTGAGTTTCCTTAAAAAAATTCAAATATTCTGAAACCATTTAAGTAATTTTTCCTTGTAAAAAAACCATTTCTGGTCTTAAGGAAAAGCTTTTAAATAAAATATAAGAAAAATCTTTAAAATTAATATTTGGTGGTTTTGGGAAGTCTTATATGTAGTAGGTTTGAAATAAAGCCTTTGGGGAAGAAGGATCCACCCAATTTGAGGACTTGCACTTCAAACGCAATAGGAGACGCAAGGATTTTTCCCGTTGTTCCGATAGGTCGCGCTATCGTACGTCCACATTCATGGAGTCTTCAACCCACGGAGGGTAACGGTCGCGAGAGTCCATGGAGGGCTCTTTCCACGGAGGGTTCCACAAAGAAGCAACCTTGACTATTCCATGCGGCTTCGGTCCATGAAGGACTAGCCTCACTATGGGTAGATCTTCACGAAGTAGGCGATCTCCTTGCCCTTACAAACTTCTTGGTTCACTCCACAACATGAAGTAGGAGGCTCCCAAGAGACACCTAACCAATCTAGGAGGCACCACCCTCCAAAAGGTAATAGGCTCGATAATGACGATGAACTCCTTGCTCTTGTGCTTTAAGATGATAGACTCCTCAACACACAATCACTCTCTCACAAATTTGGCTTGGTAGAAGAGATTGGATTGGTGGAAAGCAGCTTGGGGAGGCTAGAAATCAAGATCCATATGGTTGGAGTGGAAGATCTTGACCTCAACACAAGGGTAGGTGGTTCTCTCTCAGAAAACTGAGTAGGATAGGTATGGAATAGTTCTGAGTGCTTCTCTTTGGAGTGGGTGGTGGTGAAGGGGTATATATAGGCATCCCCAAAAATCCAACCATTACACACAATAAGTCAGACTCGGTGACACCGATGTGTAAATCTCGGTGGTACCGAAGTGACCAAAAGTGGCAACTTTTGAATCTCGGAGGGACCGATATACAATTCTCGGTTGCACCCACAAGGTGACCAACGGTTAGATTTACCAATCTCGGTGACACCAATTCACCATTCTCAGTGGGACCAAAAATGAGAAATTGCGTAACAGAATCTTGGCAACCCAACTCGGTGGCATCGAGTGCAGTGTCGGCTGCACTGAAGTGTTTAGGGTTTGGCTGAGTCTGTCTAGGGTTTAGAATTGGTGGCACCGGGATAGGAATGTTTGTTGCACCGATTTTGCATATTTGGCTTAGGACAGACTTTGGTGGTAGAGTTTTTGGACGTTTTGGTGACTGTCACTTGTGCACGTTTGAGCATATTGTTCACCATCAAAACTTTACCCCCTTTTAATAGTATTGGCTTTCCTATGGACTCAAAGTGATTTCTCACAAATGTAAAATGTAGAGTCCTCTTGCTTGAAGCTTGGACAACCTATTTCCTTGAATCTTGGGGTAATTCCACAATCCTTTTGCCAACACAACTCTCCATGGACTATTATCTGAAATACACTAGATAGAGGTGTTAGTACAAGAGACAATGTATGTTGTCATGAATTATCAAAACCACCAAGGGAGCATGTTGGGATTTCGATCTCCCCCTTTTTGGTAATTGATGACAACATACAATCAAAGCTTCAATTAAAGATATGCATGGATGCAATGAAGACTTTGAGAAACACATGACTTAGATTTGCCGCCCCTTAAATGTGTGCAGTCCTTTAAAGGATAGTTGCTTTGAAATGCATGGACACACATATGAATGAAAGGGATATAAGAGTCATGTGTATCTTGGCTATATGCATCAATATATGTAAATGAAATGTACATCCTGGATCAAGACTTCACTCTTGCAAACAATATGTGCAGGAAGCAAGAGATCATGTTGATCAAAGATATGATGGATATACTTACCATGAGCTCTTGAGCATTCTAGTAGTAGAGACACACTTGAGAAAACAATGTTAGGAAACACAAGAGTATTCTACCAATCAAAAGCAATAGAACTCAACGAGAACCAAGATTTGGAGAACATATAAAATATGATAATCCTTAAGATTGATATGTCTCCACATTTAGCATAAATCTATTATATCTTTTCTCCCCTTTGATATGAAAATGGTGGTACATCCTCTCGCCCTGAATCTCAGCATGTAGATATTGGGATCGGATAGGGTGAGAAAAGCAATCCTTTGTTCACTTCAGAATGTTCTCCAAGAGTAATTTTCTCCACCTACATTGTTGTTCCTCTCCCTGATTATATAAGTGTGAACTTTTGATATTTTCCTCTCCCCCTAAATCATATCTCCCCCTTTGCATGAGCATATAACTCTCCCTTTAGCATGAAGCTTTGTTATTCTCCCCCTTTGGCATAAAGTACTAAAAAGGTTTAACTTGAGAGTAGTGGCAGGGATCATTGACAAGGAAGGGATCCTGGAGATCAAGGGTCATTGAAAGTAGGGTCCATTGAAGGTCTAAGGGAATCATTGAATGTAACTTCTCTCCCTTTGGCAAATTTGAGTTTTCTTCTCCTTGGAGCTAGGGATCCTTGAATAAAGAATTTCTCCCCCGAAGTGTTGTTTGTTCTTCTCCCCCTAAAGATATATAGTTTTTTTATTAGGAAGGGGTCATCAAAAGAACAAGAATATCTCAAGAACATAAGCAAATAAACAATATCAAAGAAACTCAGATTTTGAAAGAAAGAAAATCGGTGACTCCGGGATAAATAAATCGATGGTACCTGGATTGTGTAGTGTAGCTCATCTGCAAATTCGGCAGGACCGAGTTATCTATATCGGTGACGCCGAAAGATAAACCAAGTTTCTGTTTGAGAGAGACAAACGAAACTGTTTCAAAATGAAAAAAATGCGAAATGAAACTATTTCAAAAAGAAAAATGCAAAAGATTTACAAAGGACATCAAGTAGATAAGATTTGAGTGGTTACGAGAAACCATGAAATAGAGAGAAAACCATGCAAGATTCTTAACTAAATGATGGGTGGTGACTAGGTCACCTATATTCGAATATATTGACTTAGGAGACAAGCAAGAATGCTTGATCAGTGCGCCAGTTTCTTCATACTCGTCGTTGCCATGGCCCCCAAGAAGAAGGGCCTGATAGCGGTTGGCCCATCCACGTCCGCCGTCCCTATATCTGCATAGACAAGAGATGGCATAGACGTGGGTGGAGGAGGAGGAGGCGAATGTTCAGAACTTCCGCGATGACGCGGTGATCAAGGCCAATCAAGCGGCGGCACTCGCCGCAAGGACGCCCATGGCGGCGGCGGGAACCCCCACGCTCCTAGGTCTCAGGACGGAGCGATGCCACCTGTGGGTGGTACGGTGAATTCCAGGGGCGGAAGGGTATCTTCCAGGGCACCCACACCAGCGCCTACACCGTGACCTTCCCAGGATGCACGCGAGGAGCCATGCCATCACGCCCGTAGTTCTCAACATCCCCACAGGAAAGCTCATGCGCATCATTCCCAAGGTGCACGGGACCAGCATGCTCACCAGCATGCAAGCAGGAGTGGCGTGCCGACACAGGACCGCAGTGGTGCTCTTTCTAACACGGTTAGGAGTCAGAGCACCTTGCGTTCCTCACGCTGTTCGCTGCCGACTACGTCGGAGGAAGCGATGGCGCAGGCGCAGCTACTCCTAAACTTCCCTCCTGTTGCAAAGAAGCTCAACAAATGGAGAGCAACCAGTCAGAGCCTCCTCAGCCTCGCAGGTAAGTTTTGGTCCATCGAGCTAGCTCATGCCAGTGGTGAGAGGGCCAGATGCGGCACGAATTCGACGCACTCTCCTACATGGCAACATCGCCGGTCACCGACTCGACGGACCGATGCTTACAATGGTTAATCGACGATGTCGTCTGACCCACGGACACGCCGCGACCATCGTCAAGTTCTCTGAGAATGAGGCAAGGAAGACGCTCGAACTGCAATCGAGCAGCGGCGAGAAGCGCGCCTCCAGTCGGATAGGCGCGCAGGGCCCACTATAGACAAGTCTGCACCAGGGTATCCTGTCAGCCTACCTTACGAGGTGGGTTTCCTAGCATTTACCCGTGAGCTACGACAAGTCTAGTGGCCCAACTCCCGCACGTTCAAAGCACAAGTCCCAAAAAATTATGACGGCAAGACTCATCCGTTAGAATTCCTGAGCATTTACACCATTGCGGTGCAGGCTGCCAGGGGTCCCGATGACAAGATACTCGCCAACTACTTCCCATTGGTGTTTAAGCCCAACGTTAGGTCGTGGTTGATGCACTTGCCAGAGGGCTCCATCGCCTCTTGGGCAGACCCGTGCCACGATTTTGTTGGCGCCTTCATAGGAGGTCATCAAGCTCCTGGCCAGGAAAGTGACCTGCACATCATCCCTCAGAAGGAGGGCGAAACTTTGCGCAAGTACATCTAAATGTTCAGCCGCGTGCACCACAACATCCCACACATTCATCCTACCACTATTATCAGCGCGTTCCATCAGAACGTGCGCAACCGCAGGATGCGGGAAGAGCTGGCGATGAACAGAGTCAGGGACGTCGCCGAGCTTTGTGCTTTGGCAGACAAATGTGCTTGAGCTTAAGAAGGGAGGAGACTCCCCGGCGAAGATGTCGACGCATGGGTTGACTATGAAGATGAAGACACCACTACCCTAGCAAAGAAGGTTCGGCGGCGGAACAAGATGCGCAACGGCAAGACCGTACTTGCCGTCGAGGGATCCGGCAACCCCGGCGCCACCAAGAGGGGCAAGGTTGATGACCCCGACAACGATTTTGCCGGGTGCGCCTCCTGCCACGCCATGGCAGCTGCCGACAAGCCAGAAGGCTCTGGCAAGTAGTATTGCAAGATCCATCGCACCAAAGGCCATGATCTCCAAGACTGTCGACAAGTTGAGCAGCTTGCGAAGAAGCAAAAAGCCGAATACGAGAGGCGAGATAAGGAGAAAGGCCAGGATGGTGTTGAGGGGTCTAGCAAGAAGCGTGTTGGCCGAGGAGGTCGCCGTGGCAAGCCCAAGCCACAGAAAGATCGACCCGCCCATGGCCACGACAAGCAAAAAGGAGATGATGATGATGTTGAAGAGGAAGACGAGTCCAGCGAGCATGATTTTCAGAAGGCTACAAACATGATGTGCATAGAGGGAGGTGCCTCGTCGCACTCCTCTCACCGCCAACTCAAATAGTGGGCGCGCAAGGTTAATGCGGCAGAGCCCTCTATCGATGCACAGAGACCTCTGAAGTAGTCCAACACTCCTATCATCTTCGATGTCGAGGATCACCCTGATCGCATAACTACGGTCGGGTGCCTGCCGTTGTTGGTTTCACCAACAATCCGCAACCTCAAGGTGATAAAGATGTTAGTCGACAGTGGGGCCAGCCTGAACCTGATCTCACCTGATGTCATCTAGAGGCTACAAATTCCTGATGAAGATCTCGAGCCAACACGCTCTTTCCATGGGGTCAATTCAGGAAAAACTCAGCCGAAGGGCAAGGTCATGCTGCCCGTGACATTTGGCTGTGATATCAATTTCAGAACGGAGAAGATCATTTTTGACGTTGCCAAAATCTCGTTGCCATACAACGGCATTCTTGGTCGCCCAGTACTGGCCAAGTTCATGGCAGACACCAACTTTGCTTACAACGTGTTGAAGATGCCAGGGCGGATGAGCGTCATCACTATCAACTCCGACAAAAAAAGTGCACTTATCTGCGTCGATCAGCTCTACTGGTGTGCGGTCACAGCACCTACCGGCAAGGTACTTGCTCCTGCTGCTGAAGCTCCCGAGGGGAAGAAGACCGGCAAGGCCTCTGGCGCACATTCCGACAAGCGCACCTCCTCGGAGTGTTGTGCTCCCGTTGACGATGTGCCAGAGAGCTCCACTAGCAAGAGAAAAAAGTCCAAGGTTGCTCCGCCAGAGACCAAGAAGGTGCCCGCCAAGGAGGATGGCATGGGGGGGGGGACTTTCACCATAATTTCCACCCTTGACGACAAATAGGAAAGTGCGCTCGTCGCCTTCCTGCAAGTGAATGTCGATGTGTTTGCATGGCAACCATCTGATATCCTATTGTTCCCAAGGAGGTGATTGAGCACCACCTTGCTGTCTGCCCACATGCACGGCACGTCAAGAAGGGTTCGGAAGCAAGCCTTGGAGCGGCAACAGTGTATTGCCGAAGAGATCAAGAAACTAGAAGTGGCTGGCTTACTCAAAGGAGTACTTCATCCAACATGGTTGGCCAATCCAGTCGCAGTGCACAAGGCGAATGGAAAATGGAGGTTGTGCATTGATTTCGGAGACATCAACAAAGCCTGCCCCAAAGATCCTTTTCCCTTGCCACGCATCGACCAGATTGTGGACTCCACCGTCGGCTGCGACTTGTTGTCTTTCCTTGACGCCTATCCTAGTTATCATCAGATTTTCATGGCCAAGGAAGACGAGGAGAAGATCGCATTTTATCACCCCATGTGGTACGTATTGCTTTTTGCGTATGCCTTTCGCGTTGAAAAGTGTTTGTTCTACTTTTGCAAGAGCGGTCCAGATTGGTTTTGAGCCCCAGCTACATAGAAATATGGAAGATTATATGGATGACATAGTGGTCAAAACCAAGGACAAGGCTACGCTCATGTCAGACCTAGAAGTAACATTTGCCAATCTGCACAAGATCAACATGAAGCTCAACCCTGAGAAGTGTGTGTTCGGCATCCAATCTGGCAAGCTTCTTGGGTCCTTTGTATCTCAACAAGGAATTGAAGCAAATCCCGATAAGATCAAGGCGATTGAGCAAATTGAAGCACCAAGATGAGTCAAAGATGTGTGCCGTGTTGCCGGCTGTGTTGCTGCTCTGAGTAGGTTCATTTCAAAGTCTACTGAGCGTGCCCTGCCCTTTTTCAAAATCTTGAAGAAGGAAGGTCCAATGAAATGGACTCCGGAAGCGGAGGCAGCGCTGTAGGATTTGAAGAAGTACCTATCCTCTCCGCCAGTCCTAGTCGCGCCAAAACCACAAGAACCATTGCTGCTGTATCTGGTGGCAACGAATCAAGTGGTGAGTGCTGCACTAGTGGCTAAAAGAGAAGTCGATGAAGAAGAAGCGGCAACGGTAGGGCCGCCAAGCAATGAGCTAGGACATTCCCAGGCAGGGTCTGGTGCCGGCAAGGGAGGATCTGCGTAGTTGAATGAGGCAATCTAGAAGAAGAAGTGGTGCAGCGCCCAGTCTATTTTGTCAGCTCCCTGTTGCAAGGGGAAAGCTTGAGATATTCTAGCGTGCAAAAGTTGCTTTTCGGCCTTCTTATGGCCTCGAGGAAGTTGCGCCACTACTTCCAAGCACAGGAGATCACCGTTGTCACTCCCTTTCCGCTCCAGCGGATCTTGCAAAACCCAAAAGGTACCGTAGGGATTGTGGAGTGGGCTTTGGAACTATCAAGCTTTGGTCTTAAGTTTGAAATCACTTCGACCATTCAGAGCGGGGCCTTGGCATAGTTCATTGCAGAGTGGACCTCAATGCCCGATGAAGAAGTTCCAGAGTCAACTCTGCCCGATAAGGAAACCAAGCAAGAATGGATCATGTATTTTGATGGAGCTTTCTCGCTGCAAGGTGCCGGTGCCGGAGTGCTGCTTGTCGCACCCACCGGAGAGCACCTCAGATATGTGGTTTAGATGCACTTTCTCCATGAGAGATCAACAAACAACACTACCGAGTACGAAGGGGTGCTTGCCGGTCTCAAGATCATGGTAGATCTTGGGATCAAGAAACTTATTGTCAGGGGTGATTCTCAACTTGTTGTTAGGCAAGTGATAAAAGATTACCAGAGCCCGTTGATGGAAGCTTATGTAGATGAAGTGAGGAAGTTGGAAGAACATTTTGATGGCATGTAAATGGAGCACGTTCCACGTGCAGAAAACAGCGTTGTCGATGGCCTGTCAAAGTGTGTTGCCCTTAAGTTACCTGTGGAACCAGCAAATTTTGTGCTCAAACTAACTCAACCCTCCGTGACACCATCAAATGGGCAACAGAAGAGAAGGAAGTTAAGTTCTGGCAAGTATTTCCCAGCAGAGCTCCCGGAAGCCGCCGGCCAAAAGGTTGCCAAGGACAATGACAGGCTTGTTAGTGAGTGTTGTGCTCCGGCTGGGCCTCTGGCTCTTGCCGTGAAGCACACGCTCCCGCCAGGCTTGCCGGGGTGCAGCAGGATCCGACGGGTCCTCAGGCCCTTTGCTGTTGAGGCAAATGCTACCCCGGCAGAGGATTTGCCTTTAGTCCTTGTTGTCGAGCCTCAGGCTCCACCATGGGCGCAACACATCGTCCGTTTCCTTCATATAGGAGGACTCCCCGAGGAACAAGAGGAAGCAAAGAAAGTAGCCCGGCGGTCTCATATGTACCAGTTCATAAATGATGTCCTATATAGAAAGAGACCGAACGGTGTGAAACTCAAATGTATTTCCTGGGAAGATGGACAGGAGCTGTTGGCGGAGATACATGGAGGCATATGTGGCTCCCTTATAGGATCGAGAGCACTTGCCGGAAAGGCATTCCGGCAAGGTTTCTTTTGGCCCACTGACCTCTAGGATGCATAGGCATTAGTAACCAAGTGTGAAGCATGCCAGTTTCATTCGAAGAGATTACATCAACCAGCTCAAGACCTTCAAACGATCCCTCTCTCCTGGCCATTTTTCAGTCTGGGGGCTTGCCATCTTAGGCCCCTTTCCCGTGCTACCGAGGGCTTTGAGTACTTGTACGTCACAATTGACTCACAAAGTGGCCAGAAGTGGAAGCGGTGAGGAAGGTGACAACACAGTCAGTCGTCAAGTTCTTCAACGGACTAGTTTGCCACTTTGGTCTTCCCAACAGGATCATCACTGACAACGGCACGCAGTTCACGAGCCACACCTTCATGCATTATGTCCAAGACCTTGGCAGCAGAATCTATTTTTGCTTCCATTGCCCAAACAAGGAGCAACGACCAAGTGGAAAGGGCTAATGCTGACGTGCTGTGAGGCCTCAAGACAAGAAATTTTGACAGGCTGCACAAGTGCGGAAGGCACTAGATTGATGAGTTGCCGGTGGTTCTTTGGTCAATCAGAACGACACCAAATCGAGCTACCAGCCATACACCCTTCTACCTCGTCTATGGGGCGGAGGCGGTGCTCCCCACAGAACTCATATATTGGTCACCTCGAGTGCTCGCTTATGATGAGCTCGAGCAAGAGCAGTTGCGGCAAGATGACGCGACACTCCTTGAGGAAGACCGTCTTCAGGCTACTGTGAAGCTGCATGCTACCAGCAAGCTTTGCACCGGTATCATAGCCGCAAAGTTAATGCCAGAAGTCTTGAGGAAGGCGACCTTGTTCTTCGGTGAGTTTAGTCAGCCAAGAATTCCAACAAGTTGACGCCAAAGTGGGAAGGCCCTTATCAAGTAGTATGAGTCACCACGCCTGGCGCAGTCCGCCTAGAGACCACAGATGGCATCCTAGTGAGCAAATCCTAGAATATCGAACATCTTCGCAAGTTCTACCCATAAGGCGCGGTCGCCGAGCCTCCTGGCAACCACCTTTTGTACAAGTCTTGTCATTGAAGCATGTAATCCTTGGTACAAAGCCAGGCTCAGACCCTATGCGTAGTTGAATAAAGATAAGTGTTCTGCAATCCTGATCAATTATCATGTTTACTTATGTGCATGTTTGTCTGAAGTGTTGCATTACACTTAATACCGACAAGGGCTAACGGACCGCCCAGGTTCGATATCCATATTTTCTCTTGTTTCTTTTTCTCAAAGGAAAGAAGGTCACCTCACGTGTAGCTTTGCCGGGGGGAATGGTGGTATGGATACCTATGAGTGATGTCTCAAAAAAAAAGAAGTTGCCGAAAGGAGCACGGCAACCAAAAGATAAGTTGCAAAACCCCGAGTAAATCCTTGCCATGAAGTTATTTTTCTTGAGCGATTTCGACCTCTGTACGGAAAACCTGCACGCACAGGAACCTTGCCACGATAGGCTACACCCTCACTATGTTCGGGACCACTCAACGGCTTAAGTGGTCGCGCCTGCGCTCCGTGTTTTGTTTCGAGTCCGCTCAACGACTCAAGCGACAACGCCCGTGCCCTTGTTCTGTTTTGAGCGCGACCAACACCTTGAGCAGTGGTGCCGAGGAAGCCAAGGCGTCTTGCCGGCAGTAGCACCACCAACAGGTTGCTAAGGACCCATTCCTCAAAGCGGTCGCGGTAGGGCTACGCACGCTGGCAAGATTCTTCCTAAAAGGCGTAGGGAAAGCCCCATGCGCAGAAACAGTCTAACAAGGAAGATAATACACGATCATTCAAAATAGGGTGAACTTTACATGAAATATCACTTTTCCTAAGTACATCGTTAATTGACTTTCTCCCCTAGGGGAGATTACAAGAAGAAAAGGATGGAAAGGAGAGGCGGGCTACAAGAAGAAAAAGATAGCATCGGGCCTCCAATGTAAGCCTGGCCCCTCCTAGACCAGCATTGCGCAGAGGAGAGGGCCAACATTATGCCGAGGAGAAGACCAGCACTACGCGGACGAGAGGGGAGCCCCAGAAGCCGAAGTCCACGAGCCTGCTGGAAGATCCAGCTGGTAGATGAGGCAGCGCCCGGGACAAAGGCCCCCGGCAAGATCACCCTGCCGGGAGGTGGAGAGGCGTGAGGCTGACGATGATGGTGTGGCCGCCAATCAGTCAGAGCTCAGGTCTTTGTATTCTGACTTGATGGCTTGGAGCTCGGACTCATTGTCGCTTTCACCGACACCGTCCTCCTCATCGCTGCCGCTCGAGGACGGGCTTTCGGTGTTGCTCGATCTCTCTTTGCAGCAGCTGAAACGGACGCCAGAGCGCCCATAAATCTTGATGGAGAGCATATCGGCCTCCGTCATTTTAAAACGAAGGACATGGCCCACCTGGAGGTTGTGGGCGCGGCCGAAGGTCTTCCAGCCGTGCCTGAGAAAAATGACGTGGTTCGCTGGGTACTCGATGTTTACCCGCGTCGTGCCGTTACAACAACCAGCCACCCGTAACCACAGGACAGGCGGCTCGTCGACCTCCATTGCCCTAGCAAAGAAGCGAGGGAGGCGCAGATGGCTCCGGAGGGGACCAACCGGCTGGAGGACGAAATCCAACACCGTCCCCTCAGCATGGGTCTCCTCAATGGAGAGGCCTGGCGTCGGAGGAGGGGGTGGAGCAACGCTCCACCTCCCTTGACCTCGGCCTCCGCGACAGCCGCTACCCCTCGCGCCTCTTCCACCACGTGAGGTCGAACCACCCCCCGCCTTAGTGGCAGAAGCGGCAGCATGATCCCGACGAGAGCTCCTCCTCGGAGCAGAGGACGGTGGCCACCCCCGAACCTACTCATGGCTAAGGGCGAGCGCTACCTAAAGGGGGGAGGACATGGAAGGGAGAACTATGGAGGTTTGCACTCGGAAGGTGGAAGGAGGATGGATGAGTAGCGCCTTCGCTAACCCCCAATTTATAGGGGGAGCACGGGGCCTGGCTCTCTCCCACTCCAAAGGATGCTTCCCAACTCCTCCAATAGCGGCGCCCTCAATCATGGGGCGAACGGCAACCGCCTCGTTGCCCCAATCCATGCCGCTGCAGTTATTGCTTTTCCCAGAGACTTTAAATCATGGGCGCCCGTTGCTGGCTCCCCGCTATGCATGCGGCGCGCATGGCGGAAATGACCTGACACAGTAATTAAAAAATTTAAACGGCTGTGCCGCGCACGTATCCCATATTCCGCATTCAATGGACATCATGGGGAAGCGCAGCAAGCGCAATGATCATGGTTGTAGGGCCCTGCCATGCACACTCGTGCACTGTTTGGGCCTGGCCCAACAACGACTCGCGACGTGTGTGGCCCAGGCCCTGGGGCTCCTGTCACTGCACTAGAGTTTTGGGCTCTCCAGTGCCCCTTACTCGTGCATGGGCAATAGTAGCCACCTTGGAAACGAGGCCCGGCAGGGACTTGCCTGATACAAACATAGAAGAATCAAGACTGCCGACAAGACCTTGCCAAAAGGGATGTTAAACTGCTAGGCAAGACAAGGCCCCGGCAAGGCGAAACCCCGACAAGGCAAAGCCCCGGCAAGGCCCCGCCAGTGCTCAGGCCAGGTGTCAATCCACCTGGACGCATGTCGTGGCGTCGACGTTGGAGGGGGCTATGCGGTGCCGATGGGACGGTCTCCTGTCCCGTCCCACAAGCGGACAGAGATGCCTAACGGTGCATTAAATGCGTTAGTGTTAGGTATGATAGAATTGTAGCTCTGTACACCCCATGTACGCACTATACGCCACTGTTGGGATCCCCTTCAGAGTATAAAAGGAGGCCCAGGTCGATACGGTAGAGGACTTTTCGACTTTTGGGACTTTCTAGCTCACACGCGTGGCAGCTACTCAAAGAGCTCCTGTAGCTAGAACCCTAAGAACACTCTCAATACAACCAAGCAGGAGTAGGGTTTCACGCATCCGTGAAGCTCGAACCTGGGTAAAGATCCTCGCGTGTTGTTCATTAGACCAGCTCTTTGCACGAGCCTTTCCCCTAATGAACCGAAAGGGGTCCCTCCGATCCCATAGGTGTTCGTTCCCCACGACACCCACTTGTGCTTAAACGATGAGTATGACCTATGATCAAGTATTATTACTTGGATCCTAAGTCAATATACTCATATATAGATGACTTTGTCATCGCCAAAATGCTTGTTAGATGCTAGTGTGTTTGTGCATGTTTGCCATGTTTTCATTTGACATCTTATTGTGTGAGCATGTTGGTCTGCATTTATTTACTCATTCGAGGACATCCAATTGTTGTCATTTGGCTTTTGGTTTTTTTATTTGCCAATTGTATGTACAAGAATGCCTAGGACCACTCCTCTAGCCATCTATGCTTTCACACCTCTTGTTCCATTCATTTTGCATCACAAAATTTGAACAAGTACTTTTCGATCTCTCTATGTGAGGAGCACTCGGAGTTCCGTATCGACAAAGGACTGACCATTAAAATCTCCCAAGTGCATCTTGGTGGAACCAACTCAAAAACTCGGTCTCACCGAATGCCAGGGTTGATCTGGTTTTCTGTATCAGTACTACCGATTCCACATTCTCGCTCACATCGAGTTTCCCTGTCAGCTATCAGTTGAGAAACTCGGTTACACCGAAAATTTAGAATCGGTGTCACGACATAGACAACGAGGGGTATATATGTTGTGGACCTAACGCTTTGTAATTCAATCCTCAAACCGTCGTGCCCAGAAACCCTAAGCTGCCGAAAAGGACCCCCTGGTCATCGCCATTGTCTTCCCGAGCGCCTCCGCCGTTGGAAGTCCACGCCGTCGACGGAATCTTCACCCCCGTCACCGTCATAGTGAAGTTGTCACCAAGATAGGGTACTATATAGATCCCTTCATGCGCTCCCCTCTCCGATTCTTGCGCATTAAGGTTTTTCCATCCATAAGCCACCATTTAAGATCGATCTGTCCACGAGAAATTCCATTAGAATAGTGAACGGTCGATTTTCTACGGTTTGCCATCCGCCCGATGAAACTCGGTGGAACCAAAGCAAACAAATCGGTGTCACCAATTTGCCCTTTGTGCTGCTGGGAATGATCTTGGTGAAACCAAGTACTCTTTTTCGGTCTCACCGAAAGGAGTACCAAGTTTCTGTTAAAGAGAAAGTCAGTCTTGGTAGCACCAAATTTTTTGCTTCGGCTGTATCGATTTTCATGTGACAAAATGCAAACCTTGACAATCTTTTGTTCAAATTTTCAAAAACTAGCTACATTTTGTGATGACTTGTCCTATTCCACTCTTCTATACTCTATTCACAGGGTCAGATATGTCGGATGATAAGGACAACCAGAATTTGCAGGAGCGGAACATTGGCATGAGTTCAGGCACTAGCCCTGGGTCCAGTTCCTTTTCAGATCCAGACACCCCTAGTTCTCATGGGTTGCCCAAGGCTGCTACTAGGACCAGGAAAAGGCTGAATTCAGATGAGGAGGATTTAGACTTTGTGCCAGAGGAGGTTCTTGCTAAGAAGCAAGAGAAGGCTACCAAGACGTCAGCAAATGAAGCCACCTCTTCCAAGAGGGTGGTCAGCAAGGTATATGCACCTCCAGAGACTATGATAACACCTAAGAGTTATAGGGCTACCATGACCATTGAGCCCCCAAGGAAGTCATTGCCTAAGAAGGCAGGAGAGACGAAGGCCAGGAAAAGGATTATCCATGTTGTTGGCAGGCCTACCTCAATGTTTTAGGACCCTGAGAAGGCTGCTGGTGCTACGGCTGAGGAGGAGGAGGAAGAGCATGTTGTCAAGGCCCCTCCCAAGAAGAAGCAGAAGAAGGTGTTGGCAGATGCTATGCCAAAGCAAGGTCCCTCCAAGAGCACCAAGTCTACACCCAAGAAGGCTGCTGCTAAGAAGTCCAAGAGGACTACCAGAGACATCCCAGTTTCTAAGAAGAACAAGGGATCCACCTTAAGAGAAGCTGATGAGGATGTTATGTCTGCTTTCATGAAACTTAGACCTCACCTTCCATAGCATAATTCTAGCCATCCACTTGTTGTTGATATGAAGAAGAAGAAGGATGCAGGTTTGAGAGAGTGGAGAGCCATTAATCCTTATTCTCAGAGGAGGAAGAAAGTTGTGGACTATAGGTTCTACACCAAGGAGCAACATGATTTATATGAGACTGTGCTGCTTGACAAGAGTCCAGCTGTGAGTGATATGAGATATGTGGACTGGAAGCACATCAAGGAGAATGAAGACTACTTCCCGAGTGTGCAAGACAACTTCAACTACATTGGCCTAGATAAGTTTGTTAGCAAAGAATTCACTGCATGGAACGATGAGATGATCATGCAATTATATTCCACTGCTCACTTCTATGGAGATGGTAGGATTGTGTGGATGACAGAAGGAGCAAGATATGAGTCTATAGTTGATGAATGAGCTGCCATCTTAGGAGTCCTAGAGGCACGGGCTGGATATATATGCGTATACTCAGAGTCCAAGGCAAGTCACAATGCCATTCGTGTTGCACAGCTTTAGTCCCACAAGCTAGGATCTATCTATCACCTCTAGGCAGGTCTCCGCACCATCAACACTATTTTGAGGCATACCTTGATGCCCAAGTCAGGTGACGAGAAGATGATCCGAGGCTACTCCATCAACCTGCTACTTCTTATTGACCAACACCAGAGATTTACAGTGATGGATCTGATAGTGGAGACTATGAAGAGGGTTGCTACTGATCAGAAGCACTCATGCTGCTATGCACCCTACATTCAGATGCTCATCAACTCCAAGCTGGAGAAGCACATCTTTGCTCTGGATAGACCCCACTTGCCCCTACAGCCAAATTTCGAGGACAACGTTGTGGTGATTGACCCAGACCATCCCACATCAGCTGCAGCTCAGGCGCGGGCACAGGCAGAAGCACAGGCATATAGAACCACTACCGCTCAAGTCCCTAGATCCAGAAACAAGCAGATGGATCTCTTGATCTCTACAGTCATGGAATTGAAGAAGGATATCAAAAGCATACTAGACGATCAGAAAATCCTTGTGGACATCTTTGAGGATAGAGTGAAGACCCTCGATGACAAGGTGGATGGGCTGACCAAGACCGTGAACGAGCTCAAGAAGGAAGTAGATGAAGCTCCTATCTTTTGCACCTCTTCTGAGTCTGATTCTGATGATGATGAGGATTGTGCACCTGTCAGGACGACTGTCCAGTTCAGGACACATACCAGGACACCTACAGTGCTAGCTCCGGAGATGAGACCTTCATCGTCTGCACCAGCTATTGTCACTTCAGCTCCATCAGCTCCTCCAGTGCCACCAGTTGCTACTCCAACTCCGTCCAGGACATCTCTAGAGGTCTTCGCCGACTCAGTTCTCTCGACCCCGACATCGACCGCCGGAGGAGATCAGCCTCAGAAGGACGATTAGCTACATCTCTTTGAACTTTTTGGTAACTTGTTGCCAAAGGGGGAGAAGTTGAATATAGATCTTTAGGCTTCGAGTGAGAGAGAGTTTGGTTTTTATTGTTGTTTTAAAAACATTTGGTATTTTGGTTTGGATATGTTATACTTTTATTGGTGTTTGATCATACACTTTAATGTGCGTTGCTACTATTTCCTATCCTTTTGATGGTTATGAGATGATCATTCACTTTGCTTCATGTGTTGTACTATAATATTAACTCTTATTACTCTCGCACACCACCAAGTTGTATGTGACATGGAAGAAGTGCCCCATGTACCTAATATATTGTGCATTTGCATTCAAACGCAAATTTAAAAATAATGCACAAATTTAGGGCGAGCTCTTGCTTATCACATAATTCTCAAAGCAACAATTATATTCATTGATTACATCATATGTTGAAGCTTTGATCTATATGTTGTCATCAATTACCAAAACGGGGGAGATTGCAAGCACATTTTCTCCCTTGGTGGTTTTGGTGATTAATAACAACATATATGCCATTGAACTAATGTTTCCACTAAGCATGTTTCAGGAAATGTTCAATGATGGGTTGGCAAAAGGATTGTGGAATACCCCAAGATGCAAGGAAATGGATTGGAAAAGCTTCAAGCAAAGAGGAATCTACATTTTACTTTCTGAGAAATCACTTTGAGTCCATAGGAAAGCCAATACTATCAAAAGGGGGTAAGGTATTGTTGGTGAACAAAATGCTCATACATGCACAAGTGATAGTCACCACATACACCCACAAGCTCTTCCACAAAAGTGTGTCTAAAGCCAAAATCGGTGCAACCAATACTTTCCACTCGGTGCCACCGATTCTCAGCCTCAGATAGACTCAGCCAAACCCTAGCCCTTCGGTGCAACCGATTCTGCTATGGTGCCACCGAGTTTAGGTTGCGAACTTCCTGTTACGCAAATTCACAAAATAGGTACCACCTAGTTTGTTGAATCGGTGTCACCGAGTTCAGCAATCTGATCATTGGTCACCTTATCAGTGCAACCGAGTTTTATGTATCGGTCTCACCGAGATTCAAAAGTTGCTACCTTTGAGGCAACTCGGTACCACCGATATTAACACAACGGTGTCACCGACTCTGACTTATTAGGTGTAACGGTTGGATTTCTGGAGATGCCTATATATACCCCTCCACCACCACCTACTCACAAGAGAAGCAGTCAGAACAGACTCCGACTCATACCAACTGATTTTCTGAGAGAGAGCCACCTACTCATGTGTTGAGATCATGTCATTCCATTCCAACCATATGTATCTAGATATCTAGCCTACCCAAGTTGCTTTCCACCCAATCAATCTCTTCCACCAAAGCCAAATCTGTGAGGGAGTTATTGTGTGTTGAGGAGTCTATCATCTTGAAGCACAAGAGCAAGGAGTTCATCGACATTATCGAGCCTATTACCTTTTGGAGGGTGGTGCCTCCTAGATTGGTTATGTGTTGATTGGGAGCCTCCTACTTCGTGTTGTGGAGTGAACCAAGAAGTTTGTAAAGGCAAGGAGATCGCCTACTTAGTGAAGATCTACCCCGACTTAGGCTAGTCCTCCGTGGACGTAGGCCATCATGGTATAGTCAAGGTTTCTTCTTCGTGGAACCCTCCATGGGTAGAGCCCGTGGACTCTCGCGATCGTTACCCTCCGTGGGTTGAAGACTCCATAAACGTAGACGTACGATAGCACCACCTATCAGAACCACGAAAAAAATGATCGCGTCTTCAAATTGCATTTGATCTTCCTACCCTTCCTTTACTACTCATGCTTGTCATTACTTTCCGATGCTATACTCATAGACATGCATGTGTAGGGTGTACTTGACTTGCTATGAATGCTAAAATCTGCCAACACTTAAAATTAGGAAAAGGTAGTTTTTTAATTGGTCAAGTAGTGTAATCACCGCCCCCCTCTAGACCTACTTTCGATCCTACACTTAGACCTCGTTTTCGATATGATGGAGCGGGCAAGTGACTTATTGGAAATAATACATGTTGATGTATGCAGTCTAATGAGTGTTGAAGCGTGCGGTGGATGTCATTATTTTCTTACGTTCACTGATGATTTGAGTAGATATGTGTATATTTACTTAATAAAATACAAGTCTGAAACGTTTGAAAAGTTCAAGCAATTTCAGAGTGAAGTTTAAGATCATTGTGAGAAGAAGATAAATTGTCTATGATATGATCGTGGAGGTAATATCTAGATTGCCAGTTTGGCATGCAACTTAAGACAATGTGGAAATTTGTTTCACAACTCACGCCGCCTGAAACACCATAGTGTGATGGTGTGTCCAAACGTCGTAGTCATGCTCTATTGGATATGGTGCGTACTATGATGTTTCTTATAGTTTTGCCACCATAATTTTGGGGTTATGCATTACATACAACTACATTCACTTTAAATAGGGCACCATCTAAATCCGTTGAGATGAAACCGTATGAATTATGGTTTGGCGGAAACCTAAGCTGTCATTTCTTAGAGTTTGGGAATGCGACACCTATGTTTGATAAGCTCGAACTCAAAGCGGACAAGTGTGTCTTCATAGGATACCCTAAGGAAACAGTTGGGTATACCTTCTATCTCATATCCAAGGGCAAAGTTTTTGTTGCTAAAAACGGATCCTTTCTTGAGAAAGAGTTTCTCTCGAAATAATTGAGTGGGAGGAAATTAGAACTTGATGAGGTTATTGAACCGTCACTTCAGTTGGGTGGTAGCACAGCGTAGAAAGATATTTCTGCGGCTCCTATAGCAAATTGAAGATGAAGCTAATGATGTTGATCATGAAACTTCAGATCAAGTTACTACCGAACCTTGTGGGTCGACGAGGACTCCTATAGCCCCTAGGTGGCATGACAATCCTATCTTGGAGGTCATGTGTTAGACAACAGTGAACCTACGAGCTATGAAGAGCGATGGTGGGCCCGGATTCCAACAAATGGCTAGGAGCCATGAAATCCGAGATAGGATCCATGTATGAAAACCAAGTATTGACTTTGGTAGACTTGCCCAATGAACAGCAGGCCATTAAGTACAAATGGATCTTTAATAAGAAGACAGACGCCGATTGTAAATGGCACCATTTATAAAGCTCGACTTGTCACAAAGTAGTTACCAACAAGTTCAAGGAGTTGACTACGAGGAGACTCTCTCACTCGTAGCGATGCTAAAGTTTGTTCAAATTATGTTAGGAGTTGCTATATTTTTCAAATATGAAATCTGGCAGATGGATATCAAAACATCGTTTCCTTAACAGTTTCCTTGAGGAAAGGTTGTATGTGATACAACCATAAGGTTTTGTCAGTCCTAACGATGCTAAAAGGTATGCAAGCTCCAGTGATCCTTCTATGGATTGGAGCAAGCATCTCATAGTTGGAATATACGCTTTGATAAGGTGATCAAATATTTTGGGATTACAAAGTTTGTAAGAAACTTGTATTTACAAGAAAGTGAGTGGGAGCACTATAGAATTTCTGATAAGTATATGTGGATGACATATTGTTGATCGGAATGATGTAGAATTTTTGGAAAGCATAAAGGGTTTTTTGAAAGGAGTTTTTAAAAGGAAGACCTGGATAAAGCTACTTGAATATTGGGCATCAAGATCTATAGAGCTAGATCCAGACGTGTGATAAGATTTTTCAATGAGTACATACCTTGAGAAGATTTTGGAAGAGTTCAAAATGGATCAGTCCAAGAAGGAGTTCTAGCCTAATTTGTAAGGTGTGAAGTTGAGTAAGACTCAAATCTCGACCACGGCAGAAGAAAGAGAAAGGATGAAGGTCATCCCCTATGCCTTATCCATAGGCTCTATATAGTACGCCATGCTGTGTACCGCACCTGGTGTGTGCCTTGACATGAGTCTGTCAAGGGGTAAAAGAGCGATCCATGAGTGAATCACTGGATACCGGTCAAAATTATCCTTAGTAACTATAAGACTAAGGAAATGTTTCTCGATTATGGAGGTGATAAAGAGTTTGTCGTAAAGGCTTACGTCGATGCAAGCTTTGTCACCAATCTCGATGACTCTGATTGGCAAACCGGATACGTATAGTGGGTAGTCATTTGGAATAGCTCCAAGTGGGGCATAGTAGCAGCATCTACAGTATGGCATATAGATTTGCAAAGTAGACACGGATCTGAATGTTGCAGACCGTTGACTAAAACCTCTCTCACAAGCAAAACATGATACAACCCCAGAACTCATTGGGTGTTAATCACATGGTGATGTGAACTAGATTATTGACTCTAGTGCAAGTGGGAGACTGTTGGAAATATGCCCTAGAGGCAATAATAAATTAGTTATTATCATATTTCCTTGTTGATGGTAATCGTTTATTATCCATGCTAGAATTGTATTGATCGGAAACTCAGATACATGTGTGGATACATAGACAACACCATGTCCCTAGTGAGCCTCTACAAGACTAGCTTGTTGATCAGAGATGGTCAAGATTTCGTGATCATAGACATGAGTTGTCATCTGATAAAGGGATCACATCATTAGGAGAATGATGTGATGTACAAGACCCAAACTATAAACTTAGCATATGATCCTGTCAGTTTATTGCTATTGTTTTCTGCATGTCAAGTATTTATTCCTGTGACCATGAGATCATGCAACCCACTAACATTGGAGGAGTACCTTGTGTGTATCAAACGTCGCAACGTAACTGGGTGACTATAAAGGTGCTCTATAGGTATCTCCGATGGTGTCTGTTGAGTTGGCATGGATCAAGACTGGGATTTGTTACTCCGTATGACGCAGAGGTATCTCTGGGCCCACTCGGTAATACAACATCACAAGAAGCTTGCAAGAAATGTGACTAAGGGGTTAGTATTGTGTTACGGAACGAGTAGAGAGACTTGCCGGTAACAAGATTGAACTAGGTATAAAGATACCGACGATCGAATCTCGGGCAAGTAACATGCCGATGGACAAAGGGAATTGCATAGGGGATTGATTGAATCCTTGACATCGTGGTTCGACTGATAAAGATCTTCAAAGAATATGTAGGAACCAATATGGGTGTCTAGGTCCCGCTATTGGTTCTTGACCGTAGAGGTGTCTCGGTCATGTATGCATAGTTCTCAAACCCATAGGGTCTGCACACTTAACGTTTGGTGTCCATTTAGTATTGTTGAGTTATGTCTGTTGGTGACCGAAGGTTGTTCGGAGTCCCGTATGAGATCCTGGACGTCACGAGGAGCTTCGGAATGGTCCGGAGGTAAAGATTTATATATGTGAAGTCATATTTTGGCTATTGGAAAAGTTTCGGGGGTTTTCGGTATTGTACCGCGAAGCTTTCAAAAGGTTGTGGAAGGTTCCAGAGGGTTCCAGAGGAGTCCTGAAGGGTCCCTCTAGTCCCTATGACATGCATGGGCTGTAAGGGGGCGTCCAAGCCTTGTTGGGACAGCCCCCAAGGTCCCATGTGGCTAGGGGGTAGGAAACCCTAAAGGGGAAGGCACCTAGGAGGTGCCTTGGGGAGGGAGGACTCCTCCCTCCTGGCCGCCGCACACTTCCTTGGAGGAAGGTCTAGGTGAGGGATCACTATAAGTGTGTGTCTAGAGGGGGGGGGTGAATAGACTTCTAGCACAAATTTAAACCTACACAATATCAAAAGTTAATGGTTGGCAGATTTTAGCAATTATAGCAAGTCTAGCACACCCTACACATGCAAGTCATCTATTATAGCAATGGAAAGTAACGACATTGCACATGGAAGTAAGGAGTTGAGATAGGGAGATCAAACGCATGAGGGACACAAAGATTTTTCCCGTGGTTCCGATAGGTGGTGCTATCGTACGTCCACGTTTATGGAGACTTTAACCCATGGAGGGTAACGGTCGCGAGAGTCCACGGAGGGCTCTACCCACGGAGGATTCCACGAAGAAGCAACCTTGTCTATACCATGATGGCCTACGTCCACAGAGGACTAGCCTAACTCGGGGTAGATGTTCACGAAGTAGGCGATACCCTTGCCTTTACAAACTTCTTGGTTCACTACATAACACAAAGTAGGAGACTCCCAAGCGACACCTAACCAATCTAGGAGGCACCACCCTCCAAAAGGTATTAGGCTCGATAGTGTCGATGAACTCCTTGCTCTTGTGCTTCAAGATGATAGACTCCTCAACACTCAATCACTCTCTCACAGATTTGGCTTTGGTGGAAGAGATTGATTGGGTGGAAATAAACTTGGGGAGGCTAGAGATCAAGATTCATATGGATGGGATGGAATAGCTTGATCTCAACACATGAGTAGGTGGCTCTCTCTTAGAAATCTAATGGGATAAGTGGGGATCTGTTTTGAGTGCTTCCCTTGCGAGTGAGTGGTGGTGGAGGGGTATATATAGGCATCTCCAAAAATCCAACCGTTACACCTAAAGTGACCAACTCGGTGACACCGAAGTATAAAACTCGGCGGTACCGAGTTGCTCCAAAGGTAGCAACTTTTGAATCTCGGTGAGACCGATACAAAGATCTCGACAGTACCGATAAGGTGACCAATAGTCAGATTCCACAACTCGGTGACGCCGATCCAAAATCTCAGAAATTCTGATTTTAAGAATCGAGGCAACAATATGTTGGGAAGTTGAACTCGGTGGCACCGATGCAGAATCAGTTGCACCGAAGATCTAGGGTTTGGCCGGGGTCTGTCTGAGATGGGAACCGGTTTGGATAGAGTGGGAAATATTGGTAATACCGATTTTCATGATAGGCTTGGACAAACTTTTGTGGAAGAGTTTGTGGGTGTTTTTGCTAACTATCACTTGTGCACGTGGAGCATTTTGTTCACCAACAGTACCTTACCCCCTTTTAATAGTGTAACGACCCGAACCTGATAAGATTCGATGTCTCTGTTCTTATGTGCTAGTCCCTGGATCGATTCGCTAGCACACATAGTACATAAGAATATCAAAATAACAAGTGCATCATTTTACTATATCGTTGATCCAAAATTTATAAGGTATTAAAATGTCGTAGCACATAGCTAGCTTTATTCAATAATGACAGTGGAAAAGTAGCATAAACAAACGATGAATCCCATCAATGCCCACTTGCGAAAATGTTGAGTGAAGACTCGCGACCCTACTATATCTCAATGATCATCTGAACACCCTGCAACATGATAAGTTGCAGCCACAAAGGGTCAATACATTGAATGCATGGGCAAATCACACATAATGATATATAGCAAAACTACATCTACAAGCAAGGCATGACAAACAAAACACTCAAATTCGGTTGGCATAAACTAACTTCACCTACCTCAAAAAAGGTTTACTCAAAACAATGGACCATCCCATGAGAACCCAAGAGATCCTAAATGAACATGACAAGAACTTGAGAAGTCTCAAGTGCTCTTTGTCAGTGGTGAATTCTCTAGGGACCGTAGAGCGCTCTACCACGGACGCATTCACATGATTTAAATCCCGAACTAGGTCAAGTGCGTTCTGTTAGTGGTGCATTCTGTATGGACAATAGAGCGCTCTGCCAAGAAACATTCATCTGATGAAAAGTCCCGAGCCTACAGCTATACACACACACACACCACTTTCATGAAACACTCATGCAAGCCCACGTCTACCATAACAAATCCAAGCATACAATTGAACAACACAAACAAGAGAAGCACATGGCGACAAGCAATACAGGAATCATCCAAACATGTAAAAGGTCACATTAATGCATAGCAGACATATAGGATGAGCATAATCAAAAGTGAAACTTGCCTTGAATGGTGCTGAAGTATTCTAACGCTTAATTCTGATTCGCTTCACACTCCAGACAATCTATACGCCCAACGAAAGCATCGATAAATAAATTGTACTCACGTATCACCAAAATAAAGTCAACAACAAAGAATTCAAATAAAACTCAAATAACATAAACATATCAATAGGTATATATTATATGCATGCTAATAGGATCAAAATGCAAAAGGAATCAGTTAAATTGGATTAACAGTTTGAATAATATGGCCTCCACAAGGTTGAATTCAAATTTAAACAAATTCAAATTTGAATAGTTCAATAGTGTGAAATTTTTGTTCTACTAGATTCTACTGATCAAGACGAGTATACGGGTCAAGAGATATGACCAAAACAAAATTCCACTAAAATTTGTCAAAACTATCGAATGGCTGCTACTGTTATTACTGCGGTGCCACATGGCGCAATGGGAATGGTCGCAGGGTGTGCGCTCTTATTGCTAAAGAGTGAGCATCCGTTGTTTATTAGAAAACGGTTCGGAAATAAAAATAAAAGGGCGATGTAATCTCAGCTATTGGAGAGACATCGGATGGAAGAGGGCGGCTCACCAGAAAAGAATAGAGTTGGGTTCACCAGACTTGGAGGAGAAGGCCGCGAGCGGCTCGGGTGTTGATAGGGCGTCTCTCCAGAGGGTCCTCCGGGTCAATAAGGAGTAGGACGGGGTCCGGTGCGTCGCGGTGATGGCGATGGTCCCTTCCAGCACGTCGGTTGCTTCCTTTGGTGACGACAGCAAGCGGCAGGTGACGAGGGGAACTCCGGCGAGATGTGAGGAGCGTGGGGAGCTCATTTCTGTGCGAGTCTGTGGTCCAAATTACAGCAGGGAGATATAGGACTCCAAGTGTAAGAAGACAGCGAATAAAGGACATACAGGGAACCTTGGGTGGCACTGGAATTGACGGTGGCAGGAGCTTCGGGGCAGTGGATCTTGCCGAGCTCGATTTTCTCGACCTAGGGCACGGGAAGGTTCAATTTGGCGAAAAATCGGACGAGCCCGAGGTGTATGTTACTTATAAGGAAGGATGTGGTAGTGCGGTAGGGACAGCGGATCGATACAATTCGATCGAATCGGGTTCGAGAGCAGAGGGAATCTCGTGCATCAGGAGGAGTCCGGTCTGAGGTAGAAGATGTCCTCGCGGGGCCCAGTTTCAGCGGGACAGAGGAAAAAACGAAAAGGAGCAGGGAGTTCCGGGGTGGGTTGTGGCCTACATTGCTGTTGGGCCAGCCTGCTGCTGCTATCCAGCGCGCTAAGCAATAAATAGAAATGGACTGCCCCTGTACAGCCCGATAAATACTATACTCTGAGAATTATAATACTCCCTTTGTCCCAAAATAAGTGTTTTAAGTTTAATACAACTTATACTAGAGATAGTACAAAGTTGAGACAGTTTTTTATTCCTCACAAAAAAGTTGAGACAGTTATTTTGGGATGGAGGGAGTACTCTACAGGGCAGCTATTTGGCTGAAATATAAAACAACATGCCTTCTAAAAAAATCCCTCAACACACAGTAAAATATGATAGCAATCTTGTAAAAGAGTGAACATTTTTTTCCATGTCAAATAAAATTTTGCAAACTTAGTTTATGCAATAGGTGCTAATAAGGAGCACTAAAACCAACTCTAAAATAATTTTGAGTTTCTAATGTTTCCAAATATAGATCCTGTGAAATCCAAACAATACTCTAAGCATTACCAACTATTGTTTTCATAGGGGATAAGTCATACTATATCCTCTCCAAATTATTTTGCCTTGAGTTGGAAACATATTCAATATTCCGAAAATTCGAATACGCATAGAAAAAGATGCAAGAGAATGATCCTATTAACATTCCAAATCTGAAAATTTGGGATATTACAAATATTATTGTCTTTTCTATAGACTCAAAATGATTTCTCATAAAGTAAGATGTAGAGTCTTCTTGCTTGAAGCTTTGCCAATGCTATTCCTTCTCCTTCTTCTCCTTGGGGATACTCTTCACACTCCTTAGCCAACCATCTCTGTGGATTTTATCTGAAATACACTAGATAAAAGTGTTAGTCCAAGAGACAATGTATGTCGTCATGCATTATCAAGACCACCAAGGGAGCATATTGTGCTTTCAATCTCCCCCTTTTTGGTAATTGAACAACATACAATCAAAGTTTCAATTTAAGACATGCCGAAATATGTGAAGACTTTGAAGGATACATGACTAACACAAGCACCCCCTAGATGTGTGCAATCCATTTTGAGGATAGTTGCTTTTGAATGCATGAACACACACATAGTAGGATGGACATGAGAAGTCATGTATATCTTGACAATATGCATAAAAAATATGTGAAGGAAATGATTTCATGTGCAAGATTCATGCTTGCAAACAATATGTGCAAGAAGCAAGAGATCATCTTGAACAAGAATATGATGCATATACTTACCTTGAGGTCCTTGAGCATTTAACAGTAGGAACACACTTGAGAAAACCATGTTAGGAAACATAAGTGTATTCTAAAAGTGCAAATGCAATTGAAACCAAGAGTACGAAGATATGGAATAATAAAAGTTTAGAGTTTCTCCCCTAGATTTGGATTTGAAAGTTTTCCTCTCTCCCTGAATCATAACATGTAGATATTGAGAGTAGGTAGGGTTGAGAAAAGTCTAAAGCATATGAGAATCAAATTTAAGTCAAATTTAATTAGATTCATTCTTTATTCCTTCTCATCTCTTCTTCTTAAGAAGTGTTTTTTTATAAGGGATCCTCGGTATTTCTCCCCCTTTATCTTGTTAAGTTTGCGCTTCTTCTTTTCATGATTATGTCTCCCCTTGAAGCATGAATGCTTAGATATTTATCCCTTTAGTATAATATCTCTTCCTTTGGTATTATCTCTCCCTTTTAGTATAAGCTTTGAAGCTTTGGTATTTCCCCCCCTTTGGCATTAATTTCCAAAAAGGGACTCTCAAGGGACAGATAAAAGGAATCATTGAGTGGGTATTGATCTTGGAGATTAAGGGTCATTGAGACCATTTGAGACAAGGGTTCCTTGAAGACAATTTTCTCTCCTCCCCCCTAAGATCTGAAAACCTTCAATTTTTGTCCTCCTTTGATGTAGGGATCCTTGATATTTTTTTGAATTATACCTCTTGATGTTTCTCCCCCTACATCATTTGGATCATTGATCTGACCATAAGTTAAAACAGAAAAAATGCATAGGGTCGGTGGCTCCGAGGCAAAAAGGTGTTGCCAGCGCTAATATGTGATTTTGCAGTTTGATTGCAATATCGGTGAGACTGGGTTTTTAGGATCGGAGGTTCCGAGATGGAAAACAAAAACTTGACAAAATGATTTTTGGCTATTTTGTCAAATGCAGTTTTTCAGAAGGTCTCAAAAAGAGTCACAAATATTTGCAATGAATTTTTGAAGGATTTGCAATGAATTTTCAGAAAGATTTGCAATGATTTTTCATCTAGGTTATAGTTGAATGGAAATGTCAATGAGCAACAAAACAGAAAATCTCCATTCATTTCTTATAACTAGATGATGGGTGGTGACTGGTCGCCTATGTTAGAGTATATTGACTTAAGGAGTCAAGCAAGGATACTTGATCATAAGTCATACTCATCGTTAAGCTCGAAATGGGTTACTATTTTTTGTTTAAGCATTTTTATGTCTTCATATCACTTGAGTTGCTTTATCCCATGACTTGGAGTAAAGCTATATCAAGGATATGAGTACATACCTTTGAGGGATGTTGATGATGTGGCTTGTTAGTGAACTTGATGAGAATGCTCGAGGTTGATGAGGTTCATCATGAGTTGGGAGCAATCCCTTTTGTTTTGGTTCACTTATCACCTGCATAGGTTAGTCACACAAGGAAGAACATGATATATTCAAATGACATGATATCAATTATAGGTTGATTCCAATTGAGAAATCCAAATTCATGTCAAGGATATGTTTTGTAGTCTTCTTCCTTTCATCACCAGAGAGAGGTGTGGATACTTGGTCATGACAAGATTACTTAAGATATGAGTTGATGGTAGTCTTGTGGAGTGTTGTTCTTCCAAGTACCTACAAAAGGGTTAGAAGCAATACAAGGGAGCATAGAATTCCAAGGTACATGATATTCATGGTAATGATAGCATGGAATGGTTAAGTAAGCTCATCCCCTTGCATGCATCCGAGTGAGCTTAGCTCAAGTTTGAAGCATCAATGATGTTCCACTCACTCCTCAAGTGACAAAACACTTTTTCATCAAGTGGCTTAGTAAAGATACCGGCCAATTGATTGTTAGTATGAATATGCTTAAGATTAATGTCTCCTTTGGCAACATGATCACAAATGAAATGATGTCGAACTTGAATATGCTTAGTTCAAGAATGTTGCATGGGGTTATGACCAATCTTAATAGCACTTTCATTGTCACAGAGTAATGGAACATTTTTCACATGTATTCCATAATCCTTAAGCATTTGTGTCATCCATAGCAATTGTGCACAACACGGTCTGGCGACAATATACTCAGCTTTGGCGGTAGACAGAGATACCCAGTTTTGTTTCTTGGAGGACCAAGACACAAGAGAGATACAAAGAAATTGATATGTACCCGAGGTGGATTTTCTATCAACCTTGTCACCTATACAGTCCGAGTCAGAGTAGCCAACAAGATTAAAGGAAGATCCATTGGGATACCAAATGCCAAAGTTTGGTGTATGTATCAAGTATCTCACAATACGTTTCACGGCCAAAAGATGACACTCTTTAGGTGCAGCTTGATATCAGGCACACATGCACACACTAAGCATAATATCGAGACGGGAGTCTCATAAACATAACAATGAACCAATAATTGATTGATAAACCTTTTGATCAACCGGTTTGTCCTCCTTAGTGAGATCAACATGTCCACTAGTAGGCATGGGATTTTTCATACCTTTGCACTCTTGCATGTTGAACTTCTTGATCAAGTCCTTGGTGTACTTGGTTTGAAAGATAAATGTACCTTCTCTCATTCACTTGATTCGTAGACCAAGGAAGAATTTCAGCTCACACGTCATAGACATCTCATATTTCTCTTACATCAACCTTCCAAATTTCTCACTAAACTATGGGTTAGTGGATCCAAAGGTGATATCATCCACATAAATTTGGCACACAAATAATTCACCATTAACTCTCTTTGTGAATAAGGTAGTGTCAATTTTACCAATTTCAAAACCTTTTCAATAAGAAACTTCGTTAGGCATTTATACCAAGCATGAGGAGCTTGCTTAAGACCATATAAAGCTTTGCGAAGTTTGTAGACGTGGTCAGGTTTCTTAGGATTCACAAATCTGGGAGGTTGTTTAACATAGACTTCCTCCTCTATTTCTCCATTCTAAAAGGCACTTTTTATATCCATTTGGTAAAGAGTGATGTCATGGTGATTGTCATAAGTAAGAAGAATTCGAATAGCTTCAAGTCTAGCAGCGGGGGCATAGGTCTCACCGTAGTCCATAGCTTCGACTTGCATATATCCTTGGTCTACGAGACTCGTCTTGTTGCGTACAACTTGACCGTCTTCATATTGCTTGTTTCAAAACACCCATTTTGTACCGATGATGTTGTGCTCATCTTGGGCTTCTCCACGAGTGTCCACACTTTGTTCCTCTCAAAGCTGTGAAGCTCTTCATGCATCGCGCTCACCCAATCCGGGTCTTCAAGAGCTTGTTCAACCTTCAAGGGTTCAATGCTAGAGGTGAAAGAATAATTCTCAAAAAAGTAGCTAAGCGAGTTTTAAAGCGAGAGATTTTCCTAGTTTATATGTCACCAAAGATTTGGTTTAGAGGATGGTTCTTGGTCACTTGTGCTCGAACTCGGGGTGTAAGTGCATCTAGTGCCCCTTTGTGATTTTGGTGTATTGAAGACTTATAGGTTAAGAGACTAATGCGTTTGTAAGTGTACACATGCTCTATAAGTCGTTGAGGAGTTTGATATATTCAAAGATTATCGACCCCTAAAAATGAATGTATTCAAGTGAAGACTTTGGTGAAGACTTTGGTATTCCCTGAAGACTTTGAAAATGAGGAAATTGGTGTGACCTTGAAGATATGAACGAGGACTATGAAGTGTGAAGACTTTTGTTTTTGTAGTTTCCTTTCCTTTCCATGAGTCAGAGGAAACACCATACTGCTAAAGGGGGCCAAGGTAATATGAAGGAAAATTTCCAAATGATACTCAACTCAAAAGCCTCAACCTATCCAATCCTTCGAGTGAAGCCTTTGGAAATCTCTTACGGTTCAGTCAAGTTCTTCAGTGACAGAGACGATGTTCTTCTGGTCTTTGAGGAAATTGGTCTGGCTTGGGAGTTAGGATTTCTCTAGTGTGAATTGCCTACCGTTGTTGTGCTTAGTGCCAGTTGTCCCCAATCATCTTCCACATAACGGTCATATCATTGGGGGCATTTATGTCTTATCATGTCAGGTTGCACCCTGGCTACAAATAGCCACCCCCACAACCACTAGTTGGTTGGCTGCTTTGAGAGAGAACCAACACTTGTCATTTGAGAGCAACCCATCCTCCGAGGACTTTGAGAGAAAATCATCAGTGAGGAAAAAACCCAAAACCATACCACCAAACCCAAAGTGATTTATCATCACTGAAGAGATTGTTCCTGTGTGGAATCGATGCTTGTTACCTTTGAATATTGTGTATCTTCCAGACGGTTAGGCGTCATGATCTAGTGCATCCTGCAGTCAATTGGGGATCGCTGAGTGACCGTGGTCTAGAGCATCTAGCAGTAAATTATGGATCGCCGGGTGACCAGTTTGTGAGGGTTTTGGAAGTCTACCCTAAAGACTTACTATGAGTGTTGGGCGAGGACTGTGTGACCTTAGCACAAGGAGAATACGGTAAGGACTGTGTATCCTCTAGTTTAAATATCAGGCCACTCCGAACCAGACATACGACTATCACAGCAGTTGGAACAGGGTCATCAAACCATTGTCTTCATCGAGCTACATGGTTCTATTTCCTCAACCCTTTCATTTCCTCATATACTTGTTGATAAAATTGATCGTTACTGTTTGAAGAATTTGACTGAATACTTTCTCAATTTCCTCACCTCAAATTCTTCAAGTTACCTTGTTCCTCACCTACTTATCCTATATCACACTACTTGTAATCTATGCATGCTTTATTTCATCATGATGACTATATTGTTGCTATGTTTCTCATGCACTTGAGTACTTATTCCGCTGCTAGTTATTCATCACATTTCAAATTCCTCAAGTTGAAATTCCTTAGTGATGAATTTGTAAAAATCGCCTGTTCACCCCCCTCTAGCCGATATAACGCACTTTCAATTTGTATCAGAGTAAGGTACTCCCTTGTTCTGTGTGATTTTGGTTTAACCACCTGGAGTTCTAGTTATGTCGACTGCAGGTATGATCAAGGTTTTCGCAAGTTGTCCTACCTTCGATGGGTCGGACTATCCCTACTAGAAGAACAAGATGCACATGCATCTTGAGGCAATTGGCAACGATCTCTGGTATGTTGTGGAAAATGGTGTTCCCTCTGGTACTCCCACGGTCACTGCTGCTGATGTGAAGAGATTCAAGCAACTCGATTATCAAGCGAAGAATATCATCTGTGGCCATCTAAGCAAAGGTCGGTATGGCAGAGTGAGTGCTTTGGAGTCTGCTAAGCATATCTAGGATAGGCTGTCCAAAGTCAACGAAGGTGTTTCCACTCAATGTGACTCCCGTGTTGATGTACTTCACAATTTCTTCAACCGCTTGAAAAGACTCGACAATGAGAATGTTCAGAAAACTTTTGATTGTCTCACCGATATCTCCAACGAGCTTCAAGAACTTGGTGCCACTGACATCACCGACCACGAGGTGGTGAAGAAACTACTGAGATCTCTTGATTCCTCATTCGATACACTGGCTTTGATGATTCAAGAGCGTGGAGACTACAAGTCACTTGATCCTGCTGATATACTTGACAGACTAAATACTCATGAATTCCAACAAGCTGAGAAGAGAAACCTCTATGGGCCAAGCTATGGAAGATCTTGTGCACTGAAGGCAAGGGCAATTTCCTCATCCGAAGGCAAAGAATCTGATAGTAGCCTTGGTGATCCTGAAGAACTGAGTTAGGAGCTGGCAATGCTTGTGAGGAAATTCCAGAAGTTCTCAAGGAGAGGCCGATTTGGAAAGTCATCAAAAAGTGGCTTGAAGAAATCAGATTCCTTAAGCAACTACAAGAAGAGAACTTGTCACAAATGCAAGAAATCTGGCCACTTTATCTCTGACTGTCCTCTCTGGGAAAAGAATCAAAGAAGAAGAAATACAAGGATGATAGTTCTGATGACTCAAGGAAAAAGAAGAAAATTTCAAATTCTTCATCTTCAAAGTCCTCATCGCACAAGAAAATGGTTCCAGAAAGCCTTGGGCTTCATTGGCAAGGAAATGGATTCTGAAGAAGAATCTGAAGAATACGAATAAGAGGAAGAACCTAAGGTGGAATCAGAATCTGGTGTTGCTAGCCTTGCTCTCGCTACTACTTTCGTTAGTAAGTCCGTCTTCAACAAGGAATAAAATGACTACACCAACGACTCTGACGTCAGCAATGATGATTATGCTCCCACCTATTGCTTCATGGCTAAAGGTTTCAAGATACACAAGCATCATTCCTCATCTGAATCAAGTGAAGGTGAATCTGATGAATATGTGAAACCTAGCTATTCCAAACTTGCTAATATTGCTAGTAAGCAACAAAGTGCACTTGAAAAGCTTCACAATCTGTTAGACAAAAGCGATGATCTGTTGAATGAGGAAGTGGATCAGATTCAAACTCTAACTGATGACCTCAAAAGTCTTCAGTTAAAGTATGATAACCTTCAGAGTCATCATAATGCTCTCTTAGTCGATGATGAGAAGCTTTCTTATGAATTTCTTCAAAGAAAGCAAGATCTTGAGAAATTAAGAGTGTCTCATGAGGATCTCCAAAGGGAAAACGATTCCTTACTGGCTCAACAGATCAGTACCGCTCAGGAAGAATTTGTTCCACCTTGTTTCAAATGCATCAAACGTGAAACTGTTAATTATTCACCTGAATGTTCAAATGCTTCTATTGTTGCAAATTCTTCAACTATCCCCGTGGTCACAAATTCCTCATCTCAGGATACCACAAGTATCACTGAGAAAAATGCAGGGTTGAAGGAATTATATGTGACGGGCATATACAAAAGTCTCAAAGAGCATCAAACCCTTTTGCGGTGTGCTAAAAAAGCAGATTCTGAACAGGAACCCTAGGAAAGAGGGTATTGCATTTGAGAGGAAACTCAATCCTGATGGATCCTACTGGAAACCTGAGCAGTACCCCAAAACCTCATGGGTTGCTGCAAAAGGACCTGTCGTAGATCCATCCACTTTATCTGGCTTTACTTGTAAAACTTCATATTCCTTTGATGAGTCAATTGACTCCAACTACAAATTCTTCAAAATCAGTATGGTGAAGCATTTGTCAGATTTGTTGGAACTAACTACAAGAATGGTTCACCTATGAGGAAAATCTGGGTTTCCAAGAGCTGGTTGGAAAATCTTCAAGTGAAAGTCATCACGACACCACCTATGAAGAAAAAGAACCCTAGATCAAATTCCTCATATGGACCAAAGTCTTTGCTTGGCCCAAATTCCTCAAATGGTCAAAAGTATTATTCTCGTGCTAATGCATCTGTTTCATAGGGAAAATCTAAGAGTTCTGAATATGTGCATTATTCTTCAAATCATTATGTTCATAAGTCCTCGAAGAATTTCTCTGCTTATTCATATGAGTACTCTAACGTAACAGCCCAGGACCGACGCTCTAGTAGATTCCCCTTTTATTCCATTGCCATCTTGTATTTCGTCTGTTTGTCGCATTCATCATAGCATCATTCACATCATGTGCATAGCAGCATCACTTATTTTTGAAAACTTGCATCCATTCGTGCTTGTCGGTTCTCTCCATTCTTGCCGTTGCCCGTTTCGAGACAAACCACAGATGCACGCGCCCGCGGCATCGATAAAATATTGTTATTAAAATGCATATAAAACTTTCTCGGATTGGGTCGGAACATGGTGTGCGGTCTTGTTATATTGTAGGTACGCCACCTCTAAAATTTCGTCGCAATCAGAGTTGTTTGATATTCCAACGGTTGCCCGTAGCTGCACCGTCATTGGGTTATTCGTCGGGCATTTTCGGTTTTGCAAAACTCCGTTGTCGGGCCAGAATTCTTTCTCTCTTCACCTCCTAGCCCAACTACATAGACCACTAGCCAACCTAGCCCCTCCCTCCGTTCGTGGTCATCGGATCGCGATCAGACGGACGAGACCCAACCAACCCCTAGTGGCATTCCCTATTTAAACCCCCATGGAGAGAGCCCCCTCACTCTCTAGGTTCCCCCATGTAAAATTGCAGTCACCCCCCTAGAAAACCCAACCTTCTAGCCCCTCATCCCTCCAATCCCGAAATCCACTCCTCCCCCTCCATTTTCAGCCCTCAGATCCGCAATTAGAGGCCAAAATTCGTCCCTGCAGCCTGCCAGACATTGTCCGTGGCCAACCCGGACATGTCCGGCGACTACAAAGCGCAGCGTGCAGCCCGCACCTGAGCCAGCAAACTTCGCCCGTGCCGTCAGAGCCTCTCCAGCGACCCCATGCTGCCCCGTCGGAGAGGGCCTAGCCTCACGCCGCTGTCGGGTCGACCTCGCCTTCCCCCGCGATTCTCTCCTTCCTCTCCCCATGCCCGAGCTCACCGTGGTCTCTCTTTCTCTAACTCTTGTAGGAAACCACCATGGACCTCTGACTGAAGCTCTGCTCGCAAGACCCTTGCCGGAGAACGCCATCCTATGCCCGGTCCGGCCAACCCCGCCTTCGTCCACGCCTCCGCCTTGGCTCCACCCTCACCGGATCCTGCCGCTGCACCCGCAGGAGGTTGCCGCCTCCTCTGTTCGTCCTGCGTGCATGGGGATCGAGCAGGAGTGCTTGAGCGAGCTGCATTGACTCTCTTAGCCATGCTCATGGCTTCAACGCCCGTGTGGGCCATGAATCCGCCAAGTCCTCCACCAACCGGCCCGATCTAGCCCGAGGTGAGCCTCCGCCTGGCCCATCGCCTCTTTACTACTCGAAGCCACATTGTGCTAGAACCTCCTTCCTAGTTCGACTAGCAGCCGAGCGAGATGCTCATCCAGGGGGTCTGGGGTTCGAATCCCAGACACACCCATTTTGGCTTTTATTTTGCTCATCCGTACTTTTGTGTCCTGCAGGGGGGCAGATCCGTTTTAGTAGGTAGATTAGCTCATGTACCCTATTTTGCATCACAACTTGAATCGTAGCATACTGGTTAGCATCACTGTTATTTTACCCGGATGGCCAAGGATCAAATCCCCATGGCTACACCTCATTAATCTTATTTTTTGTTACTTGTACAATGCATGGCATATACATTTTTAAAACGCTCTTAACCTTCAAATGGTTTTCCCAATGTAAACAAATTTTATATGGATATGTTCGGGATTTGATCTATTTTCTGTTGGTACAATTTTTGCATTTGTTTAAATTGTTTAGCTACTGTTTTGTCTAGATGAATTGCGTGTAGATTGTTTAGGGTCATATGGGCAATAAAAACTTCGGTTTGTCATAACTAAATAATCGTGCATCGGATGAAAATGTTTTATATATGTGGAATGCTTAGAATTTTATGTAGTTTCACAAAACCCAATTTCACACATGTTTAAAATGCTTAAGCCTGCTCTTTATATTAAATTGCGCGATATGCCATGCTAAACCGGTTTATTTACATAACTAATAAACCATAACTCCGATGCAAATGTCTTATATATGTAACTTGACTAGAAAATCGTGTAAAATCTCATGCCACACATTATTTCCATGTTTAATAAATATAAAATTGTGTTAGGACATATCTGGACCAAATTCATAATTTGCATATGGGGACGTTTCGGATATTCTATATGTTGCTTCCGGGCCCATTTAAAATGCCTAGATGATATAGTTGTTCATGCTTCACCTCTTGCTATGTCTAACAACATTTAACATCGATGTGTACCTAAACAGGTATGAACTAAGTAATTCAAGCGTGGAGTTTTGTCAATATGCAACGAGTTGCATATTGAGCTTCACTTTAATGTGTAGTAGTTGTTTGTTGTTCTTGCCATGTCATGCCTTGCATAACTAAATGAACATGCATGATATTGGTTTGTGCATCATATCATGCATATGTTGTGGTGTACCATGTGTTGATTGTTGTTTTTGGATTACTTGTTCTCGATAGAGTTACGAAAGCGTTTGGAGTGTGAGGATTCATTTGACTACGTTGGCTCGTCTTCTTCATGGACTCGTGCTTCTTCCAAGCGGGATCCCAGGGAAGATGACACATTTCCATGGATACCACTACTATCATTGCCATGCTAGATGTCTCGTTTTCTATCGCTATGTCACGCTACCTACCACTTGTTGGACAAGCCTCCCAACACTGCCATGAAAGCCTCTAACCCCTCCACATCCTAGCAAACCTTTGTTTGGCTATGTTACTACTTGCTCAACCCTTCTTATAGCATTCCTAGCTGCAGGTGCAATTGCTTTCATGTGTTAACATGGACATTCTTTTGATATCACAATATTATTGCTACTAATTTAATGCACATATACACTTGGTAAAGGGTAGAAGACTTGGCCTTTTGCTTGGTGTTTTGTTCCACTCTTGCCGCCCTAGTTACTTGTGAACCGGTGTTATGTTCCATAATTGAGCGCTCCTAACATGCTTGGGGTTGTTATGGGGACCCCCTTGAATTTTGTTTTGGGATAAAACTTATCTAGTAAGGCCCAACATTGGTACTACATTTGCCTAATAACTAATAAATTACGTAGGGACCCGCCGGCACCCGCGGATCTTTAATCAACCCCTGGGCCAGTGCTCCTCATGAGTGTTAGTCCAACCCGTCAACCGCCGCTGGCTACCAAGGGCAACTCTGCGACTGGCCTACCAGAAGTTTGGACAATCCGTCGTGTCCTGAGAACGAGATATGCGGCTCCTATCGGGATCGTCAACACATCGGGCGGCCTTGCTAGATTTGTTTTACCTTTCTCAAACGTCTTGCATGAGGAATTCCGTTTTACTTCAGGCTATCTCGAGGTGTGGTCTTCTTGTGGAATTGCCTATGAAGATCATGAGATTCGTGGTCAAGGTTATTCTCACGGCGTGTGGTTAATTTGTGATGGACGAGTTGGAGCACCCCTGCAGGGTTAAATCTTTCAGAAAAACGTGCCTATGGTTATGTGGCAAACTTGGAAACTTTGTAAAACACCCGGTCATAGCAAACTTTAAGTAAACTCTAATACACTATCTGTGTGCATAATCGTGATTGTCTCTTGTTGTGAGTCCTTATCCGAGAGAGAACACGGTGGGGTTATATTTGACGTAAGCAGGCGTTCAGGATCACGTAGTGATCATTACTAGTTCACGTCCGTTATGCATACACCACCATACTTTACTTTCTCTATTCGTAAGTTAGCCACTCAATAAATTCTTAGTCGCTTGCTGCCGCCTCACCACTTAACCATACCTCACCCATTAAGCTTTAATAGTCTTGATACACTCGGAAATGAGACTGCTGAGTCCCTGTGCCTCACAGATTACTACAACAATAGTTGCAGGTACAGGTAATGCGATGATTTGACATGAGTGCGATGCTTGTTTGTTTTGGAGTTGTTCTTCTTCTTCATCAATCTTGGATGGGTTCCAGGCGGCAGCCTAGGATAGCAAGGATGGATGTCATTTTATCGTTTGATTTCGTCCGTAGTTGGACCCTGCTCTTATATATGATGCTTGAATCTGTTATTGAATTGATGTGATCTTGATGTAGCTTGTGGCGAGTGTAAGCCAATTCCATATACTCATCTCTTTTGTAAATGTACTTGTAATGATATCCATTCTTGTAACACGACGAGATGCGCTTCTATCCCTGGCGAGCCCCTCGAGCCGAAATAAGGATAGGATCACATCTTGGGTGTGACAAGTTGGTATCAGAGCCCTGTACCGACCTAGGAGCCCCCTTGATTGATCAATCTTGGCCGAGTCGAGTCTAGTGAAAAACTATTTTGAGTCTAGTTATATCAGAGAGTAGGATTCTTTTTACTCCTCTTCTATGCTCTGGTGAGGACTTACGACTTAGGAATTTTATTCTACCCCTCTTCCCACTCAAAAAAAATTAGGATCGCGCGGGTATTTTGGAATCTATATGATGACGATGTGACAGAGTTCTTTCTTGGTGCCTCCTGTCTAACTTGATTTCTTCCGGGGAGTTGAGCTCCAGGGGATTCTTGGCACATCGTTATAGTTCAGTTTCCTTAGTATCTCAGGCCGGAGGATGTTCGATTCTATACTAGTAGTGGCGAGAGGAGTCCAGCATCCCAAGTAGTGGTGGAGAGAGTTCGGATGTACTGCCATTCTTAGTATTGTTGTGTTTTCGAGGGTCCGAGATAGATGGAGTTCCGAAGCCTCTTGTTATGTGTTGAAGGATGGATACAGTTGGGGTGTAGGGCTTGTGAGTTGTGTGAGATATTTCCTCCTTGTATCCCCAATGCCTGATTGCATAACCAAGAAAGTTTCGGGAGTTCTTAGGTGGGAACTCAAGTAGTTACCTAGGTTATCTTCAAACAGATCATGATGTGAGGTTGGGGTTCGACATCTAGTGGATTTGTTTGTTCACGGTCTTTCTTTCTTGTTGCGTCTTAAAGAGTCCTTGTAGCTTTCTACGACTCAGGGACGCATCATATGCCGTGTGCACTGCCTTGCACATGATGGCTACTATAAGATTGAGCCCGTGCGAACCTTACCACGAAAATATCGAGCGGAATCTCTATCATGTATTTGTTTCTGGCTTGTTTCGTAAGCCCCATCCTTTTTTTGTTTTGTTTTGTATATGGTAATTCGAGTTATTTCGATGTCAAGTGGTGATTTCATTTCTAAGTAGTGCTCTCATATTTTACGAGAATGCTAATCCTTTGTTCAACTGGAGTTATCATGAAATTCTTTTCATCGGATGTGCTCTCTTCAAGTGAATTCTATCCTCTTCAATATTTGCAAGACCAATCCTCATATTTTGTTCCGGAGTTTGTCTCATCTGTTCCAAGTTGTCTTTGTTTTGCCCCACCCTCCCGCCTTTTTTCTTCATTGATTAAATTCTCATTCAAATACCTTTCTTTTCATCGATGCTTCCACTATCTTTTCTTTGTATCGTATCCTGTGATTCATGGTGAAGATCCTCAAATGATTTGAATTCATCATTTCTTTATTCTTGTTTTCCTTCTTGGCACATTCAATTCAAGATATTGGTGGTCTTGTTTTTCATCCCTCTCTATTCTATCCGGAGTGCTGAAGATATCTCAAAAGATTTGTGTTTCCTTTCAAAATCCTATCAAATTATTTCGAGGTTCTCACCTCATGAAGTTCTCAATTTATACCGGTGCAATCTCTCTTTCTAATCAATCGTTTCAACGGAGTTTTCTTTGAGTGGGCCCATAGCCCACAGGTTTTTCCCCAGGATCTTACCTGGCTCTTCTAATCTTTCCGGAGATGTTGTCAAGTTCTCTTCTAATATGACGTAAGAATGAATTTCATCAGTCATATGCCTTCTCGAAGATCGCTTCTAAATCATTTTCATTGTTGGCTCAACCTTCTTTATTCGTTATTCCAGAGTGTCTCAATAATTCGTGGTGGTGTTTCTCATCATCATTCTCTGCATTGAAGACTGAAGGAGAGTTCTCTTAAATCTTAATCCATTCTCCTAGAGATTCATGGTTTCATCTTGTTGCTATCATCTCAAATTGTTTTGATCATGAGAAATTTCTCCCATATCTATCCGGTGCATTCAGAGTTGTTTTCATTTCTTGATCCTCCCGAAGATCATCATTTCAAAAGATTTCTTCGTTCTCATCTTTCAGCTTGTGTTCTCAAATTCTTCTCAGTTGTTGTCCATTCGTTCATATCTCAATTATTCCGGTGCCTTGTGAAGTTTTCCATTAGGTGGATCGTGATCTCTTCGTTCCCATGTATCTTCGTTCAATCATAGTATCCTCAGTCGTTGTAAATTCTTACCGGTGTTCTCGTGCAAGACTTCTTCAAGTTTGTGATCTCTCTCTCTTTCTCTTCAATTCTTTACAACAAGAATAAGTGGTGTGTGGAATCCGTTGCTTGTCATAAATTTAACTTGATGAAGGATAAGCATAACATAATTCTTATTCTTGTTTCATCAAGGTGGTCTCAATTCTTTCCTCCGGGGTTGTTCATGATATCAAATTCTCGATTTCAAGTGTTCTCATCTTTTCTCTCTGGAGTTCCATGTTTTCTCAAGTATCTCTTCGTGAAGCTTCTCCTAAATCATGACAAGCCTTCCATCTTATTCTTTCCAACCTTTATTCTTTGATCATCATTTGTTTCCGAAGCTCTTCAAGATGCTTCTTCATGGTGGTTTGTTAAGGATGTATTTCTTCTCGAATTGTTCTCAAGATTCTTGTTGGAGGTGCTCAAGTGTTCTTTATCTTGGACTCTAAGTGCAATTCTTTATCCATTGTCTTTTTAGATGGTGTTATTAAATTCTTGATTAAGAGGAGTCTTGAAGGAAAATTGTCAAGAATGAGATAAGTAAACCCACCTTTTTCTTTCTCGGAGTTATTTTGGGTGGATTTCACCTAAAGAATTTCCTAAGGATTGTTACTATCATGGTGTCATAAATGACCCAAGTTTTCTCCTCCTCTTCATGGTGAAAGAAGTTTTCTTCTCTTTTGCTCCCATCCAGTCGTTGTTTCTGTTAGTGGCTGCTTGTCACCTCATAATTTTGAGATGTTCTCCATAAGCCCATAACAAGATATTGTTTTCGTTGTTGATTCTCCATCAACTCCGTTCACCCTATGCTTCTCAAGTTCAATGGTGGTAGAAGTTGTCCGTTCTTCTCCATTCTCTTCTCTCCAATAATCTAGCTTCTATTCTGTTGTTCCGGAGGCATTATTTTGTTGCTCTGTTCGAATCATCATCTTGCTTTGTCAAGATCATGTTCTTTCTTTGCTTATTCATTTAACCTGAGTGTTCTGCCCTGTTTCCATGTTCTTTCCTTCTTATTAAGTTTTGCCACTCTTTCCTACCGAAGTGCTACCGAAATTTCTTGTGAATTCTTGCTTGTTCCTTGTGTCATTCTTCATCTCTTGCAATCCTTCAAGTTCATGTGGTTTCACTCATTGTCAAGGAAGCAACTAAGTTTTACCTCTTGCACTTTCTATTCCCCTTCTCATTCTAGATATTGGGACGAGATCCTCGTGTAGTGGAGGAGAGTTGTAACAGCCCGGGACCGACGCTACAGAAGATTCCCCTTTTATTCCATTGTCGTCTTTTGTTTCGTCTGGTTGTCGCATTCATCATAGCATCAGTCGCATCATCTGCATAGCATCGTCACTCATTTTCGAAAACTTGCATACGTTTGTGGTTGCCGGTTCTCTCCATTCTTGCTGTTGACCGTTTCGATACCAACCACACATGCACGCGCCCGTGGCACTGATAAAATATTGTTTTTAAAGAGCATATAAAACTTTCTCGGATTGGGTCGGAACTTGGTGTGTGGTCTAGTTATATTGTAGGTAGGCCGCCTCTAAAATTTCGCTGTAATCAGAGTTCGTTTGATATTCCAATGGTTGCCCGTAGCGGCATCGCCATCGGGTTATTCGTCGGGCGTTTTTGGTTTTGCAAAACTCTATTGCCGGGCCACAATTTTTTCTCTCTTCCCCTCCTAGCCCAACTACACAACCCACTAGCCAACCTAGCCCCTCCCTTCATTCTTGGTCATCGGATCGCGATCGGACAGACGAGACCCAACCAACCCCTAGTGCCATTCCCTATTTAAACCCCCATGGAGAGAGCCCCCTCACTCTCTAGGGTTCCCCATGTAAAATTGCAGCCACCCCTAGAAAACCCCACCTTTTAGCACCTCACCCCTCCAATCCCGAAATCCACCCCCCTCCATTTTCAGCCCTTGGATCCGCAATTAGAGGCCAAAATTCGTCCCTACAGCCTGCCGGACATTATCCGCGGCCAACCCGGACATGTCCGGCGACCACAGAGCGCAGCATGCAGCCTGTGCCCAAGCCAGCCCATGCCCGCCCCTCCGGAGAGGACCCAGCCTCGCACCACTACCGGGTCGACCTCCCCTTCCCTCGTGATTCTCTCCTTCCTCTCCCCATGCCCGAGCTCACCGCAGTCTCTCTTTCTCTAACTCTCGTAGGAAGCCGCCATGGACCTCCGCCTGAAGCTCTGCCCGCAAGACCCTTGCCGGAGAACGTCGTCCTGCACCCGGTCCGGCCAAGCCCGCCTTCATCCGTGCCTCCGCCTTGGCTCCACCCTCGCCGGACCCTGCTGTTGCACCCGCAGGAGGTCGCCGCCTCCTCTATTCGTCCCGTGTGCATGGGTATCGAGCAGGAGCGCTTGAGCGAGCCGTGTTGACTCTCTCACCCACTCTCGTGGCTCCAACGCCCGTGTGGGCCGTGAATCCCCCAAGTCCTCCACCAACCGGCCCGATCTGGCCCGTCACCTCTTTACTACTCGAAGCCACATTGTGCCAGAACCTCCTTCCTAGTTCTACTGGCAGCCGAGGGAGATGCTCATCCAGGGTGTCTGGGGTTCAAATCACAGACACACCCATTTTGGCTTTTATTTTGCTCATCCGTGCTTTTGTGTCCTGCATGGGGTAGATCCGTTTTAGTAGGTAGATTAGCTCATGTACCCTCTTTTGCATCACAAATTGAACCATAGCATACTGGTTAGCATCACTGTTATTTTACCCGGATGCCCAAGGATCAAATCCCCATGGCTGCACCTCAATAGTCTTAGTTTTTGTTACTTGTACAATGCATGGCATATACATTTTTAAAACACCCTTAACATTCAAATGGTTTTCCTAATGTAAACAAATTTTATATGGATATGTTCAGGATTTAATATTTTTTTTGTTGGTAAATTTTTTGCATTTGTTTAAATTGTTTAGCTACTATTTTTTCTAAATGAATTGTGTGTAGATTGTTTAGGGTCATATGGGCAATAAAAACTTCGGTTTGTCATAACTAAATAACCGTGCATCGGATGAAAATGTTTTATATATGTGGAATGCTTAGAATTTTATGTAGTTTCATAAAAACCCATTTTCACACATGTTTAAAATGCCTAAGCCTGCTCTTTGTATTAAATTGCACGATATGCCATGCTAAACCAGTTTATTTACATAACTAATAAACCATAGCTCGGATGCAAATGTTTTATATATGTAACTTGACTAGAAAATTGTGTAGAATCTCCTGCCACACTTTATTTCCATGTTTAATAAATACAAAATTGTGTTAGGACAAATCTGGACCAAATCCATAATTTGCATATGGGGATGTTTCGGATATGCTATATGTTGCTTCCGGGCCCATTTAAAATGCCTAGATGATATAGTTGTTCATGTTTCACCTCTTGCCATCTCTAACAACATTTAACATTGATGTGTACCTAAACGGGAATGAACTAAGTAATTCAAGCATGGAGTTTCGTCAATATGCAATGAGTTGCATATTGAGCTTCACTTTAATGTGTAGTAGTTGTTTGTTGTTCTTGACATGTCATGCCTTGCATAATTAAATGAGCATGCATCATATTGTTTTGTGCATCATATCATGCATATGTTGTGATGTACCGTGTGTTGATTGTTTTTTCCGGATTGCTTCTTCTCGATAGAGTTCCGAAAGCGTTCAGAGTGTGAGGATTCGTTCGACTACGTTGGCTCGTCTTCTTCATGGACTCGTGCTTCTTCCAAGCGGGATCTCAGGCAAGATGACACATTTCCTTGGATACCACTACTATAATTGCCATGCTAGATGTCTCGTTTTCTATCGCTATGTCACGCCACCTACCACTTGTTGGACAAGGCTCCCAACATTGCCATGAAAGCCTCTAACCCCTCCACATCCTAGCAAACCTTTGTTTGGCTATGTCATCGCTTGCTTAGCCCTTCTTATAGCATTTCTAGTTGCATGTGCAATTGCTTCCTTGTGTCAACATGTACATTCTTTTGATATCAAAAAATTATTGCTATTTAATTTAATGCACATATATACTTGGTAAAGGGTGGAAGGCTTGGCCTTTTGCTCGGTGTTTTGTTCCAGCCTTGCTGCGCTAGTTACTTGTGAACCGGTGTTATGTTCCATAATTGAGCGCTCCTAACATGCTCGGGGTTGTTATGGGGACCCCCTTGATTTTCATTTTGGGATAAAACTTATCTGGTAAGGCCCAACATTGGTACTACATTTGCCTAATAACTAATAAATTTCATAGGGACCTGCTGGCACCCGCGGATCTTTAATCAACCCCCGGGACAGTGCTCCTCATGAGTGTTGGTCCAACCCGTCAACCTTCGGTGGCTACCAGGGTCAACTCTGTGACTGGCCTACCGGAAGTTTGGACAATCGGTCGTGTCTTGAGAACGAGATATGTGGCTCCTATCGAGATCGTCGACACGCCGGGCGGCCTTGCTGGATTTGTTTTACCTTTCTCGAACGTCTTGTGTAAGGAATTCCGTTTTACTTCGGGCTATCTCGAGGTGTGGTCTTCCTGTGGAATTGCCTATTAAGATCACGAGATCCGTGGTCGAGGTTATTCTCGTGGAGTGTGGTTAATTTGTGATGGACGAGTTGGAGCACCCCTGCAGGGTTAAATCTTTCGGAAATCCATGCCCGCGGTTATGTGGCAAACTTGGAAACTTTTTTTAACACCCGGTCATAGCAAACTTGAAGTAAACTCTAATAAAATACACCATTTGTGTGTGTAACCATGACTGTCTCTTCTCGTGAGTCCTTATCCGAGAGAGAACATGGTGGGGTTATGTTTGACGTAAGTAGGTGTTCAGGATCACTTAGTGATCATTACTAGTTCACGCCCGTTATGCATAGACAACCATACTTTACTTTCTGCATTCGTAAGTTAGCCACTCAATAAATGCTTAGTTGCTTGCTGCAGCCTCACTACTTAACCATACCTCACCCATTAAGCTTTAATAGTCTTGATATCCTTGTAAATGAGATTGTTGAGTCCCTGTGGCTCACAGATTACTACAAATACAGTTGCAGGTACAGGTAATGCGATGATTTGACGTGAGTGCGATGCTTGTTTGTTTTGGAGTTCTTCTTCTTCATCATCAATCTTGGATGGTTTCCAGGCGGCAGCTTGGGATAGCAAGGATGGATGTCATTTTATCGTTTGATTTCGTCCGTAGTCAGACCCTGCCCTTATGTATGATGCTTGAATATGTTATTAAATTGATGTGATCTTGATGTTGCTTGTGGCGAGTGTAAGCCAATTCCATATACTCATCTCTTCTGTAAATGTACTTGTAGTGATATCCATTCTTGCAACACGACGAGATGTGCTTCTATCCCTGTCGAGGCTCTCATGCCGAAATAAGGATAGGATCGCATCTTGGGCGTGACATCTAACCCTCAGCCTGTGAAACAGAGTGCACTAGCTTCAATGCCTCCTTTATCACATGGAGCTTGCAGAATGATTAACTCTTTCCCACCTCTCCAGATGTGGGTGGTGAAGAAATTTAACTAATTTCTTATGCATGGTCAGGTCTTCAGTCAAACTTGAACGTCTGATGAATTTGTTGGAGACCCGAGGAAATGCTTGAAAGGACGCAAGCTAATCATGTAACAATGAATTCCTCATTTCTCATGTCCTCACACTGCTTTACTTACTATGTTGTGTGATGAAATTCTACCTGATGAATCTGATGTCATATTCTTCACTCTGAAGCATATGAGTTCGTAAGTTGTACTAATTCATCTACAGGATGAAACTCCAAAAGCTACTGAGTGGGTCCTCGATAGTGGATGCACAAACCACATGATTGGTGACAAGAATCTACTAATGAATATACCACTTGCCCCATCTCATCTCAAGCATATCACCTACGCCGACAAAGGAAAAAACAAGGTATTGGGCCTAGGTAAGGTCACAATCTCAAAGGACCGACACATGGATAAGGTGATGCTTGTAGAATCTCTCGGGTTCAACCTCATGTCTATCTCAATGCTTTTGTGATCTTGATATGGTTGTCATATTTGGAAAATATCATTGTGTTGTCATCATGGAATCTGACAATTCCAAAGTCTTCAAAGTCTTTAGGAGAGGAGACTTTTATATTGTCGATTTCTCTACAGGTCTTCAGCCTGCCACGTGCCTACTTGCAAAGTCTTCAGAAGGCTGGTTGTGGCATCGACGACTTGGACACGCTGGTATGAGGAACTTGCACATGCTCATGAAGAAAAAGCACGTCATTGGCATTGAAGGTGTCAAATTCCTCAAGGACCACCTCTGTGGTGCTTGTGAGTCTAGAAAGATGACCAGATCCAAGCATCCCTCGAAGACAATCATGACCACTACTCGACCTTTTGAATTGCTTCACATGGACCTCTTTGGCCCCACTCATTTTTCAACATTAACAAATTCTTCAAGTTTGTATGGCTTTGTTATTGTTGACGACCACTCTCGTTACACTTGGGTGCATATTATTCTGTACAAGTCTGAAGTGCAGGATGTCTTCAAACGATTTGCTTCAAGGGCCTCAGCAAATTTCGGCGTCAAGATCAAGCATATCAGGAGTGATAATGGGACTGAGTTGAAAAACACCAATCTTGATGAATATCTTGATGAACTTTGTATTACTCATGAGCTATCTGCCCCATATACTCCTCAGCAGAATGGCGTCATGGAGCGCAAAAACAGGACTCTTCTTGAGCTGGCTTGCACTATGATTGATGAATACAAGACTCCTTGTCGCTTCTGGCCAGAGGCAATTGATACAACTTGCCACATCATCAACAGGGTATATCTTCACAAATTCTTCAAGAAGACTTCATATGAACTCATGACTGGCAAGAAACCCAATGTAAGTTATCTCAAAGGCTTTGGTGCGAAATGCTGGATTAGAGATCCTACCACAGCTCTAAATTTGCACCAAAAGCACATGAAGGTTTTATGCTTGGTTGCGGAAAGAACTCGCACACCTACTGTCGTGGTTTTATCACGGTAGATGTCCGGGTGAACGGACTTGGGTTCGAGGCCATTGCTAACGTGATGGACTCAAAGGGGTTGATTGGGACGAAACACACGAGTTTACCCAGGTTCGGCCCCTCGAGTTGAGGTAATAGCCTACGTCCTGTTGGTGCTTGTATTGCTTGATGTATCGATTACAAGTGAGCTATTACTTGACCTAGTTCTCGATAACCTGTTCCCTAAGTCGCCCTGGGTCTTGCCTTTATATAGGAGGTCAAGACCACGGATCATACAAGTTGTAACCGACTCTCATTACATGTCCGAGTCTACCTCTATCTTCTCTTGCCTTTCCTGACCAAGTTGTCTCCGGGAGGGTTATACGCCCGGGTATTCTTCATTCGGGCCACCTGCCGGCCCATCCTGTCAGCCACTAAACTTCTTCGGCCCTAAAGTCCCCACGGCTCACTCTTGGGCCGGTGTGCGAGCCGCCCGGTGTGACCCGGAGCCCTCAGGGCGGGTCTCACCGTGGGGTTATATCCCCAACATTAGGCCCCAGGTTGATTTGAGCTTGCTCACTTCAGCCTTTCTTTTTACTCCTTGGCGAGCCGCCCGAAAATTACCTGCCATGATGTCATGTCAGATCTGCAAAAAAGACCCTCTAACGCACGCAACAATTCTTTTATTAAATGAACAACCCGAAAATCGAGGCGTCCGCCTCGGTCAAATGATATCTGACGCCTGGATTTTCGCGCCCGTTGCATGCTTTCCCTATTAAATATGACCGCCCTGGGCGGCATTCACTTTCTCCCACTCGCTTAGTCATCTCCTTCCTCCAACGCTTCCGTTTCCAACGCTTCCAGCTCTGGTGCCGTTTCCTCATCATCATCGACAAGGCTGCTGCATCAACCTGATGCGATCCAGAGTTCCTTCCGCTTTCATCGCACCGTCGCTAGTGAGTCCTTCTCTCCTTAGATCTGCGATTCGTTCCGGTAGGTTTTCATGGAGTTCTGCCGTCGCAACTTTAGAACTCAGGCTCCATCAATGCCAGTCATGCTTAATCCACGAGCCCTCGACCATATCATGCCCCCATGGCGCTGCTGGGTAGGAGATCGATACTGATGCTTTTTAGATTCACCACGGCTCCGCCCATTGTTTTTAGATTTTGTTTACTTTCACCAGTTCATCACTAGGTCTGGAAATAAATATATTTCTTTTTGTTTTATAGATCCGCAACCATAGCAATACTTTGTGAAACCTGTTTTCGGCACTTAGCCAAATTTCACTCTGTCCTTTCGTGATGTTGACCCGCCATGCTGTTCCGGCTCTCATCAGCCGGATCTTAGTATCTCATCTTTTAAGGTCTTAAGCTTTTAAGACGCCCACTTTTATTCGCCATTTTGTTGACTCACCATATATGGTTACTTTCTAAAGTTAAAAACTGCCGCCATGTCTCGCGCATCTCACTCCTGCAACTGGGTTGGTTCATGCATTACCGAATAGTTTCTGATGGATTTTGTACATGCGGGCACCCTTCCTGCCAAAGAGGTAATCCATTGGTGGGTTCCAGGTAATGAACTTAGGCCCATTCCTCAGGAGGGCGAGGTAGTTGTTTTTTCGGATCATATTGAACGTGGATTCGTACCCTCCGGCTTAAAATTCTTCCGGGACATCCTTCGTTTCTATAAGATGCATCCTCAAGACCTTGCCCCCAATTCCATCTCAAACATCTACAACTTCCAAGTGCTCAGCAAGGTCTATCTGCAGACTCAGCCGTCTGTAGGTCTCTTCTGAGAGTTCTTTTATGCGAACTGGCAAACTGAAGTAAAGGCCGGCCCGAGCTTACAACTTGGTAGAATTTCCATTCAGAGGCGCCGAGACATTACTTTTCCGGCTATACCAATGTCAAGCCATCCAAAGGATTGGAATAAGACTTGGTTCTACTGTAAGGATACTTCCCCGGAGAATGAGCATACGCTACCGGGTTATCACCCCTCCCGGCTCAAGACAACTTCGGAGTCCGGCCGACTATTAACTACTGAATGTGCAAGGTTCGAGCCGGCTCACGCCAAGATTAAAGCCCTCATGGACAATGGATTGACAGGTTTGGACTTGTTCCGCTGCTATACCTCGTGGAGAATTTTGCCTTTGAGACTGAGAATCCGCCTCATGTGCGAATACCCTGGGACGTATGATGGTTCCCTATGCTTCAGCCGGACAACTTTAACCGAAGATGATATTACCACTGTCATCCGGGGTCTTGTTCATGAGACATCAGGAGCTTGCAGCGCTATTGGGTTGGCACCTTTCAGTGCCGTTAATCCGGCCCCAGACATAAGGCGACTCATCCTTGTCTCTTCTTTTTGTGTAATTATGACTTTCAATCCATTTCTATTAAACGACTTATCTTTTCAGGCTGATTCTGATTTCTGGAAGAAAAGGTATGTTCCTCCTCTGAAGAAAAGCAAGAAGAAGGCCCCAGCCAAGAAGATGAAGAAGACCACCACTCAGGAGGAATGGTTTGACCCGCCAGAATCATCCGGCTTAGAGGTAGAGTTTGACTATTTTAGTAACCTCATTATTCACCTTACTGATAACAACTTATTCACAGGACGAGGTAGAGACGAGCTGCGTCAATGTTCCTGAGGTAACTTATATTTCATCCGACTCAGAATGTTTTGTACCCCAGAAGATATGGCGGGTTGTTGAAAAGTTCCCCTTTCTCATCCTCTTGCTCATTTGGATCCCCAATTTCTTTTGAAAAAGCAATAGCAAGTCGACCACCGTCAGACCTGGAGCGCCGGCTCTATTGATCTCACGTCCGGATTGCCTAACTCCCCGGCTCTGAAGAAACACCCCGCAGAGGTATGTATCTCTGTTTGATTTTATTAGCTTTTCCTTTATACTCTCAACACTGCCTTATACCATCTGAACTATCTCTCAGGGATCACCCTCATCCGGTGACTCTATGGCCACCGCTCTTCCACCTCTGAAGATTAATCCACTATAAGCATTTTGTAGCCTTTACATCCGGCTCCTCGGCGGTTGTAACCATTGAATTCTGGCCTCCATGTCTTTTCTAGGGATCAAGCTAAGCGGGGGAAAACCAACAAGTCCTCCCCTGGCCCTACTGCTCAAGAACCGGAGCTTGCCAAACCGGACCCCCCAGTGACTTCTGCAGAGCCGGCAGCTGATGACATTATCCCTGAGAGCCCGCAAAGGGATCTTTCCAAGCCGCCGAGCCCTGCCAAGGCTGCTGATGACGCTGCTGCCCCGGACGTCGTGATTACTAGCACTGGCTTGCACTCCCCTCCACCTCACGTGCTAACGCAACATAGTGAAATTGCTGAAGCTTCGAGGAAACTGGAATTTGAGCTCGCTGCCTTAGAAAAAATGATAGCTGACGAACTTCATGCTAGATATATGGACCGGTTGTCTACAAGCCAGGATTTGGAGCTCAAACTGGTTAACTTAATGAAGAGACAATATGAGGTATTCCTTTTTCCTCCTTATACCCTTACGCAGCCCCCAAGAGCCGGGTTAATATTGACTGATAATAATCTGGCTCTTCCATCTTTAGCAGAAGTAGACATATGTAATGTGTAGGCTTTAATTTATTTAGCCGTGATCTGAAACCATTGCTTTGAACCGGTACTTCCTAGAAGATAGTTACCAGAGCCAACTGTTGCCCCCAAGGGTCGGCTTAACCTTTTCCAAAGTTGAGCTGGGACTTCCTAGAAGATAGTTACCAGAACCAACTGTAGCCCCGAAGGGTCGGCTTAACCTTTTCCAAAGTTGAGCCGGGACTTCTTAGAAGATAGTTACCAGTGCCAAATGTAGCCCCCAAGGGTCGGCTTAACCTTTTCCAAAGTTGAGCCAGGACTTCTTAGAAGATAGTTACCAGAGCCAACTGTAGCCCCCAAGGGTCGGCTTAATCTGTTCCAAAGTTGAGCCGGGACTTACATGTTGAACCTCCTTAGAAAACCAATATGTAGCCCCCAAGTTCCGGGTCAAACTTGTCGAAGTTGAGTCGGAACTGTCTTGAGAATAAACATTAGCCCCCCAAGTGTCATGCATATTTCTTGCAATCTGTTTGAGACTTGCTTATGTACTCCATATTTTGATACTTCACAGGAAGCTTTAACCAAAGCCGGGTCAGAATTGGCCGGCTTAAAAGCGAACTTAGCTACTCAGCAAGCTACCCGGAATGAAGCTGACAAGACTTGTCGGCTCCTTGTTGAAGAACTAGCTAAGATCAAAGCTGACTTCACCGCCTTCAAGGAATCTGTCGAGGCTGAAAAAGCTACATTCACTAAACGGGCAGATGATGCCGATCAGTGACTCATGATCGTATCTGACAAGCCGCAGTCTTTAAAGCGTCACATCACCAAGATGACAGCTGCCCTCTTTGGTAAGTTTTTAATAGCTTGGCTTTATCCGGATTTTTTTATTTGTTCTGGCGACTCATAACGAGGCCTCTGTCTCACGCAGGTCCGAGGAGCCGCCAACTTGTCTCCGACAGTCTGCTGCCTCTGAAGGCTATATACACATTGATAGAACAACTGTATTGCGGGGCAGTATGCACAATCAAGGTTGTGCAATATAAAGAGAACATTCCTTCGACTCTCAAAAATGTCCTGGAGCTCCTGTCAACGATGCGCAAACAGACTGTAGAGTTGAAGAAATCAGCCGCCCGCCAGGGGGCGATTGCGGCCATAAGTCGGGCATTCGCTTTTGCTCCAGAGCTTACTCCGGCTGAGACGATGGATGGGTTTCCCTCCAAGAAGGATGACAGTTCTGAGTTTACCGACGCTGACTATGCTCGGTGCATAAAAGATTCCAAAGTCCTAGCCTCCGTCTTAGTAGAAGAGGTCAACTTGGCGACTTACCAGGCGGCTTACAATGCTGATCAAAAGAGGATCCTTGGTCCGCTCTTTGAGTCCCAGGACCTGACACCCACTCGCAGTAAGACTCTCTTCGCTTCTGATCTTGACTCGTCCCCCTTCTTTGAAGAAGGAACTTTTGCGGCTTTAACCGACTGCGATGGGGACTTGTATAATCTTCAGATCAAGGCAGCTGAAGAGCCAAAGCAGGATGACCCACCAACCAGCTGATTGCTTTGTTAGAAAAAAATGTAATAGCCAGCTCTCCATGACCCGCCTGGGGCGATGTAAAAAACTTATGATATTTTGAGCTCCTCAGAGAGCATCTTTAATAGGATAGCAGCAACTTTTGCTTTTGTTGAACTTGTGCCATCACGCACGTATGAAAGTACGGCTTAAAATAGACATGTGCCATTTTCCTTGTCCTTCTCATTGTATGCCTTACCCGCTCTTCATAGCTTAATTTCCTGTATGTATAAATGTACCTCTACACCATTAGGAGGGCGGCTTAAAAGCGTAACCCGAAGATGTTGTTTCTTCCCTACATGTGGGACAGAATTATTCGCTTGGCTTTAGAGCCGGCCGAAAGGTTTGATAAGCTTCACCTGTAGGGCAAGAAGCCCCCTGTATGGTTTATGTTGACTTGTCAACATTTCTCGCGTGAACGCTGGTTGTTAGGGATAGATAAGCTACACCCGGAGGTGGGAAGCCCCCTTCGACAACCGCGGCTAACATATTAACCGGAATAGCATAAAGCCGGATGTTAGGGTGAGATAAGCGATACCCGAAGGTAAGAAGCCCCCTTCGACAGCCAATGTTGACTTGTCAACAATTTTGGCGCGAACGCCGGTTGTTAGGGTGAGATATGCGATACACGAAGGTAAGAAGCCCCCTTCGACAACCGCGGCTAACATGTTAACCAGAAATGGCACAAAGCCAACTGTTAGGGTGAGATAAGCGATACCCGAAGGTAAGAAGCCCCCTTCGACAGCTGTAGCTGACATGTCAACTGGAAACGGCATAAAGGCGATTGTTAGGGTGAGATAAGCGAACCCGTTGGTAAGAAGCCCCCTTCGACAACCGCGGTTAACATGTTAACTGGAAATGGCATAAAGCCGGCTGTTAGGGTGAGATAAGCGATACCCAAAGGTAAGAAGCCCCCTTCGACAGCCGCAGCTGACATGTCAACTGGAAATGGCATAAAGCCGGTTGTTAGGATGAGACAAGCGAACTCGTCGGTAAGAAGCCCCCATTGACAACCGTGGTTAACATGTTAACTGGAAATGGCATAAAGCCGGCTGTTAGGGTGAGATAAACGATACCTGAAGGTAATAAGTCCCCTTGGACAACCGCGGTTAACATGTTAACTGGAAATGGCATAAAGCCGGATGTTAGGGTGAGATAAGCGATACCCGAAGGTAAGAAGGCCCCTTCGATAGCCGCAACTGACATGTCAATTGGAAATGGCATAAAGCCGGTTGTTAGGGCGGGATAAGCGATACCCGAAGGTAAGAAGCCCCCTTCGACAACCAATGTATTTGCATCGATGAAGACGTGTGATGTGGCCGAGGCCCTGGCTTACAGGGATGCTATTCTATTTATATATAAATACGATATGTACAATCATAATGTAAAGTGACGATTCTCAACAACCTTAAGTGTAATAAGGCCGCAGATGCGCTATGTTCCACGGCCGACGGGTCCCCTGACCCGAAGTATCTGAGTCGTCCCGGATGTCAATGAGGTAATATGACTCGTTGTTGAGATTTCGGCTGACCACAAAAGGCCCTTACCATGGGGGAGATAATTTATGCATATCTGTCTGATCTTGAATCAGCCGTAGAACTAAGTCGCCCTCTTGAAACGTCTGGGTCTTAACCCTGCGGCTATGATAGCGGCGCAGGTCTTGTTGATAAACTGCCGAACGGGCAGCCGCTAGCCCACGTTCCTCCTCCAAGGCATCCAACGCATCCTGACGTGCCGTCTCATTGTTCGTCTCATCGTAAGCCGCCACTTGTGGTGAGTCATGTCGGATGTCACTTGGCAACACAACCTCGACACCGTAAACCATGAAGAAAGGTGTATACCCTGTGGATCTATTGGGGGTGGTTCTGATACTCAATAATATGGAGGGCAACTCTTCTACCCAACAACCGGGTGTTCGTTGTAAAGGAACCATGAGTCGTGCCTTGATACCCCTCAAAATTTCTTGATTGGCACGCTCCGCCTGACCGTTGGACTACGGATGAGCAACTACTGAAACATCAAGCCGGATGTGCTCTTCCTCGCAGAATTTTTTCATAGCTCCCTTGGATAAATTTGTAGAAATGTTAGTGATGATGCTATGGGGGTAACCAAAACGGTAGATCAGTTTTTTAACAAATTGAACCGCCGTAGCCGCATCACACTTGCTGATCGGCTCAGCCTCTACCCATTTGGTGAACTTATCAACCGCCACCAGGAGGTGTGTTTTCTTATCCTTGGATCTCTTGAAAGGTCCTACCATATCTAGCCCCCAGACTGCAAACGGCCAAGTAATTGGTATCATCCGCAACTCTTGAGCTGGAAAAAATATGAGCACACCAACCGAATTTTTGACAGCTGTCACACTTGCGGACCAGATCCTCTGTGTCTTTGTGAGACGTCAACCAGAAGAAACCGTGAAGAAACACCTTAGCTACCAAAGATTTTGAGCCGGCGTGATGTCCACAATCTCCAGCGTGAATTTCATTCAAAATTTCTTGACCTTCCTCTGGTGAGACAAAACACTGAAAACCCCCGGTAACGCTGCACTTGTGTAACTCACCATTAACTATTGTCATCGACTTAGACCGTCGGGTGATCTGTCTGGCTAGGTTTTCATCATCAGGTAATTCGCCCTGAGTCAAATAGGCCAGGTAAGGCATAGTCCAATCCGGAATAGCATGTAGAGCCGCCACCAATTGTCCCTCCGGGTCAGGGACAGCCAAATCTTCCTCTGAAGGCAAGTTGACAGTCGGGTGATATAAAACATCCAAAAAGACATTGGGTGGCACCGGCTTTTGCTGAGAGCCTAACTGTGATAAGGCATCCGCTGCCTCATTGTTCCAATGATCAATGTGATCTACCTGATAACCTTTGAAGTGACCAGCAATGACATCCACCGCCTGTCTATAAGCCGCCATTCATAGGTCCCTGGAATCCCACGTGCCTGAAACTTGCTGAGCCACAAGATCTGAGTCGCCCAAACACCTTACCCGGCTTAAATTCATCTCCTTGGCTACTCTGAGACCATGAAGCAGAGCCTCATACTCAGCCGCATTGTTGGTGCAAGGGAACATCAACCAGAGCACATAAGAAAATTTATCACCTTTCGGATATGTCAAAACAACTCCTGCTCCTAATTCTTCCAGCTGCTTGGATCGATCAAAATGTATAGTCCAGTATGTGTCATCCGGCTTCTCCTCAGGAGCTTGACACTATGTCCAATCGTTTATAAAATCCACAAGGTCTTGGGACTTGATGGTCGTACGAGGCACATATTTCAGATTGAGAGGTCCCAGCTCCAATGCCCACTTAGCAATCCTACCAGTAGCTTCTCTATTCTGGATTATATCCCCCAACGGAGCAGAACTTACCACGGTGATCTAGTGCCCTAGGAAATAGTGCTTCAACTTGCGATTGGCCATGAACACTCCATACACTAGCTTCTGCCAATGTGGATATCTCTGCTTGGATTCAGTCAGGATCTCACTGATATAATAAACTGGCCTTTGAACCGGATACTCCTTCCCGGCTTCCTTGCGCTCAACCACAATTGCGGCGCTGACTACCCGGTTGTTAGCCCCCACATACAAGAGCAAAGGTTCTTTCTCAGCTGGAGTAGCCAATACCGGCGGCTTAGTGAGTTGTTTCTTGAGTGCCTCCAATGCTTCACCAGCCGCCGTACTCTAGACAAAATTATCTATCTTTCTCATCATCTGATATAGGCGAATGGCTTTCTCACCGAGGCGTCTTATGAACCGGCTCAACGCAGCGATTCGCCCCGCCAGGCATTGGACATCATTAACATAGGCCAGCTCTCCCAGGGAGGTGATAGCTTTGATTTTATCTGGGTTAGCCTCAATGCCACGCTCAGAAACCAGAAATCCCAAGAGCTTGCCAGCCGGGACACCAAAAACACACTTGGTCGGGTTAAGAATCATCTTGTAGATCCGGAGATTGTCAAAAGTTTCCCTTAAGTCGTCCAAAAGGGTCTCCTTCTTCCTTGATTTGATCACAATATCATCCACATAAGCATGAACATTGTGCCCAATCTGACTGTGAAGGCAGTTCTGCACATAGCGCTGATAAGTCGCCTGGGCACTCTTGAGCCCGAAAGGCATAGATACATAAGAGAAGGCTCCAAAAGGCGTAATGAAAGTCGTCTTCTCTTGGTCCTTAACTGCCATCTTGATCTGATGATATCTGAATAAGCATCCAGGAAGCATAGGCTTTCGCAACCCGCTGTAGCATCAATGATCTGATCAATACGAGGGAGAGCAAAGGGATCAGTCGGACAAGCCTTGTTGAGGTCCGTATAATCCACACACATCCGCCACGTGCCGTTCTTTTTGAGCACCAGCACTGGGTTAGCAAGCCACTCCGGGTGAAAGACCTCAACGATGAAACATGCCGCTAAGTGCCAGGCAACCTCTTCCCCGATGGTCTTGCGTCTTTCCTCATTGAACCGCCATAGAAACTGCTTGATAGGTTTAACCTTAGGATCCACATTAAGATTGTGCTCAGCGAACTCTCTCGGAACACCCGACATGTCAGAAGGTTTCCATGCAAAGATGTCTTGATTCTCACAGATGAATTTGATGAGCGTGCTTTCCTATTTGGGATCCATGTGATCCTCAATGATGAATTGTTTGGATGAGTCGCCCGAAGTGAAGTATATTGCCTTGGTATCATCCGCCGAGAAGTTAAGGGGCGGCTCAACCTCCGTTGTGGGCTTTTTCAGTGGCGTCATATCCTCCGGGTCAACATTCTCCTTATAAAACTTGAGCTCCTCCTAAGCACAACTGGATTCTGCATAAGCCGCGTCTCCTTCCTCACACTCAATAGCCATATTCCGATTACCATGAACCGTAACTGTACCTTTTAACCCGGGCATCTTGAGCTGTAGGTAGACATAGCAGGGCCTAGCAATGAACTTAGCATAAGCCGTCCGCCCAAACAACGCATGGTAAGGGCTCTTGATCTTGACCACTTCAAACCACAATTGCTCCACTCTGTGGTTATATTCGTCACCAAAGGCAACTTCCAAAGAAATCCTGCCCACTGGATAAGCCGACTTGCCTGGCACCACACCATGAAAAACGGTGGATGGGGGCTTAAGATCCTTGTCAAGCAGCTTCATCCGCTGGAAGGTGTCATAATAGAGGATGTTGATACTGCTACCTCCATCCATAAGCACCTTATTTACCATATAACCTCCCACTTGAGGGGCAACAACCAAAGCCAGCCGCCCCGGGTCATCCACACGCGGCGGGTGATCCTCCCGGCTCCATGTTATGTCATATTCAGACCACTTTAAGTACTGCGGCAGAGCCGATGCAGCCGCATGGACCGCTCGCTTGCGTAATTTCTAATCTCGCTTGTTAAGCAGGTCATGAAAACATGATACTGGCCCGAGCTGAGCTGTTTCGGATTACTTTGATACCCAAATTGGTTATGCTGCTGCTGGTTGTTGTTACTAGAGTGCTGCAGATGTCCTCCATGATTACCTTGACCATGATGACCGGACCCTAAGCCGCCGGATCCAAATCCGGCTCCCGAACCGCCCGGTCCTGAGCCGCAGGGCGGACCACCGCCTTGGTTGTTGGGTTGCGTGTAGTAATTCCTTAACTTTTGCATAATGTGGCAATCACCCCATGCATTCAACGCAGGTTTGCCGGGCTAGCTGTGTTCAGGACAGGGCTTCTTAAGCGCCTCCTCCAAATTGAAGGGAGTCCTGTTTTTATTAAAAGGTGGTTTGAACTTCCCATTGCCCTTAGGAGGATTCTGGCCGGTACTTGCATTGGCTACCAGTTCTGATCCGCCATCGGGGTTCTTCCGCTTATTCTGGTTACCATTGCTAACCACACCTTTTCCTTGATTATTCTTTTTACCCTGACCGACCTTCTCCTCGTTAGAGCCTGGGTCCTTCGTGTTATCAGAGTCGGCGTACTTTGTGAGAGCCGTCATGAGCTCTCCCATATCCTGACACGTATGCTTGAACCGGCCAAGTTTCTGCTTCAGCGGAATGAAATGACAGTTTTTCTCTAAAATGAGCATGGCCTGGGCTGCCGTGATCTACTCAGATGAATGGATGATGGTTGATACCCGCCGGACCCAATGATGAGCCGACTCACCCTCCTGCTGGACGTAGTGATCAAGATCCACGATGGTTATAGGTTGTTTGCAAGTCCCTTGAATTTTTTTGATGAACCTTGCCCTTAACTCGGCCCACGGATTGATGGTATTGGGAGGTAACCCCTTTAACCATGTGCGAGCCGGACCTTCAAGCATCATGATAAAATACTTAGCGCACACCGCCTCACTGACATCTAGCATCTCCATAGCCAGTTCATAACTATCTACCCATGCCTCCGGAGGCAAATCAACAGTGTAATTTGGAACCTTGCGAGGTCCTTTGAAGTCCTTTGGCAGCCATTCACTTCACAGAGCCGACGATAGACATGGCACTCCCATGGCCTTGGTAGTTACTCCCACTCCTACTGATATCAAGGGTGCGGGCTCTTGGTGAGTCGTTGTAGCCAAAGCTGCCGCCTCTTGCTGGTTTCTCGCCCGGTTCATGAGCGCCTGCGCATCTAGAGCCACCCGATCGTCCCCCGGAGGTCCTCTCCGCCGATCACTGTTGGAAACCGCTGGCGACTCATAGCGCCGGCTAAAGCTCCGGCTGGGGAGAGGGGTTGAATGAAAGCGGCTCCGACTGTTAGTATACTTCTCCTGTTGGTCCATCGCCGTCTGAAGGTATCCAATGACATTCCATACCTCTTCCGCAAAAGTTGCTTCATCCGGGATAGGAATTGTTTCATGCCGGGTAGCCACAGCCACCATATTCTCAGCTAGGTTAGAATAATGACCCGTCGACGTTGGGAAGACCATTGGTGAGGCCTGGTTTCATCGGGCCGGGTGAGACGTCGGTCGAGCCACCGGGCGGCTTCTAGGTGCATCCGCTGCTCGTCCTGTTCCTGGCCTGTTGAAGAGGTTCCTAGCCTCATAGCGTTCTGGCAAGCGAGATCAATGCCTCCTCCGATGTACCACAGCCGCCGATTGCTGTTCTAGCCCAAGGCGGAAGGCATCCGTCTTAATATGTTCTGCCTCTCCCTCCATCTGGACTTTCAGCTCAGCTATCCTCTGCTCCTCCTCCGTCATTCGGTCCTTGAGCCTCACAACCTCTAAGTTTTGGGCAGCCTGATTATCTGGTGTAACTTCAGTGTCCATCAGGGCTGTAAGCTCGTTCATCAAATCCAGAAGAACTTGAACCGGCGGCGGCGGGTCAGCGCCTGAGGTTGCCGCTCCTGCGGCTGTACCTCTCGTGCCTGGGGCTGACCCCGCCATGAACATGGCAGCATAAGCCGGCGACCCAAAAGCGTCCGACCCAGAATGATCCGACTCAGGGCAAAGCTCATCGTAGCCCCCGAGCCCGCCGTTGTGAAGCTGGTAAATTGATTCCGTCTCTATGCTCGAAGACTCGTCTTCTGAACAGATGAGAGTTTTCTGTGACCTGGAAGCTTCCAGATCCATCCCTTGAGTAAAGCCTATGAAGACGTGCCTCCGGCCTGGATTAACACGGGCGGGCTGCACATCACGGGCAGGTTGCGCACGCCAAGCCGGCTCGATGACGTTGGTGCAGGCATCCGACCCGGGTGTAGATCCGTCGGTCCTTCCGATGAAAACGTGAATCCCGCCGAAAGGAATGCGAAATCCATATTCCACAGAGTCGACATCAAGCCCCCAGCCGACGTCGTCGATGTAGAGCCGGCCATGGCAACTCTTGCTCATCCTTCCGAGCATGTATCCCTCGAGCCCTGGGAGAGAGACCTTTGAGAACTCAACACCATCGAGCGCAGGCCCCACGGTGGGCGCCAACTATCGTGGTTTTATCATGGCAGATGTCCGGGTGAACGGACTTGGGTTCGAGGCCATTACTAACGAGATGGACTCAAAGGGGTTGGTTGGGACGAAATACATGTGTTTACCCAGGTTTGGCCCCTCAAGTTGAGGTAATAGCCTATGTCCTGCTGGTGCTTGCATTGCTTGATGTATCGATTACAAGGGAGCTATTGCTTGACCTTGTTCTCGATAACCTGATCCCTAAGTCGCCCCGGGTCTTGCCTTTATATAGGAGGTCAAGACCACGGATCATACAAGTTGTAACCGACTCTCATTACATGTCCGAGTCTACCTCTATCTTCTCTTGCCTTTCCTGACCAAGTTGTCTCCGGGCGGGTTATACACCCAGGTCTTATTCATCCGGGCCACCTGTCGTCCCATCTTGTAAGCTGCTAAACTTATTGGGCCCTGAAGTCCCCACGACTCACTCTTCGGCTGGTGTGCGAGCCGCCCGGTGTGACCCGGATCCCTCAGGGTAGGTCTCACCGTGGGGTTATATCCCCAACACCTACAGAGTCTTTAATACCTACCACCACAAGGTTGTTGAAACTATAGATGTGCGGTTCGATGAAACTAACTTCTCACAAAGAGAGCACCTGCCTCTTGTCGTAGATGAAAAGTCTCCCGAGGAATCCATTAAGTTAAGGATACTGAAGATGCCATACCCACTGAAGAACCTCAACCTATGTAGCAACCCGACTCAAAACAAGTCAAGCCTCTGTGTGTTAGTGCCATCCCTCGATCAGTATGCTGGCACACATAGTACATCAATGTATATATCAAAGTGCAATCACATATAAATAACGTAAAATTGATATATACCTTTTAAATCACAGCGAAAACAGTCAATGGGAGTGGAGTCCCAATAAACGCCAATGGCAGGTTGAGTGTAGACCGTAACCCTGAATCATACTCTTACTCGTCGTAGAAAAGTATCTGCAACATAAGACGTTGCAGCCATGTAGGTCAGTACATTGAATGTACCGGCAAGACCACCATAGAAAGAATGATAAAGGCTATTCTATATGCAAAAGGCTTTGAGGCTCCGTGCCTGAGTTTTTGCAGAAAAGCTGGTTTTATTTTCCCTACAACAAAGGAGTGAAATGGAAATCACTACTAACAGTTGGTTGTTAATGAGATGGTTCCACCAACCAATTCTCATGTCCCAAAAAATTATTAATAGACCCACTCATCATAAAATTTATTAATTGTGTTGAGAATGGCTGATAGTATCATCTTCGGTGCTCATGTTGTCCATAACCGGGGACACGGCTAATCGATTAGTTTGACACTCTGTAGAGGTTTGTACGCTTTACCCGCAAGAATCGATCCCTCCTATTATGTCCTCACACTGCCTGGTGTTTGAGAACGGGATGGTCAAAACATGGTCTTCCATAGTGATCCTCCGATAGAAAGTCAGTGCCCATCCAAATCCTATCGTTCTTCTACATCTCGTAGCAACTGACCTACCAAAGTCATCACTAGGGTCAACCAAGCCAGAGCCCATATTGACTTGCGGTTACACACGTAAGCTTTCTGGCCTTGAAGTATCCATCCATCTCTTTGAGCCTGGGTGGCATTCCGTTGGGATGATCATAGGTAGATACCAGGATTCCGGGGCATAACCATGATAAATATCAGGTTGCCAAAATGCATGTCCAATCCACCCAGAGGTATATTGAGTCCTTGAAGTCTTGAAGTCTTGATCATCATGTAGGTATTGAGATAATTAAATAACCTCACAACAGTACTGAATCTCACAACCAACCCCGTCTACTAAAGCCTAGCAATTGTGAATTAACGTCCCTTCCCGAGCAATGGTAACAGGGTGTTGGGTTTCTCCTACCTCATGATACTACTACAAGTTCAAGCTCAATAACCTACTGGATGTGTGATGGAAAGATTGATTCTAATGCAAATAAAACATAGGTAATGTAAGATGATCAAAGTGAACTTGCCTGTACTGTTGATGAAGAATAATATCGCTCTTAGAAATAACTTGATAGAACTATTCGTCACTCTCCGATGAAAATCTATGTAATCAAACATTAAACTCTTATAAGCAATCATACTAGCAATCAATACTAGCAATCATACTAGCAATCAATACTAACAATCAATAAGCAACACAAAAGGGTTGTGATGAAGGAAATACTTAAGACAAAAGTTAAAACAACAAAACTTCATCAACACAACCAAGGGTTGGTTTTCTCTACAAATAATCCTATTTTCAAATAGTAAGACAATAACAAAGTAAAACCTAACAAAATTATCCTAGCAAAAATTCTACTAGCAAAAGGAATTACTTTTGTAAAACAACTAAGAACTATGAAAAACAACACACTAAACACCATAAGTTTTCTAGTTAATAAACTTAACAACAAATAAAACAAAATAAAATATTAAAATAAGAGAAAAAAATATAAAACAACTAAGTTAACAGAAAGTAAAACCTATCATGCGATTTATGAAAATATTGTCAAATAGGAAATCAAACTAGCAATGAAATCAATTTGCAAGTTATTAAGAAACTAGAATTGACTTCATGCTATAAAAATAATAATCAACATAAAAATAACTTGGTTGAAATACTACTTCTAACTAACAGGAAAAAAATAAAGCTTTTCAACTAATATAAAAGATAATAAATTAAAAACAAGTAAAACAAATAAACAGAAATAAACCTAAAAAGAACTAAAACAGAATCTGTTTTGCTTTAAACCCTAATTTATAATATTCTAAAAATTCTAAAATTCTAGCTACTATTAAATAAAGTCACTAGTGACAAGTAGCAAAAAGAATCAACTCAAAATCTATTTTAAGCTCAAGATATTCACAAAACAAGATTTGAATCAAATCTGTTTGAACTCAAATTTAAATTATTCAAATATGGTCAAACTTTATATCTACATAAACTACATAAAATTTGTGACATCATGCAAAAAGAATCACTCAAAAACACTAAAAATCCTAATAGTTATAGCAACAACAAAAATAGAACAAATTCTATTTTAATAAAACAGAAAAGAAATATACTAATCTAACGAACGGTGAGGCCACGTGGAAAGTTCCTATGGGCTACGGGTGTGCATTGCGGTGGCTAAACGAGCGGGCGGCCGAAATCTAAAGGATAATGTTCAGTCTAAAGTTAAAACAAATAAATCGATGGGTTCATTAAAGATAAACCGGATTTAATGAAGGGGTACGCGAGATCTAATCTGAATCCTAGATCTAAAATCCAATGAAGGAGGGAGCTGCCGACAGCTTACAGTGGCAGGGTGGACTTCCAGCATTGCTCCGGCGAGATTGACGGTGGCAGCGGCTCTCTAGTGGTCGGGGACGACGCTCCGGTGGTCCTCTGGCGATGGTGTCAGCACCGAACGATGAAGACGAGGGCAGTGACGATGTTGGTGGACTTTGCGCAGCTCGGGGATGACAGAGACATGGACAACAAGCTTGGTGCAACGAGGTGTTGCGGGTGGGGGTTGGCGACGAGGCTCCGGTGGCTCTAGAGCTCAGGAAGTGGACAGCAAGGCTAGGGCGAGCGAGGCGAACTCGTAGGTGGCCTCAAAGGGGCTCGGGAATGGTGAGGTGGAGCAGGGATAGGTAATGGCGCGGCGGCGGCGCTCGGACTCCGGCGAGGGATTGCGGGTGGTGCAGGGGATCTCTAGGGGATATTAGGGGCGGAAAGAGACGAGGAGGAGAGGGTCTTTATAAGGAGAGCCGAGGGGGTGCTCGGGTGGTAGGGGATCGGAGGGAATCACCGAGGCGATTTCTTGCCAGTGTTGGGGGAGGAAAGAGGAGCGGGACAAGGAAGGTGACAGCGGCGAGGGGAGGGAGCGGTCAACAGGTCCACGTGACAAAGAGAGAGGGGGAGGAAAGGGATCGGATACCCGATCGGGTACCGATTCGGTAGGGACAAGGGCGATGGGCCAAATCCACTAGTGGGCCTCCAGGCGATTTTTCTCCTAATAAAGTAAATTCTTTCCTTTTTTATAAAATAGTAAAGTAAAGCAAGGAAAGTAAAATAAATATAACTCCTAATGTAGGAGTATTATATATCACAATTTTCAGAAAAAAGAAATCTACATCATGAACATATTTTTACTGTCAAACAAAATTCCTACAAAATTAGTAAATTCAAACAGTGCTACTCTTGCATATAAAATGCAAAGAAAACATTTTGAAAATACCAAAATGCCACCAAATTCATTTATCTACATTTTTATTTTGAAGGGAATTATTTTACCCTATTTTCCATATATTTTATTTTTGGAGAAAAATAAATTTTTAAAACAAGTTTCAAAAATGGCTTCGAAACCTAATATGAAATATTTCAGAAATAATTTTCTGAGTTTTATAAATTCAAATAAGATTCAAATGGCCCGTGGTTTGGAGTGTCATATTACTCCTCTCAAAATTTTATCAAGGGAATTTGAATTCTTTCAAACTTTAAAATGGAAACAAATATGAAATGAACTCCATAACAGAAACATTTCAAATAGTTTTTGAAATTCACTTTTCAAATGTTTTATTATGAAGAAGTCATGTCATCTTCTCTCACTGATTTTGAATTCAAAAGCAAAAGGGGAAAGTCATGTCATTCCCTCTCATTCAAAAGTTTTTTAAAAGTTTAAAATATTCTCTCAAATTAAATCACTCAATTAGACAAACAAGCATTGATCTATTTATTATAACATTCCAATTTTTGGGATGTTACAACCTACTGAGAAATTCATTCCAACAAATGAAGACATTCATGTTGATACATGTGAAGAAAATGATGCTGAAGAAAATCCTCATCCACGTCAACATGCTCATCCAATAGTTCCAAATGAAGTGCAAATTGACAAAATCATTGGCGACATGTAATATCCCAAATTTTGGAATGTTATAATAAATATTAGAATGAGTGTTTCTTTGCTTCAGTGATTGAATTGAGTGAAATTTGAAAACTTTTGAATGAGAGGGAATAAAATGACTTTCCCCTTTGTGTTTGATTTCAACAATTCCATTTCAAATCAGTGAGAGAAGATGACATGACTTCTTCAATATAAAAATATTTGAAAAGTTAATTTGAAAACTATTTGAAATTTCCTGTTATGCAGTTCTTTGCATATTTGATTTTCCAATTTGAAGTTTGAAAGAATTCAAATACCCTTGACAAGATTTTGAGAGGAGTAACATGACACTCCACACCAGGGTTATTTTATGAAGTATTTAAACCATAAAACCGAGGGGGTTATTTGAAAATTATTTGCAAAAGGAATTAAAAGCCACTTAGGCATTTTTTTTCTAAAAATAAATTTTTCTAAAGTATTTATCTTGGCCGTGGAAAAATGTTCATAAAATTGCATTTATTCCCCTCGTCAATTTCTTATATAAATCTTGATTTTTCGAAATGTATTGATTGCCATAAAGTAGTTTTCATTCTCTATTATTCTATAAAAGGAAATAAATAGTATATATTAGGAAACTCCCGCGGCCCACTTACCTTAAACGGGCCCGATCCGGATCCAGATCGGATCCGAATCCTCTTCGGATCGGCCACCAACCGCCTCGCCCCTCCCTTTCTCTCGCTGGCACGCGGACCACACCGCCCGACCGAACCGAGCTGCCGGTCACCTTCCTTCTTCTCCTCCCTCCCACTTTCCTTTTCCTCGCCGGCGAGATCACACGATCCCGGATCTCCCTCCCCTTCCATTTCTACGACCCCGAGCCGCCCCTATAAAGCCCGAGGCCTCCTCGACCCGTTCCGCCCATTTCCCCTTCGTCTGACCCTCTTCCCTCACTGCCATTTCTCACTGGAGCCCGAGCGCCGCCGCCGCGCCATTGCTCTCATGCCACTCCACTCCGACCGCCCCAAGTTCTCCCAAGCCCACCAACCTCTCCACCTCGCTCGCACGCACCTCCCAGTGCCCTCGCCCGAGCCCTGCACCCACCGGAGCCCCTTTCCCCGTCGACACCCGAGCGCCGCCGCCGCCTCCGAGCTCACCGTCGTCACCCCCGTCATCCCCGAGCCCCGCTGACGCCACCTACCTCGTCGTCGTGCTCGTCCGCATCACCTGGTGCTGACGCTGTGCCGGAGGACCACCAGAGACGCCTCCACATCGACCACGCCTCCTCTGCCTCGCCGGAGCTTCGCCGGAGTTGACCTCCACCGCGGTAAGTCATCAGAGCCCCCTCCCCACCGTCAGATCTTAGAGGAACGGTCACGATTAGAATAGGATACCCCTTTGGTTTAGATAAATAAACCAATCGGTTTTTCTGTTTAGTTAAGTTAGACCGAATCGTTTTCCTTAAGTACCGGTCGTTCGCTCGCTAGCATCTGGCGCGCACCCCCTTTACCCAATCAGAAGCCGCCACGTAGCACCCTGTCCGTTAGTTTTTAAAACAGAATAGTTCTGTTTTTGTTTCCATTATATCTTGTATGTTTTTAATTGTTTTAATTTGATTCTTTTTGCATCGTGTTAAAATTTTTATGTAGTTTCTGTAGACATAAGGTTTGACCATATTTGAATATTTTAAAATTGAATTCAAACAGATTTGATTCAAATCTTATTTTCTAAATATCTTGAGTTTAAAATTTTATTTTGAGTTGATTATTTTTGCTACTTGTCACTATTAACTTTATTTGATAGTAGGTATAATTTGAGATTTGTTTTTGAATAATTTAATTTAGTATTTTTAACAAAACCGTTTCTGTTTTAGTTCTTTTTAGGATTTTTTATATTTCTTTTGTTTTAAATTGTTTTGATTTATTTTCTTTTATATTAGTTGATAAATTTTTACTTTGATTTCTGTTAGTTAGCAGTAGTACTTCAACCAAATTTATTTTTAGGTTATTTATTATTTTGAAAGCATGAAATCAATTCTAGTTTAATAATAACTTGCAAATTTATTTCATTGCTAGTTTGATTTGCTATTGGAAAATACCTTTAATAAAATTGTTTTATAAAATATACTTTCTATTAACTTAGTTTTTATATATTTTGTTTTGTGTTATTTTAATTTTTTTATTGTTTTTACTTGTTGTTAAATTAAGGTATTTAGTGTGTTATGTATCATAGTTCTTAGTTGATTTTCAAAAGTAATTCTTTTGCTAGTAAAATATTTACTAAAATATTTTTGTTATACTTTATTTTCTTTTTGTTTTGTGATTTACCTTTGAAAATAGGATTTAACTGTAGAGAAAACCCCTTTTGGTTGATTTTGATGAAGTTCTGTTGATTTTAACTTTTGTCTTAAGTATTTCCTTCATCAACCCTTTTGTGTTTGGTTTTGTATTACTTGTTGATTGTTAGTATTGATTGCTAGTATGATTGCTTATATGAATGCAATGTTTGATTATATAGATTTTCCCCGGAGAGTGACGAATAGTTTATCAAGTTATTTCTGAGAGCGATATTATTCTTCATCAACAGTACAGGCAAGTTCACTTTGACCATCTATTTCATACCTATGTTTTATTGCATGTAGTGACATCATTCAACAAATCCCTCCAGTAGTGTTATTTAAATTCTTGTAGTTGAGTAGAATGCATGAGATAGGAACCCACCACTTGTTACTAAAGCCCCGGGAACGTTAGTTATTTTTATGCTATGCTAAAGTAGACGAGGTTTGGTATGAGTGTTTCGTGAGTGGTGTGAGAAGGAGGACTCTACGAGAAGACGACAACTTCATGAAGGCATTTTCAAGTCCTGCATCTTCAAGACCTCAAGACTTCAAGACTTGAGAAACAAGTTTTCAATACACACTACTGGGTGAAGGATGGTTGATTGGGCATCCCTGGAGTAACCAATGGATGGCTGGGATGCATGGAGAAGCACCATGACATCTTGCGGAAAGCTTCACCCAGACTCAAAGAGACGGATGAATACTTCATGCCCGGAAGCTTACCTATGTAGCCACAAGTCATTATGGGCTCTAGTCTGGTTGATCTTTGTTGTGACTCTGGCTGGGCAGTGCTACGAGATGTAGTCGACGTTAGGAATGGATGGGCACTAACAGTAGTCAGGAAAACACTCTGAAAGACCATGTTTCGTCCGTCCTGTTCTCAAACATCAGGCAGTGCGAGGACTTACAAGGAGGGGAAAAATCTTGTGGGTAAAGTACACAACACTCTGCAAAGTTAAACCTAATCGATTAGCCGTGTCCAGATTACGGACAATTTGAGCCTCTGGACTTGGATCTATCTCTGAACTCTCAACACTGGACTGATAATTAATTGTGGGCAACTTATGATACTTGTGGGCATTATGACATTGGTTGGCGGAACCATGTCATGTTAGGTAACTCTGTAGTGAAAATTTCCGATATTCCTTTGTTGTAGGAAAATAAAATAAAATCAGCTTTTATGCAAAAACTTAGACACAGAGCCACAAAGCCTTACTGCATATAGAATAGTTTTCATCTTCTGTTCTACTATGGTGATCTTGCCGGTACATTCAATGTACTGACCTACACGACTGCAACGTCTTATGTTGCAGATAAGCTCTACGACGAGTAAGAGTACGATTCAGGGTTACGGTCTACACTCAACCTGCCATTGGTGTTATTGGGACTCCACTCCCATTGACTGTTTCCGCTGAGATTTTTGAGGTATATATCAGTGTTACGTTAATTACATGTGATTGCACTTTGATATATACATTGATGTACTGTGTGTGCCAGCATACTGATCCAGGGATGGCACAGAACACACAGAGGCTTGACTCGGTTTGAGTTGGGTTGCTACACGACATCAATACACCAGGTCCCCTCGCTCGCTCAAGAGCTTCACATTGGACTAACTTTTGTGGGAATTTTGCTTTTGTCTCTATCATATAGGCCACCAAAGTTGATGAAGCATTCAAGGAGCCTGAGTGGATTCAAGCTATGCAAGAGGAATTGCATCAATTCACACTCAACAACGTGTGGGAACTTGTCAAGCAGCCAGATCCTCGCAAGCACAACATCATAGGTACCAAGTGGATCTACCGCAACAAGCAATACTAAAAGGGCCAAGTGGTGAGGAATAAGGCTCGTCTTGTAGCTCAAGGCTACACACAGGGTGGGGAATTGACTTTGATGAAACTTTTGCACATGTTGCTAGACTTGAAGCTATTCACATATTGCTTGCTTATGCTAACCATCATGATATCATCTTATATCAAATGGATGTTAAAAGTGCATTCCTCAATTGTAAGCTTGAGGAAGAAGTATATGTTGCTCAATCCCCAGGTTTTGAAGACCCTAAGCATCCTGACAAAGTCTTCAGACTCAACAAGGCCTTCTATGGCCTCAAGCATGCCCCTCGGGCGTGGTACGACACTCTGAAGGAGTTCCTCATGAAGAAAGGCTTCAAACCCGGTTCGCTCGACCCAACACTTTTCACTAAATCCTATGACAATGAATTATTCGTGTGCCAAATATACGTAGATGATATTATCTTTGGCCGTGTTGACAAACGTTACAATGATGAATTTGCCTATATGATGAGTAAAGAATATCAAATGTCTATGATGGGGGCATTTGAAATTCTTCTTAGGTCTTCAAATTTTTCAACAATGCAATGGCATCTTCATCTTTGAAGAGAAATATCTCAAGGATGTTCTGAGGAAATTGAACATGCAAGACTGCAAAGGCGTCAAAACTCCAATGCCTTCAAAAGGCCATCTCTACACTGACGAAAATGGTGAAGATTTCGATCAGAAGGTATGTCGCCCCATGATTGGCTCTTTATTGTATCTATGTGCATCTAGGCCAGATATTATGCCAAGTGTTTGCATGTGTGCCCGATTCCAAGCAACACCGAAGGAATCACACCATAAGGTTGTCAAACATATTCTTCGATACTTAGCTCACACACGAATGCTTGGATTATGGTATCCCAAGGGCTCAAATCTTCACCTCATCGGATACTCAGATGCTGGCTATGTTGGAGATCATGTGGATCACAAGTCAACCTCAGGCACATGTCATTTCCTCGAATGATCCTTAGTCTATTGGGCCTCGAAGAAGCAGAACTATGTGTCACTATCTACTGATGAAGTTGAGTATATTGCTGCTGGTTCATGTTGCGCTCAGTTGTTGTGGATGAAGCAAACCCTCAAGGACTATGGCATCAAGGTGAAGAATGTGCCTCTCTTCTGTGACAATGAGAGCGCTATCAAGATTGCTTACAACCCAGTTCAACACTCCAAGACCAAGCACATCCAGATTCGTCATCATTTTCTTCGAGATCGGGTGACATCTCCATCGATCATGTGGACAATGAAGGACACAAATGAACTCTTCAGATTTCATCCCTCTATTCGTCATTTTCTTCATCGGACGTACCTTGAGGAAAAATTGTATACATCTTCAGAATCATCAAAAGTTCAAAGTCATCAAGTGAAGAAAGTGGCAGATGGTAAAAGACCTTAAAAGGGTGGAAAGAAAGCTGAACAGAACACGGCCTTTGAAATACCAGAGGATTTATATGCTGGTTACTGTACACCTGATGAAGCCATTCATGGGAAAGAAACAAAGGATCAGAGGGAAATCAAAATTCAGAAGAATGAACGGAGGTGGATGAAGGAGTGGAGAGAATACCTTTATGTCACTCCCAAGTACATGAAGAAATTTTCCCTTAAACCTCCTTGCATAAGGGCACCTCCTGGTGCTGATCAAGAAGTTGATCCCGCTAGCGTTGCTCGTGGTGAGGATTTTCTAGCTGAATGGGCTAAGTATTAGAAAAAGCTTCAGAGGATGTCCAAAGCAGCTGTGAAGAAATTCAATGAAGACTCTGCTACTGCTGCTGCAGCCTCCTCTGTTGCTGCCTCATCCTTTGCATTTGCGGTGCCGAAGAAGTCAAAGGCAAAGTCCTCAACATCAATGCCCTCACGGCCAATTTCTCCAAAGGCTGGTTCAAAGTCTTCAACGGCAGCCCCAATGCCTTCAATAGTTGCACAATCATCAGCCGTTGCCACAAAGTCCTCAACACCTGTACATCTTGCAACATGTCAGAGGAATACTAGCTTCTCAATTGCTTCAGGAGATTCTGCAAGTTCATCAGCCCAAGCACATTCCTCAACTAGTCCTTCTCTACTGAAGGTAAAAGCTACTGCTGGACGAGGTGCACGACCAAGTCCTCACCCAAAGAAAGTTGTTTTCCAAGTACCCTCAAATTCTTCAAATGATGAAGCTGATGATGAAGAACTTGAGGCAATCATCAAAAACAAGCAAGAAAGAGTAGCCCAAGCTAAGGGCACTGAAATTCCTCTGATGATGGAACCAAAGATTGTGCTCAACTTCATCGACATTTGGCACCATAACCCAAACACTCCAATTGATGATTTGAATTTGCCCCTTGGTCCAAGCCATTTCATCACTACTTTCATTTCTGAAGAAAAATGGAAGTATGAGAAGGCTCGACAAACCAAGAAGGCTCAGTACAAGAAGGAGCACTTCTTGAAGAGTAATGTTCCGAAGCTTTCTCTAGAACAACTTGTGACTATGCAATCTGAGATCAAAGGCCTTAGTGATGAATTCAATTGATACTATGCTGATTGGCAAGGTGCCAAGGTCCGTTTCGTCAAAGTGAATAACAGAGCCATCAATGACCACAACAAGAGGGTTGCGGATCAATCGCAACCACAAGTTCCTCAGGCTGAATCCTCTGCCCATCCTACTGAAGAAACTACAAGCGCGGCTGAAGAAATTCAGTCTGCTAAAGAACCTGTCAGGGCAACCTCCACTATCGCGCCTGAAGAAATTGCCAGGCCAGCTGAAGTTTTTGTTGCGCCGGAAGAAACTGCAAAATCTTAAAGGGTGAAGAATATCAACCTTCATTCTGCATCAGTGAAGGCACATTTGCTCCCTTGGTGGTTTTGGTAATTAATAACAACATATATGTCATTGAACTAATGTTTCCACTAAGTATGTTTCAGGAAAAGTTCAATGATGGGTTAGCATAGGGATTGTGGAATACCCCAAGATGAAAGGAAATAGATTGTCAAAGCCTCAAGCAGAGGACTCTACATTTTATCTTTTGTGAGAAATCACCTTGAGTCCATAGGAAAGCCAATACTATTAAAAGGGGATAAGGTTTTGTTGGTGAACAAAATGCTCATACGTGCACAACTGATAGTCACCACATACACCCACAAGCTCTTTCACAAAAGTCTGTACAAAACCAAATATTCAAAATCGGTGCAACCAACACTTTCCACTCGGTGCCACCGATTCCAGAACCTAGACAGACTCAGCCAAACCCTAGCCACTTCGGTGCAACCGATTCTACTTCGGTGCCACCGAGTTTAGGTTGCTAACTTTCTATTATGTGAGTTGACAATATTGGTCCCACCGAGATTGTTGGATCGGCGTCACCGAGATTGGGCAATCTGACTGTTGGTCACCTTATCGGTGCAACGAAGTTTCTTATATTGGTCTCACCGAGATTCAAAAGTTGTCACCTTTTGGTCACTTTGGTACCACCGAGATTAACACATCGGTGTCACCGAGTTGGTCATTTTGTGTGTAACGATTGGATTTTTGGAGATGCCTATATATACCCCCCCACCACCACTCAATCGCAATAGAAGCACTCCGAACAGTTCCCCACTCTTACCTACTGATTTTCTAAGAGAGAGCAACCTACTCATGTGTTCAGATCATGTCATTCCATTCCTACCATATGAATCTTGATCTCTAGTCTCCCCAAGTTGCTTTCCACCCAATCAATCTCTTCCACCAAGCCAAATTCGTGAGAGAGTGATTGTGTGTTGAGGAGTCTATCATCTTGAAGCACAACAGCAAGGAGTTCATCGACACAATCGAGACTTTTACCTTTTGGAGGGTGGTGCCTCCTAGATTGTTTAGGTGTCGCTTGCGAGCCTCCTACTGCGTGTTGTGGAGTGAACCAAGAAGTTTGTAAGGGCAAGGAGATCACCTACTTTGTGAATATCTACCCCGAGTTAGGCTAGTCCTTTGTGGACGTAGGCCATCATGGTATAGTCAAGGTTGCTTCTTCGTGGAACCCTCCGTGGGTAGAGCCCTCCGTGGACTCTCACGACCGATACCCTCCGTGGGTTGAAGACTCCATAAACGTGGATGTACGACAGCGCCACCTATTGGAACCACGGGAAAAATCATCGTGTCACCAATTGTGTTTGATCTTCCTACCCTTCCATTACTTACATGCTTGTCTTTACTTACCACTGCTATACTCGTAGACATGCATGTGTAGGGTGTACTTAACATACTATGAATGCTAAAATCTACCAAGACATAAAATTGGGAAAAGTAGATTTTATTTTGTCAAGTAGTCTAATCACGCCCCCCCTCTAGCACTACTTTCGATCCTACAAGTGGTATGAGAGCATTGGTCTCCATTGCATTGGTTTCACAACCTAGGAGAGTATCGCATCTAGCGAGGAAAATTATCACCATAGAGGTCCGTACTTTGATGGCATAAATTTTGCTAGTTGGAGGCACAAAATGAAAATACATTTGCTTGGTCATAACCCCGTCGTTTGGGCTGTTGTTCGTGTTGGTATGCAAGGTGAATTACTTGCGGAAGGAAGGGAACCGGATCGCGAAGCGACAGCGGATGAATTGAAGATGTTACAACTCAATGCTCAAGCATGTGGCATTCTCTTCAACTGCCTATGCCCCAAAGAATTGTAGGATCGAAAGTAGTGCTAGAGGGGGGGTGATTAGACTACTTGACCAAATAAAAATCTACTTTTTCCCAATTTTAATTCTTGGCAGATTTTAGCATTCATAGTATGTCAAGTACAGCCTAAACATGCATGTCTAAGAGTGTAGGAGCGGAAAGTAAAGACAAGCATGTAAGTAAAGAGAGGGTAGGAAGATCAAACGCAATTGGTGACACGATGATTTTTCCCGTGGTTCCGATAGGTGGTGCTATCGTACATCCACGTTCATGGAGTCTTCAACCCACGGAGGGTAACAGTCGTGAGAGTCCACGAAGGGCTCTACCCACGGAGGGTTCCACAAAGAAGAAACCTTGACTATACCATGACGGCCTACGTCCACGGAGGACTAGCCTTACTCGGGGTAGATCTTCATGAAGTAGGCGATCTCCTTGCCCTTACAAACTTCTTGGTTCACTCCACAACATGAAGTAGGAGGCTCCCAAGCGACACCTAACCAATCTAGGAGGCACCATCCTCCTAAAGGTACTAGGCTTGGTAATGCGATGAACTCCTTGCTTTTGTGCTTCAAGATTATAGACTCCTCAACACACAATCACTCTCTCACAGATATGGCTTGGTAGAAGAGATTGATTGGGTGGAAAGCAAGTTGGGTAGGCTTGAAATCAAGATCCATATGGTTGGAGTGGAAGATCTTGACCTCAACACGAGGATAGGTGGTTCTCTCTCAGAAAATTAGTAGATATGAGTGGGGAATAGTTCTGAGTGCTTCACTTTCATGTAGGTGGTGGTGGAGGGGTATATATAGGCATCTCCAAAATCCAACCGTTACACACAATAAGTCACACTCAGTGGAACCGATGTGTGAGTCTCGGTTGTACCGAAGTGACCTAAAGTTACTAACTTTTGAATCTCGGTGAGACCGATATAGAAATCTTGGTTGTACCGATAAGGTGACCAATGGTCAGAATGTCCAATCTCGGCGACGCTGATCCAACAATATCGAAGGGACCAAAACTGTGAACTTGCGTAATAGAAAGTTGGCAGCCAAACTCGGTGGCACCAAATGCAGTATCGGTTATACCAAAAGTCTAGGGTTTGGCTGAGTTTGTCTAGGGTTTGGAATCAGTGACACTAGGATGGAAATGTTGGTTGCACCGATTTTGAGTATGTGGCTTTAGACAGACTTTGGTGGGAGAGATTGTGGGTGTCTTTGGTGACTATCACTTGTGCACATATGAGCATTTTGTTCACGAACAAAACTTTACCCCCTGACGAGGATATGTACCTACGGTAGGGTCTTAGGCCTGACCTACGTACCCTACCTAAGGGCACTATATTGGAGGACTTAAAGATTATAAGAGAGATTCTGACTGGACACTCCATGGTGCTCAAGCCACTCGACATTTAATCCACACGGTATCTTCTCCCTCCACTCGACAGTCACCTGTCACTGGGAAGACCTCACTTCCAGTCGACGCCAGAAGACCAGAAGCCACTCCTGGGAGGCCAACAGGCAGGCGTTAGGCCAGTCGTCATTAGTAGCAATTATGATGTACGTTACGAGTAACGCTCGTCTTTATACCCACGATCGAACCCTTGGATGCCTCGTACTTATGAGGGGCAGCATACTCTATATAAGCCACCCCTCCCCTCTGGCACAACGGTTGGTAACCTCTGTAACTCATACTCTACACACGACAAAAGCTCCCGAGCACTGAGACGTAGGGTTGTTACCTCCACGAGAGGGGCCTGAACTCGTACATATGTGTGTACACCCTCGCCGTAGCTAAGACTTTGCCCTCTCCTTTTGTACCCCTAACTTCTACTGTCAGACTCGTTCCCACGACAGTTGGCGCCCACCATGGGGCAGGCGTCTAAGCGACTTCCGGCGAGGTTGCTTTTTTCCCCTTCGTCATGTCTTTTCGTGGTGTTTTCTTTCTGGGCCACGAGATCCGTTTCAGAGTGATCACCTTCATCGCCGACGATTCAACATGGCTCCAGGAAGCGCCTCTCGATGTGGAGGCGCTCCCAGTCCGCGGGGCCACGCACTTCCACGCGAGCTCCTGTAGTGTACTTCTGCGGCAACCGTCAACCCCGTACTCTTCGGCTCTCCCCACTGTTCGCTGTCGCAAGCGATCCGGTCGCTCATGGCTCCAGCGCTTGGTGAGGCACGCGGCGGCCCGCCAAGTTTCGTCTTCGCAGATTGTGGCGATCAAACCCGCCGAATCACTTCACGGCGTGTACGAGTTGGACTCCGATCAGTCTGACGTTCCCTCCGAGTGCGAGAGCTGCGATCCTGCAGCGGAGGTTCCTATGGCCGGTTCTCATCAGAGCCCGCCACCAGTTTTCGGCCATGGCAGGCGTGAGGTTGGTGGACCGTCAAATGATCAGCCACGTCGAGATGAGGAGGTCCTCCATACTCCCATTGTCAAAGCGACCGCTAAGGCTCGAGCCTGGAGGCCACACGCATTCGGCTCGAAGAGCTCTAGAGGGAGCTCGACGAGCGTGCTCGCCAATGTCCACCAGTTCCCAGTCGATGGCAGCGACAGCTGTTTCCGAGTGGTTCACAAAACAATGTTGAGGTATACCATACTCTAGTCTTAAATGTTGCAGTAGCGGCTAGAATAGCAGATTCCATTTAGTCGTTGCGATCAGAGGCTGGTAGAGATTTCTTGCAGATTAGAGCATTGCTTGATGCAGCACAATGTCAGAATTCAGTTGTTTTGCAGTCATGCAATAGGATTCACAGTAATTCACCAAGAGCGGAGACTGTTCAGTCGGCATATAGTCCTGGATCGCCCTTGCATCGCAGGGGTGGAGGTTTCCGTGAGGATCAGTACAGAGATCAGTTTCATAGTGATGATCACCGTCGAGTGCCCACTCCTCCGCGGGGTGGTCCACACATGCCCTGGCACCAGGACGAAAGGCGCTCGTTCGGTGATGAGCGGAATGCCGGGTTTGATGCTCGAGACCTCCTCACTCAGAGGCGAATCAATAGAGGCAGATCCCACAGGGATGGGTATGACAGAGATTTCTCGAGTGGCAGCACTGCTGTTATTTCTGGTCCTGAGTGCTTTAGCAGAGCTATTTGTTCTATAGAGATTCCCCCCAACATTAGGTTGGCGGCCGGGATTGGCAAGTTTTCTGGCGAGTCAAAGCTAGAAACATGGTTGGATGATTACCGAGTGGCTATTTAGATTGGTGGTGGTAACAACAACATTGCAATGAAACACTTGGCCTTGATGTTACATGGTTCGGCTCGTGCATGGCTGAATCACTTGTCTCCTTCTAGCATCCACTGCTGGGAAGATCTTGCCCGAGTGTTCATCAGAATGTTCGAGGGCACTTGCCAGCATCCCGCCGGTCTGATTGATTTGCAGCATTGTGTTTAGAAGCCCAGCGATACTTTGAGAGATTATATTCAGTGCTGGTCCATTTTGCATCATACAGTGGAGAACGTTTCCGAGCATCAGGATGTTTGTGCTTCAAGGCTGGAGTAAAGTACAGAGAGCTCTATCTAAAGTTTGGGCGAACAGGTTATATTCCGCTGAGTAAGATGATGGAAATCGCCACTTGGTATGCCAATGGAGAAGAAGAAGACCGTCTCCATAGCGGTAAAGGAAAAGCAGTCGACAATGATGCCGGTGGTAATTCCAGTCGGAAGCAGAAGTGGAAGCCTGACGGCCCTGTTCATGCTGAGGCGGCTGCTCTGGAGGCCCAAGGAAAAAACAAGGGGAAGTCCAACGGAAAATTCAACCCCAAGAAAGGGAAAAGTCAGCCAAGGACTGATGTTATGGATTTACCGTGTGCAATCCACACGAGCAAAGACGAAGAAGGCAATTTGATATTACCCAACATAGCACTCGGCAGTCCCGTCTGTTGATTCATCAGTTCAAGGAAGGCCCGTCGAGTGAGAAAAACCCCCGAAAAAGATGATGATGAAGACAAAGAAACTTTTCTCGATGTCAACGCTATGCTGATGATTTTTGCTGATGTTGAAAGCAAAAGTCGATTGAACGTCATTAACAGAGAAGTCAACATTGCCATGCCTACAACTCCCACCTACCTCAAGTGGTCTCAGACTGCCATCACATTTGATCAGTCATGTCATCCTGCTCATGTGGCTACTCCCGGTCGGCAAGCTTTGGTGGTTGATCTCGTTGTGGGGGGCACTCAACTCCGCAAAGTCCTCATGGATGGTGGAAGTGGTTTGAACATTCTGTATGCAGGTACTCTTAAAGGGATGGGCATTCCGATGTCCGGACTCAGTGAGAGCAACATGCAGTTCCACGGAGTCATCCCAGGGAAGAAGGCCAAGTCACTCGGCCAAATGGCATCGGATGTGACATTCAGGACAGATAAAAAAATTCGCAAGGAAAAATTGACGTTTGAAGTCGTGGACTTCCAAAGCGCGTACCATGCCATTCTTGGTCAACTAGCTCATGCTCGTTTCATGGACCGTCCATGTTACGTGTATCTCAAACTGAAGATGCCTGGGCCCAAGGGTGTGACAATAGTCACTGGCAATCGACAGAGGGCTGAGGAGTGCCTCCAACAAGGCTCCAAAATTGCCGATCATCACATAGTTGTGGTCGAGCTAGAAGAGTACAAAAAGAGCGCTGACCCTGCTAATTTGTTGCGTGTTAAGAAGCCTGCTTCTGAGTCAGCTTTTTAGTCGGTAAGGGAAGTGAAAAAGGTGCACATCCACCCGACAGATTCAACTGCTGGCCCGAACAACATATCGTTAACACGCGACAGCAAATAAGAAGATGACCTCATCCAGTTCCTCTGTGAGAACTAGGACATCTTCACATGGAAGCCTGCTGACATGCCGGAGGTTCCCAGGGAGCTGGCTGAGCACAAAATGAGGGTTGATCCAAAGGCCAAGCCAGTGAAAGAACATTTGCGTCGGTCTGCGACACAGAAGCGTAAAGCAATCGGCGAAGAGGTGGCTCGTCTCTTGCAGGCCAAGTTCATTCGGGAGATTTACCACTCTGAGTGGCTCCCGAATGTTGTCATGGTTCCCAAGAAGGAAAAGTCACTCCGCATGTGTATAGACTTCAAGCATATCAACCGGGTCTGCTCGAAAGATCATTTGACGCTCCCTCGTATCAATCAGATTGTTGACTCGACAGCAGGGTGCGTGCGTTTATCGTTTCTAGATGCATACTCCGGTAACCATCAGATCCATCTGTTTGGTCCGGATGAAATAAAAACAGCCTTCATCACCCCATTCGGGTGTTTTTGCTATATCACCATGCCATTTAGTTTGAAGAATGCTGGTGCTACTTTCATGCGCATGATTCAAAAGTGTTAACTCGACCAGATTCCTCGGAATGTTGAAGCATACATGGACGATATTGTTGTCATGTCCCGCAAAGGTTCCGATCTGCTGGCTGACTTGGCCAAGACATTCGCCAATCTGAGGAGGTATGATATAAAGCTGAATCCGGCTAAGTGTACTTTTGGTGTCCCTGGCGGCAAGTTACTCAGTTTTCTCATTTCCAAACGAGGGATCGACGTCAACCCTGAGAAAATCAGCGACATTACCCGAATGAAGAGTCTCGTGCGAGTGCACGATGTTCGGACGCTCACAGGTTGCTTGGCAGCATTGAGTCGATTCATTTCTCGTCTCGGTAAGAAGGCATTGCCTTTATACCGGTTGATGAAGAAGTCTGACACGTTTGAGTGGACTCCAGAAGCTGAAGCAACGTTTGTCGAGCTCAAAGCCCTGCTTTCCACCCAGCCGGTGCTTGGTGCTCCGCGCAGCAAAGAGCTTTTGCACATGTACCTCGCGGCCACTAATCAGGTCATCAGTACAGTTTTGATGGTTGAGCGGGAAGAGGAAGGCAAGGCCTACAAAGTCCAACAACTAGTCTACTACATTTCTGAAGTGTTGACTCCTTCGAAGCAAAGGTACTCGCATTACCAGAAGCTTGTTTATGGCATCTATCCGTAAGTGAAGAAGGTAGGAGATTATTTCCAAGACCACTCGATTTCAGTCGTCACTGATGCTCCGCTATATGAGATCCTCAACAATCAAGATGCGACTGTTCGAGTGGCTAAATGGGCGATTGAACTCCTATACTTTGACATCAAGTTTGAAGCCAAGAAAGCAATCAAGTCTCAAGCACTTGCCAATTTTATGGCCGAGTGGATTGAACAGCAGTAGCCAATTCAGATTCACTCGGCACACTGGACCATGTTCTTTGATGGCTCTAAAATGTTGAATGGTTCTGGTGCTGGCTTTGTCCTTGTGTATCCAAAAGGTGAGAAACTTAGTTACGTCCTGCAGATTCAGTTCGATTCCTCCAACAATGAAGCAGACTATGAAGGACTCTCGTACGGGTTGCGCATGGCCATCACACTCGGCATCAAGTGCTTGATGGTCTATGGTGACTCAGATTTGGTGGTCAATCAAGTGATGAAAGTGTGGGATGTTTGGAATCCCGCTATGACTGGATACTGCAATGCTGTCAGAAAGCTCGACAAGAAGTTTGAAGGTCTGGAACTTCATCAGGTTCCCCGAGTGAAGAATCTAGCGGCTGATTAGCTGGCAAAGATTGGATCCACTCGACGACCTGTTCCCACCAATGTATTCTTAGAGCATCTTCACACTCCTTCGGTGCAGGAAGATCCCTTCACCGAAGAGCCCCCGCAAGCTATGAGCCCCTCCGATCCGACTAAAGTTGATGTCCCTGCAGTTATTGATTTGGTCATGGAGGTTTGGTCATCATTCCCGATTGGACAGTGACCTATATTGCATATATTCTAAGGCAGGATCTTCCTGAAGATGAGACAGAAGCTCGGCAGATTGTGCGCAGATCCAAAGCTTTTACTATGATGGATGGTCAGCTGTACAGAGAAAGCATAACTGGTGTGATGTAGCGATGCATTTCCCCTGAAGAAGGTAGAATGATCCTGGAAGAAATTCACTCGGGAACTTGCGGTCATCATGCGTCCTCCTGGACAATTGTTGCTAAAGCATATCGAGCTGGTTTTTTCTGGCCGCGTGCCAATGAGATGTCCAATGACATTGTAGATCATTGTGAAGGATGCCTATTCTATGCAAACTTGTCTCACAAACCTGTGTCTGCCCTGAAGATCATTCCCCTCGCTTGGCCATTCGCTGTCTGGGGTCTGGATATGGTTGGTCCCTTTCGGACTGGATAGAGTGCATTTACTCATTTGCTTGTTGCAGTCGACAAGTTTACAAAGTGGATTCAGGCCAAGCCAATAAAGAAATTGAACTCTTGTACTGCAATCAAATTCATGAGAGAAATAATCTACCGCTATGGAGTTCCCCACAACATCATCACAGATAACGGCACAAACTTTGACTCGGAGGAATTCAGACACTTCTGCTTCTCCCAAGGCACTCGGGTGGATTATGCCTCCGTTGCGCATCCTCAAACCAATGGTCAAGTTGAGCGAGCCAATGGACACATCCTACAAGGTCTGAAGCCTCATCTCATGTGGGACCTAGAACATGCGGCCCGAGCCTGGGTGTCTGAGTTGCCATCTGTTTTATGGGGCTTGAGAACTACTCCAAATCGTTCGACTGGGAGAACTCCTTTTTTCCTGGTCTACGGAGCCGAAGCCGTCCTGCCGAGTGACTTGTTTCATAATTCTCCCAGAGTGGATCTTTATACTGAAGCTGAAGCTAAACAAGCAAGACGGGATGGCATAGGTCTCCTAGAGGAGGAGAAAGAGATGGCTTTGATTCGGACGGCAACGTATCAGCAAGATCTACGATGCTTCCATGCGAAGCACGTTAAGAGTCGGTCATTTCATGAGGGTGACTTGGTGCTCCGAGTGGATCATCAGCAACCTCGCAAGCTTGCTCCGGCGTGGGAAGGTCCTTTTCTCGTCACCAAGGTGTTGAACGATGGGGCTTATCACCTGTACAACCTCAAGAAGCAGATTGATGAGCCACGAGCCTAGAATGCAGATCTACTCCGGCTCTTCTGTACCTAAAACAGTGTGGTATTGATGTAATAAAAAGTATTTCAGACAATGTCATTTATGCAAGTATGACTTCCGTAGCCTTTCGTATATTTCGATCATGCAATTTCACACTTGGGAACACTCTGAGTGTCGAGCAATCCTCGCACTTGGGGGCTTAGCTGCGAATATGCTTTCGCCTAAGTTAAAAACCCTGCCGAGTGGATAGCAATCCATTCACTCGGTGACTTAGCTGCGAACCAGTCATCCCTTAGGTTCAAAAGTTCTTAGTGTGTTGAGAAATCCTCACACTCAGGAGCTTAGCTACGAACCAACTTTCGCCTAAGTTAAAAACCCGGCCGAGTGGATAGCAGTCCATTCACTCGGTGACTTAGCTACGAACCAGTCTTCGTCTAAGTTCAAAACTTCTCCGAGTGTTGAGCTACCCTCACACTCGGGGGATTAGCTACGAACTAGTCTTCGCCTAAGTTCAAAACTTCTCCGAGTGTTGAGCAATCCTCACACTCGGGGGCTTAGCTGTGAACCAGCTTTTCTCCTAAGTTAAAAACCCGACCGAGTGGATAGCAATCCATTCACTCAGTAGCTTAGCTGTGAACTAGTTTTTGCATAAATAAAAAATAATTTCCGAATGGATTACTATCTATTCACTCGAAAACTTAGTTGCGAACCAGTCTTCGCCTAATTTCAAAACTTCTCCGAGTGTTGAGAAATCCTCCCACTCGGGGGCTTAGCTGTGAACCAGTATTCTCCTAAGTTAAAAATAAATTCCGAGTGGATTACTATATATTCACTCGGAAACTTAGTTGTGAACCGGTGTTCGCATAAAGTTCAAAACTTCTCCAAGTGTTGAGCAATCCTCACACTCACGGGCTTAGCTATGAACCAACTTTCGCCTAAGTTAAAAACAAATTCAGTCGAGCAAATGATTGAAAACCAAATATGGATAAATTCAAATGTTTCAGCGCGGATAAAGACATCGCGCGCAAGCAAAGGTGCTCAGGCTTAAGGCCTGATTGAAGTTTTACGACCGATACACTTTCACTCAGCATTCTGAGGCAAATAAAGTTTTCTTCGTGAATCATGTTTTCAAGCGCCAGACGGACTTGCTGGCTCGACGAAGGTGTCCAAGTCGATCCCATCTGCGATCCTAGTGGCAACATCAGTGACGGTATCCATGAAATCTTCAAACTGAAGCTTCTTCGTGTTCATCACTCGGAGGTCCTTCAAGTTCTCCTCCCTTGCCTACTTGCAATGGACTCTGACAAGGGAGAGCGCCACATCGGCTCCACAGCGGGCAGTTGATTTCTTCCAAGATTGCACTCGGCTGGGGATATCATTGAGATGAGACACCATGGATGCACAAGGTCAGTCTAAAGAGTGTCTTCAAGCCACAGTTCTTTGTCAATCTTATCCAGTGCAGCCTTCAATCGGATGATGTATGCTTGAACGCCCTGGAGTCGAACATTGAGTCAAAACATATTCATGGCCACGGCATCTCCAACAAGCGACTTGGTGGGATCCAGATTTGGCTCGATTTCTTCGGTCCCTTTCTCGAAGTCTTGGCAGAATTCTATATGGAAGAAGGAATGGGAGGATGATTACATTTCTAGCCAGTGGGAATTGATGAAGTTCAGTCGACAAAGATGGTTACCATCGAGCATGATCTACATCTTCCTCGCGAACTCCCTCAAGTGCTTCTCCAAGCCATTGCTCCTCTTAGTCAGCTGCTCGGTCTTCTTGATGAGTTCGCCCCATTCCAGTTTCAGCTTGGAGTTTTCCTCCTCTATCTTCTTGATGGCAACCAACTTCTTCTCGGCAGTTTCAGTTTTTTCCCTCGCCACCTTTTGGGCATTAGCAAGTGCCTTGTCTTTGTCCTCCAGCACCTTCTTCATGGTATCTAAAGAAATAGCATTGTTGAGTCGCGCTTCGAGTTTCATTACGTACGTCTGTTCGAGCGAGAGCACTCGGTTCAAAGGATGGAAAGTGAGGATAAGAACGCATTGGGTCGACGAAGGTTACCTCCCAGAGTCTTCAGCTTAGTCCGTGCATGTTCAAAGCTGTTCTTGGAGACCTCCAAGTCCACTCGCAGCTGGTTCCTTTCCTCCTCTAGGTCCTTGTACTGAGTGCCAAGTTCACAAGCTCTCTGAAATCAACAAAGAAAAAAGTTCAGTTAACATGGAAATTTCTCTATTCTCGAGTGCAGAAGGTCAAGAACAGTCGACTAGATGGCAGACCCCGCCCCGCCCACACTCCTGAAATAGCGTCATATCATGGTTGATGAAATTATGTCCATGAAACCTACGTCATATCATGGTTGATGGCAATGATATCCATGAAATCTGCATTCAGGAGAGGAAGAACTAAAAGAAAAGAGTTCACTTGAAACATCGATAGGGTCTGCTCTGTCCAAGCACAAGATGGTCTCTATCAAACCTCCGCCAATGCAAGCACTCGACGGCGTTCTCGGGGACTACACCCAGTGGGTGCACTCAGTGTGCCCCCATTGGACCTGCTAACACTCGATCTGTTGAGTGGCCCCCAAAGGGCCCGCCACCCCACCCCGCACTGCTAAAATAGCGTCATATCATGGTTGATGAAATGATGTTCATGAAACCTACAAGCTAGCTTCGGAGTGGTACGACTAAAGCAAAAAGTCCACTCAACATGTCGAGTGGCAAGCGTACTCCGCGTACGACAAAGAATCCTGAGTTCAAGTTCTTATGACTACTACTCATCGTCAACGGTCAATAGTAGTCTCGAGGACGACACCCAGTGGGTGCACTCAGCGTGCCCCCACTGGTTCCTAAATCACTCGACAAGGTCTGCCCTGTTCGAGCATAAAACGGTCTCTATCAGACCCCCACCGAGGCAAGCACTCGACGACGGTCTTAGGGACTACACCTAGTGGGTGCACTCAGCGTTCCTCCACTGGATCTACTAACACTCGATCTGTCGAGTGGCAGGAAAATAAAAACGTGCGCAAGCATATGAATGTCGTCTCTTTCAAGACCCCTGCCAGTGCAAGCACTCGATGGCGGTCTCGGGGACTATCCTAGTGGGTGCACTCAGCGTGCCCCCACTAGACCGAATTCTACTCGACTAAGACCTAATCTATTCGAGTGGAGAAATTACGAAGGAAAACACCCAGTGGTTGTACAATCAAAGAAAGCAGGAATTTAATCGGAAATGCACTTACAATCGCACTTACTCGGACGTTGGTACGAAGCATTGTGCTGGCATCATAAGCCAGCTTGCTGGCCTCGTATGCCTCCTTTGTGCGTAGCATTATCTGCTCCGCCTGGATCATGGCTTCCTTCATGGCTCCAGTTTGGTCTTCCGGGACGTGGTGCAAAGGAAAGGCAGTCTCTGACTGGATTGATGTTGCGGCTAGAGTAGTCAGGGTAGTGTGAGGTAGTCCGATTGGAGTTGATGCCACGATGGTTGAAGCAGCCGGTGAGGCACTCGACAGTGGAACCGCGAGCTCGGTTCTGGCACGGGATGAGTCGCCTATCCCCTGGGATGATGCAACAGTCGACCATTGAGGCATGTGTGCCGATGGAGTTCTTCGGCCGCGTACGTGCGGGGTGCCTAAGGTAGCACCTTCACCTCCCATACCCCGAGGTAGTTCTTCATTGTCCTCCAGTTGAATGATCTCTGCAAGCATCAATCAGCAACATTAACGCTTGCAATCGACAAATAATTTTCAAGAAACAGAGCTGAGTGAAGATTTGTTTACCTCTTTGGGAAGTGTCTGTGTTGGCAGTATCCACACCCATTTGCTCCTCTTCGTCCTATGGAGGCGACGTCATTGAGGTAGCGGCACTGGTAGACCAAATTCCACTCGGTCAGCAAGAACTTGAAGTCACATTCGACAGTGAAAGATGAAAGCAAACACTTACGTTGAGACGACAGGCACAACCACCTTCATGCAGGGCAGTGCTTTGCGAGGTTTCGATGCGTTGTGCTTAGGCTGCTTCGCGGCTCGTTCACTCGACTCAACAGTCGAAGTTTGGTCCCGTTTCGGGTTCCTCTCACTCGAAGCCAGGGTCTTGCCCGTGGCAGTCGCAGGATCCTGACGTAGCTTGGAGCGATGTTCCGTGCATGGAGGAGACTAGACTTCTTCCTCGTCCTCGCCAGAGGCTTCATACTCATCCTCATTGTCGTCAGCGTAGTCGACGTCCATGCTGTCACCCTTGCTCTCCCCGCCATCTTCAGGCTAGTTCCCATTGGACACGGGCGAGTGCATGTGCGTCCACTCCTGCAAGATCCGAACAATGAAGTCAGTCGACATATCAACCAATCACTTGACAAAGTAATATGACAATCGACAAGGCAAAGTTTACCAGATTCTTCGACAGATTCTTAGCAGAGTAAGGTTGGATCCTCTTGGCTCCCCGGGGGTTGTCGCAGGCTCCAGTAATGCTTCGAAGCCATTGCTAGACAGTTTTCAATGAAACCTCTTCCAGTGCGTCCGGGTCGAGTCCTCAGGGCCTGCATAATGTCACATAGTGTGGTCCCTTGTCTGGAGCGGCTGGATCCGTCGACTGAGGAATGTCTCCAGGAGATCCATACCAGTCACTCCGCCACGGACAAGGTTCACTATGGTGTCCACCAGGATTCCCACTTGGATTTTCTCTCCCTCCAACACTTTTAGGGATTTGGGAATGACAGGACGATCTGACATGAAAGGGGAAAGACCAGTCGCCATATTGGGAGAAGATATATCCTTGCAATAAAACCATGTCGACTGCCAACCTCTAACAGATTCTGGGAAGGTCATAGAAGGAAAAGAACTCCTAGCTCTCTTCTGGATCCCCAAGCCGCCACACAGTTGGACGACACGGGTTTTACCATCCTCAGGGTTGGCCTATTTGACCGATTGAGATATGATGGTGAAAATATGTTTGAACAGACCCCGGTGTGGAGAACAATCCAGAAAGCACTCGCACAAAGTGATGAAAGCAGAAAGATAGCAAATGGCATTTGGAGGAAAGTGATGGAGCTAAGCTCCGAAGAAGTTCAAAAACCCTTGAAAAATGGATGGGGGCATGGAGAAACCTCTTTCGACATGGGTGAGGAGGAGGAACCGCGCCCTCACGCGGCTCCGGCTCGGGCTCCACCTCTAACGGCCTCCAGGAACCCTCCGCCACGGGCCCGTCGACGATGAGATTCTCGACATCTGCGGCGGTGACCATTGACGGGAGAAAATCCCCCCGGATCCACCATAGGGCGTGGTGAACCGCGTGGTCGATGGCTTCTTGGCCTTGCCCTTCGCAGCCCCCTTCTTGGCGGGCTCCAGCTTCTTGGCCATCCCCTTCGTCATCGCGGTGGCGGTGTTCGTCGAGGCGGAGTAGAGCTGTGCGCTAGAAGCAGAGGAGGCAGAGGAAGAGAGGAGATTTGGGGAAAGTACTGTTCAGATCGCATCGCAACGGAATTTATACCTCATCGAGTGTCTCGCTGACTCATGGGCCTGCTAGATCCCCTCATATCTCGACCGCGGACGCCGCTCAGTACATGGTGAGATGGGAGACACGAGAATCAAGGCATCATGCCTCCACTTGCCCTGGTCGTGGCGTCATCATCGCGAGTGCGTGCGCTTCCCAAATTTTTGAATCCCGCAAAATCCGGGCTTGACAGAGCAACCCGTCACATCCAAAGATCTCTTCGGGTCACTCGGAACAAGATCGACGTTGAGAATTCACTCAGACACTTTCAAGGCAGAATTGATCCGGGCGAATGACAAAGAATTCAATCGATGCAAGTTTCATTGAAGCCCCGAAATTCATTTGGAATTTCGGTGGCTAATGACGAGGATATATACCTAGGGTAGGGTCTTAGGCCTGACCTACATACCCTACCTAAGGGCACTATATTGGAGGACTTCAAGATTATAAGAGAGATTCCGACTGGACACTCCATGGTGCTCAAGTCACTCGACATTTAATCCACTCGGTATCTTCTCCCTCCACTCGACAGTCACCTGTCACTCGGAAGACCTCACTTCCAGTCGACGCCAGAAGACCAGAAGCCACTCCTGGGAGGCAACGGGCAGGCATTAGGCCATTTGTCATTAGTAGCAATTATGATGTATGTTACATGTAATGCTCGTCTTTATACCCACGATCGAACCCTTGGATGCCTTGTACTTATGAGGGGCAGCGTACTCTATATAAGCCACCCCTCCCCTCTGGCACAAGGGTTTGCAACCTCTGTAACTCATACTCTACACACGACAAAAGCTCTCGAGCACTGAAACCTAGGGTTGTTACCTCCACGAGAGGGGCCTGAACTCATACATATGTGTGTACACCCTCGCCGTAGCTAGGACTCTGCCCTCTCCTTTTGTACCCCTAACTTCTACTATCAGACTCGTTCCCACGACACCCCCTTTTAATAGTATTGGTTTTCCTATGGAGTCAAAGTGATTTCTCACAAATGTAAAATGTAGAGTCCTCTTGCTTGAAGCTTGGCCAACATGTTCCCTTGCATCTTGGGGTATTCCACAATCTCCACAATCCTTTTGCCAATCCTACCATTGAACATTCCTTGAAATATACTTTGTGGAAACATTAGTTCAATTACTTATATGTTGTTATTAATTACCAAAACCACCAAGGGAGCAAATGTGCTTTCAGTCTCCCCCTTTTTGGTAATTGATGACAACGAATAAATCAAAGCTTCAACATATGATATAATCAATGAATATAATCGCCGATTTGAGAAGTAAGTGATAAGCAAGAGCTCCCCCTAAATTTGTGCATTATTTTAAATTTGTGTTTGAATGCAAATGCACAATCGATTAGGTACATGGGGCACTTCTTCCATGTCACATACAACTTGGTGGTGTGCAAGAGTAATAAGATTTAACAACATAGCACAACACAACAAGTAAAGTGAGTGACCATCACATAATCATCAAATGATAGGAAATAGTAGCAACACACATGACAACATATGATCAAACACAAACAAAACAGTATCTCACATCAAGCAAAACGAACCAAATGTTTTGTAAAACCAACAAATAAAAACAGACGCTCTCTCACTCGAAGCCTAAGATCTATATACAACTTCTCCCCTTTGGCAGCAAATTACCAAAAAGTTCAAAGAGATATAGCTAATCATTCTGTGGCTGATCTCCTCTGCTCGTCGATGTCGGAGTCGAGAGAACTGCATCGGCGAAGATTTCTGCTGAAGTCCTGGATGGAGCCGGAGTAGATACTGGAGGCACCGGAGCTGATGGAGCTGAAGATACTATGGCTGGAGCAGAAGATGAAGGCCTCGTCTCTGGAGCTGGTACTATAGGAGTCCTGGCCTTAGTCATGAACTGGGTAGTCGTCCTGACAGGTGCACAAACCTCCTCCTCATCAGATGACTTAGACTCTGAAGAGGTGCGACGGATTGGGGCTTCATCACCCTCCTTCTTGAGCTCATTGAGTGTCTTAGTCAGCCCATCAACCTTGTCATTGAGGGTCTTCACCCTATCCTCAAAGATCCTCACAAGACTGTTTTGATTGTCCAGTATACCTTTGATATCCTTATTCATGTCCATGACAGTAGTGATCAAAAGATTCATCTGCTCGTTCCTAGACCTGGGAACGTGAGCACTAGTGGCTCGAGCTGCCTCTACCTATGCCTCTGCATGTGCCTGAGCTGCAGCTGATGTGTGATGGTCTGGGTCCATCACCACAACAATGTCCTCAAAGTCCGGCTGAAGTTGCAAATGGGGACTATACAGAGCAAATATGTGCTTCTCAAGCTGAGAATTGCTGAGCATCTGGATATAGGGTGCGTAGCAGAATGAGCGCTTCTGATCAGCAGCAACCCTATTCATAGTCTCTACTATCAAGTCCATCACTTGAATCCTGGTGTGACGATCAAGATGGATGAGCATGTTTATGGAGTATCCACGAATCATATTCTCATCTCCATACTTGGGCATCAAGGTATGCCTCGGGATAGTGTTCATGGTACAGAGGCCTGGCTGGAGAAAGTAGATATAAACAAGCTTGTGAGATTGCACTTTATCTACAGGGATAAGATTATACATATCCTTCATAGCACTGTGGCTCTCCTTGGATTCTGTGTAGACATCCAAATCTCCATCCTGAACCTCTAGGACTCCTAAGATGGTAGCCCACTCATCAGCAGAAGATTCATATCTTGCTCCTTCAATCATCCAGACAAGCCTACCATCTCCATAGAAATGTGAAGTGGAGTAGAATTGCAAGATCATCTCATCGTTCCTAGTAGTGAACTCCTTCCCAACAAATTGATCAAGGCCAATGCACTGGAAGTTGTCTTGGACACATGAAAGTAATTCTCATTATCTTTGATTTACTTCCAGTCAACATATCTCATGTCACTGACTGTAGGGCTCTTGTCTAGCAAAACTGCCTCATAGAAGTCTTGCTGCTCTTTGGTGTAAAACATGTAGTCAACAGTAGTCTTTCTCCTCTAGGCATATGGATCAATAGCTCTCCATGCCCTCAAGCCTGAATCCTTCCTCTTCTTCATATCCTCAGCTACTAGATGGCTGGCATCATGAACTGGAAGGTGAGGTGAAAGCTTCATCGAACTATCATAGCATCATCATCATCAGCTTCTCTGAAAGTGGACTTCTTGTTCCTCTCAGTAGCAGATATGTCTCTGGTAGTCCTCTTCGACTTCTGTGCAGCACCTTTCTTTGAAGTTGCATTGGTGCTCTTGGAGGTGCCTGGCTTGGGCATAGAATCAGCCAAAAGTTTCTTGGCCTTCTTCTTAGGAGGGGCCTGAGCAGCAGGTTCCTCCTCTTCCTCTTCTATAGCAGCAGCAGCCTCCTCTGGATCCTCAGACATTGAGGTAGGCCTGCCCTACACACGGATGATCCTCTTCCTGGCTATCTTCTTTGGCAAAGCTTTCTTGGGGAACTCAACAAACATTGTAGCTCTAGCACTCTCATGTGCTTTGAAGGTCTCTACAGGAGCATAAACTTTGCTGACCACCTTCCTAGATGAGGTGGCATCTGTGGCAGCCTTCCTAGCAGCCTTCTCTTGCTTCTTAGCAAGAATCTCTTCCAGGACAAAATGAGATCCTTCTTCCTTTGAGTTGAATCTATTACTTGTCCTAGTGGCAGCTTTAGGCAACCCATGATAATTGGGAGTGCCTGGATCTATGGAAGAACTGGACTCAGGACTCGTGCCTGAACTCATCTCAACGTTCTGCTCTGGCAAGTTCTGACTATCTGACCTTGACATGCTGACCCTGTGAATAGAGTATACAAGAGTAGAATAGGATAATTAATCACAAAATGAGGCTTATTTTTGAAAGTTTGAACAAAATATTTTCAAAGTTTTACATTCTGTCAAATGAAAATCGATACAGCCAAAGCAAAAATATTGGAGCTACCGAGACAGACTTTCTCCTTAGTCAAAACTTGGCACCCCTTTCGGTGAGACCGAAAGGTGCACTCGGTTTCACCGAGAAAGTTCTCAGCAACACAGACATACAAATCGGTGACACCGATTTGCTTGCTTCGGTTCCACCGTGTTTCATTGGGCGGACTGCAAAACCCTAAAAACCCATGGTTCTCTACACTATGGAGTTTTTATGTGGATGGAACAGCTTGCAAACTGTGGATTACCGATGGAATAAGCTACATTGCACAAGATTTGGATGGGGAGCGCAAGAAGGGTCGAATCCATACCCTAGCACGATGATGGATCCGCTATGGCGTGGACGGCGGCGTTGATTCCCGTCGACGGCAAAGATCTCGACGACGGAGGAGCGTGGGAAGACAAGGGCGATAACCAGGGGGTCCTCCTTCGGCAGTTAGGGTTCTGAGGCGTGACGTTTGAAGATTGAATTTCAAAGCGTCGGGGTCCATAGCATATATACCCATCACTGTCGGTGACACCGATTCTACATTTTTGGTGTCACCAAGTTTCACAACCGTCAGCTGACATGGAAACTCGGTGTAACCGAGAATATGGAATCGGTCTTACCGAGGTAAGAAAACCAGATCAACCCTGGGCATTCGATGATACCGAGAATTTTGGGTTGGTTCCACCGAGATGCACTTGAGAGGTTTTAATGGTCAGTCCTTGACGATACGGAACTCCAAGTGCTCCTCACACAGAGTGATCAAAAAGTACTTGTTCAAATTTTGTGATGCAACATGAGTAGAGTATGAGGTGAGAAAGCATAGATAGCTAAAGGAGTGGTCCTATGCATTCTTGTATATCCAATTGGCAAATAAAAATGAAAGACCAAGTAGCAACAATTGGATATCTTTGAATGAGTAAATCAATGCAGATCAACATGCTCACACAATAAGATGTCAAATGAAATCATGGCAAACATGCACAAATAGCATCTAACAAGCACTTAGGCGATGACGGAGTCATCTATACCTAAGTATATTGACTTAGGAGCCAAGTAAGAGTACTTGATCATCGGTCATACTCATCGTTTAAGCACAAGTGGGGTTACCACTTTTACGTAAAGCATTTAATGTTGTCATATTCTAAGAGATGCTTTAACTCAAGTCTTAGAGTAAAGCTCCCACTTGATGTGACAACCCCCATAAGAGGGACAAACTAATCTTGGGTTTTGTAGATGAAGACTTCATGTTGGTGAGGTAGTGGTGGATGCTCAAATTTGATGAAGATCACCAAGAGTTGGGAGAATCCTTGTTGTTTCATTACTCTTCTCACCTACACGAGTTAGTCCCAACACACAAGAGACAAATACAAGGATATCTATGGACATGGAGTGCAAAGCATATGTTATGATGTCCATTGATTTGTTGATTACCTTGTCCCTTGCTTACCTTTGAGGGAATGTGTGACTCCTTGAACTATTGCATGAAGTTGATGTTGATTGCAAATAGTTCTTACCAATAATGAATGTGAGTGAATTTCATTGGTGGAGTCACCCCTCAAGAACTTCTCTAGTTCTTCTTATTGGGGACCCCACATCAAGTTAATGGGTATCCTTGGTGTTGAAGAAGCACTTGTGGAAGTTGATCTTGTAGTAGCCTTGGGAACCCACTTCACCAAAGCTTGGGATTCATCTTCATATGAGTCAAAGTCCTCTTGAAGCTTGTTCTTGCCCTTGAGCTTGGTGTCTTGTGGTGGAAGGTCATCTTGAACTTTTTTTCCCTTGGTAAGAGTATATTCATACTTCTCCTTTTGAGGAACAAACTTGGGATTGGGGTATTGACCTTCTTCCCATTCAACTCCATTAGCGTTGAAGTAGCCAACACCACGATTCTTCCGGTATCCTCCGTGCTTGCGTACAATCTCTTAAAATTGTTTGCACCCTTCAAGACTCTTGTAGATACCTTTATCTATAATCCCTTTCAAGAGTTCATTTTCTTGCTCAACTATAACTTGGCTAAGAGAAGAGTTAGTGGGATCAAGAGAACTACTAGAAGCAATATCATTGGATTTGTCATTTTTATTGCTACTAGTTGAAGAACCTTTCTTTCCTTTATTACTAGCTTGCTTAGACTTAACTTGTGGCCTAAATGTAGATAAGAGAAATTGCTTGGCTAGATAATAGGAAGTCTTCTTTCAAAGATTGTCATTGATAGCTTTAAGGAACTCGTGCTCTTGCTCTAAGTTGAGCTTCTCGAAGCGTAGCATCTCATGTGTCCTTTCATGCTCTTTATGATCTCGTAGAGTAGACTCATGAGCTAACTTAAGAGTTTTTAGTTCTTGAGTTAGTCATTCTATTTCCAACTTATCATCATCACACGACTTATCTACACTAGAGTGAGTACTAGCCAGTTCATTTTGACTAACATTACTAGATTTCTCAAATAGAAAGTCATCTTCATCACTATTGAAATCAAGACACTCGGGGTGTGATACCTTGGGGCCTTTAGCCATGAAGAAACATCCACTCCCTTCGTTTGATGAATCAAATAGATCATAGGAGTTAGTCACTAGTGCTAGTCCGGCAACACCTTCATCTTGACTATAGTCGGAGTTGGATTGATAGCTTCTCTCGGAGTGGTTGTCAGATTCGGAGCCGGAAACCCATTCACCAACATGAGCTTGATGTTTCCTTCGTGAGTAGATCTTGGTGTACTTGTCCTTCTTCTCCGAGTCCCTACTTCTCCTTGAGGGTCTACATTCATAACGATCAACTCTACTCCTTCTCTCTCTTCGAGGTGACTCGTCTCTTGAGCTTCGTCTTCTTGGTGACTCTTCTCTTTGTTTGTAGGGAGCCATGCATTCATTGGAGCAGTGTCCGGGCTTCCCACAATTGTAGCAGTTTCAGTCATGACTTGACGAACGCTTCTCTTCATATCTTGAGTTGGAGCTTCAATCTTTGCTTCTATTCTTGTAGAACTTGTTGAATTTCTTAACCATGAGGCTTATCTCTTCATTTGTGACAAGGTTGTCGCTTGAGGTAGAGGGAGCATCACTTGTGGCTTTGTACGCACTGTTATACTTGTGGTGAAGCTCTTCCTTGTATTTGAGTGTCATGTCATGAGTAACAATTCTACCAATCACTTCCGTTGGCTTGAGATCTTTGTAGTTGGGCATCATTTGGGTCAATGTGCAAACGGTGTCATGTCGATCATCCAAAGCTCGAAGTATCTTCTTGATGATGAATTCGTCAGTCATTTCTTCTCTTCCTAAGCCGGCAATCTCATTGGTGATGAGAGCTAGCCTAGAGTACATCTCAGCGACTCCTTCACCATCCTTCACCTTGAACTTGTCAAGCTGACCTTAAAGAACATCCAACTTGGATTCTCTCACAGACTCGGTTCCTTTGTGCATATCAACCAAAGTATCCCAAATATCTTTAGCATGTTCAAGATGACTAATTTTGTTGAATTATTCAGGGCATATGCAGTTGAAGAGAATGTCACATGCTTGAGCATTGAGTTGCAACATCTTCAATTCATCCACAGTCGCTTCGTGATCAGGTTCCTTTCCTTCCGCAAATAATTCACCTTGCAAGCCAACACGAACAACATCCCAAACGGCGGGGTTACGACCAAGCAAATGCATTTTCATTTTTTGATTCCAACTAGCAAAATTAGTGCCATCAAAGTATGGACCTCTATGGTGATAATTTCCCTCACTAGATGCCATACTTATCCTAGGTTGTGAGAGCAATGCAATTGAGACCAAAGCTTTGGTAGCACTTGTAGTATCGAAAGTACTGCTAGAGGGGGGTGATTAGACTACTTGACCAAATAAAAATCTAGTTTTTCACCAATTTTGCTAAGTAAAGACAAGCATGTGAGTAAAGCGAGGGTAGGAAGATCAAACGCAATTGGTGACACAATTATTTTTCCCGTGGTTCCGATAGGTGGTGCTATCGTACATCCACGTTCATGGAGTCTTCAACCCACGGAGGGTAACGATCGCGAGAGTCCACGAAGGCCTCTACCCACAGAGGGTTCCACAAAGAAGCAACCTTGACTATACCATGACGGCCTACGTCCATGGAGGACTAGCCTTACTCGGGGTAGATCTTCATGAAGTAGGCGATCTCCTTGCCCTTAAAAACTTCTTGGTTCACTCCACAACACGAAGTAGGAGGCTCCCAAGTGACACCTAACCAATCTAGGAGGCACCACCCTCCAACAGGTAATAGGCTCGATAATGCGATGAACTCCTTGCTCTTGTGCTTCAAGATGATAGACTCCTCAACAAACAATCACTCTCTCACAGATATGGCTTGGTAGAAGAGATTGATTGGGTGGAAAGCAAGTTGGGGAGGCTAGAAATCAAGATCCATATGGTTGGAGTGGAAGATCTTTACCTCAACACAAGGATAGGTGGTTCTGTCTCAGAAAATTAGTAGATATAAGTGGGGAATAGTTCTAAGTGCTTCAATTTCGAGTAGGTGGTGGTGGAGGGGTATATATAGGCATCTCCAAAAATCCAACCGTTACACACAATAAGTCAGACTCAATGGAACCGATGTATGAGTCTCGGTTGTACCGAAGTGACCTAAAGTTAGTAACTTTTGAATCTCGGTGAGACCGATATAGGAATCTCGGTTGCACCGATAAGGTGACCAACGGTAAGAATGTCCAATCTCGATGATGCCGATGTAACAATCCCTGAGGGACCGAAACTATGAACTTGCATAACAGAAAGTTGGGAGCCAAACTCGGTGGCACCGAATGCAGTATCGGTTGTACCCAAAGTCTAGGGTTTGGCTGAGTTTGTCTAGGGTTTGGAATCGGTGGCACCGGGATGGAGATGTTGGTTGCACTGATTTTGAGTATTTGGCTTTGGACAGACTTTGGTGGGAGAGTTTGTGGGTGTCTTTGGTGACTATCACTTGTGCACGTATGAGCATTTTGTTCACCAACAAAATTTTACCCCTTTTTAATAGTATTGGATTTCCTATGGACTCAAAGTGATTTCTCACAAATGTAAAATGTAGAGTCCTCTTGCTTGAATCTTGGCCAACCTATTCCCTCGCATCTTGGGGTATTCCACAATCTCCACAATCCTTTTCCCAATCCTATCATTGAACATTTCCTGAAATATACTTGGTGGAAACATTAGTTCAATGACTTATATGTTGTTATTAATTACCAAAACCACCAAGGGACCAAATGTGCTTTCAAGAATTCAACAAAATCGGCCATCTTGAGAATGCAACAGAGATTTGGGATACTTTGATAGATATGCATGAAGGTACAGAATCTGCAAGAGAATCCAAGTTGGATGTTCTTCAAAGACAACTTGACAAGTTCAAGATGAAGAATGGTGAAGGAGTTGCCGAGATGTACTCTAGGCTAGCTCTCATCACCAATGAGATTCCCGGCTTAGGAAGTGAAGAAATGACTGACAAATTCATCATCAAGAAGATACTTCGAGCATTGGATGGTCGATATGACACCATTTGCACATTGATCCAAATGATGCCCAACTACAAAGATCTCAAGCCAACAGAAGTGATTGGAAGAATTGTTGCTCATGAGATGATACTCAAGGACAAGGAAGAGCTTCACCATAAGTCTAGCGGTGCTTACAAAGCCACAAGTTATGCTCCTATTACCGCTACCTCAAGCGACAACCTTGTCACAAATGAAGAGATAAGCCTCATGGTCAAGAAATTCAACAAGTTCTACAAGAATAGAAGCAAAGATTGAAGCTCCAACTCAAGATATGAAGAGAAGCGTTCATCAAGTTGTGACCGGAACTGCTACAATTGTGGGAAGCTTTCACACTACTCCAATGAGTGCACGGCTCCTTACAAAAGGAAAGAAGAGTCACCAAGAAGACGAATCTCAAGAGACGAGTCACCTCGAAGAGAGAGAAGGAGTAGATATAATCGTTATGAACGAAGACCCTCAAGGAGAAGCAGGGACTTGGAGAAGAAGGAAAAGTACACCAAGAGCTACTCAAGAAGGAAACATCAAGCTCATGTTGGTGAATGGGTTTCCGGCTCCGAATCCGACAACCACTCCGAGAGAAGCTATCACTCCAACTCCGACTATAGTCAAGATGAAGGTTTTGTCGGACTTGCACTAGTGACAACCGACTCCTATGACATATTTTATTCACCAAATGAAGGGAGTGGACGTTGCTTCATGGCTAAAGTCCCCAAGGCATCACACCCCGAGTATCTTGATTTCAATAGTGATGAAGATGACTTGTTAATTGAAGATGACTTGCTATTTCACAAATCTAGTAATGTTAGTCAAAATGAACTTGCTAGTACTCACTCTAGTGTAGATAAGTCATGCGATGATGATAAGTTGGAAATAGAATGACTAACTCAAGAACTAAAAACTCTTAAGTTAGCTCACGAGTCAACTCTAGAAGATCATAGAGAGCTTGTGAGGACACATGAGAAGTTACGCTTCGAGAAGCACAATTTAGAGCAAGAGCATGAGTTCCTTAAAGCTATCAATAACGATCTTCGAAAGAAGACTTCCTCTTATCTAGCCAAGCGACATCTCTTATCTACATTCATGCCACAAATTAAGTCTAAGCAAGCTAGTAACAAAGGAAATAAAGGTTCTTCAACTAGTAGCAATAAAAACGATGAATCCAATGATATTGCTACTAGTAGTTCTCTTGATCCCACTAACTCTTATCTTAGCCAAGTTATAGTTGAGCAAGAAAATGAACTCTTGAAAGGGATTATAGAGAAAGGTATCTACAAGAGTCTTGAAGGGTGCAAACAATTTGAGGAGATTGTACGCAGGTACGGAGGATACCGGAAGAATCTTGGTGTTGGCTACTTCAACGCTAATGGATTTGGACGGGAAGAAGGTCAATACCACAATCCCAAGTTTGTTCCTCAAAAGGATCTGTATGAAAATACTCTCCCCAAGCGAACAAAAGCTCCAGTGACCTTCCACCACAATACCCCAAGCTCAAGGACAAGAACAAGCTTCAAGAGGACATTAACTCATATGAATATGAATCCCAAGCTTTGGTGAAGTGTGTGAGAGCCTGGCTTAATAGGAATGATAGACTACTCATATCAACAAGGAATTCCTTCTTTTCTGGGAGCCCACTCGAAAAGAAATTCAAAGTTAAGCGTGCTTGGCTTGGAGTGATTCTAGGATGGGTGACCGACCGGGAAGTTGGTCCCGGGTGCGCACGAGTGAGGACAAAGTGTGCAGGAAAGACTAGTGTTGGTGTGTGGGGCCAGTCTAGATCCCGCCAGGTGTAATGGGGTGTTACAATTGGTATCAAAGCCGACCCTTGCGGTTACACTAGCATGCGCGGGTCAGGTGCACGGGCATGTGGCACATGGCATGTGTGGTCCGTCATGGCACACAGCCATGGCATATGTGCCGGACTGAACGTGCATACGTGTGCCAAAAGGGAACATTCCTAATGGGCCGACAAGGACGTCGGTTCCTTTGAGTGGGGGTGTATGTGAGAGCCTGGCTTAATAGGAATGATAGAGTACTCATATCAACAAGGAATTCCTTCTTTTCTGGGAGCCCACTCGAAAAGAACTCCAAAGTTAAGTGTGCTTGGCTTGTAGCAATTCTAGGATGGGTGATCGACCGGGAAGTTGGTCCCGGGTGCGCACGAGTGAGGACAAAGTGCGTAGGAAAGACTAGTGTTGGTCTGTGGGGCCAGTCTAGATCCCTCCAGGCGTAACGGGGTGTTACAAAGTGGGTCCCCAAGGCTACTACAAGCTCAACTTCACCAAGTGCTACTTAAACATCGAGGATCCCCATCAACTTGATGTGGGTCCCTAAGTAGAAGAACTAGAGAAGTTCTTCAGGAGTGACTCCGCCAATGAAATTCACTTATGTTCATTATTGGCAAGAACTAGTTGCAATCAACATCAACATCATGCAATAGTTCAAGGAGTCACACATTCTCTCAAAGGTAAGTAAGGGACAAGGTAATCAATAAATCAATGGACATCATCACATATGCTTTGCACTCCATGTCTATAGATATCCTTGTATTTGTCTCTTGTGTGTTGGGACTAACACATGTAGGTGAGAAGAGTAATGAAACAACAAGCATGCTCCCAACTCTTGGTGAGCTTTATCAACTTTGAGCATCCATCACTACTTCACCTACAAAAAGTCTTCATCGACAAAACCCAAGGTTAGTTTATCTCTCCTATGGGGGGGTGTCACATCAAGATGGAGCTTTACTCTAAGACTTGAGTCAAAGCATCTCATAGAATGTGACAACATTAAATGCTTTATGTAGAAGTGGTAACCCCACTTGTGCTTAAACGATGAGTATGACCTATCAAGTGTTCTTGCTTGGCTCCTAAGTCAATATACTCATATATAGATGACTCCGTCATAGCCAAAGTGCTTGTTAGATGCTATTGTGTTTGTGCATGTTTGCCATGATTTCATGTGACATCTTATTGTGTGAGTATCTTGGTCTGCATTTATTTACTCATTTGAGGATATCCAATTGTTGCTATTTGGCTTTTGATTTTCACTTGCCAATTGGATATACAAGAATGACTAGGACCACTCCTCTAGCAATATATGCTTTCTCACCTCATATTCTATTCATGCTGCATCACAAACTTTGAACAAGTACTTCTCGATCTCTCTGGGTGAGGAGCACTCAGAGTTCAGTATCATCAATGACTGACCATTAAAACCTCCCAAGGGCATCTCGGTGGAACCAACTCCAAATTCTCAGTCTCATCGAATGCCTAGGGTTGATATGGTTTTTAATTTTTTAATCTTGGTACTGTCGATTTCATATTATCGGTTACACCGAGTTTCACTGTCAGCTAACAGTTGTGAAACTCGATGACACCAAAAATATCAAATCGGTGTCACTAACAGTGATGGGTCTATAATCTGTGGACCCTGACGTTTTGAAATCCATTCTTCAAACGTCGCGCCTCCACAACCCTAGCTGTCATTCTGAAGGACCCTGGTCATCGCCTTGCTTCCCCGAGCGCCTCCGTCGCTGGGAATCGTTGTCGTCGACATATTCTTCTCCAACGTCGCCGCCGTAGAGGATCCATCGCCAAATTAGGGTATGGATTCAGCCCCCTCTCATGCTCCACTATCTGATTCATGCGCATTAGGGTTTATTCCTAGTCTAGCCACTGTTTGAGATTGTTCCATCCAATAGAAAATTCCATTAGATAGTGAACGATGAATTTTTGGGGTTTTGCCGTCCGACTCATGTATCTCGGTAGAACCGGTGTCACCGGTTTTCTTTTCTGCCACACTAAGAACACCTCAGTGGAACTGAGTGCTCATTTTTGGTGCAACCCAAAATGGTGTCAAGTTCTTGTAAAGAAGGTTGTTTGTCTATTGTGACCAAAAAGTTTGCCTCGACTGTACCGAAATACATTTGACAGAATGCAAAACTTTGGAAATTATTAGTTCAAACTTTCAAAAATCTCTGCATTTTGTGATGACTTATCCTATTCCACTCTTCTATACTCTATTCATAGGGCCAGACATGTCAGATGCTGAAGATAGCCAGAATCTGCAGGAGCAAAATGTTGATATGAGTTCAGGCACTAGTCCTGAGTCCAGCTCGTCCTCAGATCCAGGCACTCCCAGTTCTCATGGGTTGCCTAAGGCTGCAACAAGGACTAGGAAGAGAGTCAATTCTAATGAGGAAGATTCTAATTTTGTGCCAGAACATGTTCTTGCTAAGAAGCAAGAGAAGGCTGTAAGGAAATCTGCCAATGAGGCCACCTCATCTAGGAGGGTGGTCGGCAAAGTTTATGCACCTGCAGAGACCTTCAAAGCACATGAGAGTGCCAGGGCAACCATGTCTGTTGAGATTCCAAGGAAGTCTTTGCTTAAGAAGGCAGGAGAAAAGAAGACAGATAGGAAGAGGATCATCTGTGTGATCGGCAAACCTACCTCTATGTATGAGGATCTAGAGAAGGTTGTTGGTGTTGCTGTTGAAGAGGAGGAACCTGCTGCTCAGGCCCCTCCTAAGAAGAAGGCAAAGAAACTTATGGCAGATGATATGCCTAAGTCTGATCCCTCTAAGAGCACCAAGACTGGTCCCAAGAAAGTTGTTGCACAGATTCCAAGAGGACTACCAGAGATATTCCTGCTGCAAAGAAGAACAAGAGATCAACTTTCAGAGAAGCAGATGATGATGATGCTATGACAGTCTTGATGAAGCTCAGACCTCACCTTCCTGTACATGATGCCACCATCCTAGAGCTGAGGATATGAATAAGAGGAAGGATTCAGGGTTGAGGTCATGGAGAGATATTGATCCATATGCCAAGATTAGGAAGACTGCTATGGACTACATGTTCTATACCAAAGAGCAGCAAGACTTCAATGAGACGATATTGCTTGACAAGAGCCCTGTAGTCAGTGACATGAGATATGTGGACTAGAAATATATCAAGGATAATGAGGACTACTTTCCATGTGTCCAAGAAAACTTCCACTTCATTGGGCTAGATAAATTTGTTGGCAAGGAGTTCACTCCTTGGAATGATGAAATGATCATGAAGTTCTACTCCACTGCTCATTTTTATGGAGATGGCAGGATTGTTTGGATGACTGAAGGAGCAAGATATGAATCTATTGTTGATGAGTGGGCTACCATCTTAGGAGTCCCAGAGGTACAGGATGGAGATTCGGATGTCTACTCAGAATCCAAGGAGAGCCACAATGCTATGAAGGATATGTATAATCCTATCCCTGCTGCTAATGTGCAATCTCACAAGTTGGGATCTATTTACTTCCTCCAGCCAGGCCTCCGTACCATGAACACCATCCCGAGGCATACTTTGATGCCCAAGTATGGAGATGACAAGATGATTTGTGGATACTCCATCAACATGCTCATCCATATTGATCGTCACACCAGGATTCGAGTGATGGATTTGACAGTAGAGACTGTGAAGAGGGTTGCTGCTGATCAGAAGCTCTCATGCTACTATGCACACTATATTCAGATGCTTATCAACTTTAAGGTTGAGAAGCAAATCTTTGCTCTGGTAGACCCCACTTGCCACTTCAGCCAGATCTCGAGGACAATGTTGTGGTGATGGACACAGATCATCCCACATCAGCTGCAGCTCGGGCACAGGCGGAGGCATAGGCAGAGGCAGCTCGAGGCACTAGTGCTCAGGTCCCCAAATCCAGGAATGAGCAGATGGATCTCTTGATCACCACTGTCATGGACATGAAAAGGATATCAAAACCATCAGGAGAGCCTTGTGAACATCATTGAGGATAGAGTGAAAACTCTTAATGACAAGGTTGATGGGCTGACTAAGACAGTCAATGAGCTTAAGAAGGAGGTAGATGAAGCCCCTATCCGTCGCACCTCTTCATTGTCCGAGTCTGATGAGGAGGAGGATAGTGCACCTGTCAGGACGACTGCCCAGTTCATGACTAAGGCCAGGACACCTATAGTGTCAGCTCCAAAGACAATGCCTTCATCTTCCGCTCTAGCCAGAGTGACATCAGCTCCAGTGCCTCGAGTATCTACTCCAACTCCATCAAGGACTTCAGTGGAAGTCTTCGCTGAGGCAGTTCTCTCAACTCCGACATCGACAACCAAAGGATATCAGCCGCAGAAGGATGATTAGCTATATCTCTTCGAGCTTTTTGGTAACTTGTTGCCAAAGGGGGGAAGTTGTATATAGATCTTAGGCTTCGAGTGAGAGAGCATATGTTCTATTTGTTGTTTTTTCACAACATTTGGTCTTTTGATTTGGATGTGAGATACTTTTGTTTGTGTTTGATCATACGCTTTAATGTGTGTTGCTACTATTTCCTATCTTATGATGATTATGTGATGATCATTCACTTTTCTTTATGTGTTATGCTATGTTGTTAACTCTTATTACTCTCGCACACCACCAAGATGTATGTGACATGGAAGAAGTGCCACATGTACCTAATCGATTGTGCATTTGCATTCAAACGCATATCTAAAATAATGCACAAATTTAGGGTGAGCTCTTTCTTATCACATACTTCTTAAAGCGACGATTATACTCTTTGATTATATCATATGTCTATGCTTTGATCTATATGTTCTCATCAATTACCAAAAAGGGGGAGATTAAAAGCACATTTGCTCCCTTGGTGGTTTTGGTCAACATATATGTCATTGAACTAATGTTTCCACTAAGTATGTTTCAGGAAAAGTTCAATGATGGGTTGGCATACCCCAAGATGCAAGGAAATAGATTGGCAAAGCCTCAAGCAAAGGACTCTACATTTTATATTTTGTGAGAAATCACCTTGAGTCCATAGGAAAGCCAATACTATTAAAAGGGGGTAAGGTTTTGTTGGTGAACAAAATGCTCATATGTGCACAAGTGATAGTCACCACATACACCCACAAGATCTCCCACAAAAGTCTGTCCAAAGCCAAATATTCAATATTGGTGCAACCAACACCTTCCACTCGGTGCCACCAATTCCAGAACCTAGACAGACTCAACCAAACCCTAGCCACTTTGGTGCAACCGATTCTGCTTCGGTCCCACCGAGTTTAGGTTGCCAACTTTCTATTACGCAAATTCACAATATCGGTCCCATCGAGATTGTTGGATTGGCGTCACTGAGATTGGGTAATTTGACCGTTGGTCACCTTATCGATGCAACCGAGTTTCCTATATTAGTCTCACCAAGATTCAAAAGTTGCCACCTTTTGGTCACTTTGGTACAACCGAGATTAACACATCGGTGTCACCAATTTGGTCATTTTGTGTGTAACAGCTGGATTTTTGGAGATGCCTATATATAGCCCTCCACCGCCACTCACTCGCAAGAGAAACACTCAGAACAGTTCCCCACTCATACCTACTGATTTTCTGAGAGAAAGCCACCTACTCATGTGTTGAGATCATGCCATTCCATTCCTACCATATGAATCTTGATCTCTAGCCTCCCCAAGTTGCTTTCCACCCAATCAATCTCTTCCACCAAGCCAAATCTATGAGAGAGTGATTGTGTGTTGAGGAGTCTATCATCTTGAAGCACAAGAGCAAGGAGTTCATCGACACAATCGATCCTTTTACCTTTTGGAGGGTGGTGCCTCCTAGATTGGTTAGGTGTCGCTTGGGAGCCTCCTACTTCATGTTGTGGAGTGAACCAAGAAGTTTGGAAGGGCAAGGAGATTGCCTACTTCATGAACATCTACCCCGAGTTAGGATAGTCCTCCGTGGACGTAGGCCATCATGGTATAGTCAAGGTTGCTTCTTCGTGGAACCCTCCATGGGTAGAGACCTTCATGGACACTCGCGATTGTTACCCTCCGTGGGCTGAAGACTCCATAAACATGGATGTACGATAGCGCCACCTATCGGAACCATGGGAAAAATCATCGTGTCACCAATTGTGTTTGATCTTCCTACCCTTCCTTTACTTACATACTTGTCTTTACTTTCCGCTGCTATACTCGTAGACATACATGTGTTGGGTGTACTTGACAAACTATGAATGCTAAAATCTATCAAGACATAAAATTGGGAAAAGGTAAATTTTATTTGGTCAAATAGTCTAATCATCCCCCTCTAGCACTACTTTCGATCCTACAAATTAGGAGTGAAGAAAACAAAGGCAGCGGAGAAGAAGGCTGCTAAGAAAATAAAAGCATCAACTTCAGATTGCTCAGCTGTGAACAAGTTGAAGACTATGCCAAGTTCTTCAACTGAGCCCATTGATGCCACCCCAATCTCCTCCGTGCCTGCCTACGAGATAGTTCCATTTCGTGTTGACAATGTCATCCCAAATGATGAAGATGAAGAAGATCATTATGCTGCTTCCTCAGAGGATATTGATGAAGAAATTTAGGTGGAAGCAAATGCTTCAACCCCTCTAGTACCATCACCCCAGCCTTAGTTAACTTCTGAAGAGGCCGGCATTGAAGAAATTGAAGAGGATGTGGACATTCGTAATACCACTCCACTGATCAATGACGAATATTGGGAAGCTACACACCCCAATTCTCCAATGACCACTCCCCTCACCCAAGTTCCTCAGTTACGAGCCAGCCTGAAGAAATTCACACAGGGTCTTATGATTTGATCGCTCCTCTCACTTCAATTCCTGAAGATATTCCAGCTACATCCGCTGATGAAATTGCTGCTCCTACCGCACCTGAGGAACTTGTTGTTCAAATTCCTCAGTCTGAAGAAGTTCCTGCTATGCCAAAGGAAATTGTAGGCCGCTTTAAGCCAACCAAAGCCTAAAATGCCATTCAAAGGCTCAAAGCGCCCCAAATTCATCAAGGTGAATTTCTTCAACGAGCACATATTCTTCACTAGGCCGAATCCATATGACTCAGCAAGGGCCGGTCGCACCAGATTCTGGACCCCTTCACAGATGAATTACTATGCATGTGTTGCTTGACAAATTGAAAGTCTTTGAGCATCAGCAAATTCCTCATTTGTACATGGAATCCATCCCATTCTTCACACTCGTGCTCATAGTTCTTCATGATGCTGGAATTCTTCCCTTCTGTGCTGACATATGTGATTGGAATGAAGAGCTAATTCTTCAGTTCTATGCAACCTTGCACATCACAGGTGATGCTTCTGATGTCAATTCTTGGATTCTGGACTGGATGACTAGATCCACTCACTACACTGCCCCAACCAATTAATTGCTTCGGGCTGTGCCAATTGCAATTCCCTCAGAAGGTGCAATATGCATGTTTGATGAACCTAAATTGCCCAATCACATGATGCAAGTGATGATGAAGCCTTTGGCTCCTGGGAAACGTCAAAGGACCACCTTCCTCGTGAAGGATTTTCTCTATGTACCTAGGACCATATACCGCATACTGACCAAAACCCTCGGTCCTATCAAGGTGTTGGGGAACGTTGCATGGGAAACAAAAAAATTCCTACGCACACGCAAGATCTATCGATGGTGATGAGCATCTACGAGAGGGAGAGTGGATCTACGTGCCCTTGTAGATCGCTAAGCGAGAAGCGTTAAGAAACGAGGTTGGTGTAGTCGAACATCTTCGCGATCCAAATCGCCGAGCGTCCCGCGATCTCATCACGATCCGTCCCGCGATCCAATCACGATCCGTCACGCGAACACATCACGATCCGTCTTGCGAACTCATCACGATCCATCCTGCGATCTCAGCACGATCCGTCTCGTGAACTCATCACGATCCGTCTCGCGATCTCATCGCGATCCGTCTTGCGAACTCATCACGATCCGTCTCGCGATCTTGATCATGATCCTTCCGATCAAGCGCCAAACGGACGACACCTCCGCGTTCAGCACATGTGCAGCTTGATGATGATCTCCACCGTCTTGATCCAGCAAGAGGAAGTGGAGAGGAGGAAGAGTTCACCGGCAGCATGACGGCGCTCCGGTGATGGTGGTGGAGCAATTCCGGCAGGGCTTTGCCTAAGCACTAAGGAAATCCGATCTAGAGGAGCACCGGTGGAACGGGTAGCATGTGGCCGTAAAATCTAGTACAAAACACCCAATACCACTAGTATATATAAGAGGGAGGGAGGAGGAGGGCTGGCACACAAGGCTGCCCTTGCGCAAGGAGGAGAGGAGGAATCCTCCTCCAATCCTAGTAGGACTAGGATTCCTCCTTTCCTACTTGGAATCTCTTTCCACCTTGCGTCTTTTTCCTTCCCTTTCAACTCCAGCTGCATGGGCCTCTTAGAGGACTTCCACCAGACCACTAAGGGCTGGTTTCCACCCTCCCACAGCCCATGTAGCCTCTTGGGTCAAAATACCTCTTCCGATGGTCCCCCGGTACACTACCGATGAGCCCGAAACTTTTTCGGCGACCAAAATAGGACTTCCTCTATATCAATCTTTACCTCCGGACCATTCCGGAGCTCCTCGTGACGTCCGGGATCTCATCTGGGACTCCGAACAACCTTCGGTCACCACCATACATAACTCTATACTACCGAAACGTCACCAAACCTTAAGTGTGCAAACACTACGGGTTCGAGAACTATGTAGACATGACCGAGACACCTCTACGCCCAATAACCAATAGCGGGACCTGGATGCCCATATTGGTTCCTACATATTCTACTAATATCTTTATTGGTCGAACCTCTATGTCAAGGATTCAGTTAATCCCGTATGATGTTCCCTTTGTTCTTCGGTATGTTACTTGCCCGAGATTCGATCATCGGTATCTCCATACCTAGTTCAACCTCGTTGCCGGCAAGTCTCTTTACTTGTTCCGTAATACAAGATCCCGTGACTAACACTTAGTCACATTGCTTGCAAGGCTTGTTGTGATGTTGTATTACCGAGTGGGACCTGAGATACCTCTCCGTCACACGGAGTAACAAATCCCAGTCTTGATCCATGCCAACTCAACAGACACCCTCGGAGATACCTGTAGAGTACCTTTATAGTCACCCAGTTACGTTGCGACATTTGATACACACAAGGCACTCCTCCGGTGTCAGTGAGTTGCATGATCTCATGGTCATAGGAACATATATTTGACATGCAGAAAACAGTAGCAATAAACTGACAAGATCATATGCTACGTTTGTAGTTTGGGTCTTGTCCATCACACCATTCTCCTAATGATGTGATCCCGTTATCAAATGACATCTCATGTCCATGGCTAGGAAACCTTAACCATCTTTGAGCAATGAGCTAGTCCATTAGAGGCATACTAGGGACATGGTTTTGTCTATGTATCCACACATGCATCTAAGTCTCCGATCAATACAATTATAGCATGGATAATAAACGATTATCATGAACAAGGAAATATGATAATAACTAATTTGTTATTGCCTCTAGAGCATATTTCCAACAGTCTCCCACTTGCACTAGAGTCAGTAATCTAGTTCACATCACCATGTGATACGCATTGTTATGAATCTAACACCCAATGAGTTCTGGGGCTCGATCATGCTTTGCATGTGATAGAGGTCTTATAGTCAACGGGTCTGTGACATTCAGATCTGTCGTACTTTGCAAATCTCTATGTCAAACTATAAACACTGCTACCATGTCCACTTGGTACTATTCCAAATGGCTGCTCCACTATATGTGTCCAGATTGCTACTGCGGGTCATCCGGATTAGTGTTAAAGCTTGCATCGACGTAACTCTTTACGACGAACTCTTTATCACCTCCATAATAACATCTCATTAGTATTTTAGTTACTAAGGATAATATTGACCGCTGTCCGGTGATGCACTCCTGGATCACTCTTGTACCCCTTGACGGAATCATGGCAAGGCACACACAGGTGCGGTACACAGCATGGCATACTATACAGAGCCTATGGCTAAGGCATAGGGGACTACATTCGTCCTTCCTGTTTCTTCTGCCATGGTCGAGCTTTGAGTCTCACTCAACTTCACACCTTACAAAGTGGGCGAGAACACTTCTCTCTGGCTAATCCATTTTGAACTCTTTCAAAAACTTGTCAAGGTATGTACTCATTGAAAGTCTTATCGAGCATCTTGATCTATCTTTATAGATCTTGATGCTCAACAATTAGGTAGCTTTATTCAGGTCTTCCTTTGAAAATCACTTTCCAAACAACCGTTTATGCTTTCTAGAAATTCCACATTATTTCCGAATAGCAATATGTCATCCACATATACTTATCAGAAACTCTATCGTGCTCCCACTCACTTTATTGCAAATACAAGTTTCTCATAAACTTTGTATAGACTCAAAAATTTTGATCACCACATCAAAGTGTATATTCCAACTCCGAGATGCTTGCTTCAGTCCATAGAAGGATCACTGAAGCTTGCACACCTTTTAGCATCCTTAGGACTGACAAAACCTTCTGGTTGTATCACATACAACCTTTCCTCAAGTAAACCATTAAGGAAACGATGTTTTGACATCCATCTGCCAGATTTCATAATTGAAAAATGCACCAACTGCTAACATAATTCCAACAGACTTTAGCATCGCTACGAGTGAGAAAGTCTCATCGTAGTCAACTCCTTTAACTTGCCGGAAACTTCTTTGCGACAAGTCGAGCTTTATAAATGGTGACATTTACCATCAGCGTCTATCTTCATTGTAAAAGTCCATTTGTACTCAGCGACCTGTCGTCCAATGAACAAGTCTACCAAAGTCTATACTTGGTTTTCATACATGGATCCTTTCTCGGATTTCATGGCCTCTAACCATTTGTCGGAATTCGGGCCCATCATTGTTTCTCCATAGCTCGTAGGCTCATTGTTGTCCAACAACATGACCTCCAAGACAGGGTTGTTGTATCGATAAGGAGCAGTACACATCCTTGTCGACCTACGAGGTTCGATAGTAACTTGATCCGAAGCTTCATGATCATCATCATTTACTTCCTCTTCAACTGACGTAGGTTCCACAGAAACATCTTTCTGTGCTGCGCTACTCTCTGGTTGAAACAAAGGTTCAACAACCTCCTCAACTTCTATCTTCCTCCCACTCAATTCTTTCGAGAGAAACCTTTTCTCGGGAAAGGACCTGTTTTAGCAACAAACACTTTATGCTTGGATCTGAGATAGAAGGTTCACCCAACTGTTCTTAGGGTATTTTATGAAGATGCATTTGTCCGCTTTGGGTTTGAGCTCATTAGGTGAAAACATTTTTCCACACAAGCGTCGCAGCCTCAAACATTCAGAAATGACAGCTTAGGTTTCTACCAAACCATAATTCACACTGTGTCATCTCAACGGATTTAGATGGTGCCCTATTTAAGTGAATGCAGTTGTCTCTAATGCATAACCCCAAAACTATAGTAGTAAAACGACAAGAGACATCATAACCCACACCATATCCAATAGATCACGACTATGACATTCGGACACACCATCACACTATGGTGTTCCAGGTGGCGTGAGTAGTGAAACAATTTTCACATTGTCTAAAGCTGTATGCCAAACTCGTAACTCAGATATTTACCTCCACGATCATATCGCAGACATTTTTATCTTCTTGTCACGATGATCTTAAACTTCACTCTGAATTTGCTTGAACCTTTCAAACGATTCAGACTTGTGTTTCATTAAGTAAATATACACTATATCTACTCAAATCATCAGTGAAGGTAAGAAAATAACGATATCCACCGCACGCTACAAGACTCATTGGATTGCATACATCAACATGTATCATTTCCAATAAATCACTTGCCCGTTCCATCTATCTGGAAACGGAGTCCTTAGTCATCTTGCCAAAGAGGCATGGTTCGCATGTCTCAACCGATTCCAAATTGAATGAGTCCAACTTGGCATGGAGTTTCTTCATGCGCTTTATACCAATATGACATTTAGCAGCAGTGCCACAAGTATGTGGTACTATCATTATTAACTTTGTATCTTTTGGCATCAATGTTATGAACATGTGTACTACTATGATCAAGATTCAACAAACCATTCTCACTGGGTGCATGACCATTGAAGGTATTATTCATGTAAAAAGAATAACCATTATTCTCTAACTTAAATGAATAACCGTGTTGCAATAAACACGATCTAATCACGTTCATGCTCAACGCAAAACACCAAATAACATTTATTTAGGTTTGTCACTAATCCCGAAGGTAGAGAGAGCATGCGATGTTGATCACATAAACCTTGGAAATGTTTCCAACACACATCGTCACCTCACCCTTAGCTAGTGCTCCGTTTATTCCGTAGCTTTTATTTCGAGTTACTAACATTTAGCAACCAAACCGGTATCCAATACCCAGGTGCTACTAGGAGTACTAGCAAGGTACACATAAATAACACATACATCAAATTTACTTCTGTCGACGTTGCCAGCCTTGTTATCTACCAAGTATCTAGGGTTGTTCCGCTTCAGCGACCGCTCTCCTCATAATCGAAGCACGTAGTCTCGGGTTTGGGATCAACTTTGGGTTGCTTCACTGGAGCAGCAACTGACTTGCTATCCATGAAGTTTTCCCTCCTTGCTCCTGCCCTTCTCGAAACTAGTGGTATGACTAACCATCAACACTTGACGCTCCTTCTTGATTTCTACCTTCACGGTGTCAAACATCGCGAACAGCTCAGGGATCATTATTTCTATCCCTGGCATTTTATAGTTCATCACCAAGTTCTAGTAGCTTAGTGACAGTGACTTGGAGAACTATATCAATCACTATCTTATCTGGAAGATCAACTCCCACTCGATTCAAGCGATTGTAGCACCCAGACAATCTGAGCACATGCTCAACGATTGAGCTAGTCTCTTTCATATTACAGGCAAAGAATCTTGTGGGAGATGTCATATCTCGCAACACGGGCATGAGCCTGAGATCCTAATTTCAGCTCTTAGAACATCTCATATGTTCCATGACGTTCAAAACGTTTCGGAGCCTCAATTCTAAGCTGTAATGCATGATGCACTAAACTATCAAGTAGTTATCAGAACATGCCTATCAGATGTTCACAACATCTACAAACAACGCTAGAGGGGTTGGCGCACCGAGCGGTGCATTAAGGACATAAGCCTTCTATGCAGCAATGAGGACAATCCTCAGATCACGGAGCCAGTCCACAATATTGCTAACATAATTTTCAACTCTATTTCTCTAGGAACACATAAAAATTCAAGGGAGCTATAGCGTGAGCTAGTAATCTACAACACAGTTTGCAAAGACACTAATGACTATGTTCATGATAATGAGTTCAATTAATCATATTACTTAAGAACTCCCACTCAAATTGACATCCCTCCGGTCATTCGAGTGATACGTGATCCAAATTCACCAACTCAAGTCCGATCATCACGTGAGTTGAGGTGGTAACAATGGTGAACATCATCATGTTGATCATATCTACTATATGACTCATGTTCGACCTTTCGGTCTCTTGTGTTCCGAGGCCATGTATGTACATGCTAGGCTCATCAAGTTTAACCCGAGTGTTCTGCATGTGCAACACTGGCTTGCACCCGTTGTATGTGAACGTAGAGTCTATCACACCCGATCATCACGTGGTGTCTCGACACGAAGAACTTTCGCAATGGTGCACACTCAGGGAGAACACAAGTTATCTTGAAATTAAGTGAGGGATCACCTTATAATGCAACTGTCATCCTAAGCAAAACAAGGTGCATAATAGGATTAACATCGCATGCAAATCATAAGTGACATGATATGGCCATGAACTTGTGCTTTTGATCTCCATCATGAAAGCACCGCCATGATCTCCATTGTCACCGGCAAGACACCATGATCTCCATCATCTTGATCTCCATCAACGTGTCGCCATTGGGGTTGTCGCGCTCAACATGCTTCTACTACTTGCTACCGTTTAGCGATAAAGTAAAGCATTACATAGCGCTTAATGATTGACATGCAGGTCATACAATAATTAAAGACAACCGTATGGCTCCTGCCGGTTGTCGTACTCATCGACATGCAAGTCGTGATAATCTATACATCACATGATCATCTCATACATCACATATATCACATCATGTAATTGGCCATATCACATCACAACATACCCTGCAAAAACAAGTTAGACGTCCTCTAATTGTTGTTGCATGTTCTACGTGGCTGCTATGGGTATCTAGCAAGAACAATTCTCATCTACGCAAAATCCACAACAGTGATACACTAGTTGCTTTTCAACCTTCTCAAGGAAAGCCTTTGTCGAATCTGATCCAACTAAAATGAGAGAAACTGGCACCCGCAAGCCATCTATGCAACAAGTTGCGGTCGAGGGAACCGGTCTCTCGTAAGCGTACGAGTAATTTTGGTCCGGGACGCTTCATCTCACAATACCACTGAACCAAAATCTGACCAAGGGAGGAAGCAATCTAAGCATCAACACCCACAAACTCTTTGTGTTCTACTCGATATCTCATCTACACATAGACCTAGCTCATGATGCCACTGTTGGGGAACGTTGCATGGGAAACAAAAAATTTCCTACGCACACGCAAGATCTATCCATGGTGATGAGCATCTACGAGAGGGAGAGTGGATCTACGTACCCTTGTAGGTCGCTAAGCGGGACGCATTAAGAAACGCGGTTGGTGTAGTCAAACATCATCGCGATCCAAATCACCGAGCGTCCCGCGATCTCATCACGAACCGTCCCGCGATCCAATCACGATCCGTCCCGCGAATACATCACGATCCGTCTTGCGAACACATCACGAACTGTCCCAAGATCTCATCACGATCCGTCTCGTGAACTCATCACGATCCGTCTCGCGAACTCATCATGATCCGTCTCGCGATCCGTCTCGTGAACTCATCACGATCTGTCTCGCGATCCTGATCACGGTTCTTCCGATCTAGCGCCAAACGGACGGCACCTCCGCATTCAGCACACGTGCAGCTTGATGACAATCTCCACTGTCTTTATCCAGCAAGAGGAAGTGGAGAGGAGGAAGGGTTCACCGGCAGCGTGATGGCACTCCGGTGATGGTGGTTGAGCAATTCCGGCAGGGCTTCGCCTAAGCACTAAGGAAATCTGATCTAGAGGAGCACCGGTGGAACGGGTAGCATGTGGCCGTAAAATCTAGTACAAAACACCCAATACCACCAGTATATATAAGAGGGATGGAGGAGGAGGGATGGCGCACAAGGCTGCCCTTACGCAAGGAGGAGAGGAGGAATCCTCCTCCAATCCTAGTAGGACTAGGATTCCTCCTTTCCTACTTGGAATCTCTTTCCACCTTGCGTGTTTTTCCTTCTCTTTCAACTCCAGCCGCATGGGCCTCTTAGAGGAATTCCACCAGCCCACTAAGGGCTGGTTTCCACCCTCCCACAGCCCATGTAGCCTCTTGGGTCGAAATACCTCTCCTGATGGTCCCCCGGTACACTACCGGCACTCCCGGTACACTACCAATGAGCCCGAAACTTTTCCGGCGACCAAAATAGGACTTCTTATATATCAATCTTTACCTCCGGACCATTCCGGAGCTCCTAATGACGTTCGGGATCTCATCCGGGACTCCAAACAACCTTCGGTCACCACCATACATAACTCTATACTACTGAAACGTCACCAAACCTTAAGTGTGCAGACCCTGCGGGTTCGAGAACTATGTAGACATGGCACTCCTCCGGTGTCAGTGAGTTGCATGATCTCATGGTCATAGGAACATATACTTGACATACAGAAAACAGTAGCAATAAACTGACACGATCATATGCTACGTTTGTAGTTTGGGTCTTGTCCATCACACCATTCTCCTAATGATGTGATCCCGTTATCAAATGACATCTCATGTCCATGGCTAGGAAACCTTAACCATCTTTGATCAACGAGCTAGTCCATTAGAGGCATACTAGGGACATGGTTTTGTCTATGTATCCACACATGCATCTAAGTCTCCGATCAATACAATTATAGCATGGATAATAAATGATTATCATAAACAAGGAAATATGATAATAACTAATTTATTATTGCCTCTAGGGCATATTTCCAACACAAGGGTCACAACTCTGAAGAAGAAGTGCAAGGAATCATGAAGAATATGCTATTCAACATCATTCATGGGATTCCCATCAATTACCATGATTTCTTCATGAGGGCTATGGCGAATGCTGCTATGTCATCATTTGAATTGAAGCCTTACGCTCTTTGGATCATGAATTTCATCAAATCAAGGTCTTCAATTCCCTTCAAGGCTGACTTTCAGAATCCTTTCAGCTTTCTGCCTCCGATCGAAATCCTCAAAAACACATATTCTTCAATTGAGGGCAAAGGCAAAGCTTTCGTTGATGAAGGTACTCGTCCATTGGATGGCTAATTTCGCAAAGCTGCATCCTATTCCGCCAATGATGACACTGCTACCCAAGATTCTACTACAAAAGCCTCAGCGCAAAATCCTCAAGCAGCTGCCCCTCATGTGATGACCGATCGAGAGCTTCTCCTAAGTCTTCATCAGAAGGTTGATCGCAATCACAAGTGGGTAAAGCATCAGTTTGCTTCAATTCTTCAGAACATCATTGTGACGCGGAACTCTATGAGGAAAAATCACTACTATGTGCATGAAATCTTCGAATGCACATGGGCCATTCTAGCACATTTCAAGACTCCTGAGGAACTCAAGGAGATGGACTTTCAGCAGAACTTTGACTGCTCTCATCCTCATCACAAGAAATACAAAAAGGTTCATGTTCCTCAACTGGTTACAAGCTCATATTCTTCATCATGCGAGGCGGACGAAGCTGAGGATATTGACGACAATGCGGCAGGCCCTGCATCGATAAACGACCCCGACAACGCTGGCGCTCCTCCATCACCTTCAAGATGAAATTCTTCAGGGGCGTTAGTCCTCATTTTTTCATCCCTTTTGGTCTTCGATGACAAAGGGGGAGAAAATTTGAGTTAGTCTTCAAGCGGGTCTATATATATGGGCTGTTTTTTGTTTTAAGTTACAACTCTCACTCTTCTGAAGCTTTTGTTGGTTGAGTTGTAAACTTAAGTGCGATGGTAGTCTTACGCTTTTGAACTGCTTTCCGCATGTTTATTTCCTCAAGTACCTTAATGCATACATGCTGAATTTCGTGAGACACCATTTTCATCATGCATATCATATTTTAAATGCATGTATGAATTACAAGACATAGGGGGAGTTCTCCATGTTTTTAACCTGCCATGTGCATTTGCAGTCCAAAGCATATTCTTCAAATATGCACATCTTCACGGGGAGTTCTTCTATATATTGCAACCAAATTCCTCAAACTCAGTACTTACACTTCATATATTTACCACCGTTGAAAACTTAAACTATTTGTCATCAATCACCAAAAGGGGGGATTGTAAGTGCATCTAGTGCCCCTTAGTGATTTTGGTGCATTCAAGACTTATAGGCTAAGAGACTAATGCATTTGTAAGTGTACACAGGCTCTATAAGTCGCTGAGGAGTTTGATATATTTGGAGATTATCGACCCCTAAAAATCAATGTCTTCAACTGAAGACTTTGGTAAAGACTTTGGCATTCCTTGAAGACTTTGAAAATGAAGAAGTTGGCGTGACCTTGAAGATATGAACGAGGACTATGAAGCATGAAGACTTTTGTTTTCGTAGTTTCATTTCCTTTCCTTGAGTCATAGGAAACACCATACTATTAAAGGGGGTCGAGGTAATACTAAGGAAAATTTCCAACTGATGCTCAACTCAAAAGCCTCAACATATCCAATCCTTCGAGTGAAGCCTTTGGAAATCTCTTACGGTTCTGTCAAGTTCTTCAGTGACAGAAACAATGTTCTTCTGGTCTCTGAGGAAAGCGGTCTGACTAAGGAGTTAGGGTTTCGCCAGTGCGAATTGCCTACAAGTGAGGAATATGATAAGCCTTCAGGAATTTGACAGTTCAAATTCTGGCCATTGCTATGCTTAGTGCCAGTTGTCCCCAATCATCTTATCCACATAACTGTCATATCATTAGGGGAATTTATGTCTTATCATCTCAGGTTGCACCCTCGCTATAAATAGCCACCCCCACAACCACTAGTTGGTTGGCTGCTCTGAGACAGAACTGACACTTGTCATTTGAGAGCAACCCATCCTCTGAGGACTTTGAGAGAAAATCATCAGTGAGGAAAAACTCCAAAACCATACCACCATATGTAGGACCAAAAGTATGTCTAGAGGGGGGGTGATTAGACTACTTGACCAAATAAAGGTTTTTCCTATACCAATTTTTAGGGTTGACAGTTTTTAGCATTTCATGGCAACTCAAGTACACCCTACACATGCAAGTCTAAGAGTATATAGCAGCAGAAAGTAACAACAAGCATGTATAGAAGGGATAGGGTAGGAAGATCAAACGCAGTTGTAGACACGATGATTTTTCTTGTGATTCCGATAGGTGGCGCTATCGTACATCCACATTTACATTTCCAATCTCGGTGGCGCCGATCCAACATTCTCGGTGGGACCGAAAATGTGAATTTGCATAATAGAAAGTTGGCAACCTAAACTCGGTGGCACCGGTATGGAATCGGTTGCACCGAAGTGGCTAAGGTTTGGCTGAGTCTGTCTAGGTTCTGGAATCGGTGGCACCAGTATTGGAAAGTTGGTTGCACCGATTTTGAGTGTTAGGTATAGAATAGACTTTGGTGGGAGAATTTGTGGATGTTTTTGGCGACTATCACTTGTGCACGTTTGAGCATATTGTTCGACAACAAAACCTTACCCCCTTTTAATAGTATTGGCTTTCCTATGGACTCAAAGTGATTTCTCACAAATATAAAATGTAGATTCCTCTTGCTTGAAGCTTGGCCAACCTATTTCCTTGCATCTTGGGGTATGTCCACAATCTCCTTTTGCCAATCCTATCATTGAACATTTCCTGAAAATACACTTGGTGGAAACATTAGTTCAATGACCTATATGTTGTTATTAATTACCAAAACCACCAAGGGAGAAAATGTGCTTTCAATATCTCCCTTTTTGGTAATTGATGACAACATATAGATCAAAGCTTCGACATATGATGAAATCAATGAATATAATCGTCGCTTTGAGAGGTATGTGATAAGCAAGAGCTCCCCCTAAATTTGTGCATTATTTTGAATTTGCTTTTGAATGCAAATGCACAATCGATTAGGTATATGGGGCACTTCTTCCATGTCACATACAACTTGGTGGTGTGTGAAAATAATTATAATGAATAACAAATCACAACACAATCAAGCAAAGGTGAATGATCATCTCATAAGCATTAAGATGATAGGAAATAGTTGCATCACACATAAAGCGTAAAATAGTAGCATAACACACATGATCATACGCTCAACACAAGTAACCAAAAGACCAAATATTTTGAAAAGCAACAAACACCAAGACGCTCTATCGCTCGAAGCCTAAAGATCTATATACACTTCTCCCCCTTTGGCAACAAGTTACCAAAAAGTTCAAAGGCATACATCTAATCATTCTTGGGATGATCTCCTCCGGTTGTTGATGAAGGAGTCGAGATAACAGCATCGGCGAAGATCTCTACAGATGTCGTGGATGGAGTTGGAGTGGTAGCTGGAGGAACTGGAACAGATGGAGTAGGAGCTGAGGTGATAGCAACAGGAGCTGATGAAGAGGGCCTCAAGTCTGGAACTGGCACAGTGGCTGATCTGGCCTGGGTACGAAATTGTGTGCCTATCCTGAGAGGTGATTCACCCTCATCATCATCAGAAGAAGAAGTAGTCTGAGGAAGAGGCATTGAGTCAACTTCCTTTTTGAGCTCATTGACTGCCTTAGTCAGCCCATCCACCTTATCACTAAGGGTCTTGATCCTGTTTTCAAAGATCCTCACAAGACTGTTCTGGTTGTCTAGAATCCCCTTAATGTCCTTATGCATACCATGAACTGATGATATCAACAGATCCATTTTATCATTTCTGGATCTAGGGACTTGAGCACTAGTGGCTCTAACTGCCTCTGCCTCTGCCTGAGTTGTACTAGATGTGGGATGTTCAGCATCCATCACCACAACATTGTCCTCGAGATCTAGCTATAGGGGTAAATGTGGATGATCTAGAGCAAAAATGTGCTTCTCCAACTTTGAACTGATAAGCATCTGGATGTAGGGTGCATAACAACAAGAGCGCTTCTGGTCAGCAGCAACCCTCTTGATTGTCTCAACAATCAAATCCATGAATCTGATCTTGGTGTGTCTGTCAAGGTGGATCAACATATTGATGGAGTGGCCTTGGATCATCTTGTCATCTCCTGACTTGGGCATCAAAGTGTGCCTCAGGATGGTGTTCATTGTGCGGAGTTCAGCCTGAAGAAAGTAAATGGATCCTAGCCTGTGAGACTTCACATTGGCAGAAGGGATCTCCTTGTACATATTTGACATAGCATTGTGGCTCTCCTTGGATTCTGAGTATACATCCAAGTCACCATCCTGTGCTTCAGGAACTCCTAAGATAGCAGCCCATTCTTCAACAATTGATTCATACCTTGCACCTTCAGTCATCCATACAATTCTACCATCTCCATAGAAATGTTTAGTGGAGTAGAACTGCATGATCATCTCATCGTTCCAAGCAGTGAATTCTCTGCCAACAAACTCTTCCAAACCTATGCAGTTGAAATTGTCTTGGACACTTGGAAAGTAGTCCTCATTCTCCTTAATGAATTTCCAGTCAACATACCGCATATCACTCATAGCTGGACTCTTGTCGAAAAGCACAGTATCATAGAAATCCTATTGCTCCTTGGTATAAAATCTGTAGTCCACAACTGTCTTCTTCCTCTGGACATATGGATCTATATGTCTCCAAGCTCTCAATCCTAAATCCTTCCTCTTCTTCATATCTTCAGCTAGTGGGTAGCTGGCATTGTGTACCGGAAGGTGTGGTATGAGCTTCATCAAAGTTGTTAAGTCATCATCATCCTCAACACTGGAAGCAGTCCCTTTGTTCTTCTCAGAAGTTGGAATATGCCTGGATGTCCTCTTAGGCTTCTTAGCAGCAGGCTTCTTGGATGTGCTAGTCTTTGGCATATCATCATCCATAAGCTTCTTGGCCTTCTTCTTGGGAGGAGCCTTTGTAGCTGGCTCATCCTCCTCTTCCTCAGCAGCAACACCAGTTGCTTCCTCTGGACCTTCATACATGGAAGTAGGCCTGTCAGTCACATGAATAATCCTCTTCCTGGACTTTTTCTCCCCTGCCTTCTTAGGCATAGCTTTCTTGGGGACCTTAACTAAAATAGTTGCTCTGGCAGTCTCATGAGCCTTGAAGGTTGAAGCAGGTGCATAGATCTTGCTGACAACTCTCCTAGAAGAAGTGGCTTCAGTAGCAGACTTCTTAGCAGCTTTATCTTGCTTCTTAGCAAGAATCTCTTCTAGAACAAAGTCTGAATCTTCTTCATCAGAATTCAGCTTCTTTCTGGTCCTTGTAGCAGCTTTGGGCGACCCATGGGAGCTGGGGGTTCCTGGGTCTAAAAATGAATTGGACTCTAGGCTTGTGCCTAAACTCATGTCAGCACCCTGCTCTGGCATGTTCTGACTGTCCTCTGCATCTGACATACTGACCCTATGAATAGAATATAGATGAGCAGAAGTAGATGAGTCATCACAAAATTATCAGCTAGTTTTTGAAATTTTGAACAAAAGATTTTCAAAGTTTTGCATTCTATCAGAAACAAATCTGTAAGGCCGAAGCAAAAATTTTGGTGATACCGAGACTGGTTGTCCCTTTTAACAGAAACTTGGCACCTTTTCAGTGAGACCAAAAAGGAGTGCTCGGTTTCACCGAGACAGTTCTCAGCAACACAAAAACGAAAATCGGTGGTACCGATTTTCTTGATTCGGTTCTACCGAGTTGCGTCGGGCGGAAGGCAAAACCCTAGAAAATCAATGGTCCGCTAGCCTATGGGATTTTGTGCGGATAGGAATACGTGCAATGGGTGGCTTATAGATAAAATCAATCAAATCCAATGTGCAAGAATCAGAAAGGAGCACAAGGGAGGTCGAATCCGTACCCTAACTTGGTGCAGATCCGCTACGGCGGCGACGATGGAGCAGATTCCGTCGATGGTGGCGATTCCCAGTGGCGGAGGAGACAAGAACACAAGGGCGACGACCAGGGGTCTCGAAGCGGCACGTTAGGGTTCTGAGGCGTGATGGTTCTGAGGATGAATTTCAAAACGTCGAGACCAGAGCATATATACCCTCCACTGTCGGTGATACCGATTTTATGTTTTCGGTGTCACCGAGTTCCACAACTGTCAGCTGACACAGAAACTCGGTGTAACTAAGAATATGATATCGGCAATATCGAGATTGAAAAACAGATCAACCCTAGGCATTCAGTGAGACCAAGATTGTGGGGTTGGTTCCACCGAGATGCACTTGGGAGGTTTTAATGGTCAGTTCTTGTCGATACGGAACTCCAAGTGCTCCACACACAAAGGGATCGAAAAGCACTTGTTCAAATTTTGTGATGCAGCATGAATGGAATATGAGGTGAGAAAGCATAGATAGCTAAAGAGTGGTCCTAGGCATTCTTGTCCATCCAATTGGCAAAAGAGAAAATCAATAACCAAATAGCAACAATTGGATGTCCTCGAATGAGAAAATAAATGCAGACCAACATGCTCACACAATAAGATGTCAAAAGAAATCATGATAAACATGCACAAATACACTAGCATCTAACAAGCACTTGGGCGATGACGAAATCATCTATATATGAGTATTTGACTTAGGACCCAAGTAAGAGTACTTGATCATAGGCCATACTCCTCGTTTAAGCACAAGTGGGGTTACCACTTTTACATAAAGCATTTAAACGCTCCCCCTTAATGTGACATCCCCTCATAAGAGGGATAAACTAACCTTGGGTTTTGTCGATGAAGACTTCATGTTGATGAGGTAGTTGTGGATGCTCAATGTTTATGAAGATCACCAAGAGTTGGGAGCATCCTTGTTGTTTCCTTACTCCTCTCACCTACATGGGTTAGTCCCAACACACAAGAGACAAATACAAGGATATCTATGGACATGGAGTGAAAAGCATATGTTATGATGTCCATTGATTAGTTGATTACCTTGTCCCTTGCTTACCTTTGAGGGAATGTATGACTCCTTGAACTATTGCATTGAGTTGATGTTGAGCGCAAAAAGTCCTTGCCAATAATGAATGTGAGTGAATTTCATTGGCAGAGTCACCCCTCAAGAACTTACTAGTTCTTCTTCCTAGGGACCCACATCAAGTTGATGGGGATCCTTGGTGTTGAAGTAGCCTTTGTAGTAGTTGAGCTTGAAGTAGCCTTGGGAACCCACTCCACCAAAGCTAGGGGTTCATCTTCATATGAGTCAATGTCCTCTTGAAGCTTGTTCTTGCCCTTGAGCTTGTGGTCTTGTGGTGGAAGGTCATCTTGAGTGTTTATCCCCTTGGGAAGAGTATTTTCATACTTCTCCTTCTGAGGAACAAACTTGGGCTTGGGATATTGACCTTCTTACCACTCAACTCCATTAGCGTTGAAGTAGCCAACACCACGATTCTTCCGGTATCCTTCGTGCTTGCGTACAATTTCCTCAAATTGCTTACATCCGGAAAGACTCCTGTAGATACCTTTTTCTATAATTTCTTTCAATAAAGCATTTTCTTGATCAAGTGTAACTTGGCTAAGAGCATCATCATTAGTGGAATCAATAGAACTACTAGAAACAACATCATTGGGTTTAGCATTTTTATTGTTGCTACTAGATGAAGAACCTTTCTTGCCTTTGTTACTAGATTGCTTAGTTTTGACTTGAGTCATGAAAGTAGACAAGAGTAGTTGTTTGGCTAGATAAGATGAAGTCTTCTTTTGGAGATCATCATTGATAGCTTTGAGAAACTCATGCTCTTGCTCCAAGTTGAGCTTCTTGAAGCGTAGCTTCTCATGAGTTCTCATAAGTTCTCTATGTTCTTCGAGAGTAGATTCATGAGCTAACTTCAGAGTGTTTAGTTCTTTACTTAGTTGTTCTATTTTCATCTTATCATCATCAAATGACTCATCTTGACTAGCATGAGAATTACCAAGTTCATTTTGATCAGCATCACTAGTTTTATCACAAAGCAAGTTATCATCACAAAGCAAATCATCTTCACAAAGCAAATCATCTTCATCACTATCAAAATCAAGATACTCGGGGTGTGATACCTTGTGGCCTTTAGCCATGAAGCAACTTCCACTCCCTTCATTTGGTGAATCAAATAGGTCGTAGGAGTTGGTAGTCACTAGAGCAATTCCAGCAACACCATCATCTTGACTATAGTCGGAGTCGGAGTGATAGCTTCTCTCGGAGTTGTTGTCAGAGTCGGAGCCGAAAACCCATTAACCAACATGAGCTTGATGTTTTATTCTTGTGTAGCTCTTGGTGTACTTGTCCTTCTTCTCTGAATATCTACTTCTCCTTGAGTGTCTTCATTCATAATGATCATCTCTACTCCTTCTCTCTCTTTGTAGTGATTCATTCCTTGAGCTTCTTCTTGGAGGTGACTCTTCTCTTCTTTTGTAGGGAGTCTTGCACTCATTTGAGTAGTGTCCGGGCTTCCCACAATTGTAGCAATTGTGGTCACGACTTGATGAACGCTTCTCTTCATATCTTGAGTTGGAGTTTCTTTCTTTGCCTCTATTCTTGTAGAACTTGTTGAATTTCTTGACCATGAGGCTTATCTCTTCATTGGTGACAAGGATGTTGCTTGAAGTTGCAGGACCATCACTTGTGGCTTTGTAAGCACCGCTAGACTTGTGATGAAGTTCTTCCTTATCTTTGAGTGTTATCTCATGAGCAACAATCCTTCCAATCACTTCTGTAGGCTTGTGATCTTTGTAGTTTGGCATCATTTGGGTCAATGTGCACACGGTGTCGTATCTCTCATCCAAAGCTCTAAGTATCTTCTTGATGGTGAATTTGTCGGTCATTTCTTTGCTTCCTAAACTGGCAATCTCATTGGTGATGAGTGCTAGACTAGAGTACATCTCTGCGACTCCTTCACCATCCTTCATCTTGAACTTGTCAAGCTGACCTTGAAGAACATCTAACTTGGATTCTCTCACGAACTCGGTTCCTTCATGCATATCAACCAAAGTATCCCAAATCTCTTTTGCATTCTCAAGATGGTTGATTTTTTTGAATTCTTCGGGGCATAAGCAGTTGAAGAGAATGTCGCATGCTTGAGCATTGAGTGGCAACATCTTCAACCCATTCGCGGTTGCTTCACGATCCGGTTCCCGTCCATCCACAAAGAACTCACCTTGCAAGCCAACACGAACAATAGCCCAAACGGCAGGGTTATGACCAAGAATATGCATTTTCATTTTGTGCTTCCAACTAGCAAAATTAGTGCCATCAAAGTACGGACCTCCACGGTGATAACTTCCCTCACTAGAAGCCATACTCTCCTAGGTTGTGAGACCTAAGCAATGGAGACCAAAGCTCTGATACCACTTGTAGGACCGAAAGTATGTCTAGAGGGGGGTGATTAGACTACTTGACCAAATAAAGGTTTTTCCTATACCAATTTTTAGGGTTGACAGTTTTTAGAATTTCATGGCAAGTCAAGTACACCCTACACATGCAAGTCTAAGAGTATATAGCAGCGGAAAGTAACAACAAGCATGTATAGAAGGGATAGGGTAGGAAGATCAAACGCAGTTGTAGACACGATGATTTTTCCCGTGGTTCCGATAGGTGGCGCTATCGTACATCCACGTTTATGGAGTCTTCAACGCACGGAGGGTAACTTCGCGAAAGTCCACGGAGGGCTCCACCCAAAAGGGTCCACGAAGTAGCAACCTTGACTATTCCATAACGGCTTCCATCCACGAAGGAGTAGCCTCACTATGGGTAGATCTTCACGAAGTAGGCGATCTCCTTGCCCTTACAAACTTCTTGGTTCACTCCACAACACGAAGTAGGAAGCTCCCAAGCGACACCTAACCAATCTAGGAGGCGCCACCCTCCAAAAGGTAATAGGCTCGGTCATGACGATGAACTCCTTGCTCTTGTGCTTCAAGATGATAGACTCCTCAGCACCCAATCACTCTCTCATAGATTTGGCATGGTGGAAGAGATGGAATTGGTGGAAAGCTACTTGGGGAGGCTAGAGATCAAGATCCATATGATTGGAGTGGAATATCTTGACCTCAACACAAGGGTAGGTGGTTCACTCTCAGAAAATTAGATGAGGCAAGTGTGGAATAGTTCTGAGTGCTTCTCTTTCGAGTAGGTGGTGGTGAATGGGTATATATAGGCATACCCAAAAATCTAATCGTTACACACAAAATGACCAACTCGATGACACCGATGTGTTAATCTTGGTGGTACCGAAGTGACCAAAAGGTGGCAACTTTTGAATCTCGGTGAGACCAATATAGGAATCTCGGTTGCACCGATAAGGTGACCAACGGCAAGATTTCCAATCTCGGTGACGCCGATCCAACATTCTCGGTGGGACCAAAAATGTGAATTTGCGTAACAGAAAGTTGGCAACCTAAACTCGGTGGCACCGGTATGGAATCGGTTGCACCGAAGTGGCTAGGGTTTGGCTGAGTCTGTCTAGGTTCTGGAATTGGTGGCACCAGTATTGGAAAGTTGGTTGCACCGATTTTGAGTGTTAGGTATAGAACAGACTTTGGTGGGAGAGTTTGTGGATGTTTTTGGCAACTATCACTTGTGCACGTTTGAGCATATTGTTCACCAACAAAACCTTACCCCCGTTAATAGTATTGGCTTTTCTATGGACTCAAAGTGATTTCTCAAAAATATAAATGTAGGTTCCTCTTGCTTGAAGCTTGTCCAACCTATTTCCTTGCATCTTGGGGTATGTCCACATTCTCCTTTTGCCAATCCTATAATTGAACATTTCCTGAAATACACTTGGTGGAAACATTAGTTCAATGACCTATATGTTGTTATTAATTACCAAAACCACCAAGGGAGCAAATGTGCTTTCACCAAACCCAAAGTGATTGAGCATCACTGAAGAGATTGTTCATGTGTGGAACCAACGCTTGTTACCTTTGAAGACTATGTATCTTCCAGACGGTTAGGCGTCATGGTCTAGTGAATCCTGCAGTCAATTGGGGATCACCGAGTGATCGTGGTCTAGAGCATCCAGCTGTAAATTGTGGATCGTCGGGTGACCAGTTTGTGAGGGTTCTGGAAGTCTACCCGGAAGACTTACCACGAGTATTGGGCGAGGATTGTGTGACCTTAGCTCAAGGAGAATACGGTAAGGACTGTGTATACTAGAGTTGTGTGTCCTCTGGTTTAAATACCAGGCCGCTTTGAACCAGACGTACAACTGTCACAGCAGTTGGAACTAGGTCATCAAACCATTGTCTTAATCAAGCTACCTGGTTCTATTTCCTCAACCCTTTCATTTCCTCATATACTTGTTGATGAAATTGATCATTACTATTTGAAAATTTTGACTGTAGACTTTCTCGATTTCCTCACCTCAAATTCTTCAAGTTACCTTGTTCCTCGCCTGCTTATCCTATATCACGCTACATGTAATCTATGCATGCTTTATTTCATCATGATGACTATGTTGTTGCTATGTTTCTCATGCACTTGAGTACTTATTCCGCTACTAGTTACTCATCACATTTCAAATTCCTCAAGTTCAAATTCCTCAGTGATGAATATGTAAAAATCGTCTATTCACCCCCCTCTAGTCGATATAACGCACTTTCACTTTGTCTTGTTGGATGGTGGAGCTTCTTCATCATCATCTCCTTCTTATTCGTTGTTGTTGAAGGTGTCGTCTCCTTGAGGTGGTAGTGAAGGAGGTTGTGGTCGATCTTCATGATGTACTACCTCCTCCTCTTCATCTTGTCATGTACCACTTGTGGATGCTTCCATGTCGTTTTGTCAATAGCCTTGATGCAAAGTAGATGCTTCCACTTGGGTTGATGAAGTACTTTCCTTCACCTCCTTGGGACGAATCTTGCCAATGGGAAAGTCTTGGATAGCTTCCGAAGGATCCATATCTCCTACATCATTTGGCAATTGTTCGACTTGCGAACCATTAGATTCATCAAACTTCACATCTACCGTCTCTTCAACTTTTTGAGAGAAGTTGTTGTAGACACGGTAAGTGTGAGAGTTTGATCCGTAACCAAGTAGGAAACCTTCATCAGATTTGGGACCAAATTTAGCACGACGATGCTTATCAAGAATATAGCACTTAGAGTCGAATACCCGAAAGTATCTAACTTGGGGTTTGTTACCGGTGAGTACCTCGTATGTCGTTTTATAGAGAATCTTGTGCAAGTAGAGTCGGTTTGTGGCATGACATGTTGTTTCCACGACTTTTGCCCAAAAGTGTCATGGCGTCTTGTATTCGTCAAGTATCGTTCTTGCCATCTCAATGAGGGTTTGGTTCTTTCTCTCAACAACTCCATTTTGTTGAGGCATGTACATAGCCGAGAACTCATGTGAAATACCTTCTTCGTCAAGAAAGGTATCCACATGGGTGTTCTTGAACTCCGATTCGTTATCGCTCCAAACCTTCTTGATCTTCACTTCAAATTGATTTTGCGCTTTGCGTGCAAAGTTCTTGAAGATCTTTTGTACCTGCGACTTATCATCAAGAAAGAATACCCATGTAAATCTGGAAAAATCATCAACTATAACTAGACCATAAGAGTTTCCACCGAGGCTCTTGTAAGCATTGGGACAAAAAAATCCATATGAAGTAACTCGAGTGGTGTCCTAGTAGTCATGATGTTCTTGACCGGATGACTTCCACCTACTTGCTTTCCAGCTTGACAAGCGCTACAAAGCCTATCTTTGTCAAAGATAACATCTTTAACACCAAGTATGTGATCGCCCTTGAAAAGCTTATCTAGATTGCGCATGCCTACATGTCCTAGCCTTCTATGCCATAGCCAACCTTTAGATGATTTTGCAATGAGACAAGTAAGAGGTTGGGCCTTTTAGTGAAATCGACAATGTATAGATCGCCTCTACGGATACCGTAAAGACAGTGTTATGATTATCATGAAAAAACACTTGACAATCTACTTTAGTAAATAGCACATTGAAACCGAAGTCTGCTAGTCTAGATACGGAAAGAAGATTGTAGCCAAGGGATTCAACAAGCATGCCATTTTGAATAAAGTTATCATGATATATGGCCACCTTACCAAGACCAAGTACCTTACCCTTAGAGTTTTCTCCGAAGTTCACGACCTCTGAGGTCCTTGATTAGGTGTGATCTCTTCGAGCATGTCTTTATCTCCAATCATATGACCGGTGCATCCACTGTCGAGAATGCACTCCTTTCCACTGGACATGTAATCTTTGAAGTTTGCCATGAGAGTTAGGCACTTCATAGTTTTGGCACATTTGATGTCAAACATCTCATCATCGTCATAGTAGCCATGTTCTTCATTGTCATCATTAGGTATAGAATCTCCTCATCATAGAAACCAAGTGATTCGTTAGATTTTTGGCTAAGACAATGTTCAAGCTGTCGTGGGAACGAGTCTAACAGTTGAAGATAGGGGTACGTAAGGAGAGGGCAGAGTCCTAGCTACAGCGACGGTGTGCACATAGATATATGAGTTCAGGCCCCTCTCGTGGAGGTAAGAGCCCTACATCTCAGTGCTAGGGAGCTCTTGTCGTGTGGAATGTATGTGTTACAGGGGGTGTGAACCCTTGTGCCAGAGGGGAGGGGCAGCTTATATAGAGTGCGCTGCCCCTCATGAATGTCAGGCAACCAAGGGTTCTATCATGGGAATAAAATCATACGTTACCGATAACGTATACAATAAATGCTACTAATGGCGACTGGTCGAACGCCTTCCTGTTAGCCTCCCTGGGTGTCTTCTGGTCTTCTGGTATCGACAAGTCATTGGTTCTTCCGAGTGACAGGAGACTATCGAGTGGAGAGAGAATCCTCCGAGTGACTTAATTGTTGAGTGACTATCGTGCCATGATGACTTCGGTCGGAAACTCTCTTTCCATCATTAAATCCTCCGATATAGTGTCCTTAGGTAGGGTATGTAGGTCAGGCCTATGACCCTAGCCTAGGTACATATCCTCGTCATTAGCCCTCAAATGGATAGGGTTTGAGTGAAAAAGGGATCGATGCCAGTTCTGATAAGGCACCAAAATTCCGAATGCACTTCGGGGCTTCAAGGAGATCTGCGTCGACTGGAACCTTTATCATTTGCCCTGATCGATTCAGCCTTGATAAGTGTTCGAGTGAATTCGAATGCAGATTCAAATCCAAATGACTCAAGAGGATCTTTGGATGCGACGGGTCACTCCGTTAGACCCGGATTTCACGGGATTCGAAAATTTGGGAAGCGCGCTCCTCGCGAAGATGACGCCAGGACTGGGGCAAGTGGGAGCATAACGCCTCGATTTCCGTGCCGCCCATTACGCCACGTAACGCATGACGTCTGTGGTCGAGATACACGGAGATCCGATGGGCCCATAGGTCAGCGACCCACACGGGCGGGTATAAGATCGGACCGCGCCACAGTCAACACATTTCTTCTTCCCCAAATCCTCTCTTTTCCTCCACTCCCTCTGATCTGCGCATGCCACCCAGCTCCGCCTCGATGACCACCGCGATGACGAAGGGCAAGCCGAGAAGCTTGAGCACGCCAAGAAGGGTGCCGCCAAGGCGAAGAAGTCATCCAGTGCCCGATTCACGGCGCCGGCGGGGTGGATCCAAGGAGACTTCCTCCCGTCGACGGTCACGACGAGGGATGTCGAGAACCTCATCGCTGACGGGCTCGTGGCCAATGGTGCATGCAGGCTTTTGGAGGGGGAGACCGAGCCGGAGCCACGCGAAGGAGAGCGGGTCCTCCTCCTCACCCACATCGAGCAAGGTTTTTTAATGCCTCCCCATCCTTTCATTCGTGGGTTCCTGAACTTTTCCGGAGCTCAACTTCACCACTTTCCTCTGAATGCCATTTCATACCTTGTTGCTTTCATCACCTTGTGTGAGTGCTTCTTGGGTTGCCATCCCCATTGGGGTTTATTCAAACACATCTTTACCGTCCGATCTCAGTCCGTAAAAAAGGCCAATCCAGAGGATAATAAGACCCATGTCATCCAGCTGGGTGGTGGCTTGGGCATACAAAAGACGGCTAGAGGCTCCTTTCCATCAATGACTTTTCCTGAATCAGTTAGGGGCTGGCAGTCGACTTGGTTCTATTGTAAGGATGTTGCGTCTCCGAATATGTCCACTAGCCTTTCCCCCTTCACACAAGATAGACCCACTACTCCCAAATCACTAACAGTGCTAGAAGGGGAGAAAGTCCAAGTGTGAATCTTAGTTAATGTTGTAGTGGCTCTGGTTCATGGCGAAATGACTGGCAAGGATCTGCTAGAGACATTCCTCTGTTGACGAATCTAGCCTCTTAAAGCGAGGGACCATGCCATGTGGCATTACTCAGGCCCTGAGGACACCAGTCGGACACACCCAGAGGAAGTCTCGGAGGAGATTGTTGCACAGTGGCTTCAGAGCATCACCGGAGCCTACGACAATCCTTTGGGAGCCAAGCGGATCGAGCCTTTCTCTTGTGAGAACCCACCACCAAATCTACTAAGTTATATCTTTGTCGAATGTTTTGATGTTCCGTCGAGTGATTGGTAGCATCAGTCGACTGACTTTACTATTGGAATCTTGCAGGAGCCGACGAACATGTACTCGCCTGTGACGAATGGAAATCAGCCCGAAGATGGAGGGGAGAGCGAGGGTGGCAGTGTAGATTTTGATTGTGTCAGCGATAGTCAGGACGATGATGAGGACTTGGGTGAGAACGAAGACGAAGTTGAATCTCCTTCGCGCACCGAGCATCATTCCAAGCAGCGCCAAGACCCCACGGCTACTCCAAGCAAGACCTTGATATCGAGTACTAGGAACCCGAAGCGTGACCGAGCCTCGACAATTGAGTCGAGTGAGCGGGCCGCAAAACAGCCCAAGTCTGACGCGCCAAAACCTCGGAAGGCTCTGCCCTATATGAAGATTGTTGTACCTGTTGTTTAAACTTGAGTGTTTGTTTTCTTTTTCCTATGTTGTTGTGGAACTTCATATCTTTGCTGCCCGAGTGGAATTTGTCTGTCAGAGCCGCTACTTCGGTGATGTCGCCTCCAAGGGATGAAGGAGAGCCCATGGACGTGGATACTGCTGATGCGGCTACCTCTCAACGCGGTATAACAAATTTTCACTCTGTTCTATTTTCTGGGAATGATTCGCCGGTCGAATGATCCATATTGTTGACTAGAAATTGTAGAAATCACTAGCTGGAGGACGACGATGAGCCATCAAGGGAACGCGCTCGGAGAATGCCATCGGGGCAGACACCTCGTAAGTCGACCGCCGCAATGTCCCCAAGTCTTGGCAATTCGTCCCAAGTCGGAGCTGAACTTGCACCTCCACTGTCGAGTGCCCCACCAACTGCTTCGACCATTGTGGCTTCTACGCCAATCGGATAACCTCCAGCAACTTCGGCTGCACCAACCACAACATCAACTCCCCCGACGTCTGCCTTTCCTTTGCATCGCGTCCCGAAGGACCAGACCAGAGCTGGCAAAGAGGCCATGATCCAAGCTGAGCAGATGATGCTGCGCACGAGGAGGCGTACGAAGCAAGAAAGTTCCAATGTCTGAGTAAGTGCAATTGTAAGTTCGTATCTGATTGAATTCCAGTCGTTTTTTATTGCATACCAACTGGGTGTTTTCCTTTTGAAGCAAACTTGATTGTTTTCCTCTCGAGTAGATCAGATCTTAGTCGAGTGGTAGCAGGTCTAGTGGGGGCATGCTGAGTGCACCCACTGGGTGTAGTCCCCGAGACCGTTCTCGAATGGTGTTCACATCGGCAGGGGTCTTAGAATTCTTTTGACAATCGCTTGACAGGTCAAGTGATAGTAGGCCCAGTGGGGGCACACGGAATGCACCCACTGGGTGTAGTCCTCGAGACCTCCGTTGAGTGCTTGCATCGGTAGGGGTCTGATAGAGACAATGTCTGCATGCTTGTGCATTTTTTAAGTCACTCGACTAGTCGAGTGATGATAAGTCCAATGGGGCACGCTAAGTGCACTGATACGTCCATTTTGCACCATGATTTTATATTGACACTTATTGCATTATGGGTTGCTATTACACGTTATGGTACAATACTTATGCCTTTTCTCTCTTATTTTACAAGGCTTACATGAAGAGGGAGAATGTCGGCAGCTGGAATTCTGGACTGGAAAGGGCGCAAATCTGAGATACCTATTATGCACAACTCCAAAAGTCCTAAAAATTTACGGAGAATATTTTTGGATTTAATAAAAAATACTCGCGCAAGAATCAACCAGAGGGGGCCACCTGCAAGCCACAAGCCTGCTAGGCGCAGCCACCCCCTAGATGCGCCTGGCAGGCTTGTGGGGCCCATGTGGCTCCCCCGATGGCCATCTTCTTCTATATGAAACATTTTGACCTGGAAAAAATCAGAAGAGAGCTTTTGAGACGAAGCGCCGCCGTCTCGAGGCGAAACTTGGGCTGAATCAATTTAGAGCTCCGGCAGGGATTGTTGCGCCGGCGAAACTTCCCTTCCGAAGGGGGAAATCAAAGCCATCGTCATCACCAATGATCCTATCATTGAGAGGGGGTCAATCTCCATCAACATCTTCACCAGCACCATCTCCTCTCCAAACCCTAGTTCATCTCTTGTATCCGATCTTTGTCTCAAACCTCAGATTGGTACCTGTGGGTTACTAGTAGTGTTGATTACTCCTTGTAGTTGATGCTAGTTGATTTACTTGGTGGAATATCATATGTTCACATCCTTTATGATAATTAATACTCCTCTGATCTTGAACATGAACATGTTTCGTGAGTAGTTACATTTGTTCCTGAGGACATGGGATAAGCCTTGTTATTAGTAATCATGTGAATTAGGTATTCATTTGATATTTTGATGAGATGTATGTTGTCTCTCCTCTAGTGGTGTTATGTGAACATCGACTACATGACACTTCACCATTATTTGGTCCTAGGGGAAGGCATTGGTAAGTAATAAGTAGATGATGGGTTGCTAGAGTGACAGAAGCTTAAACCCTAGTTTATGCGTTGCTTTGTAAGGGGCTGATTTGGATCCATATGTTTCATGCTATGGTTAGGTTTACCTTAATTCTTCTTTCGTAGTTCTGGATTCTTGCTAGGGGGGTTAATCATAAGTGGGAAGTTTGTCCATGTAAGGGCATGTAACACCCCGTTACGGCTGGCGGGATCTAGACTGGTCCCACAGACCAACACTTGTCTGTCCTGCTCACTTTGTCATCACTCGTGCGCACCTGGGACCAACTTCCCGGTCGGTTACCCATCCTAGAATTGCTCCGAGCCAAGCACGCTTAACTTTGGAGTTCTTTTCGAGTGGGCTTCCGGAAAAGAAGGAATTCCTTATTGATATCAGTAGTCTATCATTCCTATTAAGCCAGGCTCTCACATACACCCCCACTGAAAGGAACTAGCATCCTCATCGGCGCATCAGGAACGTTCCCTTTTGGCACATGTATGCGTGTCCAATCCAGCACATGTGCCATGTTGTGTTCCATGATGGGCCACACACACCATGTGCCACATGCCCGTGCACCTGGCCCGCGCATGCCCATGTAACCGCAAGGGTCGGCTCTGATACCAATTGTAACACCTCGTTATGCCTAGCTGGATCTAGACTGACCCCACAGACCAACACTAGTCTTTCCTGCGCACTTGGTCCTCACTCGTGCGCACCCGGGACCAACTTCCCGGTCGGTCAACCATCCTAGAATCGCTCCAAGCCAAGCATGTTTAACTTTGGAGTTCTTTTCAAGTGGGCTTCCAGAAAAGAAGGAATTCCTTGTTGATATGAGTAGTCTATCATTCCTATTAAGCCAGGCTCTCACAGGGCAGCACCCAAGCACCAGTCCACCCACATATCAAATTATCAAAGTAACGAATGTGAATCAAATGAGCATGATGAAAACTAGCTTGACAGAAATTCCCATGTGTCCTCGGGAGCGCTTTGCTTTATATAAGAGTTTGTCCAGGCCTGTCCTTTGCTACAAAAGAGATTGGGATGCCTTGATGCACTACACTTGTTATTTGTTACTCGTTACGAATTATCTTATCACAAAAATATCTGTTACCGATAATTTTAATGCTTGTAGAGAATACCTTACTGGAACCGCTTATCATTTCCTTCTGCTCCTCATTGGGTTCGACACTCTTACTTATCGAAAGGACTATGATAGATCCCCTATACTTGTGGGTCATCAAGACTCTTTTCTGGTGCCGTTGTTGGGGAGTGAAGCGCCTTTGGTAAGTGGAATTTGGTAAGGAAACATTTATATAGTGTGCAGAAATTTACTGTCACTTGTCAATATGGAAAATAATCCTTTCCACCGGACATGTAATCTTTGAAGTTCGCCATGAGAGTTAGGCACTTCATAGTTTTGGCACATTTGATGTCAAACATCTCATCATCATCATCATAGTAGCCATGTTCTTCATTGTCATAATTAGGTATAGAATCTCCTCATCATAGAAACCAAGAGATTCGTTAGATTTTTGGCTAAGACAACGTTCAAGCTGTCCTGGGAATGAGTCAGATAGTTGAAGATAGGGGTACGTAAGGAGAGGGCAGAGTCCTAGCTACGGCGAGGGTCTACACACAGATATATGAGTTCAGGCCCCTCTTGTGGAGGTAACAGCCCTACGTCTTAGTGCTCGGGAGCTCTTGTCGTGTGGAATGTATGTGTTACAGGGTAAGTGAACCCTTGTGCCAGGGGGGAGGGGCAGCTTATATAGAGTGCACTACCCCTCATGAATGTCAGGCAACCAAGGGTTCGATCGTGGGAATAAAATCATACGTTACCGATAACGTATACAATAAATGCTACTAATGGCGACTGGTCGAACGCCTGCCTGTTAGCCTCCCTGGGGTGTCTTTTGGTCTTCTAGTGTCAACTGGTCATTGGTTCTTCCGAGTGACAGGAGACTATCGAGTGGAGAGAGAATCCTCCGAGTGACTTAATTGTTGAGTGACTATCGAGCCATGATGACTTCAGTCGGAAACTCTCTTACCATCATTAAGTCCTCTGATATAGTGTCCTTAGGTAGGGTATGTAGGTCAGGCTTATGACCCTAGCCTAGGTACATATCTCGTCATTAGCCCCCGAATGGATAGTGTTTGAGTGAAAAGGGGGTCGATGCCAGTTCTGATAAGGCACCGAAATTCCGAATGCACTTCGGGGCTTCAAGGAGATCTGTGTCGACTGGAATCTTTATCATTTGCCCTGATCGATTCAGCCTTGATAAGTGTCTGAGTGAATTCGAATGCAGATTCAAATCCGAGTGACTCAAGAGGATCTTTGGTTGCGACGGGTCACTCCGTCAGACCCGGATTTCACGGGATTCCAAAATTTGGAACCGCGCTCCTCGCGAAGATGACACCATGACAAGGGCAAGTGGGAGCACACCGCCTCGATTTCCGTGTCGCCCATTACGCCACGTAACGCACGATGTCTGCGGTCGAGATACACGGAGATCTGGTGGGCCCATAGGTCAGCGACCCACTTAGGCAGGTATAAGATCGGACCGCGCCACGGACAACACATTTCTTCTTCCCCAAATCCTCTCTTTTCCTCCGCTCCCTCTGCTCCGCACGCGCCTCCCAGCTCCGCCTCGACCACCGCCGTTGCGATGACAAAGGGCAAGACCGAGAAGCTCGAGCACGCCAAGAAGGGTGCCGCCAAGGCCTAGAAGTCGTTCGGCTCTAGATTCACGGCATCGGCAGGGTGGATCCAAGGAGACTTCCTCCCATCGACGGTCACGGCAAGGGATATCAAGAAGCTCATTGCTGACGGGCTCGTGGCCAATGGTGCATGGAGGCTATCGGAGGGGGAGACCAAGCTAGAGCCACGCGAAGGAGAGAGGGTCCTCCTCCTCACCCACGTCGAGCGAGGTTTTTCTATGCCTCCCCGTCCTTTCATTCGCGGGTTCCTGAACTTTTTCAGAGATCAACTTCATTACTTTCCTCTGAATGCCATTTCATACCTTGCTGCTTTCATCACCTTGTGTGAGTGCTTCTTGGGTTGCCGTCCCCATTGGGGTTTATTCAAACACATCTTTACCGTCCGATCTCAGTCGGTAAAAAGACCAATCCAGAGGATAATAAGACCCATGTCATCCAGCTGGGTGGTGGCTTGGGAATACAAAAGAGGGCTAGAAGCTCCTTTCCGTCAATGACTTTTCCTGAATCGGTTAGGGGCTAGCAGTCGACTTGGTTCTATTGTAAGGACGTTGTGTCTCCCAATATGTCCACTGGCCTTTCCCCCTTCACACCATATAGACCCACTACTCCCAAATCACTGACAGTGCTAGAAGGGGAGAAAGCCCAAGTGTGAATCTTATTTAATGTTGTAGTGGCTCTGGTTCATGGCGGAATGACTGGCATGGATCTGCTGGAGACATTCCTCGGTTGACGAATCCAGCCTCTTAAAGTGAGGGACCATGCCATGTAGCACTACTCAGGCGCTGAGGACACCAGTCGGACACACCTAGAGGAAGTCTCGGATGAGATTATTGCACAGTGGCTTCGGAGCATCACCGGAGCCTGCGACAATCCTCTGGAAGCCAAGCGGATCGAGCCTTTCTCTTCTGAGAACCCACCACCAAATATGGTAAGTAATATCTTTGTCAAATGTTTTGATTTTTCGTTGAGTGATTAGTAGCATCAATCGACTGAATTTACTATTAGAATCTTGCAGGAGCTGACGAACAAGTACTCGCCTCTACCAAATGGAAATCAGCCCGAAGATGGAGGGGAGAGCGAGGGCGGAAGCATAGATTTTGATTATGCCAGCGATAGTAAGGACGATGATGAGGACTCGGGTGAGAACGAAGAAGAAGTTGAATCTCCTTCGTGCACCGAGCATCATTCCAAGCAGCGCCAAGACCCTGCGGCTACTCCAAGCAAGACCTTGATGTCGAGTAGTAGGAAACCAAAGCGTGACCGAGCCTCGACGGTTGTGTCGTGTGAGTGGGCCGCAAAACAGCCCAAGTCTGACGTGCCAAAACCTCGGAAGGCTCTGTCCCATATGAAGATTGTTGTACCTATTGTTTCAACGTGAGTGTTCGTCTTCTTTTTCCTCTGTTGTTGTGGAACTTCATATCTTTGCTGACCGAGTGGAATTTGTCTGTCAGAGCCGCTACTTCGGTGACGTCGCCTCCAAGGGATGAAGAAGAGCCCATGGACGTGGATACTGCTGATACAGCTTCCCCTCAGCGCGGTATAACAAATTTTCACTCTATTCTATTTTTTGGGAATGATTCGCCGATCGAATGATCCATATTGTCGACTGGAAATTGTAGAAATCTCCAGCTAGAGGACGGCGATGAGCCATCAAGGGAACGCACTCGGAGAATGCCGTTGGGGCAGATGCCTCGTAAGTCGACCACCACAACATCCCTAAGACTTGGCGATTCGTCCCCAGTCAGAGCTGAACTTGCAACTCCGCTGTCGAGTGCCCAACCAGCTACTTCGACAATTGTGGCTTCTGCGCCAATCGGATAACCTCCAGCAACTTCGGCTGCACCAACCACAGCATCAACTCCCCCGATGCATGCCTTTCCTTTGCATCGCGTCCCGGAGGACCAGACCAGAGCTGGCAAAGAGGCCATGATCCAAGCTGAGTAGATGATGCTGCGCACGGAGGAGGCGTACGAAGCCAGCAAGTTCCAATGTCCAAGTAAGTGCGATTGTAAGTTCGTTTCCAATTGAATTCCAGTCATTCCTGATTGCACACCAACTAGGTGTTTTCCTTTTGAAGCAAACTTGATTGTTTTCCTCTCGAGTAGATCAGATCTTAGTCGAGTGGTAGCAGGTCCAGTGGGGCCATGCTGAGTGCACCCACTGGGTGTAGTCCCCGAGACCGTTTCGAATGGTGTTCACATCGACAGGGGTCTTAGAATTGTTTTGACAATCGCTCGACAGGTCAAGTGATAGCAAGTCCACTGGGGGCACACTGAATGCACCCACTGGGTGTAGTCCTCGAGACTGCCGTCGAGTGCTTGCATCGGCGGGGGTCTGATAGAGACAATGTCTGCATGCTTGCGCATGTTTTTAAGTCAATCGACCGGTCGAGTGATGATAAGTCCAGTGGGGCATGCTGAGTGCACTGATACATCCATTTTGCACCATGATTTTATATTGACACTTATTGCATTATGGGTTTTTATTACACGTTATGGTACGATACTTAGGCATTTTCTCTCTTATTTTACAAGGTTTCCATGAAGGGGAGAATGTCGGCAGCTGGAATTCTGGACTGGAAAGGGCGCAAATCTGAGATACCTATTCTGCACAACTCCAAAAGTCCTGAAAATTTACGGAGAATATTTTTGGATTTAATAAAAAATATTGTCACAAGAATCAACCAGAGGGGGGCCACCTGTAGGCCACAAGCCTGCTAGGCGCGGCCACCCCCTAGACGCGCCTAGCAGGCTTGTGGGGGCCATGTGGCTCCTCCGATGCCCATCTTCTTCTATATGAAGCATTTTGACATGGAAAAAATAAGAAGAGAGATTTTGGGAAGAAGCACCGCCGTCTCGAGGCGGAACGTGGGCCGAATCAATTTACAGCTCCGGCAGGGCTGTTCTGTCGGCGAAACTTCCCTCCCGAAGGGGGAAATCAAAGCCATCGTCATCACCAACGATCCTCTCATGGAGAGGGGGTCAATCTCCATCAACATCTTGACCAGCACCATCTCCTCTCCAAACCCTAGTTCATCTCTTGTATCCGATCTTTGTCTCAAACCTCAAATTGGTACCTGTGGGTTACTAGTAGTGTTGATTACTCCTTGTAGTTGATGCTAGTTGATTTACTTGGTGGAAGATCATATGTTCACATCCTTTATGATAATTAATACTCCCCTGATCTTGAACAAGAACATGTTTCGTGAGTAGTTACATTTGTTCCTGAGGACATGGGATAAGTCTTGTTATAAGTAATCATGTGAAATTGGTATTCATTTGATATTTTGATGAGATGTATGTTGTCTCTCCTCTAGTGGTATTATGTGAACGTCGACTACATGACACTTCACCATTATTTGGGCCTAGGGGAAGGCATTGGTAAGTAATAAGTAGATTATGGGTTGCTAGAGTGACACAAGCTTAAACCCTAGTTTATGCGTTACTTCGTAAGGGGCTGATTTGGATCCATATGTTTCATGCTATGGTTAGGTTTACCTGAATTCTTCTTCCGTAGTTCTGGATGCTTGCTAGGGGATTAATCATAAGTTGGAAAATTGTCCAAGTAAGGGCAGCACCCAAGCACCGGTCCACCCACATATCAAATTATCAAAGTAACGAATGTGAATCAAATGAGCATGATGAAAACTAGCTTGATAGAAATTCCCATGTGTCCTCGGGAGCGCTTTGCTTTATATAAGAGTTTGTCCAGGCCTATCCTTTGCTACAAAAGGTATTGGGATGCCTTTATGCACCTTTTCTACACTTTTAATTGTTACTCGTTATGAATTATCTTATCACAAAACTATCTGTTACCGATATTTTTAATGCTTGCAGAGAATACCTTACTAGAAACCGCTTATCATTTCCTTATGTTCCTCGTTGGGTTCGACACTCTTACTTATCGAAAGGACTATGATAGATCCCCTATACTTGTGGGTAATCAAGACTCTTTTCTGGCGCCTTTGGTAAGTGGAATTTGGTAAGGAAAAATTTATATAGTGTGGAGAAATTTACTGTCACTTGTCACTATGGAAAGTAATCCTTTGAGGGGCTTGTTCGAGGTATATTCACCTTGACCGGAAACACAAAGAGTTGTCCCTAAACCTACTAAACCTACTAAAAATATTTATTATGAAATTCCTTCGGGTATGATAGAGAAACTGCTGGCTAATCCTTATGCAGGAGATGGAACATTATATCCTGATTTGCATCTACTATATGTGGATGAAGTTTGTGGATTATTTAAGCTTGCAGGTCTGCCCGAGGATCACATCAAGAAGAAGTTCTTTCATTTATCTTTGAAGGAAAAGGCATTGACATGGTATAGGCTATGTGATGATATTGGATCATGGAGCTACAACCGATTGAAGATGGAATTTCATAGGAAGTTATATCCTATGCATCTAGTTCATCGTGATCAGAATTATATTTATAATTTTTGGCCTCGTGAAGGAGAAAGGATCACTCAAGCTTGGGGAGGCTTAATTCAATGTTATATTCATGCCCCAATCATGAGATCTCGAGAGAAATTATTATTCATAATTTTTTTGCTCGGCTTTCTCGTAATGATCAATCCATGCTCGATACTTCTAGTGCTGGTTCCTATATGAAGAAAGATATTGATTTCAAATGGGGTTTATTGGAAAGAATTAAATGCAACTCTGAAGATTGGGAACTCGACGAAGGTAAGGAGTCAGGTATGAACCTTAAGTTTGATTGTGTTAAATCTTTCGTAGACACCAATGCTTTTCATGAATTTAGCACTAAATATGGACTTGACTCTGAGATAGTAGCTTCTTTTGGTGAATCTTTTGCTGCTCATGTTGATCTCCCCAAGGAGAAGTGGTTTAAATATCATCCTCCCATTGAAGTGCAAGTAGTTGAACCTGTTAAAGTTGAAGAGAAAACTATTACTTATAATGTTGATCCTGTTATTCCTAGTGCTTATATTGAGAAACCACCTTTCCCTGTTAGAATAAAGGATCATGCTAAAGCTTCAACTGTGGTTTGTAAGAGCTGTGCTAGAACACCTATACGTCCTGATAAAATTAAAGTTGAGCCTATATTGCTATGGTTAAGGATATCTTGGTTGATAATATTGATGGGCATGTTATTCAATTTTGTGATGAAGCTGCTAGAATTGCTAAACCCGATGCTAAAGATAAACATAGGCCCATTGTTGGCACGCCTATTTTTCCGTTAAAATAGGAGATCATTGTTATCATGGATTATGTGACATGGGTGCTAGTGTGAGTGCAATTCCCTTTTCCTTATATAAAGAGATTATGAATGATATTGCACCAGCTGATTTAGAGGAAATTGATGTTACATTAAGCTTGCTAATAGAGACACTATATCACCAGTTGGGATTATTAGAGATGTTGAAGTCTTGTGTGGGAAAATAAAATATCCCACTGGTTTTCTTGTTCTTGGCTCCCCACAAGATTATTTTGTCCCATTATATTCGGTAGACCCTTCTTGAATACCGTTAATGCCAGGATAGATTGCAAGAAGGAAACTGTTACTGTAAGTTTTGGGGATATGTCTCATGAGTTTAATTTCTCTAAATTTTGTAGACAGCCCCATGATAAAGAATTGTCTAGTAAGGATGAATTTATTGGTCTCGCTTCTATTTTTGTTCCGCCTACTGATCCTTTAGAGCAATATTTGCTAGACCATGAAAATGATATGCATATGAATGAAAGGAATGAAATAGATAGGATTTTTCTTTGAGCAGCATCCTATTCTGAAACACAACTTGCCTGTCGAAATAATTGGGGATCCTCCTCCACCCAAGGGTGATCCCGTGTTTGATCTTAAACAATTACCAGATACTTTGAAATATGCTTATCTTGATGAAATAAGATATATCCTATTATTATTAGTGCTAACCTTTCAGAGCATGAAGAACAAATATTATTGAAAACTCCGAGGAAGCACCATGATGCTATTGGATACACTCTTGATGATCTTAAGGGCATTAGTCCAACTCTACGTCAGCATAAAATTAAAATGGAGCCTAATGCTAAACCATTTGTTGATCACCAATGACGGTTGAATCCTAAAATGAAGGAAGTGGTAAGAAATGAAATATTAAAGCTTCTGGAGGCAGGTATCATTTACCCTATTGCTGATAGTACATGGGTTAGTCCCGTTCATTGTGTCCCTAAGAAAGGAGGTATTACCGTAATTCCTAATGATAAAAATGAATTGATCCCGGAAAGAATTGTTATAGGTTATAGAATGGTAATTGATTTTAGGAAATTGAATAAAGCTACTAGAAAAGATCATTACCCTCTACTTTTCATTGATCAAATGCTAGAAAGATTATCCAAACACACACATTTCTGCTTTCTAGATGGTTATTCTGGTTTCTCTCAAATACCTGTGTCAAAAGAGGACCAAGAGAAAACCACCTTTACCTGCCCTTTTGGTTCCTTTACTTATAGATGTATGCCTTTTGGTTTATGCAATGCACCTTCTACCTTTCAAAGATGCATGACTGTTATATTCTCTGATTTTTGTGAAAGGATTGTTGAGGTTTTTATGGATGATTTTTCCGTTTACGATACTTCTTTTGATGATTGTTTGAGCAACCTTGATCGAGTTTTGCAAGATGTGAAGAAACTAATCTTGTCTTGAATTGGGAGAGGTGCCACTTTATGGTAAATGAAGGCATTGTCTTGGGACATAAAATTTCCGAAAGAGGTATTGAAGTTGATAAGGCTAAAGTTGATGCTCTTGAAAAAATGTCGTGTCCTACGGATATAAGAGGTATAAGAAGTTTCCTTGGTCATGCTGGTTTCTATAGGTGATTTATTAAAGATTTCTAGGCCTCTCACTAATCTTTTGCAAAACGATGTTCCATTCATTTTTTATGATGATTGTATAGAAGCTTTTGAAATTCTCAAGAATGCTTTGATTTCTGCACCTGTTGTTCAACCACCTGATTGGAACTTGCCCTTTGAAATTATGTGTGATGCTAGGGATTATGTCGTAGGTGCTGTTCTAGGATAAAGAGTTGATAAGAAATTAAATGTTATTCATTATGCTAGCAAAACTCTAGACGGTGCTCAAAGAAACTATTCTACCACTAAAAAGGATTTTTTAGCAGTTGTGTTCGCTTGTGATAAGTTTAGACCTTATATTGTTGATTCTAAAGTAATTGTTCACACTGATCATGCTGCTATTAAATATCTCATGGGAAATAAAGATGCTAAACCTAGACTAATTAGGTGGTTCTTCTGCTACAAGAATTTGATTTGCATATTGTTCATAGAAAGGGTGTTGATAACCCCGTAGCAGATAACTTGTCTAGGTTAGAGAATGTTCTTGATGACCCACTACCTATAGATGATAGCTTCCTTGATGAACAATTAGCTGTCATAAATGCTTCGCATAATACTCCTTGGTATGCTGATTATGCTAATTACATTGTCGCTAAATTTATACCGCCTAGTTTCACATACGAGCAAAAGAAAATGTTTTTCTATGATTTAAGACATTACTTCTCGGATGACCCACACCTTTATAAAGAAGGAGTAGATGGCATTATTAGACGTTGTGTACCTGAGCATGAATAGGAACAGATCCTACGGAAGTGTCATTCCGAGGCCGACGGAGGACACTACGCTGGAGATAGAACTGCACATGAGGTATTAGAATATGGTTTTTATTGGCCTACTCTCTTCAAGGATGCTCGTAAGTTTGTCTTGTCATGTGACGAATGTCAAAGAATTGGCAATATTAGCAGACGTCAGGAAATGCCTATGAATTACTCTCTTGTTATTGAACCATTTGATGTTTGGGGTTTTGATTATATGGGACCTTTTCCAACGTCCAACGGGTATACTCATATTTTAGTTCCTATTGATTATGTTACTAAGTGGGTAGAAGCTATTCCAACTAGTAGTGTTGATCATAACACCTCTATTAAGATGCTTAAAGAAGTTATTTTCCATAGATTTGGAGTCCTAAGATATTTAATGATTGATGGTGGTTCACATTTTATTCATGGTGCTTTCCGTAAATTGCTTGCTAAATATGATGTTAATCATAGAATTGCATCTCCTTATCATTCTCAGTCTAGTGGTCAAGTAGAATTAATCAATAGAGAAATTAAATAGACCTTGCAAAAGACGGTTAATAGATCTAGGAAGAATTGGTCTAAGAAACTTGACGATGCATTATGGGCTTATAGAACTGCTAGCTCAGCGCTTCGCTCCAATGTCCGAGTAAGTGCGATTGTAAGTTCATTTCCGATTGAATTCCAGTCATTCTTGATTACACACCCACTAGGTGTTTTCCTTTTGAAGCAAACTTGTTTGTTTTCCTCTCGAGTAGATCAGATTTTAGTCGAGTGGTAGCAGGTCCAGTGGGGGCATGCTAAGTGCACCCACTAGGTGTAGTCCCCGAGACCGTTGTCGAATGGTGTTCACATCGGCAGGGGTCTTACAATTGTTTTGACAATCACTCGACAGGTCAAGTGATAGCAGGTCCAGTGGGGGCACACTGAATGCACCCACTAGGTGTAGTCCTCGAGACCGCCGTCGAGTGCTTGCATCGGCGGAGGTCTGATAGAGATAATGTATGCATGCTTGCACATTTTTTAAGTCACTCGACCGGTCGAGTGATGATAAGTCCAGTGGGGCACGTTGAGTGCACTGATACGTCCATTTTGCACCATGATTCTATATTGACACTTATTGCGTTATGGGTTGTTATTACACGTTATGGTACAATATTTATGCCTTTTCTCTCTTATTTTACAAGGTTTACATGAAGAGGGAGAATGCCGGCAGCTTGTATTCTAGACTGGAAAGGGCACAAATCTGATATACCTATTCTGCACAACTCCAAAAGTCCTGAAAAATTACGGAGAATATTTTTGGATTTAATAAAAATACTGGCGCAAGAATCAACCAGAGAGGGGCCACCTGCAGGCCACAAGCCTGCTAGGCGTGGCCACCCTCTGGCCGCGCCTAGAAGGCTTGTGGGTCCCTTATGGCTCCTCCGATGCCCATCTTCTCCTACATGAAGCTTTTTGACCTGGAAAAAAAATCAAAAGAGAGCTTTCGGGACGAAGCGTCGCCGTCTCGAGGCGGAACTTGGGCAGAACCAATCTAGAGCTTCGGTAGGGCTGTTCTACCGGGGAAACTTCCCTCCCAGAGGGGGAAATCAAGCCATCGTCATCACCAACGATCCTCTCATCGAGAGGGGGTCAATCTCCATCAACATATTCACCAGCACCATCTCCTCTCCAAACCCTAGTTCATCTCTTGTATCCAATCTTTGTCTCAAACCTCAGATTGGTACCTGTGGGTTGTTAGTAGTGTTGATTACTCCTTGTATTTGATGCTAGTTGGTTTACTTGGTGGAAGATCATATGTTCAGATCCTTTATGATAATCAATATTCCTATGATCTTGAACATGAACATGTTTCGTCAGTAGTTACGTTTGTTCCTGAGGACATGGGATAAGTCTTGTTATAAGTAATCATGTGAATTTGGTATTCGTTCGATATTTTGATGAGACGTATGTTGTCTCTCCTCTAGTGGTGTTATGTGAACGTCGACTACATAACACTTCACCATTATTTGGGCCTAGGGGGAGGCATTGGGAAGTAATAAGTAGATGATGGGTTGCTAGAGTGACAGAAGCTTAAACCCTAGTTTATGCGTTGCTTCGGAAGGGGCTGATTTGGATCCATATGTTTCATGCTATGGTTAGGTTTACCTTAATTCTTCTTTTGTAGTTGTGGATGCTTGCGAGGGGGGTAATCATAAGTGGGAAGTTTGTCCAAGTAAGGTCAGCACCCAAGCACCGGTCCACCCAAATATCAAATTATCAAAGTGACGAACGTGAATCAACTGAGCATGATGAAAACTAGCTTGATAGAAATTCCAATGTGTCCTCGGGAGCGCTTTGCTTTATATAAGAGTTTGTCTAGGCCTATCCTTTGCTACAAAATGGATTGGGCTACCTTGCTACACCTTTGCTAAACTTGTTTTTTTACTCGTTATGAATTATCTTATCACAAAACTATCTGTTACCGACAATTTCAGTGCTTGCAGAGAATACCTTACTGGAAACCGCTTATCATTTCCTTCTCCTCCTCGTTGGGTTCGACACTCTTACTTATCAAAAGGACTACGATAGATCCCCTATACTTGTGGGTCATCATGCACCCACTAGGTGTAGTCCCCGAGACCGCCGTCGAGTTCTTGCATCGGCGGGGGTCTGTCAGGAACAATATTTTGCTTAGACAGGTCAAACCTGATCAAGTGGTTTCATATCCAGTGGGTGCACCCACTGGGTGTAGTCCCTGAGACTACTGTTGATCGCGGGCGATGAACAGTAGTCTTAAGAACATGGACTCAGGGTCCTTTTTGTACGCGGAGTACGCTTCTCACTCGGTTCGTCGAGTGAATCTTTTGCCTTAGTATTTCCACCTCTGAATACTTATCCTAGGGATGGAGAGGTCCGGACCTACCCTACAGGTTTCATGGATATCATTTCCATCAACCATGATATGATGCAGGTTTCATGGACATCATTTCCATCAACCATGGTATGACAGTTTTCAGGGGTGTGGGGTGGGGCGGCGGGCCGCCATCCAGTCGACAGTACTTGATCCTTTCCACTCGGGAACAGAGAAAATTTAATGTCGAGTGAACTACTTCTTTGTTGATTTCAGAGAGCTTGTGAACTTGGAACGCGGTACAAAGACCTAGAGAAGGTGAAGAACCAACTACAACTGGATCTGGAAGTCTCCAAGAACATTTTGGACCGAGCACAGGCCGAATTGAGGACCGTGGGAGGTATTTTTTGTCAACCAACTACACTCTTACTTTCCTCTTCCATCCTTTGAACTGAGTGCTCTCACTCGAGCAGACGTTCATGATGAGAATCGCCAACTCCAAGCGTGACTCAACAATGTCGTTTCTTTAGATACCATGAATAAGGAGTTGGAGGACAAGGACAAGGCGCTCGCTGATGCCCAAAAGGTGGCGAGGGAGAAAACTAAAGTTGTTGAAAAGAAGCTTGCCGCAGCTAAGAATCTAGAAGAAGAGAATGTGAAACTCAAGAAGGAGCATGCCGACTGGATCAACAAGACCGAACTGCTAAACGAGAGGAGCAAAGGTCTTGAGAAGATGTTCAGCATGCTCGACGGTAACTTTCTTTCACCGAATGACTTTCCTTGATTCCTGTAAGACACAAGCATGACTACTTTTCCATTCTCCCTTCATATAGAATTATGCCAAGCCTTTGAAAAGGAAACTGAGGAGATTGAACCAAATCTGGATCCCACCAAGTCGCCCGTTGGGGATGCTATGGCCATGAACATGTTTTGTCTGGACGTCCATCTCAAGAGTGTTCAAGAATATACCGCTTGACTGAAGGCTGCACTAGAGAAGGTTGACAAGGAACTGTGGCCCAAATACACCCTCCAAACTTACCTTGAATCAATGATGAATCGTCTCAATGAAATTCACGGTCGAGTGCAAGCATGGAAGAAATCTGCAGCTCGTTGTGGAGCCGATGTGGCGCTTTCATCTGTTAGAGTCCATTGCAAGGAGGCCAGGCAGGACAAGCTGAAAGCTCTCCATGTGATCAAAATGAAGAAACTTCAATTCAAAGATTTCATGGAGACTTTCATAGATGCGGCCACTTGGATTGCTGACGAGATTGACTTGGACACCTCGTCGAGCCTGCGAGTCCCACATGTGCTTGATAAAACTTTGGTCACAATTAAGACTTTATTTGCCTCGGTATGCTGAGTGGAAATGTAACTGTATTAAAACTTCATTCAAGCCTTAGGCTTGAGCACTTTTGTTTTTGTGAACAACTTTTATCTGTGGTAGAAACTTTGGATTTATCTGCACTTAGCTTTCAATCCTTTGTTTGGCCGAATTTGCTTTGTCCCCGAATGGAATGATTTGTATGGCCAAGTCCCGAGTGAGAAGAATATTCATCACTCGAGTAGAGATTTTAACTTAGGCGAAAGATGGTTCACAGCTAAGCCCCCGAGTGAGAGGATCGCTCGTCACTCGTAGAAATTTTTGAACTTAGACGAAGACTAGTTTGTAGCTAAGTTTCCGAGTGAACGGAATACTGTCCACTCGGGAAGGTTTTTCACTTAGGCGAAAGCCGGTTTGCAGCTAAGCCCCCTGAATGAGAGGTTTGCTCGTCACTCGGAGAAGTTTTTGAACTTATACAAAGAGTGGTTCATAACTAAGTTTCTGAGTGAATGGACTATTGTCCACTCGGAAAGGTTTTTAACTTAGGCAAAAGTTGGTTCATAGCTAAGCCCCCGAGTGAGTGGATCACTCGTCACTCGGAGAAGTTTTTGAACTTAGACGAAGACTAGTTTTTAGCTAAGTTTCTGAGTGAATGGACTATTGTACACTCGGAAAGGTTTTTAACTTAGGCAAAAGTTGGTTCGCAGCTAAGCCCCCGAGTGAGAGGATCGCTCGCCACTCGGAGAAGTTTTTGAACTTAGACGAAGACTGGTTCGTAGCTAAATTTCTAAGTGAATGGACTATTGTCCACTCGGAATGGTTTTTAACTTAGGTGAAAGCTGGTTCGCAGCTAAGCCCCCGAGTGAGAGGATTGCTCGTCACTCGGTGAAGTTTTTGAACTTAGACGAAGACTGGTTCGTAGCTAAGTCTCCGACTGAATGGACTATTATCCGCTCGAAAGGTTTTTCACTTAGGCGAAAACTAGTTCACAGCTAAGCCCCCGAGTGAGAGGATTGATCGTCACTCGGATAAGTTTTTGGACTTAGACGAAGACTAGTTCGTAGCTAAGTCTCCGAGTGAATGGACTGTTATCCACTCAGAAGGTTTTTAACTTAGGCGAAATCTGGTTCGTAGCTAAGCCCTCGAGTGAGAGGATCGTTCAACACTCGGAGAAGTTTTTCGAATGTAGGATGGTGCGATCGGAATTGACAAAAGACTACGGAAGTCATAACCTTCATAAACTATATTGTCTGGAACACTTTTATTACATCAAAAAAACTCAGTCTCAAGTATAGAAACATCGAAGTAGATCTGCGTTCCAGGCCCACAGCTCGTCAATCTGCCTTTTGAGGTTGTATAGGTGGTAGGCTCCGTTCTTCAGTACCTTGGTGGCGATAAGGGACCTTCCCATGCTGGCATGAGCTTCTAAGGTCGTTGTTGATCCACTCGGAGCACCAGATCACCTTCATGAAATGACCGACTCTTGACATGTTTTGCATGAAAGCGACGCATATCTTGCTGATATACAGTTGACTGAATGAGAGCCATCTCGCGCTCCTCTTGCGGGAGATCCACGTCGTCCTGTTGTGCTTGTTCCGCTTCAGCCTCGGAGTAAAGATCTACACGAGGGGAATTGAGAAGGAGATCAGTCGGCAAAATGGCTTCCACTCCATACACCAAGAAGAAAGGAGTGCGCCCAGTCGACCGATTGGGACTTGTTCTCAAGCCCCACAGAACAGATGGCAACTCCGCAACCCAAGCTCCAGCTACATGTTCCAAATCTCGCATGAGTCGAGGCTTCAGCCCTTGAAGGATGAGGCCATTGGCTCGCTCAGCTTGACCATTTGTTTGAGGGTGTGCAACGGATGCGTAATCCACCCGAGTGCCTTGGGAGAAACGGAAGTCTATGAACTCTTCCGAGTCGAAGTTTGAGCCATTATATGTAATGATACTGTGGGGAACTCTCTATCAGAAGGTTGTCTCTCTCATGAATTTGATCGCAGTGCGGGAGTTTGGTTTCTTTATAGGTTTGGCCTCAATCCACTTCCTGAATTTGTTGACCGCAACATGCAAATGAGTAAATCCACTCTGGCCTGACCAAAAGGGACCAACCATATCCAAATCCCAAACAGCAAACGGCCAGACGAGTGGAATAGTCGTCAAGGCGGACGCGGGCTTTTGTGACAAGTTTGAGTAGAACTGGCACCCTTCACAATGATCAACAATGTCCTTGGACATCTTGTTAGCATGCGGCCAGAAGAAATCGGCTCGGTATGCTTTGGTGACAATCGTTCAAGAGGACGCATGATGACCGTAGGTCCCCGAGTGAATCTCCTCCAGAATCATTCGACCTTCTTCAGGAGAGATGCACCGCTGTGTCACGCCAATTACACTTTTTCTGTAAAGTTGATCATCCATCACAGTGAAATCCTTGTATCTGCAAACAATCTGTCGAGCTTCAGCTTCATCCTCCGGGAGTTCTTGCCTCAAGATATACATAGTATAAGGCACAGTCCAATCGGGCGTGATGACCAAAATCTCCATGACCAGATCTATGACCGCTGGGACATCAACTTCAGTTAGATTAGAGACGCTTATAGCTTGTGGGGGCTCTTCAGTGAAGGGATCTTCCTGCACCGAAGGAGAATATAGGTGTTCCAAAAAAACATTGCTAGGGACAGGCTTCCGAGTGGATCCAATCTTTGCTAGCTCATCAGCTGCCTGATTTTTCACTTGGGGAACATGGTGGAGTTCCAAACCTTCAAACTTCTTCTCAAGCTTTCATACTGCGTTGCAGTACCCAATCATGGCAGGGTTCCTGACATCCCACTCTTTCATCACCTGATTGACCACCAAATCAGAGTCACCATAAACCATCAAGCGCTTGACGCCGAGTGAGATGGCCATACGCAACCCATACAGGAGTGCTTTGTACCTAGATTCGTTATGGGAGGAATCAAAGTGAATCTGTAAGACATAAATGAGTTTGTCACCTTTCGAGGATACCAAAACTACGCCAGCACGAGACCCATTCAGCATTTTTGATCCACCAAAGAACATGGTCCAGTGCATCGAGTGGATTTGGATTGCTTGTTGCTGTTTTATCCACTCGGATAGGAAATCAGCAAGTGCTTGACACTTGAACGCCTTTTTTGCTACAAACTTGTTTTTAAAGTAGAGGAGCTCAATAGCCCACTTGGAAACTCGACCAGTCGCATCTCGATTGTTGATAATCTCAGATAATGGAGCATCGCTGACGACTAAAATCGAGTGATCTTGAAAGTAGTGTGCCACCTTCTTCGCTGACAGATATATACCATAGACGAGCTTCTCGTAATGTGGGTACCTTTGCTTTGAAGGAGTCAACACTTCAGAAATATAGTAAACTGGACATTGGACTTTGTAGGCTTTGCCTTCCTCTTCCCGCTCGAAAGTGAGAACTGTACTGACGACCTGATTAGTGGTCGCGATGTATAGGAGCAAGGGCTCTTTGTTGTGCGGAGCAGCAAGCACCAACTAGGTGCAAAGCAGGGCTTTGAGCTCGACAAATGCTGCTTCAGCTGGAGTCCACTCAAATGTATCAAACTTCTTCATTAGTCGGTATAAAGGTAGTGCCTTCTCACCGAGACGAGAAATGAATCGACTCAATGCCACCAGGCAACCTGTGAGCTTCTGGACATCGTGCACACGCTCAGGACTTTTCACTCGGGTAATTGCACTGATCTTCTCGGGATTGACGTTGATTCCTCGTGAAATGAGAAAACCGAGTAACTTGCCGCTGGGAACACCAAAAGTGCACTTGGATGGATTTAACTTGATATCATACTTCCTTGGATTGGCAAATGTCTCGGCCAAGTCAGTCAGCAGGTCAGAACCTTTGCGAGACTTGACGACAATATCATCCATGTAAGCTTCGACATTCTGAGGGATCCGATCAAGTAGACATTTCTGAATCATGCGCATGAAAGTAGCACGAGCGTTCTTCAAACCAAAAGGCATGGTGATATAGAGAAACACCTGAAAGGGGTGATGAAGGCTGTTTTTATTTCATCCAGACCAAACAGACGGATCTGATGGTAGCCAGAGTATGCATCAAGCAAAGATAAATGCTCACACCCTAGAGTCGAGTCAACAATCTGATCGACACGAGGGAGCGGAAAATGGTCTTCCGGGCAGACCCGATTGATATGTTTGAAGTCAATACACATGCGGAGTGACTTGTCCTTCTTGGGGACCATGACGATGTTCGAGAGCCACTCGGAGTGGTAAATCTCGCGTATGAACTTAGCCGCCAAGAGACGAGCCACCTCTTTGCCGATTGCCTTCCGCTATTCCGCTGCCGACCGACGCAAGTGCTCTTTCACGGGCTTGGCCTTCGGATCGACTCTCAATCGGTGCTCAGCCAGTTCCCTGGGTACACCCGACATGTCAGTAGGATTCCATGCGAACATGTCCCAGTTCTCACGGAGGAACTCGATGATCTTGACTTCCTATTTGCCATCGAGTGTCGTCGAGATGTTAGTCAGGGCAGCATTGGGATCTATTGGGTGAATGTGTACTTTCTTCACTTTGCCTGTCGACTGAAAAGTTGACTCGGAAGCAGGCTTCTTAGCACGCAGCAAATCAGCAGGGTCAGCGCTCTTCTTGTACTCTTCCAACTCGACCATAGCCATCTGATGATCGGCAATTTTGGAGCCCTGCTGAAGGCACTCCTCAGCTCTCTGTCAATTCCCGGTGACCATGATCACACCCTTGGGTTCGGGCATCTTCATCTTGAGATACATGTAACATGGACGGGCCATGAAACGGGCATCAGCAGGACGACCCAGGATGGTGTGGTATGAGCTCTAGAAGTCCACAACTTCAAATGTCAATTTCTCTTTGCGAATTTTTTTATCGATGCCAAACACCACATCCAAAGCAACCTCACCGAGTGATTTGGCCTTATTCCCAGGGATGACTACGTGGAACTGCATATTGCTCTCACTGAGTCGGGACATCGGAATGCCCATTCCCTAGAGGGTATCCGCATACAAAATGTTCAAACCACTCCCTCCGTCCATGAGGACCTTGTGGAGTCGAGTGCCTCCCACAACAGGATCCACCACCAGAGCTTGTCGGTCGGGGTTAGCAACATGAGTAGGATGATCCGATTGATCGAACGTGATAGCAGTCTGAGACCACTTGATGTATGTGGGAGTTGTAGGAACAACCATGTTGACCTCCCTGTTGATAACTTTCAGTCGACTCTTGCTTTTGACATCAGCAAAAATCATCAGAGTGGCATTGACTTCGGGAAAAGTTTCTTTGTCTTCATCATCCTCTTTTTTAGGATTTTTGTCACTCGACTGACCCTCCTTGAACTGCTCGATCAGTAAACGACACTGTCGAGTGGTATGCTTCGGCAGTATCAAATTTCCTTCCTCGTCTTTCTTCGTGTGGATTGCACACGGTAAATCTAAAACATCAGTTCCTTACTGGTTCTTTCCTTTCTTGGGGGCAAATTGTCCTTTGGACTTCCCTTTATTTTTCCCTTATGTCGCCAGAGCGGCTGCCTCCGCCTGGAGAGGGGCATCAACTTTGTGCTTCTGTTTCCGACTGGAATTGCCACCGGCATCATTGTCGACTCCTTTTCCTTTGCCGTTGCGGAGGAGGTCTTCCTCTTCATCATTGGCATACCGAGTGGCAATCTCCATCATCTTGCTCAGGGAAATATCGCCCATCCGCCCAAACTTCAGGTAAAGCTCTGTGTACTTCACACCAGCCTTGAAAGCACATACAGCTTGATGCTCAGAGACATTCTCCACCGTGTGATGCAAGGTGGACCAATGCTGAATGCAATCTATCAAGGACTCATTGGGCTTCTTAACACAATGTTGTAAATCGATCAAACTAGATGGATGCTTGCAAGTGCCCTCAAAAGTTCTGATGAACACTCGGGCAAGATCCTCCCAGCAGTGGATGCTAGAAGGAGCTAAACGATTAAACCACGCTCGGGCCGAACCATCCAACATCAAGGACAAATGCTTCATGGCAATGTTTTCATTTCCTCCACCAATCTATGCAGCCACTCGGTAATCATCTAACAACGTTTCTGGCTTCGACTCACCAGAGAACTTGCTTATCCCAGCCGCCAACCTGAAGATGGGGGATCTCTGTGGAGTGGATGGCTCTGCTAAAACACTCGGGGCCAGAAATACTGGCACTGCTTCCACTCGGGTAATCTCTGTCATAACCATCCCTATGGGCTCTATGGCTATCGATCCGCTTCTGGGTGAGAACATCTCTTGCATCGAACCCTAGGTTCCACTCATCACTGAACGGGCGCATATCGTCATAGTGCCAGGGCACGTATGACCACTCCGTGGAGGAGTAGGCACTCGATGGTGGTCATCACGGTGAAACTGATCTCTCCCTAACCCCAATACTGACCTTCATGGTAACCACCACCCCTGCAACGCAAAGGCGACCCAGGACTGTGTGCCGACTGAACTGCGTCCGCCTTTGGTGAATTGTTGTGTAATCTATTGCATGACTGAGAAACAACTGAGTTCTGGTGTTGTGCTGCATCAAGCAATGCTCGAATCTGCAGCAAACCTCTACCAGCCTCTAAACATGACGGCTGAATGGAATCTGCAATCCTAGTTGCCGCTGCAACATTTAAAAATGGAGTACGGTATACCTCAATGTTGTTCTGAGACCCACTCGGAAACAACTATCGTTGACGTTGACTGGGAAGTGGCGGGCGCTAGCGAGCACACTCATCAAGTTCCTCCTGGATCTCTTCGAGCCAAATGCGCGTGGCCTCCAAGGCCTGGGCCACAGCAATCGCATCGATGATGGGCATATGGAGGACCTCCTCATCCCGGTGCTGCTGGTCATTCGACGCTCCACCAGCCTCGCACCTGCCTTGGCCGAAGCTAGGCGGCGGGCTCTCATGTGAACCAGCCATAAGAACCTCAGCATTAGGATCATAGCTCTCACACTTGGAGGGAACGTTGGCTGATCGGACGCTGAGTCGAACACGCCGTGAAGTGATTCGGCAGGCTCGATAGCCGCAATCTACAGAGACAAAGTTTGGCGAGCCACTGCGTGCCTCACCCATCGCGGGAGTCACAAACGACCGGATCGCTTGCACCGACGAACAGCAGGAAGGGCCAACAGGTATGGAGTCAATGGCTGTCATACAAGAACACCGCAGGAGCTTGCATGGAAGTGTGCTGCCCCGCAGATAGGGAGCGCCTCAACTTCTAGAGGCGCCTCCTGTAGCCATGCCGAGTCGTCGGTGATGAAGGTGAGCACTCTAAGATGGATCTCGTGGCCTAGGAACAAACCACCGCTCGAAAACATGACGAAGGGGGAAAATTCAACCTTGCCAAAAGTCGCTTAGATGTCTGCCCCACGGTGGGCGCCAACTGTCGTGGGAACGAGTCTGACAGTTGAAGATAGGGGTACGTAAGGAGAGGGTAGAGTCCTAGCTACGACGAGGGTGTACACACACATGTATGAGTTAAGGCCCCTCTCATGGAGGTAATAGCCCTACGTCTCAGTGCTCGGGAGCTCTTGTCATGTGGAATGTATGTGTTATAGGGGGTGTGAACCCTTGTGCCATAGGGGAGGGACGAATTATATAGAGTGTGCTGCCCCTCATGAATGTCAGGCAACCAAGGGTTTGATTGTGGGAATAAAAGTGTACGTTACTGATAACCTAGACAATAAATGCTACTAATGGCGACTGGTCAAACGCCTGCCTATTAGCCTCCCTGGGGTGTCTTCTGGTCTTCTGGTGTCGACTGGTCATTGGTTCTTCCGAGTGACAGGAGACTATCGAGTGGAGGGAGAATCCTTCAAGTGACTTAATTGTCAAGTGACTATCGCGCCATGATGACTTCAGTCGGAAACTCTCTTGCCATCATTAAGTCCTTCGATATAGTGTCCTTAGGTAGGGTATGTAGGTCAGGCCTAGGACCCTACCCTAGGTACATATCCTCGTCACAAGCTTATGTATGTGAATGGCTTCTACAACAATGTTGCTGATGGTAGTGACATCTCCTTTAGCACGCATAAGACCATGAATCTCAAGTAAGCATTTATCAAAGTTTGGATCACTAGACTTCATTCCATGAAAAGCAATTGCCTTATGAATAATTTCATCAAGATTACTCAATGAATAATTTGGATATCATTTCTCCAAATCATTCCACAAAGTGTAAGTACATTCGAAATTCTTCAATTGAGTAAGCATGAATCCTGTTAAACCTATAATGATAAGACTGACAGTTCTAAGGTTACCAATCATGTCAATTTCCCCTTCGTATGTGGGATGTAAGGGATCGATGTGGAACACATAGGGATTTTTAATATACTTTCCCAAATGGAATTTGTTAAATAGATCAATCATAGCATCTTTCCATTGACTATAGTACTCCCCATCAAGAATAGGCACTCTACAACTCAAACCCTCCAAACTAGACACATCCATCTTCCTCCAAAGGTGATTAAACCAAGGTTATGGAGACCTTGCTCTTATACCAATTGAGGGATCACTATAAGTGTGTGTCTAGAGGGGGTAATATACTACTGGCACAAATTAAAATATACACAATATCCAAAGTTAATGGTTGGCAGATTTTAGCAATTATAGCAAGTCTAGCACACCCTACACATGCAAGTCATCAAGTATAGCCGTAGAAAGTAATGACATTGCACATGGAAGTAAGGAGTTGAGATAGGGAGATCAGACGCATGAGGGACACGAAGATTTTTCCCATGGTTCCAATAGGTGGTGCTATCGTACATCCATGTTTATGGAGACTTCAACCCACGAAGGGTAACGGCCACAAGAGTTCACAAAGGGCTCTACCCACGGAGGGTTCCATGAATAAGCAACCTTGTCTATACCATGATGGCCTACGTCCACTGAGGACTAGCCTAACTCGGGGTAGATCTTCACGAAGTAGGCGATCTTCTTGCCTTTACAAACTTCTTAGGACACTCCACAACACGAACTAGGAAGCTCCCAAGCGACACCTAACCAATCCAGCAGGTACCACCCTCCAAAAGGTAATATGCTTGATAGTGTCGATGTATTGGTCAGATTTCAGGCTCCGCAAAACCCTCAAGGTTCGAACACAAGGGCATGTCCGAAGATCCCCTGCAGCTTCACCCTACTTAGCTCGCTACTCGATGGTTACGACGACAAACTCGCACGATGACGAGGAAGAAGATGAACATGATGGTTTGCCTAGGTTCGGGCTGCTGGAAAGCATAATACCCTACTCGTGCTTTGGTGTATTGCCACACGGGGAGGTGTGGTGGATGAACTAGTACAGTGGTTTCGAGCCTCGCGAGGGGGAGCTCTCTTGGTGTTCTTGGCTCTTTGCCGTATCTTGTGGTTCGTGGAGTGGTTCTGTTCGGGATCCCCCTTCTACGGTGCGGCCTAGCCTCTATATATAGTAGTGTCCTGGGTCCTCTTCCCTTATCACAATGGCAGGAAGGGATCCCACAACGTTCAAATTTAAAAGGGGACACGAGTACATCCGCGCCCTATCCAAAGGTGCCGATGATGCAGAGGTGGGCTCGGCTATGACATCCGCTTTGCGAGGCTCATGGTCGTGGTCTTATTGCACTAGAATGGAAACCTTTGGGGGCGCTTCGGGAACCCGCGTACGTCCTTGCTCCCTTTGCACCAAAAGGGAAACTGCACCGCCTGGCGTGCTGGCGCCCGCCTGTCCTTTGTTGTGTCATCTTTGACTCATGAGGCCAAGCTCTACATAGAGATCTCCGCGCTCTTCGGACGGGGCCTAAGGAGGCCCATCCTTGCTGGTCTTGCTGCCATTCATCCTTGCTATCCTGGGGTCCTCGCGAGGGCCTTGTCTTGAGTGGAGCCACGCCAGGCCGTGTCTGGCTAACGAGGGGGGCCATGTCCTGGGCTGCAGGTAGGCAGGTCTGGGTACGCTCGTTCCCAGAATGACGATAGTAGCCCCCGGACCCAAGGCACGCTCGTGATGGCTTCCGAGCGAAGCCTTTGAGTATGGCCCGAAGCACTGCGGTCCCCAAACGCCTACGGTCCAGGCTTTACACGCCTCGAATGCCTGGGCGGCGACACCCCCGCTCCCCGAAGGCGTCATGAACCGCTCCGAGTCAAATTGATGTGACGCTCGTGTGTAGCGCCAGCCATCATTGTCCTTCCTTGGATGCTGCTGCTGCCTCGGGCCTCTACTCCTCGGGCCACGCGGAAGTGACCTGTCAAGCAGTAGGGGAGGCGACGCGGATGGTACCACGTTGATCGAACTGCTCTGTGATGACAGAGAGGTGCACGACACCCACTCTGCCACGATGCCTTGTGGCTGCAGTTATGCCTATAAATCCACCCAGCCCCGAGCAGGGGGGTATTGCAGTCTCGAGGTGTCTTCCTGCTTCAGTCGCTCCGTGGAGAAAACCCTCTTCTTCTCCCACCTTCTCCTCCCCCATGGCGTCTGGAAGAAGCGCCGTGGCCACAGGGAAATGGGTGACTCTGCCGGCTCCCTCGCCCTCCCCCGGAGGCGGCGACGGGGGGCCCTCAGGGCCGACGCAAGTTCACCGGCGTTGGGTCATGGTCGATGAGTGAGTGCTCCACCGTATCCTTCTTTATTTGGTGTCATGTCCAATGAACCGAGCCTGATCATCTCCTCCCTCCAGAGCACCGACGACCAAGAAGTGCAAGCTCGACGAGCTCCACGAGGAGCTGGACATGCTGCAGGCCCAGCTGACGACCGTCGAGGCTGCCTTCCAAGACGCCCTAGGGGCAAAGCGGAGGCCAGGGCGGAGCTGGTGTCTCTCCAAGCCCAGGTCAAGGTGGCGGCCAAAGCCGTGCAGGGCACTCGGGATGAGGCGGCTTACGCCAAGATGCTGGAGTCCCAACACGCCAAGCAGTACCTCGACATCGCCCACTGCACGGTCGGTGAGGTGAGCCGATTCGTCGAGGAAGCCCCCGCTCTTCCCAATGTGCAAGGCGATGGGGTCTACCTCGACTTCTTCCGTCGGGTGATGGAGACGCTGGAGACCGGCGTCTCCCCTATGAACGCGGACAGCGAGGCCGACGCGCGCGACCTCCTGGAGCTTGCGCCGACGTGTGTCTTCTCTAACTTGTGTTGCCTTGCCCTGGAGCTCGACCTCCAGTGCATTGTGGAGTGGGTGCCTGAGGGGCTCCAAAGGCCCCTCCGGGACGAGGTGCACCTGCATGTGAAGTCCCTGGTGGAGAAGTTCATCCACGCACCCGCTCCTAGAGGAGAGGGCGGCCCCGGTGCCGTGGCGGCCGGCGACTCGAACGGCGACAGCAACTCCTCCGCCTAGACTTCCCCTGCCTCCCTTTCCTGGTACCTGTAATAGTTTAAGAAGAACTCGGCCCCTGTGGGCGTTAATCTTTTGTGTGTTACCTTTTCCTCTATTTCTTTTTCTTGAACCATTGGTCGGCTGCTGGTAGTGAAGTGGCTTAATTTCCTTGCGCGGGGCTTGGCGCTGCCGCCGTTGCGGCCCGGCGATGGTGGTCGGTTGGCCCCTCGCCAGGCACTCCTTCCTGAGGGGTAGCCCATGGCCACCAGCCCCCGGTTCGTGGCCTTGATTCTCATTGTTGTAGGGTCTTTGTCTTTGCGTTGTTTCCTCTGGCACCCGAGGCCTCAAGAGATTTGGTAGTCGTGCGTAGTGGCCTACAGTACCTCATCCTCACATTAGTGCGCACAATCCTTGTCCCACCCTCGGGGCGCCATTAGACCAGGAGGCTCTTGCTTGGTTTGGTAGTGTACTTAGCTTGTGGGTTGTTGACGATCTTGTGCACCACGAGGCGCGTCCGGGTTGTCCAGATAATCCGTTATTCCGCCCGGGGCGCATCTTCCTTGCTTGTGAGTGGGGCGGGTTGGGAGCCCTTTCGGCACTCTGTGTCTGCACGCCCCAGTCCTGCACATTTCCTAACCACCTTAGTGTATGACCGGATCACCAAGGACGCAACTACGAGGTGAGGCCTCGACACCCTCGATGTCGATCGGATCACCAAGGACGACATCGAGGGGCGAGTGGCTTTATGACTGGTAAGGCTCCTGAGGTGTGGTTCTCAGGAACCCCCCCCCCTTGACGCTCAAGCAGCTCTATGTTGACAAGTCCCAATCCCGCACATGTCCCTACCACCGTAGTGTACAACCAGATCACCAAGGACGCAACTAGGGGGCGAGGCCTCGACACCCTCGATGCTGACCGGATCACCAAGGATGACATCGAGAGGCGAGTGGCCATATGACCGGTAAGGCTCCTGAGGCGCATTGCTCAGGAGCCCCTCTTGACGCTCGAGCGGCCCCCATTTCGCCTTGTCGGGTTCTGCCTTAGGAGGCCCGGCATTGGGGCCTCCCGGGACTCCACGCTGTGGTGTCGTGCTACGGTCGGAGCCCCTGAGCATAGGTCGACTACCCAAAGGTGCTAGTCTCTCAGGAGACATGGGCTTGCCATCCAACCCCGAGGTGCCTCGGGGAGGGCCGGAGTGCATGGCCCCTTGTTAAACATCAATCGAAAGAAGAGAGTTCAAGATCGGTAAAACAGATAGAAATGAGAGAGAAAAATCCACCCCTTTTTCTTTTAAATATAGAGTTTCTAACTCCTCAAACTTCATTCAAAAAAGTGGCAATTCGAACACAAAAAGAAGCCAGCAAACGCCGCGTCTGGCACCTAGGCTAGTCTTCGTCTTCCCCGAGCACTGAGCATAGGGCATCCACATTGCATGGGCATAGCCATTGGCGGGCAGTGTTGACTTGTCCGCTAACACGGAGTTGTGGCTTCCACATTGCGTGGGAAGGAACCCCTCTGCATCCTTGGGGGGCTCCGGGCGTATACAACCCACTCATTATTACGTGAGAGTGTCACGACCGTAGATAGTTGGGCAAGCCCCCAGGCGCTCGGCCCGATTGCTCCCAACTCTGTTAAGAGCTACCCCGTGCATTCCTGCTTGGTTGCGCGCCTCTATGACCCAAACCCGAATGCATTGTTCCCCGCGTAGCCGCGGGATTGTGCTCCCGCGGCCCAAACATGAGCACAATGCATCCGGCACGGCCATAAAGGTGTTTTGTCGATGAAGCTGCCTCATGAAGTGTCTCGGCGCTGGCCGGGCATCGCCTCGAGGGCCTCATGAGGCCCAGACTTCCGAGGCCATGTCAGCGATCCGGTTGTCGCGGGTGGCCCATGTTACATGTGTCTTGCTGCCCCCCTAGGCCTTCACTCCTGAATCCCTAGGCTTGCTCGGCATTGCTTGCTCGCGAGGCCGACAACTTGTACCATGCCCCGCGGGCCCAAGGACGTCCTCCCTCTTTCTCCTGCTTGCGTCGTCCAGACTTGGTGCTTCGTCAGGGGAAGCCCCCAAGCCCGGCTCGGGAGGACGCCCGGGACTTCCCCTATTCTTGGGGGGCGCTGGCGCCTATGGCAAGCGCCCGATCCCGGCTGGTGTCCCTAGGCATGACATAGCATGGTACGTAGGGCTCCACATAGGGGCCCGGTTCTCCTCCTGAACCGTTCGATAGGACGCTGGGGATGGTCCCTCCAGGTGGTGGCGGGGCGCCGCCCTGCGCGCGCAGCCCACAGACCCTCCTGTGTCGAGCCTCGGAGCGAAGTTGCTTACCTCTGCCACTGCCGTTGGGTGGGCCACGCGCCTCCTAACGTGGACGGCTTCCTCACCAGTACGGCGTGCCCTCACCGTTGTTGCTTGTTCGTCTCGACGCCTGCGCCACGTGCTCCCTGCGCAGGATGGCGCGCTTCTGCCTGGTCAATCTAGGCTGTTAAAGGTCCATTGGGTCATGGAGGTGTGCGCTAGTGTGCGTGTGGGGTGCCTTGTTGTTTCCTTCGCGCGCTCAGTCGTCGTGGCCAGGCCGTGCCCCGAAATCGGTCACCGGAATTTGAAGGAGAAGGAGCCTGGCGCGTGGCGGGCCCCGCTCGGGCTCGCCTAGGGTTGGAGGGGGCGCATCGCCTGCGGATTAGGGGATAGGGCGCAGCAAAAGATCCCCCAATGCCTGAAGAAGGGCGAGGAGCCACGGCCCTCTGCGCGACGGCGATCAGCTCAGCGACATGGTCGGCCCACGCGTAGAAGCCCCCGTGCATCGGGCGATGGCGGAGCATCTTGCTTGCCAGCAGCAGCGCATCGTGCGTGTCGAGGTCCTCCATGTAGGTGCGGCGTGACGCTGATGCTGAAGGCGCCGCCCGCTCGTCATGTGTTTGGGCGGTGCGAGGGGCGGCGACGACGGAGGCGATACTAGCGACTTGACAATGTGTGCCCAGTGCCAAGCCGTTGGGGCGTGGGTCCCCAGCGGCGATACGTCTCCAACGTATCCATAATTTTTTTATTGTTCCATGCTATTATATTATCTGTTTTGGATGTTTTATATGCATTAATATGCTACATTATAATATTTTTGGGACTAACCTATTAATCTAGAGCCTATTGTTAGTTTCTCTTTTTTCCTTGTTTTTGAGTTTCGCAAATAAGGAATATTAAACGGAGTTCGAATGGAATAAAACCTCCAGAAAGATTTTTTCTGGAAAATATGGAAGCCACAAGACTTGAGAACCAAGGCAGAGGAGCTGCCACAGGGCCACAAGCCCGCTTGTCGCGGCCAGGGGGGTACCCCGCGCCGGGCAGGCTTGTGGGCCCCTTGCACCTCCTCTAACCCTAATCTTCGGCCTATAAATACCCAAATATTCCATCATTATCAGAACGGTCCATGAAAACACTTTTCCACCGCCAGAAACCTCCGTTACCAAGAGATCCAATCTTGGAGCCTTTTCTGGTAATCCGTCGGAGGGGGATTCGATCACGGAGGGCATCTACATCAACTCCATTGCTGTAATAGCCCGGGACCGACGCTCCAAAAGATTCCCCTTTGTTTCCATTCTCGTATGTGGTTCATTTGGTTGTTTCATTCGTCATCGCATCATTCGCATCATCTGCATAGCATCATCACTCGTTTTTGAAAACTTCCATACGATCGTAGTTGTCGGTTCTCTCCGTTCTTGTCGTTGCCTGTTTTGAGACCAGCCACACACGCACGCGCCCACGACATTGTTTAAAAAATGTTTTAAAATGCACGCTAAAAATATTCTTGGATTGGGTCGAAACCTGGCGTGCGGTCTTATTATAGTGTAGGTCGGTCGCCTGCCAAATTTCGTCGCTTTCCGAGTTTGTTTGATACCCCATCAGTCATCCGTAGCAGTGTGGTCATCAGTTTATTATCGGACGTTTTCGGTGTTTTAAAACCTCGTGTCACGGACCGCAACTTTCCCTCTCGTCTCAGCCCAACCCCTCTCCACAGCCCACCTAGCCCCCTCCGCTTCCGGGCTGTCCGATCGAGATCGAACGGTCCAAAAACGGACAAAACTGCTAACCCTAGCCCACCATTTCCTATATAACACCCCTAGCCTACCCTGCCTCGTTTTCCGCGCCGCCCCACCGAGCCAGTGCCACCCCGCAGCCGCCTCCTCTCACCTCCCATAGTGCGCCCGCCAGGCCTATAGAGGCCCGCCACTGGGCCCGAAGTGCCGCCGACCGCAGGCGCCCGTGCCTAAGCGCCTCTCGCCCGCCCAAGCGTCCCCGTGCCCGATCCAGTCACGCCTGCAGCGATCGAGGGGAGGAGCCCCCGATCCCAAGCCTCTGGAGGCCCTCGCCGTCTCCGGCCGCCGCCGCCCTCGTCGAAGCAGTGCCGTCGGACCTCCTCCCTCCCTTCCTCTCTTCCTCTGCTGCTGCTCCTCTCTCTCACCTTGCCCTCTCTCTCGGAGGAGCTCGCCGTCGGCCACCTCCGGTCGCCGGATTCGGTGGCCCTCAGCCGGATCTGCCGGTCCCCAGGCGCGCCGCCCTTCTTCCCCTTACCGGAGCTCAGCAGCCGCTGGCGTCGCCCCGGCTCCCCCGATCCAGGCAGGATCAGGAGCAGATGACGAGCGCTGCCGCTGGCGTTGACCCGTGCCTGGGCCGCCGCTTCGCCCTGTGTGGGCCTCGCTCACCTGCGTGCCCAACGCCGGCCCAGATCCGCTGCATCGACCGGCCCACGGGTCTCTGGTGAGCGCCACGCTAAGCCATGCTCATGTGCATAGGATAGCATCCGTCACCCATGTCGCTGTTGGGCCCTATTCAATTTCGGCCCATGCTAGGTTTTTTTGCGAATTTGTTAATTAACCAGAGAATTGCAGAATTGCAGAAAAACCCTCAATGATCATGCATTTATTAACTTCACTTCCGTGCATTGGATTAAAAGAAATTATATATTAAACTTGTCTAGAATTTCATCTAGATTCATAATTTCCAACTTTCACACATGTTTAAAATACTTAAACTTGCTGTTTGTTTAGATTTGCGTATATGCCATGTTAAAAATGATTCATATCATAACTATTTAACCGTAGCTCCGATTTTAATTTTCCAGTTATGTAACTTGGCTAGAAAAATGTGTAGAATCTCATGGTGACATTTTTTTTGCTGTTTAACAACTCTAAAACATGTTTAGTACAGATCTGGACCAAATTCATATTATGCATATGGGGTTGTTTCGGAAATGCTATATGTTGCTTCCGGCCCCATTTAAAATGTCTCGATGATATAGTTGATCATGCTTCACCTCTTGCCATGTTTAACAAACATTTAATATTGTCGTGTACTTAACGGGAGTGAACTAAATAATTTGAACGTGAAGTTTCATCAATATGCAACTTGTTGCATATTGAACTTCACTTAATATGTAGTGGTTGTTTGTTGTGCTCGCTATGCCATGCCCTGCGTTGCATACTAAACCGGACATGCATCATATTTGTTTGCGCATCGTTTCATGCATATGTTGTGGTGTATCTTGTGTTGATTGTTATTTCCAGATTGCTTCTTATCGATAGAGTTCCGAAAGCGTTCCGAGTGTGAGGATTCGTTCGACTACGTTGGCTCGTCTTCTTCATGGTCTCGTTCTTCTTCCAAGCGGGATCTCAGGCAAGATGACACATTTCCCTGGATACCACTACTATCATTGCCATGCTAGTTGTCTTGTTTTCATTCGCTATGGCACGCTACCTACCACTTGTTTGTCAAGCCTCCCAACATTGCCATGAAAGCCTCTAACCCCTCCACATCCCAGCAAACCTTTGTTTAGCTATGTTACCGCTTGCTCAACCCTTCTTATAGCGTTTCTAGCTGCAGGTGTAATTGCTTCCATGTGTCAACATGGACGTTCTTTTCTTATCACAATATTATTTCTATTTAATTTAATGCACTTATACACTTGGTAAAGGGTGGAAGGCTTGGCCTTTTGCTTGGTGTTTTGTTCCACTCTTGCCGCTCTAGTTACTTGTCAACCGGTGTTATGTTCCATAATTGAGCGCTCCTAACATGCTCGGGGTTGTTATGGGGACACCCTTGATTTTTGTTTTGGGATAAAACTTATCTGGCAAGGCCCAACATTGGTACTACATTTGCCTAAAAACTAATAAAATTTGCATAGGGCATGGTCACCCCGTGGATTAATCAACAACCCGGGCCAGTGCTCCTCATGAGTGTTGGTCCAAACTAGAGTCGTGTGCGGGGCCAACCTGGGGCAACTCGGGAGATTTCTATCAGGCCACTGTACGCTGTGCTCATCCGGTTGTGCCCTGAGAACGAGATATGCGGCTCCTATCGGGATTGTCAGCACGTCGGGCGGCCTTGCTAGATTTGTTTTACCTTTCTCGAACGTCTTGCGTGAGGAGCTCTGATCTTCTTTGGGCTATCTCGAGGTGTCGGAATTCCTTTGGAATTGCCTAGGATGATCATGAGATCCGTGGTCAAGGTTATTCCCGCGGCGTGTGGTTAATTTATGATGGATGAGTTGGAGCACCCCTGTAGGGTTAAATCTTTTCAAGAGGTCGTGCCCGCGTTTATGTGGCAAACTTGGATAGTTTGTTTAACACCCGGTCATAGCAAAATTGAAGTAAATTCTAATAAAATACACCAACTGTGTGCGTAACCGTGACTGTCTCTTCTCGTGAGTTCTTATCCGAAAGAGAACATGGTGGGGTTATGATTGACGTAAGTAGGTGTTCAGGATCAATTAGTGATCATTACTAGTTCACGTCCGTTATGCGTAGACCACCATACTTTAATTTCTGTACTCGTAAGTTAGCCACTCAAATAAATGCTTAGTCGCTTGCTGCAGCCTCACCACTTAACCATACCTCACCTATTAAGCTTTAATAGTATTGATACCCTTGGAAATGAGATTGTTGAGTCCCTGTGGCTCACAGATTCCTACAACAAAAGTTGCAGGTACAGGTAATGCGATGATTTGACGTGAGCGCATTGCTTGTTTGATTTGGAGTTCTTCTTCTTCATCATCAATCTAGGATGGGTTCCAGGCGACAGCCTAAGATAGCAAGGATGGATGTCATTTTGTCGTTTGTTTTCGTCCGTAATCGGACCCTGCTCTTTTGTATGATGTTTGCATATGTTGTTGTATTGATGTGACTCTGATGTAGCTTGTGGAGAGTGTAAGCCAATTCCATATACTCATCTCTTCTGTACATGTACTTGTTATGATATCCATTCTTGCAACACGACGAGATGTGCTTCTATCCCTGTCGAGGCCCTCGTGCCAAAATAAGGATAGGACCGCATCTTGGACGTGACAATTGCCCCTCCGATGATGCATGAGTAGTTCACCACAGACCTATGGGTCCATAGCTAGTAGCTAGATGGCTTATTCTCTATCTTTGCTTCTCAATACCATGTTCTTCATGATCTTCATGGAGATCTATCTGATGTAATACTCTTTTGCGTTGTGTTTGTCAAGATCCGATGAATTGTGGGTTTATGTTCAGATTATCCATGAATATTATTTGAGTCTTTCCTGAATTCTTATATGCATGATTTCATATCTTTGCAGGTCTCTGTGAGTTATTGGTTTGGTTTGGCCAACTAGATTGGTAATTCTTGCAATAGGAGAAGTGCTTAGTTTTGGGTTCAATCTTGTGGTGTCCTCGCCCAGTGACACAGTAGGGGTAGCGAGGCACGTATTGTATTGTCTCCATCAAGGGTAAAAAGATGGGGTTTTCATCATATTGCTTGAGTTTATCCCTCTACATCATGTCATCTTGCTTAATGCGTTACTCTATTCTTCATGAACTTAATACTCTAGATGCAGGCAGGAGTCGGTCAATGTGTGGAGTAATAGTAGTAGATGCAGAATCATTTCGTTCTACTTGTCACGGATGTGATGCCTATATGCATAATTATTGCCTTGGATATCTTCATAATTATTCGCTTTTCTATCAATTGCTCGACAGTAATTTGTTCACCCACCGTAATACTTGCCATCATGAGAGAAGCCATCTCGTGAAACCTATGGCCCCCGAGTCTATTTTCCCCATTATATTTTCAGATCTAAAACCAAAAACACCAAAAATACTTGATGCATTGTTTTTTACTTTTAGTTTTACTTTCCGTTCAAGCACCCTATTATATCTATCTCTACTAGATCTCATCCTTGCAAATAACCGTGAAGGGATTGACAACCCCTTTATAGCGTTGGGTGCAAGAGTTTGATTCCTTGTGCAGGTATATCTATTGGTGGCTCACTTGTATCTCCTACTGGATTGATACCTTGGTTCTCAAAAGTTGAGGGAAATACTTATTGTTGGGGAACGTTGCATGGGAAACAAAAAAAATTCCTACGCACATGCAGATCTATCCGTGGTGATGAGCATCTACGAGAGGGAGAGTGGATCTACGTACCCTTGTAGATCGCTAAGAGGGAAGCGTTAAGAAACGCGGTTGGTGTAGTCGAACGTCTTCGCGATCCAAATCGCTGAGCGTCCCGCGATCTAATCACGATCCGTCCCGCGATCCGATCACGATCCGTCCTGTGAACTCATCACGATCCGTCCTGTGAACTCATCACGATCCATCCCGCGAACTCATCACGATCCATCTCACGATCTTAATCACGATCCGTCCCGGGAACTCATCATAATCTGTCCCGCGAACTCATCACGATCTGTCTCGCGATCTTGATCACGGTCCTTCCGATCTAGCACCGAACGGACCGCACCTCCGCGTTCAGCACACGTATAGCTCGATGACGATCTCCGTCTTCTTGATCCAGCAAGAGGGAGCGGAGAGGTAGAAGAGTTCTCCGGCAGCGTGACGGCACTCCGGATATGGTGGTGGAGCTATTCCGGCAGGGCTTCGCCTAAGCACTGCAGAAATCCGATCTAGAGGAGAAACTATGCACTAGAGGAACGGGTAGCACGTGGCTGAGAATTCTGTGCCAAAACCCTAAAATCCTCTAGTATATATAGGAGGAGAGGAGGAGAAGGCTTGGCTGCCAAATAGGCAATCCTTGGGTCGGCCGAACCTAGTGGGATTGGAGGATTCCTCCTCCAATCCTAGTAGGACTAGGACTCCTCCTTATTTTTGCCTTTTTTGCATTTTTCCACCTTTTTCTCTTTGGGCTTTTCTTCCCAGCCGCATGGGCCTTGTGTGGGACTTCCACCAGCCCACAAAGGGATGGTATTTACTATACCACAGCCCATGTAGCCTCTTGGGTCGAAATACCCCTCCCGATGGTCTCCCGGTACACTACCGGGACTCCCGGTACACTACCGAAGAGTTCGAAACTTTTCCGGCGACCAAAATAGGACTTCCTATATATCAATCTTTACCTCCGGACCATTCCGAAGCTTCCCGTGACGTCCACGATCTCATCCAGGACTCTGAACAACCTTCGGTCACCACCATACATAACTCTATACTACCGAAACGTCATTGAACCTTAAGTGTGTAGACCCTGTGGGTTCAAGAACTATGTAGACATGACCGAGACACCTCTACGGTCAATAAACAATAGCAGGACCTGGGTGCCCATATTGGTTCCTACATATTCTACGAAGATCTTTATCGGTCGAACTTCTATGTCAAGGATTCAGTTAATCCCGTATGATGTTCCCTTTGTTCTTCGGTATGTTACTTGCCCGAGATTCGATCGTCGGTATCTCCATACCTAGTGCAACCTCATTACCGGCAAGTCTCTTTACTTGTTCCGTAATACAAGATCCCGTGACTATCACTTAGTCACATTGCTTGCAAGGCTTGTTGTGATGTTGTATTACCGAGTGCGCCCTGAGATACCTCTCTGTTACACGGTGTAACAAATTGCAGTCTTGATCCATGCCAACTAAACAGACACCCTCGGTGATACCTTTAGAGCACCTTTATAGTCACCCAGTTACGTTGCGACGTTTGATACACACAAGGCACTCCTCCAGTATTCGTGAGTTACATGATCTCATGGTCATAGGAACATATACTTGACATGCAGAAAACAGTAGCAATAAACTGACACGATCATATGCTACGTTTGTAGTTTGGGTCTTGTCCATCACACCATTCTCCTAATGATGTGATCCTATTTATCAAATGACATCTCATGTCCATGGATAGGAAACCTTAACCATCTTTAATCAACGAGCTAGTCTATTAGAGGCATACTAGGGACATGGTTTTGTCTATGTATCCACACATGCATCTAAGTCTCCGATCAATACAATTATAGCATGGATAATAAACGATTATCATGAACAAGGAAATGTGATAATAACTAATTTATTATTGCCTCTAGGGCATATTTCCAACAGTCTCCCACTTGCACTAGAGTCAATAATCTAGTTCACATCACCATGCGATTCGCATTGTTATGAATCTAGCACCCAATGAGTTCTGGGGCTCGATCATGCTTTGCATGTGAGAGAGGTCTTATAGTCAACGGGTCTGCGACAATCAGATCCATGTGTACTTTGCAAATCTCTATGTCAAACCATAAACACTACTACCACACTCCACTTGGTACTATTCCAAATGGCTGCTCCACTATATGTATCCAGATTGCTACTACGGGTCATCCGGATTGGTGTTAAAGCTTGCATCGACGTAACTCTTTACGACGAACTCTTTATCACCTCCATAATTGAGAAACATCTCCTTAGTCTTTTAGTTACTAAGGATAATCTTGACCGTTGTCCAGTGATCCACTCTTGGATCAATCTTGAACCACTTGACGGACTCATGGCAAGGCACACACAGGTGCGGTACACAACATGGCATACTATATAGAGCCTATGGCTAAGGCATAGGGGACGACATTCGTCCTTTCTCTTTCTTTTGCCGTTGTCGAGCTTTGAGTCTCACTCAACTTCACACCTTACTAAGCAGGCGATAACACTTCTCTCTGACTAATCCATTTTGAACTCTTTCAAAATCTTGTCAAGGTATGTACTCATTGAAAGTCTTATCAAACATCTTGATCTATCTTTATAGATCTTGATGCTCAACAATTAGGTAACTTTATCCAGGTCTTCCTTTGAAAAACTCTTTTCAAACAACCTTTTATGCTCTCCAGAAATTCTACATCATTTCCGAATAGCAATATGTCATCCACATATACTTATCAGAAACTCTATAGTGCTCCCACTCACTTTATTGCAAATACAAGTTTCTCGTAAACTTTGTATAGACTCAAAAATTTGATCACCTCATCAAAGTGTATATTCCAACTCCGAGATGCTTGCTTCAGTTCATAGAAGAATCACTGAAGCTTGCACACCTTTTAGCATCCTTAGGACTGACAAAACCTTCTGGTTGTATCACATACAACCTTTCCTCAAGTAAACCGTTAAGGAAATGATGTTTTGACATCCATCTACCAGATTTCATAATTGAAAGTGCAGCAACTGCTAACATAGTTTCAAGAGACTTTAGCATCGCTACGAGTGAGAAAGTCTCATCGCAATCAACTCCTTGAACTTGTCGTAAACTTCTTTGCAACTAGTCGAGCTTTACAAATGGTGACATTTACCATCAGCGTCTGTCTTCATTTTAAAGATCCATTTGTACTTAACGACCTGTCGTCCAACAAGCAAGTCCGCCAAAGTCTATACTTGGTTTTCATACATGGATATTTTCTAGGATTTCATGGCCTCTAACATTTGTTGGTTTTCGGGCCCATCATCGCTTCTCCATAGTTCGTAGGTTCATCGTTGTCCAACAACATGCCCTTCAAGACAGGGTTGTCGTATCGCTCAGGAGCAGTACACGTCCTTGTCAACCTATGAAGTTTGATAGTAACTTGATCTGAAGCTTCATGATCATCATCATTAACTTCCTCTTCAACTAACGTAGGCTTCACAGAAACAACTTCCTGCGTTGCGCTACTCTCTGGTTGAAACAGAGATTCAATAACCTCATCAAGTTCTTTCTTCCTCCCACTCAATTCTTTCAAGAGAAACTTTTCCTCGAGAAAGGACCCAGTTTTAGCAATAAACATTTTATGCTTGCATCTGAGATAGAAGGTTCACCCAACTGTTCTTAGGGTATTCTATGAAGATGCATTTGTCCGCTTTGGGTTCAGCTCATTAGGTGAAAACATTTTCCACACAAGCGTCACAGCCCCAAACATTAAGAAATGACAGCTTAGGTTTCTATCAAACCATAATTCACTCGGTGTCATCTCAACGAATTTAGATGGTGCCCTATTTAAAGTGAATGTAGTTGTCTCTAATGCATAACCCCAAAATTATAGTAACAAAACGATAATAGACATCATAGCACGCACCATATCCAATAGAGCACGACTATGACGTTCGGACACACCATCACACTATGGTGTTCCAGGTGGCGTGAGTTGTGAAACAACTTTCACATTGTCTAAAGTTGTATGCCAAACTCGTAACTCAGATATTCACCTCCACGATCATATCGCAAACATTTTTATCTTCTTGTCATGATGATCTTAAACTTCACTCTGAATTTGCTTGAACCTTTCAAACGATTCAGACTTGTGTTTCATTAAGTAAACATACACTATATCTACTCAAATCATCAGTGAAGGTAAGAAAATAATGATATCCACCGCACACTACAAGACTCATTGGATTGCATACATCAACATGTATCATTTCCAATAAATCACTTGCCCGCTTCATCAAAACAGAAAACGGGGTCCTTAGTCATCTTGACCAAGAGGCATGGTTCGCATGTCTCAACCGATTCGAAATCGAATGAGTCCAAAGATCCATCAGCATGGACTTTCTTCATGCATTTAATACCAATATGACATTTAGCGGCAGTGCCACAAGTATGTGGTACTATTATTATTAACTTTGTATCTTTTTGGCATCAATGTTATGAACATGTGTATCGCTACGATCAAGTTTCAACAAACCATTCTTTACTGGGTGCATGACCATTGAAGGTATTATTCATGTAAATAGAATCACCATTATTCTCTAACTTAAATGAATAACCATGTTGCAATGAACATGATCTAATCATGTTCATGCTCAACGCAAAAACACCAAATACATTTATTTAGGTTCGTCACTAATCTCGAAGGTAGAGAGAGCGTGCGATGTTGATCACATCAACCTTGGAAACATTTCCAACACACATCGTCACCTCACACTTAGCTAGTATCCATTTATTCTGTAGCTTTTGCTTCGAGTTACTAACATTTAGCAACCGAACCAGTATCCAATACCCAGGTGCTACTAGGAGTACTAGCAAGGTACACATCAATAACACGTATATCAAATATACTTCTGTCGACTTTGCCAGCCTTCTTATCTACCAAGTATCTAGGGGTTTTCCGCTTCAGCGATCGTTCTCCTCATAATCGAAGCACTTAGTCTTGGGTTTGGGTTAGACTTTGGGTTGCTTCACTGGAGCTGCAACTGACTTGCTATCCATGAAGTTTCCCTAGTTGCTCTTGCCCTTCTCAAAACTAGTGGTTTTGACTAACCATCAACACTTTGACACTCCTTCTGGATTTCTACCTTCGCGGTGTCAAACATCACGAATAGCTCAGGGATCATTATTTCTATCCCTGGCGTTTTATAGTTCCTCACCAAGTTCTAGTAGCTTTAGTGACAGTGACTTGGAGAACTATATCAATCACTATCTTATCTGGAAGATCAACTCCCACTCGATTCAAGCGATTGTAGCAACCAGACAATCTGAGCACATGCTCAACGATTGAGCTATTCTCTTTCATATTACAGGCAAAGAATCTTGTTGGAGATCTCATATCTCGCAATACGGGCATGAGCCTGAGATGCTAATTTCAGCTCTTAGAACATCTCATATGTTCTATGACGTTCAAAACGTTTCAGAGCCTCAATTCTAAGCCGTAATGCATGACGCACTAAACTATCAAGTAGTCATCAGAACATGCCTGTCAGATGTTCACAACATCTACAGACAATGCTAGAGGGGTTGGCGCACCGAACGGTGCATTAAGGACATAAGCCTTCTGTGCAGCGACGAGGACAAACCTCGGATCACAGAGACAGTCCGCAATATTGCTACCATCATCTTTCAACTCTATTTCTCTAGGAACATATAAAAATACAAGGGAGCTACAGCATGAGCTAGTAATCTACAACACGGTTTGCAAAGACACTACTGACTATGTTCATGATAATGAGTTCAATTAATCATATTACTTAAGAACTCCCACTCAAATTGACATCCCTCCGGTCATTCGAGTGACACATGATCCAAATTCACCAACTCAAGTCCGATCATCACGTGAGTTGAGGTGGTTTCAATGGTGAACATCATCATGTTGATCATATCTGCTATATGACTCATGTTCGACCTTTCGGTCTCTTGTGTTCCGAGGCCATGTCTGTACATGCTAGGCTCGTCAAGTTTAACCCGAGTGTTCTGCACATCCAACACTGGCTTGCACCCGTTGTATGTGAACGTAGAGTCTATCACACCCGATCATCACGTGGTGTCTCAACACGACGAACTTTCGCAACGGTGCACACTCTGGGAGAACACAATTTATCTTGAAATTAAGTGAGGTATCACCTTATAATTCTACCATCGTCCTAAGCAAAACAGGTGCATAAAAAGGATTAACATCACATGCAAATCATAAGTGACATGATATGGCCATGAACTTGTGCTTTTGATCTCCATCTCGAAAGCACCGGCATGATCTCCATCTTCACCGGCAAGACACCATGATCTCCATCATCTTGATCTCCATCAACGTGTCTCCATCGGGGTTGTCGCGCCCAACATGCTTCTACTACTATTGCTACCGTTTAGCGATAAAGTAAAGCATTACATAGCGCTTAATGATTGACACGCAGGTCATACAATAATTAAAGACAACCCTATGGCTCCTGCCGATTGTCGTACTCATCGACATGCAAGTCATGATAATCTATACATCACATGATCATCTCATACATCACATATATCACATAATGTAATTGGCCATATCACATCACAACATACCCTGCAAAAACAAGTTAGACGTCCTCTAATTGTTGTTGCATGTTTTACGTGGCTGCTATGGGTATCTAGCAAGAACAATTCTCATCTACGCAAAAACCACAACGGTGATACACTAGTTGCTTTTCAACCTTCTCAAGGACCGCCTTTGTCGAATCCGATCCAACTAAAGTGAGAGAAACTGGCACCCGCAAGCCATTTATGCAACAAGTTGCGGTCGAGGGAACTGGTCTCTCGTAAGCGTACGAGTAATGTTGGTCCGGCCCGCTTCATCTCGCAATACCGCTGAACCAAAACACGACCAAGGAAGGAAGCAATATAAGCATCAACGCCCACAAACTCTTTGTGTTCTACTCGAGATTTCATCTACACATAGACCTAGCTCATGATGCCACTATTGGGGAACGTTGCATGGGAAATAAAAAAATTCCTACGCACACGCAGACCTATCCATGGTGATGAGCATCTACGAGAGGGAGAGTGGATCTTCGTACCCTTGTAGATCGCTAAGCGGGAAGCGTTAAGAAACGCGGTTGGTGTAGTCGAACATCTTCGCGATCCAAATCGCCAAGCATCCCGCGATCTCATCATGATCCGTCCCACGATCCGATCACGATCCGTCCCGTGAACTCATCACGATCCGTCCCGCGAACTCATCACGATCCGTCTCGCGATCTTGATCACGATCCGTCCCGCGAACTCATCACGATCCGTCCCACGAACTCATCATGATCCGTCCCGTGAACTCATCCCAATCCGTCTCGCGATCTTGATCACGGTCCTTCCGATCTAGCGCCGAACGGACGGCACCTCCGCGTTCAGCACACGTACAGCTCGATGACGATCTCCGTCTTCTTGATCCAGCAAGAGGGAGTGGAGAGGTAGAAGAGTTCTCCGGCAGCATGACAGCGCTCCGGAGATGGTGGTGGAGCTATTCCGACAGGGCTTCGCCTAAGCACTGTAGAAATCCGATCTAGAGGAGAAACTATGCACTAGAGGAACGGGTAGCACGTGGCTGAAAATTTTGTGCCAAAACCCTAAAATCCTCTAGTATATATAGGAGGAGAGGAGGAGGAGGCTTGGATGCCAAAGAGGCAGCCCTTGGGTCGGCCGAACCTAGTGGGATTGGAGGATTCCTCCTCCAATCCTAGTAGGACTAGGACTCCTCCTAATTTCTGCCTTTTTCCACCTTTTTCTCTTTGGGCTTTTCTTCCCAGTCGCATGGGCCTTGTGTGGGACTTCCACCAGCCCACAAAGGGCTGGTATTTAATCTCCCACTCCCCATGTAGCCTCTTGGGTCGAAATACCCCTCCCGATGGTCTCCCGGTACACTACCGGCACTCCCGGTACACTACCGATGAGCCCGAAACTTTTTTGGCGACCAAGATAGGACTTCCTATATATCAATGTTTACATCTGGACCATTCCAGAGCTCCTCGTGACGTCCAGGATCTCATCCGGGACTCCGAACAACCTTCGGTCACCACCATACATAACTCTATACTACTGAAATGTCACCAAACCTTAAATGTGTAGACCCTATGGGTTCGAGAACTATGTAGACATGACCGAGACACCTCTACGGTCAATAACCAATAGCGGGACCTGGATGCCCATATTGGTCCCTACATATTCTACGAATATCTTTATCAGTCGAACCTCTATGTCAAGGATTCAGTTAATCCCGTATGATGTTCCCTTTGTTCTTCGGTATGTTACTTGCCCGAGATTCGATCGTCGGTATCTCCATACCTAGTTCAACCTCGTTACCAGCAAGACTCTTTACTCGTTCCGTAATACAAGATCCCATGACTATCACTTAGTCACATTGCTTGCAAGGCTTGTTGTGATGTTGTATTACCGAGTGGGCCCTGAGATACCTCTCCGTTACACGGAGTAACAAATTCCAGTCTTGATCCATGCCAACTCAATAGACACCCTCGGAGATACCTGTAGAGCACCTTTATAGTCACCCAGTTATGTTGCGACGTTTGATACACACAAGGCACTCCTCCGGTATTCGTGAGTTACATGATCTCATGGTCATAGGAACATATACTTGACATGCAGAAAACAGTAGCAATAAACTGACACGATCATATGCTATGTTTGTAGTTTGGGTCTTATCCATCAGACCATTCTCCTAATGATGTGATCCCGTTTATCAAATGACATCTGATGTCCATGGCTAGGAAACCTTAACCATCTTTGATCAACGAGCTAGTCTATTAGAGGCATACTAGGGACATGGTTTTGTCTATGTATCCATGCATGCATCTAAGTCTCCGATCAATACAATTATAGTATGGATAATAAACGATTATCATGAACAAGGAAATATGATAACAACTAATTTATTATTGCCTCTAGGGCATATTTCCAACACTTATCTACTTTGCTGCATCAAACCTTTCCTCTTCACGGGAAACCAACGCATGCTCGAGAAGTAGCAAGAAGGATTTCTGGCGCTGTTGTCGGGGAGATACATAGCAAGTCAAGAATACCAAGTACCCATCACAAACTCATCTCTTGCATTTAAATTATTTGCCATTTGCCTCTTGTTTTCCTCTCCCCCACTTCTAAAACGATTTTCAAAAAGATTTTCCTTTTTATTCGCCCTTCTTCGTTGGTCTTACCGTTTGCTTTTTTTCTTGCTTGAGTGCTTGATTGCTTGCTTTGTCACGATGACTCAAGAGAATACCAAGTTGTGTGACTTTTCCAATACTAATAATTATGATTTTATTAGTACTCCCTTTGCTCCCGCCACTAGTGCGGAATCTTATGAAATTAATGTTGTTTTGCTCAATCTTGTTATGAAAGAACAATTTTTTGGCCTTGCTAATGAAGACGCCGCATCCCATCTAAATACTTTCATTTAGTTGTGTGGTATGCAAAAGAAGAAATATGTGGATAATGATATTGTTAGATTGAAGCTATTTCCGTTCTCCCTACGAGATCGTGCTAAAACTTGGTTTTCATCTTTGCCTAAAAATAGTATTGATTCATGGAATAAGTGTAAAGATGCTTTTATTTCCAAGTACTTTCCGCCCGCTAAGAGCATATCCCTTAGGAATGATATAATTAATTTTAAGCAACTTGATCATGAACATGTTGCGCAATCTTGGGAGAGGATGAAACTTATGATTAGGAATTGTCCCGCGCATGGTTTGAGTTTATGGATGATTATACAAAAAAATTATGCTGGCTTGAATTTTGCTTCTAGGAATCTCTTATATTCCACCGCGGGTGGAACTTTTATGGAAATCATGTTATGAGAAGCTACTAAACTCCTAGATAATATTATGGCAAATTACTCTCAATGGCACACTGAAAGATCTCCTACTAGTAAAAAAGTGCATGCTATTGAAGAAATTAATACTTTGAGTGAAAAGATGGATGAATTGATGAAATTGTTTGCTATTAAGAGTGCTCCTATTGATCCTAATGATATGCCTTTGTCTTCTTTGATTGGAAATAATAATGAATCTGTGGATGTGAGTTTTGTTGGTAGGAACAATTTTGGTAATAACGCTTATAGAGGTAATTTCAATGCTAGATCGTTTCCTAGTAATTCCTCTAATAATTATGGTAATTCCTACAACAATTCTTATGGAAATTATAATGATATACCCTCTGATTTTGAAAGTAATATTAAAGAATTCATTAGTACGCAAAAAGGTTTCAGTGCTATGATTGAAGAAAAATTGCTCAAGATTGATGATTTGGCTAGGAACGTTGATAAAATTTCTCTTGAGATTGATTCTTTAAAAATTAGATCTATTCCACCCAAGCATGATATTAATGAGTCTTTAAAAGCTATGATAATTTCTATTGATGAGTGTAAGGAAAGAACCGCTAGAGTACGTGCTAAGCATGAATGGCTTGAAAAAGTATGTTCTCGTGATAATATTGATGAAGATCATAAAGTGATTGATGTGACTCCTAATGAATCTTTGTTTTCCAATATTAATATTTATAAGGATGGGACTGGAGATGAGTCAACTTTAGTTAAAAGGCGTCCCAATGATTCGGAGTTCTTAGATCTTGATGCTAATATTGATAAAAGTGGGATTGAAGAGGTCAAAAGTTTAAATAGCAATGAACCCACTCTTTTGGATTTCAAAGACTTTAATCATGGTAGCTGCTCTTCGATTGATTGTATTTCCTTTTTGCAATCCATGTTGAATTCTCCTCATGCTTATAATCAAAATAAGGCTTTTACTAAACATATTGTTGATGTTATGATGAAGGCTTTTGAGGAAAAACTTGAGTTGGAAGTTTCTATACCTAGAAAGCTATATGATGAGTGGGAACCTACTATTAAGATTAAGATTAAAGATTATCAGTGTTATGCTTTGTGTGATTTGGGTGCTAGCGTTTCCACGATTCCAAAAACTTTATGTGATGTGTTAGGTTTCCGTGAATTTGATGATTGTTCCTTAAATTTGCATCTTGCGGATTCCACTATAAAGAAACCTATGGGAAGAATTAATGATTTTCTTATTTTTGAAAATAGTAATTATGTTCCCGTAGATTTCATTTTTCTTGATATAGATTGCAATCCTACATGTCCTATTATTCTTGGTAGATCTTTCCTTAGAACAATTAGTGCAATCATTGATATGAAGTAAGGGAATATTAGACTCCAATTCCCATTAAGGAAGGGTATGGAACACTTTACTAGAAAGAAAATAAAATTACCTTATGAATCTATCATGAGGGATACTTATGGATTGCATACCAAAGATGACAATACCTAGATCTATTGCGTTATGCCTAGCTAGGGGCGTTAAACAATAGTGCTTGTTGGGAGGCAACCCAATTTTATTTTGTTTTCAGATATTTTCTTATGTTTTGGTGTGTTTTGCCCATTATTAATTTTGTATTAATTGTGTTTTTGTGTTTAAATTAGTCTTTGAGCCAAGTAAAACCTTTGGGGTGATCTATGGTAGTTGTTGATTTGATCTTGCTGGAAAACAAAAACTTTTGCGCACAGTCCAGGATATTTCTGAATTTTTCAGAGAGTCAAATTGATCTAAAAAATTTACACAGGATTTATAAAGAAATTTCCCTGGTTGTCCTCATTTTTCAGAATTTTTACAGTTCCAGAAGTATTCGAAGTTTACAGATTGCTACAGACTGTTTTGTTTTTGACAGATTCTGTTTTCTTTGTGTTGTTTGCTTATTTTGTTGTTTCTATTGGTCGTATTGGGGGGTATGAGTTATGGAGAAGTTACAATACAGTAGGTATTACACAAATATAAATAAATAATTAGTTCACAACAGTACCTCAAATGGTGATTTATTTTTCTTATACTAACAGATCTCATGAGTTTTCTGTTGAGTTTTGTGTTGTGAAGTTTTCAAGTTTTGGGTGAAGATTCGGTGGACTATGGAATAAAGAGTGGAAAGAGCCTAAGCTTGGGGATGCCCATGTAACCCCAAGTCATATTCAAGGATACCAAAAAGCCTAATCTTGGGGATGTCCCGGAAGGCATCCCCTCTTTCGTCTTCAATCCATCGGTAAATTTACTTGAGGCTATATTTTTATTCACCACATGATATGTGTTTTGCTTGGAGCGTCTTGTATGATATGAGTCTTTGCTTGATAGTTTGCCACAATCATCCTTGCTGCACACACATTTTGATAGATACACGCTGAATCGTGAATTTTTTACAATACTCTATATGCTTCACTTATATCTTTTGAGCTAGGCAATGTTGCTCTAGTGCTTCACTTATATCTTTTTAGAGCATGGTGGTGTTATATTTTATAGAAATTATTGAACTCTCGTTCCTCACTTATAATATTTTGAGAGTTTCTTAAAACAACATGGTAATTTGTTTAGGTTATGAATTTAGTCCTAATATAATGGCATCCAATAGGGATATAATAAAAAAATTCATATTAAGTGCATTAACAACTATGAGAAGTTGGATTCTTTGCATATAGTTTTGAGATAGTAGGGATGGTAATATGAGAGTCATGCCAGTGAGTAGTTGTGAAATGAAGAGATACGTGTGTTAAAGCTTGTGATTCCCGTAGCATGCACGTATGGTGAACCGCTATGTAACAAAGTTGGAGCATGACTTGTCTAATGATTGTCGACCTTTGTGTGAGGGTGGGAGCGCGATGGTTAACTCCTACCAACCTCTCCCCTGGGAGCATGTGTCTAATGCTTTGTTTGATGACTAATAGACTTTTGCAATAAGTATGTGAGTTCTTTATGACTAATGTGAGTCCATGGATTATACGCACTCTCATCCTTCCATCTTTGCTAGCCTCTCTAGTACCGCGCAACTTTCGTCGGTACATCAAACCCTCCTTCCTCAAAAGAGCCACCATATATTACTCAAAACAGCCACCATATATTCCTCAAAACAGCCACCATACCTACCTATTATGGCATTTCCATAGCCATTCTGAGATATATTGCCATGCAACTTCCACCATGTAGTTTTTCTATGACTTGCATCATCACTTCATATTGCATATAGAGTTATATCTTGTCATAGGAATCGAGTTGTAATTTCTTTTTCTTCGAGTTATAAGTAAATAAAAGTGTGATTATTTTTCACTAATATAGCATTGTCCCATGAGAGAAAAGGATGATAGAGGCTATGACTCCCTCACAAGTTGGGACGAGTATCCAGACTTTACAAAAAATAAAAGAGGCCAGCGAAGCCCAAACAAAAAAATAAAAGTGGCCAAAGAAGTCCAACAAAATAAAAAAATGAGATAAAGAGATAAGGGACAATTGCTACTATCTTTTCCCACACTTGTGCTTCAAAGTAGCACCATGATCTTCATGATAGAGAACCTCCTATTTTGTCACTTTCATATAACTAGTGGATATTCATTTTGCACGACCACTTAGTTTTATTTTTTGAGCTTTTATACACTTATAGCTCTAAGTGCATTTGTTGCATGGCAATCCCTACTCACTCACATTGATATCTATTGATGGGCATCTCCATAGCCCGTTGATACGCCTAGTTGATGTGAGACTATCTTCTCCTTTTTCCCTTGCACCCCCACCATATTCTATTCCACCTATAATGCTATATCCATGGCTCACGCTCATGTATTGCATGAGAGTTGAAAAGGTTTGAGAACACCAAAAGTGTGAAACAATTGCTTGACTTGTTCATCGGGGTTGTGCATGATTTAGATACTTTGTGTGGGGAAGATGGAGCATAGCCAGACCATATGATTTTGTAGGGATAACTTTCTAAGGCCATGTTATTTCAAAAGGACACGACTACCTTGTTGGTATGCTCCAAGTATTACTGTTTTTATGTCAATATTAGACTATTGTTTTGAATCTAACGGATCCGAATATTCAAGCCACAATAAAGAACATTACATGGATAAATATGTTGGGTAGCATTCCACATCAAAAATTCTGTTTTTATCATTTACCTACTCGAGGAGGAGCAGGAATTAAGCTAGGGGATGTTGATACGTCTCCAACGTATCTATAATTTTTGATTGTTCCATGCTATTATATTATCTGTTTTGGATGTTTTATATGTATTAATATGCTATTTTATATTATTTTGGGATTAACCTTTTAATCTAGAGCCTAGTGCTAGTTTCTGTTTTTTCCTTGTTTTTGAGTTTTGCGGATAAAGAATATTAAACGGAGTCCAAACGGAATAAAACCTCCGGAAAGATTTTTTCTAGAAAATATGGAAGCCACGAGAGTTGAGAACCAAGGCAGAGGAGTTGCCACGGGGCCACAAGCCCGCTTGCCATGGCCAGGGGGGTACCCCACGCCGGACAGCTTGTGGGCCCCTGGCACCTCCTCTAACCCTAATCTTCGGCCTATAAATACCCAAATATTCCATCATTATCAGAACGACCCACGAAAACACTTCTCCGCCTCCAGAAGCCTCCGTTCTCGAGAGATCCAATCTTGGAGCCTTTTCCGGTAATCTGTCAAAGGGAGATTCGATCACGGAGGGCATCTACATCAACTCCATTGCCCCTCTGATGATGCGTCAATAGTTCACCATAGACCTACGGGTCCATAGCTAGTAGCTAGATGGCTTGTTCTCTCTCTTTGCTTCTCAATACCATGTTCTTCATGATGTTAATGGAGATCTATCCGATGTAATACTCTTTTGCGGTGTGTTTGTCAAGATCCGATGAATTGTGGGTTTATGTTCAGATTATCCATGAAGATTATTTGAGTCTTTCCTTAATTCTTATATGCATGATTTCATATCTTTGCAAGTCTCTTCGAGTTATTGGTTTGGTTTGGCCAACTAGATTGGTAATTCTTGCAATAGGAGAAGGGCTTAGTTTTGGGTTCAATCTTGCGGTGTCCTCACCCAGTGACAAAGTAGGGGTAGCAAGGCACGTATTGTATTGTTGCCATCAAGGGTAAAAATATGGGGTTTTCATCATATTGCTTGAGTTTATCCCTATACATCATGTCATCTTGCTTAATGCGTTACTCTGTTCTTCATGAACTTAATACTCTAGATGCACGCAGGAGTCGATCGATGTGTGGAGTAATAGTAGTAGATGCAGAATCGTTTCGGTCTACTTGTCACGGACGTGATGCCTATATGCATAATCATTGCCTGGGATATCTTCATAATTATTCGTTTTTCTATCAATTGCTCGACAGTAATTTGTTCACCCACCGTAATACTTGCCATCATGAGAGAAGCCATCTAGTGAAACCTATGGCCCCCGGGTCTACTTTCAACATTATATTTTCAGATCTAAAACCAAAAACACCAAAAAATACTTGCTGCATTGTTTTTACTTTTAGTTTTACTTTCCGTTCAAGCACCCTATTATATCTATCTCTACTAGATCTCATCCTTGCAAATAACCGTGAAGGGATTGACAACCCCTTTATAGCGTTGGGTGCAAGAGTTTGATTCCTTGTGCAGGTATATCTATTGGTGGCTCGCTTGTATCTCCTACTGGATTGATACCTTGGTTCTCAAAAACTGAGGGAAATACTTATCTACTTTGTTGTATCAAATCGTTCCTCTTCACGGGAAACCAACGTATGCTCGAGAAGTAGCAGGCGGGAGCGGTGGGATCGATGGAAACTGATCCACCATGGACGGGGGAAGCTTGTTGGGCACCGGCCATCCGAGCGGTGGAGCGGGGGAGAGCGGGGCTTGGAGAAGACTCCGACATGCCCCTACCTAGTACGCCAAATGTCAGATTTCGGGCTCCGCAAAATCCTCAAGGTTCGAAAACAGGGGCATGTGCGAAGATCCCTTGCAGCTTCGCCCTACTTAGCTCGCTACTCGATGGTTACGACGATGAACTCACACGATGACGAGGAAGAAGATGAACACGGTGGTTTACCCAGGTTCGAGCCGCTGGAAAGCGTAATACCCTACTCCTGCTTTGGTGGATTGCCTCATGGGGAGGTGTGGTGGATGAACTAGTACAGCGGTTTCGAGCCTCGCGAGGGGGAGCTCTCGTGGTGTTCTTGGCTCTCTGCCTTGTCTTGTGGTTCATGGAGTGGTTCTGTTTGGGATCCCCCTTCTACGGTGCGGCCTAGCCTCTATATATAGTGGTAGCCCGGGTCCTCTTCCCTTATCACAATGGCGGGAAGGGATCCCACAACATCCAAATTTAAAGGGGGACACGAGTACATCCGCGCCCTGTCCAAAGGTGGTCTTCGCCTACAAAGTGGTTGCCGATGATGCAGAGGTGGGCTCGGCAATGACATCCACTTTGCGGGGCTCGTGATCATGGTCTTGTTGCACTGCAATGGAAACCTTTGGGAGGCACTTTGGGAACCCACATCATACTTGCTCCCTTTGCACCAAAGGGGAAACTCCACCGCCTAGCATGCTGGCACCCGCCTGTCCTTCCCTGCGTCATCTTTGACTCCGGAGGCCGTGCTCTGCACAGTGATCTCCGCCGCTCTAGAGGGGGCCTAAGGAGGCCCATCCTTGCCGGTCTTGGTGTCGTTCATCCTCGCGAGCCTGGGGTCCTCGCAAGGACCTTGTCTTGAGCGGAGCCACGCCAGGCCATGTCTGGCTGACGAGGTGGGCCATGTCCTGGGCTACTGGCAGGCAGGTCTGGGTACCCCCATTCCCAGAACACCGACAGAACTCCTTTCTCTTGTGCTTCAAGATGATACACTCCTCAACACTCAATCACTCTCTCACAAATTTGGATTTGGTGGAAGAGATTGCTTGGGTGGAAAGCAACTTGGGGAGGCTACAGATCAAGATTCATATGGATGGAATGGAATGGCTTGATCTCAACACATGAGTAGGTGGCTCTCTCTCAGAAAATCTGATGGGCTACGTGGGGATCCGTTCTGAGTGCTTCTCTTGCGAGTGAGTGGTGGTGGAGGGGTATATATAGGCATCTCCAAAAATCTAACTGTTACACCTAAAGTGACTAACTCGGTGACACCAAAGTATAAAACTCAATGGTACCGAGTTGCTCCAAAGGTAGCAACTTTTGAATCTTGGTGAGACCGATACAAAGATCACGGCAGTATGGATAACGTGACCAACGGTCAAATTCCAAAACTCGGTGATGCCGATCCAAAATCTTGGAAATTCTGATTTTAAGAATCGAGGCAACAAAATGTTGGCAACCTGAACTCGGTGGCACCGGTGCAGAATCGGTTGCACCAAAGATCTAGGGTCTGGCAGGGGTCTGTGTGAGATGGGAAACAGTGGGACCGAGTGAGATATATTGGTAGCACCGATTTTCATGATAGGCTTGGATAGACTTTTGTGGAAGAGTTTGTGGGTGTTTTTGGTGACGATCACTTGTGCACGTGGAGCATTTTGTTCGCCAATGGTACCTTACACCCTTTTAATAGTATTGGCTTCCTATGGACTCAAAGTGATTTCTCACAAAGTAAGATGTAGAGTCTTCTTGCTCGAAGCTTTGGCAATGCTAATACGTCTCCTTCTTCTTCTTGGGCATACTCTTCACATTCCTTAGCCAACCGTCTCTGTGGACTTTATCTGAAATACACTAGATAAAAGTGTTAGTCCAAGAGACAATGTATGTTGTCATGAGTTGTCAAAACCACCAAGGGAGCATATTGTGCTTTCACTAGGGCTGCGCCCCATCTACCCCTTCCTCCTATATATAGACCCCAAGGCATAGGTGCATCCCTCCCTCTCTCCCTAGATCTGTTTCTCCACCGAAAACACATCTGCAGCAATGCTTGGCGAAGCTGTGCTGAGATTGCTCCACGATCACAGCCACCACGTCTTCATGCTGCCGGAGAACTCATCTACCTCTCCACCCTTGCTTGCTGGATCAAGAAGGCGGAGACGTCATCGAGCTGTACGTGTGCTGAACATGGAGGTGCCGTCCGTTCGGTGCTAGATCGAGACAGATCATCATTGGATCGTAGGACGGATTGGGATTTGGATCGCGAAGAATTTCGACTACATCAACCGCATTTGTCAACGCTTCCCTCTTAGCGATCTACAAGGGTATGTAGATCCACTCTCCCTCTCGTAGTTGTTGATGTCCATAGATAGATCTTGTGTGTTCGTAGGAATTTTTTTGTTTCCCATGCAACGTTCCCCAACATCCCGTACATCGTGGTTGTGGGTTAGTTGAGGGAAGGTTGTAGACCGACATTTTGGTAGTATAGAGTTATGTATGGTGGTGACCGAAGGTTGTTCGGATTCCCGGATGAGATCCCGGACATCACGAGGAGCTCTAGCATGGTCCGGAGGTAAAGATTGATATATGGGATAATAGTGTTTGGTCTCCGAAAGGGTTCCAGAATTCACCGGAAATAGTTTCGGATGTTTCCCGAAATGTTTGGGGTACAAGGAAATTTTATTTGGGCCAAGGGTTAAAGCCCATGAGGCTTTAGGAAGGTGCAAAAGGTGTTTTGCGGAGGCCAGGGTCCAGACGCCAGGGACCCTAGCGTCTTGGGCCAGACGCCAAGGACCTTGGCATCTGGTCCTGGAGTCCGAGGAGGACTCTTGCCTTGCGGGCAAACCGACCTTGAGGTGGATTTTTCTCCAAGTTTCGACCCTAGGGCTCGGCATATAAATAAAGGGGCAGGGCTAGCACTTGGGACACATCAAGAAACCCTAAGCCACGTGGTGCCTCTCCTCTAGTTCGTAGTTTCTCCTCTAGATCGGTTTCAGCAGTGCTTAGGCGAAGCCCTGCTGGAATAGCTCCACCACCATCGCTACAACGCCGTCGCGCTGTCAGAGAACTCTTCTACCTCTCCACTCCCTCTTATTGGATCGAGAAGGCGGAGATCGTCATCGAGCCGTACGTGTGCTGAGCGCGGAGGTGTCGTCCGTTCGGCGCTAGATCAGAAGGACCGTGATCAAGATCGCGAGATGATTCATGATGAGATCACGGGACGGATCATGATTGGATCGCGAGATGGATCGTGATGGGATCACATGACGCTCGGCGATTTGGATCGCAAAGACGTTCGAATACATCAACCGCGTTTCTTAACGCTTCTCGCGTAGCGATCTACAAGGGTATGTAGATCCAATCTCCCTCTCGTAGATGCTCATCACCATGGATAGATCTTGCGTGTGCATAGGCAATTTTTTGTTTCCCATGCAACATTCCCCAACATGAGAGGGCCCTAAACCTTTGCGCTTACTGTGTCAGTCCTTGGATCAATATATGACACGCACAATCGACAGTCAAATACCAAGACTACATCACATTCCATAGTATTTACATCCAAGATCCAGTGCTTTATAATACACACATACTTAGCTCATTGCTAGCTTACAAACAATCATGCAGCAAGATATTGTTCAAGTCTTGTGGCATCCATCAACTCATAGACAAGAGTCGAGTATAGCATCGTAACCCTACTTCATAACCTTTCATTTGATATGGTAACCTACAACATGTTACATTGCAACCACAAGGTCAATACATTGGATGTATTGGCAAGCTTCATCGGGATTGGCTTGTTGGAACATAAACATGCATGTTGGTGTGACTGGTTTTCTTTTGCGCGAAATAGTTTTTCCTATCTTTGTAGTAGTGGTCTACTCTAATACATGGTCATATCATATAACGTAGTAGACCTGGACATACCGTATCACGTGGTAGTCCAAAGCAGTTTGCGTATGTGGGCATCCGCATCGCACTCAGCACTTGACCAATCCCAGATAATGCTACTAGTATCACGCCAACAATCTCATTAGTCCAAGCCTTTTTACGAAGACCCTCGAACCTTCAGTTCTCTGAGATCATCTCCACACTCCACATTGGTTCAACCCATTAGTCTTTAAATGGAAGAGGTGAATGAGATCAAGCTAACAATTCTTAGATGAGTTGCTCAAAGTTGTCCGTAAGAGGGGACACAACTAATCATGATCAATTTTTATACACTCTGCAAAGGTTTGTTTTCTTTACCCGTGATTCCCGATCACACCTTCCTGCCACTAAACATCACATGTGAAGTAGCTAGGTAGATCAAGACAAGACTTTTGACAAGTTTTCATCCTCTCAAAAATGACAGACCCAATCCAACCTACAATGCAATAGCTACATCAGTTGGTCTGCCGCAGGAGGGTTCCCACAACTTACTCGATCATGCCAGAGCCCATATTACCTCATGGTCACACATGGAAGCTACTCAACTCTGAACTCGTACAATCTCTTTGATACCTAGGTGGCATTCCCCACCAATGACTACACTCCGATGACCCAATCAAAGCCAGTCCACCTAGATCGATTCATTAATTTAGTAGTAGTTAAGTAGTCAACCATGCGGTTGTATGGCGGAATATTAGTTGGTATTTCCCAATCCACGTTATAGTAGCTAAGCAACTACTCATGTGGTACCAGCTCAGGGTATAAATGGACCTAATCATTCTACTGGGCTTTGTCAAGCATAAAGTAAAATCATAAAGGGGATTCCTAGTTGAAAATCAACAATAATGCATGAAAACATAGGCTATGATCAAAGGTTCCACTTGCTTGTATTGACGATTCTTCAATCTCACAATTCTTGACCAACACACTTCGCTCTGTGTAACAATTTATGGTAAGTAAAGAGCATTCATGAAAAAACATACAATACAATCAACAAACAACAAGTGTCGCTATGCTGTGAGATCATGTGTCAGGGTCAACTCGTAAGAGTTTGGAAAATGTAGTGTTTGTCAATTGGAACACATGTGACATGAAGGTTCACATGCAAGTTTCAATAAAGGTTCATCACATAAGAAATATATGATGTCAAGTTGTGGTTCTCAGATCCAATTAAGGGATCTTACCAACCGAGTCAAGGTCTATGAATCTTGGATAGCCAAGTTCATGTTCAAGTTTGAATGACAATTCAAACTCGTTGATCTTTCATGAGCCTGAATACACTAAGGTTTGAAGATGATAACTTGATCTAGATTTCAATTCAATTTGGAGTTAGGGTTCAACCAATTTGAATTAAAATTGAATCGAGTTCACAACTCAAATTGGTTTTAGTGAGTTCGATTTGAATTATGGAACATCTTAATATTTATTTAAGTTGGTACAACTTAATTCAAAAGCCATCTTGTTATCCCTATGAGTCAAATACAAATCAAAATAATTACTAAAGTATATTACTAAATAAGTTTTCAACTCAAGTTAGTTATTAAATAAGTTTCAATCTAAAGTCAATTAAAATAATACAATTACCAGAGTATGTTATTAAATAAGTTTTAAAGTAAAGTCAACTATAATCCAATAGTTACTATAGTATTTTATTAATTAAGCTTTAACTAGAGTCAATTATAAACCAATATTTTTACCAATGTTGGGGACATTGCTTATCGGGAACTTATCGGCCGACCCATGATAAGGGGTAAATCGCCCTGTTTATCGGCACATCAGCCAATTTATCAGCTCATTTATCTTATTGGTCACACATCGCTAAGCAGTAAATCAGTCGATTTATCGGAATATCACGGGATATCTTGAACAGTGATTTTTACTATAGTTTATTTATTTTATTTTAGTTTAACCAAAGTCAATTAAAACCCCCACAATATTTATTAAGGTTCAAATAGTTTCAAACTATTTCGGGTTTAAACTGAATTAATTTGAGTTCATCTTTCCCTAATAGTCAACTATTAACTCCAAAACAATTACTAGGTTTAGTTTGATTTGACAAATTATTTGTATTAATTTTATTCAAATTAAACCTCGGTTTCAATTTAATTCCAAACTAAGTTTGAAATAAGTTCAATATTTTTTGAATTGCCTAAAGTAAAATAATAAGGGAAAATTTTGTTTTTTCCACTCTAGCTTTTGCCAAATTTCCTTATGCCACTCTATATTTTGACATTTCATTTTTGCCACTCTTAGCTTTTCACAATTATCACAATTGTCATTATGTGGCACGAACAAACAAATTAGAGTGGAATTGTGATAAATTTTCAAAGCTAGGAGTGACAAAAGTGAAACAAAATTATTTTGCTTTTGCCACTGAATGATAATTGTGATAATTGTCAAAAGCTAAGAGTGGCAAACGTGAAATGTCAAAATATAGAGTGGCAAAAACAAAAAATTCCCAAATAATAATCCAAAATAACCAGTAAGGTTTAATTTAGGTTTGTGATCATATTTGTTTCACAATTGTTTTATTAAACATTTTTTATTTATAATTTAACCTAAAGAGGATCACATTCTATTTGAATTCTGTCACTATTCAAATTATATTAGAATTCAAAAGTTAAATCATTTAAAAGTAGATTACGATAGCCAATATGAAAGTATGTGTGATTAGGTTCGATTTGCAAAAACAACCAATTTTTTGGAATTGTAAATTGCAAGTTATGGCATATTCAAATTCAAGTTGAAATTCATTATGTTTGAATTTGGATCGTAAATTATTCTAATTACAAATTTTATTGCTCTATGTGAAATTAAAATTCATAGGGGTCATTTTGCAAAAAGAATCAACTAAATTTGACTTATAGATAAAAAGTTGTGAATGTTTTAGTTTTAGGGGTGCAAAATTGGCATTTTAATTTAATTAACAATTTTTTATGCGGATAAGGTGGGTGATGTGGCAAGCTTTGAGTGGACGGTACTAGTTCGATAAGTGATCTAATGTGGATCGTCTGATCAAGATCCTACAGATGACAGCGCGTACCCCTTCGAGATTTTAAGTGATCTAATCATAGCCATTGGTGTGCAGATGGATGACAGAGGATCACCATGGGGCTTCGGTTGCCGAAGAAGCGCTAAAAATGGAAGGGACAACGGCACGTCGACCCGGGTTCAACACGGGCGAGGCTTCAAGAGCTTCCCGGAGCTTGGGGAGTGGTCGAAGGGGTGTTGGGCGTTGTCGCGGTCCCGGGTGGTGTCGTCGGTGGCGTCACATCCGTCCTCCAATGTCGGCAGCAACGGACTGGAGCGACGGCGGCTCCGGTGGTCCACGAACGTGGTCACGTGGCTTGATTCCCTACGTCCCTAAGCGAAGTAGAGGTTCACGAAGAGAAGGAGAGGCAGGACGAGACCGTTGGTACGCTCAGAGGAGTCAAATACCTCCTGGGTTCATCGGAATCCTCGTCGGAGCAGAGATGCTCCTCGGGTTCCACGGTGGCTACACTTAGGGGTGGGTGGTCGAGAGGAGGGTGTCTAGCGATGCACGGGAGCACAGCGCTGACGACATCATTGGCGTCATGGGGAGGGGTTGTGTGCTCTGACGGAATTATAACAAAGGTCGTGGCAATGGTGGCGGCATTCAAGCTCAAATTCAAGCGGCATGTAGGCAAAGAGCACTCGAGAGGGAGGGTAATGGAGAGAGGGGGTAGTGGGGGTCTTATAGGGGGCTTGGGGAGTCCGTGTTGGAAATATGCCCTAGAGGCAATAATAAATTAGTTATTATCATATTTCCTTGTTCATGATAATTGTTTATTATCCATGCTAGAATTGTATTGATCGGAAACTCATATACATGTGTGGATACATAGACAACACTATGTCCCTAGTATGCCTCTAATAGACTAGCTCATTGATCAAAGATGGTCAAGGTTTCCTAGCCATAGACATGAGATGTCATTTGATAATGGGATCACATCATTAGGAGAATGATGTGATGGACAAGATCCAAACTATAAACATAACATATGATCGTGTCAATTTATTGCTATAGTTTTCTGCATGTCAAGTATTTGTTCCTATGACCATGAGATCATGCAACCCACTGACACCGGAGGAGTACCTTGTGTGTATCAAACATCGCAACGTAACTGGGTGACTATAAAGGTGCTCTACAGGTATCTCCGAGGGTGTCTGTTGAGTTGGCATGGATCAAGACTAGGATTTGTTACTCCGTGTGACAGAGAGGTATCTCAGGGCCCACTCGGTAATACAACATCACAATAAGCCTTGCAAGCAATGTGACTAAGTGTTAGCCACATCATCTTGTATTACATAACGAGTAAAGAGACTTGCCGGTAACGATATTGAACTAGGTATAGAGATACCGACATTCGAATCTCGGGCAAGTAACATACCGATGAATAAAGGGAACAACATACGGGATTAACTAAATCCTTGGCATAGAGGTTCAAACAATGAAGATCTTCATAGAATATGTACGAACCAATACGTGCATCCAGGTCCCGCTATTGGTTATTGACCGTAGAGGTGTCTCGGTCATGTCTACATAGTTCTCGAACCCACAGATTCTGCACACTTAAGGTTCGGTGACGTTTCACTAGTATAGAGTTATGGATGGTGGTGACTGAAGGTTGTTCGTAGTCCCGGATGAGATCCCGGACATCACGAGGAGCTCCAGAATGGTCTGGAGGTAAAGATTGATATATAGGAAGTCATGTTTTGGTCATCGGAAAAGTTTCTGGCTCATCGGTAGTGAACCAGGAGTGTCGGGAGGGTACCGGGGGACCATCGGGAGGGGTGTCTCGACCCAAGGTCCCACATGGGCTATGGGAGGAGGCAAACTAACCCCTAGTGGGCTGGCCGAATCCTCCACTAAAGGCCCATGCGGCTGGGGTGGGAAAAACCCAAAGGTGGAAAGGTGGAAAGTGTTTCCAAGTGGAGAGGAGGAATCCTACTCCTAGTAGGATTGGAGTAGGACTCCTCCACCTCCAATTTCGGCCAACCTTTGAGGGTTTGAGGCTGCCTCATCCCCTCCCTCCCTCCTATATATACAAGAGGATTTAGAGGGAAGAGCTAACCCTAATTGCCACGTGCTTCCTCTACTTCACCTAGATCGGTTTTCTCCTCTAGTCTAGTTCGGCAATGCTTAGGCGAAGCCCTGCCGGAATAGTTCCACCACCATCGCCGCCATGCCGTCACACTGCCAGAGAACTCATCTACCTCTTTGCCCCCTTTGCTGGATCAAGAAAGCGGAGATCGTAATCGAGTTGTACGTGTGCTGAACGCGGAGGTGTCGTCCATTCGGTGCTAGATCGGAAGGACCGTGATCAAGATCGCGAGACGATTCGTGATTGGATCGAGGGACGGATCGTGATGGGATCGCGGGACAGATCGTGATTGGATCGCAAGATGGATCGTCATGGCATCGTTGGACGCTCGGTGATTTGGATAGCGAAGACATTTGACTACACAACCACGTTTCTTAACGCTTCCCGCTTAGCGATCTACAAAGGTATATAGATCCACTCCCCCTCGTAAATTCTCATCACCATGGATAGATCTTGCGTGTGCGTAGGAATTTTTTTGTTTCCCATGCAACGTTCCCCAACAGTGGCATCATGAGCTAGGTATATGTGTAGATGAGATCACAAGTAGAACACAAAGGAGCTTGTGGGCGTTGATGCTTAGATTGCTTCCTCCCTTGGTCGGTTTTTGATTCAGCGGTATTGTGGGATGAAGCGGCCCAGACCAACCTTACTCGTACACTTACGAGAGACCGGTTCCATCGACTGACATGGAACTTTGTTGGATCGGATTCGACAAAGGCGGTCCTTGAGAAGGTTCAATACCAATTTGTGTATCACCGTTGTGGTTTTTGCATATGTGAGAATTGTTCTTGCTAGATACCCGTAGCAACCACGTAAAACTTGCAACAACAATTAGAGTACGTCTAACTTGTTTTTGCACGGTATGTTGTGATGTGATATGGACAATTACATGATGAGATATATGTGATGTATGAGATGATCATGTTTTGTATAGAATATCACGACTTGCATGTCGATGAGTACGGCAACTGGCAGGAGCCATAGGGTTGTATTTAATTATTTTCTCCATTTTTGCTTTACTTTATCACTCCAAGTTAGCAATAGTCGTGGAAGCAATAGCCGTCGCGGCAACCCCGGTGGCGACACGTTGATGGAGATCATGGTGTCATGCCGGTGACGATGGAGATCATGTCGGTGCTTTGGAGATGGAGATCAAAAGCACAAGTTCATGGCCATATCATGTCACTTATTATTTGCATGTGATGTTAATTCTTTTATGCACATTGTTTTGCTTAGGATGACGGTAGCATTATAAGGTGATCCCTCACTTAAATTTCAAGATGAATTATGTTCTCCTCGAGTGTGCACCGTTGTGAAAGTTCGTCGTGTCAAGACACCACGTGATGATCGGGTGTGATAGACTCTACGTTCACATACAACGGGTGCAAGCCAGAGTTGCACGTGCGGAACACTCAGGTTAAACTTGACGAGCCTCGCATGTACAGATATGGCCTTGAAACACAAGAGACCGAAAGGTCGATCATGAGTCATTTAGTAGATATGATCAACATGAAGATGTTCACCATTAAAACCACCTCAACTCATGTGATGATTGGACTTGAGTTGGTGGATTTGGATCATGTGACACTCGAATGACCCGAGGGATGTCAATTTGAGTGAGAGTTTTTAAGTAATATGATTAACTAAACTCATTATCATGAACATAGTCAAAATGTCTTTGCAAATTATGTTGTAGATTACTAGCTCGCGTTGTAGCTCCCTTGAATTTTTTATATGTTCCTAGAGAAATAGAGTTTACAGATGATGGTAGCAATAATGCGGACTGGGTCTGTGATCAGAGGATTGTCCTCATTTCTGCACAGAAGGCTTATGTCCTTAATGCACCGCTCGGTGCGCCACCCCCTCAAACAGCGACTATGGATGTTGTGAACATCTAACAGTCACATTCTGATGACTAATTGATAGTTCAGTGCGTCTTGCATTACGGCTTAGAATTCAAGATCCAGATACGCTTTGAACGTCACGGACCATATGTGATGTTTCAAGAGCTGAAATTGGATTTCAGGCTCGTGCCCGTGTTGAGAGGTATAGGACCTCCAACGAGATTCTTTGCCTACAAGATGAAGGAGAATAGCTCAATCAGTGAGCATGTGCTCAGATTGTCTGGGTACTACAATCGCTTGAATCGAGTGGGAGTTGATCTTCCAAATAAGATGTGATTGATATAGTTCTCCAAGTCACTGTCACTAATCTACTAGAGCTTCATGATGAACTATAAAATGCCAGGGATGGAAATAATGATCCCTGAGCTATTCGCGATGTTTGACACAGCGAAGGTAGAAATCAAGAAGGAGCATGAAGTGTTAATGGTTAGTGAAACCACTAGTTTCGAGAAGGGCAAGGGCTAGGAGGGAAACTTCATGGATGGCAAGTCAGTTGCTGCTCCAGTGAAGAAACTATCACGCCCAAGATGCGCGCCTATCCATATTAAGGCACGGGGGCCTCGACGGGGATAAAGGTGCATCTCGTCGTTCGCAAGTACAGTATCATTACATCATACATTTAGGAAGAGATGAGTATATGAGTTGGCTTACACTCGCCACATACTAAATTACAATTCCACATCAGAGTTTCAAGCATCAATCCAAGAGAGGGTCCGGCTACGGACGAAAACAAACGATAAAAAGAAGATGTAATGACACTGGCTTGCTAGCCTCGAAGATCATGACCACGGTCCTCTACTCGTCTGGATAACTCGCGTACATCTTGCCATGCTCCTCGTCATACTCCCACTGGAGCTGCATCATGTCATCTGGCATGACCTCATCTCTACCTGTACCTGGATTGTTGTAGTAATCTATGAGCCATGAGGACTCAACAATCTCGCGCCCGGGTACCGAGACTATTCAAGCTCATAGGTTGGGAAGGGGTATGTGTTTAGTTTTGCAGCAGCACTGAGCATTTATGATGGCTAATCTTACGAAACATGAAAGTAATTATGTAGTCTACGATAAGTGATCGAATCTAGAAATGACCTTTATGAGATCCTAGACACCTACTTACGTTAATCATAACCCCGCCGTGTTCTCTCTCAGATCATGTTCACGGGCAGAGACGATCACGGTTACTCACATAGTTGGTGTATTTTATTAGAGTTTACTTCAAGTTAACTATAACCGGGTGTTAAACAAATATCCAAGTTGCCACATAACCGCGGGCACGGCTTTTCGAAAGTTTTAACCCTACAGGGGTGCTCCAACTAGTCCATCATAAATTAACCACACTTCGCGGGAATAGCCTCGACCACGGATCTCGTGATCATCCTAGGCAACTCCAAAGGAATTCCAACACCTTGAGATAGCCCGAAGAAAGTCAAAGCCCCACACGCAAGACACTCGATAAAGGTAAAACAAGTCTAGCAAGACCGCCTGACGTGTCGACGAAGCCGATAAGAGCCGCGTATCTTGTTCTCAGGACACGACCAGATTTTCCAAACTTCTAGTAGGCCAATCACAGAGTTGCCCCTAGTGGCCACCGGCGGTTGACATTTTGGACCAACACTCATGAGAAGCACTGGCCCGGGTTGTTGATTAATCCACGGGGTTGCAAAGCCCTATGCAAATTTTATTAAGTTGTTTAACAAATGTAGTACCAAATTTGGGTCTTGCCAGACAAGTTTTGATCTTAACCGAATAAACAAGGGGGTCCCCATAACAACCCCGAGCATGTTAGGAGCGCAAAGTATGGAAACATAACACCGGTAACAAGAAACTATGGCGGTAACAGCGGAACAAAACACCTAGCAAAAGGCCAAGCCTTCCACCAATACCAAGATATATATGTGCATTAAATTACATAACAGATAGTATTGTGATATGCCAAATCCATGTTATCACATGGATACAACCTACACCTCCAACTAAGAACGCTATAAAAGGGGCCGAGCAGCGGTAACTTAGCCAATCAAAGGTTGCTAGGATGTGGAGGGGTTAGAGGCTATCATGGCAATGTAGGAGGCTTGACATTCAAGTGGTAGGTAGCGCAATTGTAATGATAAAAGCGAGACAACTAGCAAGCGAAAATAGTATCGGGATCCGGGTACAATCATCTTGCATGTTGGTTCTTCAGTGGAACAAGTAGCGGGATCCTCGTAGTGGTACTCTCCTGGATCTTCGTAGTCAGGTTCAACGTTTGCGTATACCCAAAAGGAACAGCAAGAATAAACAAGCAACCATGGTGCAATGCGCAAGCAAGAATGATGCATGCTTATGTGAAGAATTTAGCATGGCAATCCTAACTAGTCAAGTTTCACATGCCATAGAATAGTTATTTATGAATCTGGACAGAACCTTATGTTGAGTTATTTAGACATGCATGAACATGGCAAATATGGATGCATCGTGCAAAAACGATACAAATGCATATGTAGAACGTAAGAAACGGAGTTACAGTTCTCACGCTACGCTCACGACAAGATACGAAGGCAAACACAAGACAAGAAGACCATGGGCTATTCCTTGGCATTCCAAGGTATCCACTGGTTAGGCAATGAAAAACCAACCACAATAGAGCCAAAGTTCAAGCAATTCCATGGAATATAGCTCCCACAAGTCACAAAACACTAAAGCAAACAATCTGCCACAAAACAAAAACATAGCAACTTTCACAGCAAATAACTTGAGCTACAGGAAGCCTACAACCACAAACAAGGCATTGGCATAAACTACATAACACGCTTGTCAAATTACCCAACTACACAATCTGGAATGGAGGCACACATCAATAAGCATGAAGCCCACAAGTTGGCATGATGAAACAGAATTCTGGGACTTAGTGAAAATAACAGTTTTCTGGAATCTCGGTTAAGCTGATAGCAAATTGACAACAAAAGCTAATGGTGATAGAGACCACCTCATGGCATGAAAATTAACAGTATGGTATAAGACAACATCTACTTCAAATCACTAGCACTGAGCTTGAGCTAATTCACAACATAGCACAAGATAGCAACCACTCTTCATGGCATAAAAATAATACCAGATTCTTAGACTTAGAAATATTTAGCATGTTCGAAAACAACAACATTTTAGTGGTTACTTTAGAGCATGGTTCCCACTCATTTGCAAGTTTAACATGAAAAAGATAAATACCATGGCATTCTACTCATCAAAGACTACCATATTCATGTTGGCACAAACATCATAGCATGCAAGGATTAAATACAACAAAAATGACAAAATGGCACTTTGAGACAAAATGACATTTTGTAAAACTTGCTCAAATGTCCAAACAAGTCACACCAATGGATTCCTTGGTTGATTCTACCCCAAAATCATGTATCATACCCATATGCTTGCATGGAACAACATGGCAGAAAACTAGGTAGACAAATACCCCATATTCCTTTAAGTGAACTTACTACAAATGTCCATGATCAAAATGCACATGACCAGATATAGAAACATTACTACAAATGGAAATACTCTCAGAAAAACAACTAGAACTATAAAACAATAAGATATAGTGTATGACAAGTGGGGCATGGGCCCACTTGTCATACACACACACACTCAGCACACACCACAACACTGCCACACACCACTGCACACATACACCAAACTGGATCTGCTGGCCACAGCAGACCACACACACGCACTCACACACACTACAGCCACACCAGATCTGGGCTGTAGCCACAACAGATCCTCACATACACACAACACTCGCACGGGATCCGGTCCTCACACCGGATCCAAACACGCAACAACACACACACCCAATCGAAAAAAAGAAAAAAAAACAGGGGGAGCGGGATTCGTACTCTAGACCTGTTGGACTTCCCCCCGTGCGTTGCCACTGCGCTAGGCTGAGATATCTGAACAAGGGGCGGCCTTGGCTGCAATAAAACCAACCCTGCACTACTAACTGACGAAACTGAACTTGGACACCGGCGACAGGCAACGGCGGAGACGACGAAATTCCGGCGACAACAGGAAACTCCGGCGACGCAGACGGGCATGCAGAGTCGGGGAACAACGGGGTTTCCGTTCCCCCTCTCGACTCGCGATGAGGAGGACGGGAGCGACAACCTCAAGGCCGCGCCTTGGCTGCCAACGGTGACACAAACTACGATGGTGAGCACTACCTACGCGGGGAGGAAAGGGCTGCGGCGTCGACTCCTCACCGAGGGGATGGACGAGGGAGACGAAGACGATGACGGGGACGCGCAGACGCAAGATGAAGGCTCGGTGCAGCCTGAAGCAGCGCAGCACCGCGCACGCTTGCCGACGGGAGGCGACGACGAGGCGACGCCACAAAGGCGCTAGGTCCTCCCTAGCATCGAGAACGGAGAGAGGACGGAGACGTGGATGCCTCGAACACCACGACCAGGGGGAGGGGAGCCCACATCAGAGTCAACGACGGCGACGAGGACTGGTCCTAACTCTGAACTTACCTGCAGCTCTCTCTAAATCTCACCGAGGGGAAGAAGAAGGGGAGGAGGAGAAGGGAGATGGCGGCAGCGCGAGGAGGAAGGCCGAACCCTAGGGATCAACGCTTTAAATAGGGGGGCCACCTCGATGTTCGTGAGCTCCTCTCATGGCGTCGACGCGAGCTCCTCTCTGAAACTCTCTGCGCGACACTAACGGAAGAAGACGAAGGGCAGGTGGTCGTTCCCCTGAGCGGGCTGGGCCGCGAGGAAAGGAAGGACAGAGGCCCAAGAACGGCTCTCCCCACTCAGGAAAAAAACACAACAGGGTTTCACTTAAAATAACCAGCCACAAAAAAAACAGAGGAAAATAAAGGGTTTTTGCGAGAACAAAAATACTTTTGCAAGAGATAAAATGAGAGCTGTTTCAATAAATTATTAAGTGGATTTTATAAAGCAAGTATTTTTAATACTTATAAACAACATCCCCTATGTTATTAAAACCCCAAAAATCACATAGCCCAAAACATCAAAAGAACAACACACACATGCTTAAAATATTCTTGACTAACTCATGAACATTTTTAAACAAATTTAAAAGCAAGATAATTCTATTGATTAATGATGATAGGAATAAAAGTTATAGGTTGGGTTTGTTTTGAAGTAATAGGAGAGGGGGAAGAAGTTGATGCCCACTCAATCACAAACATCCACAATACCACTCACACACAACAAGGTCAAGAAGCACATCACAAAACAATATGCATGGCATGATGATGGTATGCATGATGCGATATGCATGAACAAGACATGGCAAAGAGCAAACTCATTTCATTCACCACATGACACATGGGTCCACATAGGATTACATGCCCTAAAAGGTAGGGGCGGCACTTGGGCTATCACAGAAACCCAACGTTGAACCCAAACCCGAGACTAAGTGCTTCTACTATGAGGAGAACGGTCGCTGAAGTGGAACAACCCTAGATACTTGGTAGATAAGAAGGCTAGCAACATTGACAGAAATATATTTGATATACGTGTTATTGATGTGTACCTTGCTAGTACTCCTAGTAGCACCTGGGTATTGGATACCGGTTCGGTTGCTAAATTTTAGTAACTCGAAATAAAAGCTACAGAATAAACGGAGGCTAGCTAGGGGTGAGGTGACGATGAGTGTTGGAAGTGTTTCCAAGGTTGATGTGATCACCATCGCATGCTCTCTCTACCTTCATGATTAGTGATGAACCTAAATAATGTTATTTGGTGTTTGCGTTGAGCATGAACGTGATTAGATCATGTTTATTGCAATACGGCCATTCATTTAAGTTAGAGAATAATGGTTATTCTGTTTACATGAACAATACCTTCAATGGTCATGCACCCAATGAGAATGGTTTATTGAATCTTGATCGTTGTGATACACATGTTCATAATATTGGTGCCAAAAGGTACAAAATTAATAATGATAGTACCACATACTTGTGGCACTGCCGCTAAATGTCATATTGGTGTAAAACGCATGAAGAAACTCCATGCTGATGGATCTATGGACTCATTCAATTGCGAATCGGTTGAGACATGCAGACCATGCCTCATGGGCAAGATGACTAAGACCCCGTTTTCCGGTGTGGTAGAGCGGGCAAGTAACTTATTGGAAATGATACATGTTGATGTATGCGGTCCAATGAGTGTTATAGCGTGCGGTGGATATCGTTATTTTCCTACCTTCACTGATGATTTGAGTAGATATGGGGATATTTACTTAATGACACACAAGTCTGAAATGTTTGAAAAGTTCAAACAAAATCAGAGTGAAGTTTGAGATCATCGTGACAAGGAGATAAAATGTCTACAATATGATCGTGGAGGTAAATACCCGAGTTACGAGTATTGGTATACAACTAAATACAATGTGGAATTTTTTTCACAGCTCACGCCACCTAGAACACCATAGTATGATGGTGTGTCCGACCGTCGTAATCGTGCTGTATTGGATATGGTGCAAACTATGATGTCTCTTATCGTTTTGCTAGTATCATTTTGGGGTTATGCATTAGAGACAACTACATTCACTTTAAATTGGGCACCATCTAAATCCGTTTGAGATGACACCGTATGAATTTTGGTTTCGCGGAAACCTAAGCTGTCATTTCTTAACGTTTGGGGCTCCGACGCTTATGTGAAAAAGGGTTTTCACCTAATGAGCTCGAACCCAAAGCGGACAAATGCATCTTCATAGAATACCCTAATATTACAGTTGGGTAAACCTTCTATCTTAGATCCAAGCACAAAGTGTTTGTTGCTAAAACAAGTCCTTTCTCGAGAAAGAGTTTCTCTCGAAAGAATTGAGTGGGAGGAAGATAGAACTTGATGAGGTTGTTGAACCTTTGTTGACCAGAGAGTAGCGCGGCGCAGAAAGATGTTTTTGTGGAGCCTACATCAGTTGAAGAGGAAGTTAATGATGATGATCATGAAGCTTCGGATCAAGCTACTATCGAACCTAGTAGGTCGACAAGGACGCGTACTGCTCTTGAGTGGTACGGCAACCCTGTCTTAGAGGTCATGTTGTTAGACAACGATGAATCTATGAACTATGGAGAAGCTATGATGGGCCCGGATTCCAACAAATGGTTAGAGGCCATGAAATCCGAGAAAGGATCCATGTATGAAAACCAAGTATGGACTTTGGTAGACTTGCCCGTTGAACGGCAGGTCGTTGAGTACAAATGGACCTTTAAGACGAAGACAAATGCTGATGGTGAATGTCACCATTTATAAAGCTCGACTTGTCACAAAGTAGTTTCCGTCAAGTTCAAGGAGTTGACTACGATGAGACTTTCTCAACCGTAGCGATGCTAAAAGTGTGTTGGAATTATGTTAGCAGTTGTTGCATTTTTCAATTATGAAATCTGGCAGATGGATGTCAAAACATCGTTTCCTTAACAGTTTACTTGAGGAAAGGTTGTATGTGATACAACCAGAAGGTTTTGTCAGTCCTAAGGATGCAAAAAGGTGTGCAAGCTCCAGCAATCCTTCTATGGGCTGGAGCAAGCATCTCGGAGTTGGAATATATGCTTTGATGAGGTGATCAAAGTTTTGGGGTTTATACAAAGTTTAGAAGAAACTTGTATTTACAAGAAAGTGAGTGGAAGCGCTATAGAATTTCTGATAAGTATATGTGGTTGACATATTATTGATTGAAAATGATGTAGAATTTCAGGGAAGCATAAACGGTTGTTTGAAAAGAGTTTTTCAAAGGAAGACCTTGATAAAGCTACCTAATTGTTGGGCATCAAGATCTATAGAGATAGATCAAGATGCTTGATGAGACTTTCAATGAGTACATAGCTAGACAAGATTTTGAAAGAGTTCAAAATGGATCAGTCAAAGAATGAGTTCTTGCCTGGTTTGTAAGGTGTGGAGTTGAGTGAGACTCAAAGCTCGACCACATCAGAAGAAAGAGAAAGGACGATGGTCGTCCCCTATGCTTTATCCATAGGCTCTATATAGTATGCCATGCTGTGTACCGCACATGTGTGTGCCTTGTCATGAGTCTATCAATGGGGTACAAGAGTGATCCAGGAGTGGATCACTGGACAACGGTCAAGATTATCCTTAGTAACTAAAAGACTAAGGAAATGTTTCTCAATTATGGAGGTGATAAAGAGTTTGTCGTAAAGAGTTACGTCGATGCAAGCTTTAACACCAATCTAGATGACTCTTAGTAGCAATCCGGATACATATAGTGGAGCAGCCATTTGGAATGGCTCCAAGTGGAGCGTGGTAGCAGTGTATATAGTATGACATGGAGATTTGCAAAGTACACACGGATCTGAATGTCGCGGACCCGTTGACTAAAACCTCTTTCACATGCAAAACATGATCGAACCTCAGAACTCATTGGGTGTGAGATTCATAACAAATCACATAGTGATGTGAGCTAGATTATTGACTCTAGTGCAAGTGGGATACTGTTGGTAATATGCCCTGGAGGCAATAATAAATTAGTTATTATCATATTTCCCTGTTCATGATAATCGTTTATTATCCATGCTAGAATTGTATTGATCGGAAACTTAGATACATGTGTGGATACATAGACAACACCATGTCCCTAGTATGCCTCTAATAGACTAGCTCGTTGATCAAAGATGGTCAAGGTTTCCTAGCCATAGACACGAGATGTCATTTGATAACGGGATCACATCATTAGGAGAATGATGTGATGGACAAGACCCAAACTATAAACATAGCATATGGTCGTGTCAGATTATTGCTATAGTTTTCTGCATGTCAAGTATCTGATCATATGACCATGAGATCATGCAACCCACTGACATCGGAGGAGTACCTTGTGTGTATCAAATGTCGCAACATAACTGAGTGACTATAAAGGTGCTCTATAGGTATCTCCGAGGATGTCTGTTGAGTTGGCATGGATCAAGACTGATATTTGTTACTCCGTGTGACGGAGAGGTATCTCAGGGCCCACTCGGTAATACAACATCACAATAAGCCTTGCAATCAATGTGACTAAGTGTTAGACACGGGATATTGTATTATGGAACGAGTAAAGAGACTTGTCGGTAACGAGATTGAACTAGGTATAGAGATACCGACAATCGAATCTCAGGCAAGTAACATATCGATGAACAAAGGGAACAACATACGGGATTAACTGAATCCTTGGCATAGAGGTTCAACCGTTAAAGATCTTCGTAGAATATGTAGGAACCAATAAGGGCATCCAGTTCCCTCTATTGGTTATTGATCGTAGAGGTGTCTCGGTCATGTCTACATAGTTCTCGAACCCGTAGGGTCTGCACACTTAAGTTTCAGTGACGTTTCGGTAGTATAGAGTTATGGATGAGACCCCGGACGTCACGAGGAGCTCTGAAATGGTCCAGAGGTAAAAATTGATATATAGAAAGTCCTGTTTTGGTCATCAGAAAAGTTTTGGGCTCATCAGTAGTGTACCGGGAGTGCTGGAGGGTATCGGGGGACCATCGGGAGGGGTGTCTCGACCCAAGGGGCCACATGGGCTGTGGGAGGTGGCAAACCAGCCCCTGGTGGTCCGGCCGAAGCCCCCACTAAAGGCCCATGCGGTTGGGGTGGGAAAAACCCAAAGGTGGAAAGTGTTTCCAAGTGGAGAGGAGGAATCCTACTCCTAGTAGGATTGGAGTAGGACTCCTCCACCTCCAATTTTGGCCAACCTTTGAGGGTTTGAGGCTGCCTCCTCCCCTCCCTCCCTCCCTCCTAGAGGATTTAGAGGGAAGATCTAACCCTAATTGCCACGTGCTTCCTCTACTTCATCTAGATCGATTTTCTCCTCTAGTCTAGTTCGGTGATGCTTAGGCGAAGCCCTCCCAGAATAGTTCCACCACCATCGCCGTCACGCCATCACGCTGCCAAAGAATTCATCTACCTCTTCGCCCCCTCTTACCGGATCAAGAAGGCGGAGATTGTCATCGAGTTGTACGTGTGCCGGGGGCGGAGGTGTCGTCCGTTCGGCGCTAGATCGGAAGGACTGTGATCAAGATTGTGAGACGATTCATGATTGGATCGTGGGACGGATCATGATGGGATCGCGGGACAGATCGTGATTGGATCGCGAGATGGATCGTGATAGGATCGCGGGACGCTTGGCGATTTAGATCGCGAAGACGTTCGACTACATCAACCGTGTTTCTTAACGCTTCGCACTTGGCGATCTACAAGGGTATGCAGATCCACTCTCCCCCTCGTAGATGCTCATCACCATGGATAGATCTTGCGCGTGTGTAGGAATTTTTTGTTTACCATGCAACGTTCCCTAATAGTCCGAGGGCGCACCGTGGTGACATGAGGAGTGGGCGACGTTTGCGAGCGGCGTGCGTGCGTGGGGATCGTGGGGAGGAGTGCAGGAGGTTAGAGGAAGACCCGATAAGTGGGGTCCGCCCGTCGGTGTATCAGCACGAGGGAGAGAGAAGAGAGGGTGCCCCCGACTGACTGGGTTGTTGCTGGGCCGGGGTTAGGTTAGGTCCAGGTTGGCTTTTTCTTGTTCTTTTGTTTCCTTTCTGTTTATCGGTTTTCTTTTTTCTTTTTCAGTTTCTTTCTAAATTCAATTTGAATTTTGAATTTCTTTGAACAATAATGTTTTCCAAATTCCAATTTGAATATTTATAAAATGTTTCACATTTCTCTTGGCATTTTGGGTTAGGTTAGGTCTAGGTTTCCACTAGTTGCATTGGGGTTTCAATGCCCCAATCAAATAACAAGCAAATTCACTAGCAATCAATCAATTAAATGGGTTTTTGTTTGAAAAACATTGTTTCCCCACGAAATTTTAACGTACCAGATTTTGGAAAACTCCGGAATGTGACAGCTCCCCTCGCGGCAGCCATAATTGAGGGAGACCATTGGTGTTGACGGACCTCCACCCGATCTACTCCATCTGGTCGGCAACGAACTCAGCGTGCTACCCATGGAAACGTAGCCACTATGTGGATTTGGAGTGGTCAAAGGAAAGCTTGGGGAGGGGAGCGGGATGAGGATGATTGGGGCGCGGCGGTGGCATGTCCAGGTTCACCATTAGCGAGCGAGAGAATGAATGGTCGCCCGTCTCGACGACCGTCCATGTCGGCTCACCCCTACTCTCTCACGACGATGGATCAGTCGACCTCTCTTGCTATACCTGACCATACCTCAGGCCGGGCCGGATCGAAAAAAGCCCGACGCTAAAAACCTAGGCCCAAACCCGGCCCGGCCCGACCGTCAGGCCTAATATTTGGGCCCAAGCCCGAAAAAACCCGACCCGGCCGTCGGGCCTAATATTTGGTCCAACCTCGGCCCAGCCCGATGTAAGCGTAAATTGCAGTTTTATCGGGCCGGGCCCGGTCCGACCCGACCACCGGGCTCAATTTCTAGGCCCGAACCCGGCCCGTGGGCAAGGTCGGGTCAGGCTTTTTCGGATCGGGCTGCCCATGGGCAGGGCTATCTCTCGCTAACACTTGTGGACTGTGATTCGGTTAACTAGCTGGGCCAAGCAAAAGCCCCCGATACCTAGAGGCCTTCGTTTATGTGAAGCAATAGCCCACATGACATTTGGGACCAGATTACACATAATGCGGAACAAAATGTTTGTCAAAGAAAATGGCCAAAAAAGTAAAAAAAAATGGCCGAAACCACAAATGGCCGAGATATTGGTTTAGGCTCAGTTTTAGCGTCCTGAATTTCATTTCGTGTGCTTGACATGCATCCAAACGCACAGTAAAGAGAAAACAAAATCATATAAGAGCACCTAGATCAGCAGATAGCCCCCCCGCTTTCGATAAAGCCCTGCGACGGTCCGAGGGCGTCGACCGCTACCCCGTCTCTCTCTTTCTCTCCGATGGCGTCCCTCGCCGCCTTTCACCCTAACCTCCCCCACGCCTACGGCCACCCCTGCCATCCCAACCCCACCAGCGGCCTCCTCCGTCTCCTGCCTTCACGCCGCCGCCATCGTGCCCCTCGCCGGCGGGGGCTAGGCCTCGCCGTCTCCGCCTGCGCCTCCTCCGCCGCGTCACCCTCTTTCGCCGGGCGAGGCGATCGCTCCGAAGCAGCCTCTTCGCTCGAGCGTTGCCTCGCGGCGTCCGCTCCCAGCGCTGCGGCACCCGCGGCTGCGCCTCCCCGCGTACCGCCGGCGATGAAGGGCGGGAAGCAGTACGGCGCGTTCGGCGCCGTCACGCTCGAGAAGGCCAAGCTTGACCTATCCCAGCGCAAGAAGAAAATCATGCCCGAGGTAGCCAATCCTGTTATTTCTAGTCGATTAAAACTGCAAAAACAAGTGAATTTATGAGATATGTTAGGGATTTTCTGAGAGGTATGTTGTCCTTGCCACTCCTTATTGAGTAACATGGCACTTATATATGAATCAAGTAGGAACCCGCTCTGAAATCAGATGGCTGTACAAGTGGATGGGGATACCAAAATAATGGATAAGGCATGTTGGTGCGGAGAACCTTGTGTTTTTGTGTTGAGTAGTGGTATATATTATTTGTGATGGTTAGTAAGTATAAGTAGTACTCCTTTTCCATCCTTGTAACTTAAGATTGGCCTGTACAATCCCTTCATCACCTGAGCTAGCACATTAATGAAATACCAAAATCAGGAGAACACAATAAGTTTGTGCTGTTTGAGATTGAAACAACAAAAACTAACTGATAAATGTTGTTTGTGCATTCTACTTTAGATGCATGATGTTTAATGTACACGCCAAAGGTTCAAACATCAATACTTAGGGATCCATTGTCTATTTATCATGAGCTATGACTTATACACAATTTTTAGTTGGTGTATTGAAATATACATATATTAATTAAACATATGGGACTAGTTTAATTACAAAGTTCTCCTTACTTTTACCATCCATCATGTGCTTCTTCGGACATTGCAGCTGGCGACAGGTGGCGGTGGTGGAGATATTGGGAAGAGAATTGGCCATGGTGGTGGTGATGGTGGGGATGATGATGGAGATGACGACGATTACTTTGATGATTTTGATGATGGAGAGGAAGAAGATGGAGGACTATTCAGGAGGCGAATTGTTATACAGGAGGTAAAATTTCTGATATTTTCTATTCAGAGAAGCAGCATCTGAATCCTGACAAAGATTGGGCTTGTGTGTTGATTACTGCTTGTTCTATTGCAGCTTTTTAATAAAGAGTTTATAGATGCTGTAATGCAAGAGTGGTGCAAAACGATGATTAGTTTACCTGCTGGTCTCCGTCAGGCTTATGAGATGGTAGATGTTTGTCTTGCTCATTCTCATTGCATACTTTGGAATGGTTTGAACAGTAGACTAAATGTGATAGATCAATCTAGGGTTTGGTAAGTTCTGCTCAGATGGTGCGATTCTTGTCAGTGTTTTCAAGACCTACGCACACTAGGTCTTTTTCAAGAGCTCTACCTGGGTGGCTATCCCGAGGTCTTGTTGGAAGGTAACACCTGAATCATTTGCAAACTTTCTTCAGGCATTTTGTAAGCTGGTTGCATAGATATTTGATATATGAAGTTTGGATGCTAGGCATGTTTTCCTAATGTTGCAGCTTTGTGTCCTTTGTACAACTTGTGTTTACATTTTGTCCGTACTTATGTTATTTCTCCATTCTATATCTATGAAAATTAAAGGGCAGCGCTAGCCGCTAGGCGCCCGTCGACCGGCCAGTGGCCTCGGTCGGTGACCCTGCGCGACGTACGATTGGCCCAGACGCAGCCGTTGGATCTGCGCGCCCTCATCCCCTTGGGTCCTGCGTGTCGTATGATTGGCCCAGACGCAGCCGTTGGATCTGTGCATCCTCATCCCGTTGGGTCAACCCACGCGAGAAAAAAAATCCCCTGCCTAGGCGAGGAAAAAGACTCCGTGTGCGTGCGCTCCCGGCGAGGCAAGACAGCACCGCCACGTGTCGCGCTCGCCGCAGCATCCCCGAGTCGTCGTCCCTGGCGAGGCGAGGCAGCACCAATATGCGTCGCCGTCGACTCGCAGCTTTCCCTGTCGCCGCCAGTTGCCATCGTAGCAAAACAGCTTGCCGGTTGAAGCTTTGCGGTTGCCGGTTGTAGCATCATGTCTGGCAGTTGAAGCGTTGTCGTCTTCTGCTCGCAGTGCGTCCCGTCGCAGGTTCCAGCATCGTTGGCAACAGGTTGTAGCATCCTGCGTTCACCATTGCAGCTATCCCAAGCGACGGTTCCCAGCTCGCAGCGGTCGAGGTTGCAACATCCCGCTGTCACGAGTTCCCCAGCTCGCCTCAATCACCATTGCGCCGGTTGAAGCTTTTTCCGTCACCGGTTGTAGCTTTCTCTGCCGCCGGTTGCAGTTTTTTGCGGTTGTGCAGTGGCCGGCCAGCCTTTTCTCTCGCTGGGTGTAGCTTTCTAGGCCGCTGGTTGTAGCATTTGATACTGCCAGCTGCAGCTTTTCTGCACGACGGCCGCAGACCCCCCCCCCCCCCCCCCGCGCGTCTCTGGTTCCAGTAGCATTTGGTGCTGCTGGTTGCAGCTCTGGTGCGCGCCGATTGCAGCCCTCGCTTTCTCTGGCTTCAGCAAAAAAAGGGTGCTGGCCGTAGCTTGTTGCTGCTCCACCTCGTGCCGGTCGCAGCTCCACCGTAGCCGGTTGCAGCACCCCGTGCAGCACGTCGGTGCCGCGCAGCTTCGCTGGGCCACGCTGCAGCTCCGATGCACGCCGGGGAGCGTGGGAATTGACGGCGGGAGGATCCTGCAACGCCGTGCCGCACAGGGAGGTGCTCGCGGTGGCTGGGGCTGTCGACAGCAGCGAGCCATCGAGTGTGGTGGTGAGGAGGGGCTGTTGATGTGTGGAGAGAGAGGGAGAGAGACGCGAGGCTTCGCCGGTCATCTCTCTCTCTCTCTCTCTCAGAGGCGACCGGCGCAAGGCTTCGCCGGTCATCCGGCTCAAAACAAAAGAACATATCAAGCAGAACATTGAAGCAATAGTTAGTACATCTGCAGTGAACGTAGAGCTGTAGTCTGCATTAGAATGCAAGATCTACTTATTAATTAATATGCATCCTTCCAAGCTGCATCATGTATTACTGAACTAAACAATAACTGCTTACATATGATGGGTGACTTGGTTTCGAACCTTGAAATTCATTACTACATCAGTGCTAGTATCACCAGTTGTAGTTATTATGTTTTCTCTGTAATGCAGAACACTTGCAGATCCTTCATTCCCACATAAGATGGCTTTTGAGTTCTTGGCTACTTTTGCCTCATCTGTTTGGTGGGAGATGAATATTCGTAAGGAGAGGTATGTTCTACCTTATCTGATGTTTAATAGGTCAATATTTACTACTTCATCTAAACCATGTTACACCTTCAAGTAATCAGGTTTGAACAAGAATGGGATTTGGCTGTTGTCAATGCTTTGACTGCATCATGTTGCAACCTTGTGGTTCTGGGGCTTCTGGCACCATGCCGTTCATATGGGAGCACATCCCGATTTGACTTCCAAAATGCCATTGAGAAACTTCCTAACAACATATTTGAGAAGAGTTATCCTCTGAGAGAGTTTGATCTACAGAAACGAATTAGTGCATTCCTTTACAAGGCTGCTGAGCTTAGCCTGGTTGGGGTAGTTGCTGGATCTATTCAGGGTGGTCTGTCGAAAGCCCTATCCGCAAGGAAGGATAGCAGGTTGGCTAGGTCATTAACAGTTTCTTACTCCATAAAGCTTTCTTATGGTGGTTCTCTAATCCATTCATGGAAAACTTCTGTCAATCCCTTGGTAGGTTATCGGTGACCCTTCCTAATGTCAGCACCAATGCTCTTGGTTATGGAGCTTTTCTAGGACTATATGCAAACTTGAGATATCAATTATTGTGTGGACTAGATCAATATACGATCAAGCGCTTTGATGTTCTTGGCATGGCAATCTTCATTGGTACAACACTAAGGTAAATCTCTATTGACCTATTGTTTTAGTGCATTAGTTTTACATGGAACATGTCACAGGCAAATGACTTCCTGTTGTTCAATATGTATAACAGCAATGTCAGTTATACTCTCTCTGTTTCACCATAGCATGCATACTAGGGAGCACACAATTTGAATACCATGCGACGGGATTGCACGTTACTTCAATTTTCTGCTTACTGGATATGTAAACTGCAGATATATTATGAAACAGATTTGTTAGCTGACTGCCCAGGTTAATCTATTGACAATACATGCCATACTAGTATATTACTCTTCTCATAATTTTTATGTTGTTGAGACATGCTGAGAGTATGAGCTAAATCCCGTGTTTTTCTTTTCCTTTACCTCTCTCTAGATTGATGCTTGGCTTCCATTGTTTGATCTCACTGTTGGTGCTGGATACTAGTTTACTTATTGACACTAATAAGCTATATCTGCAGATCTGCTTGCAACTCCCGCCCCTTATCTATGTTCGCTTGATGAGTCAGTGATAAACAGAGGTTTTATTGATATTCTTTTAACATTCTTACCTTGGAATGTGAAAGTAGAGAGAAACCAAGCATTTGGTACTGGATCTAAACAACTAGTCAAACATATAGATAGATCAGCTTATGTCTAAATACCCTTTCCTCGCTTGACTAAGCTGCTCCTAGACGTTTTGTATGGTTGTGGAAGGGAAGAAAGGGCAGCGCTGGGCCCTAGGAGGGAAGATGCGAACAAGAAAAATGAGCTGCATGGAGGTTTGAAGTCCTGTGAGATCATGGTGGTGCTGAGCTCCGGGAAGTCTCAGCGTCGAGTTGGGAGCATGAAGTCCCTCTGATTCGGCCTATTGACAACAAAGCCCAATGAGGCCCACTAAGAAACCCATCTCTGCACCCCTCTCTCTTTCTCTCTCTCTCTGGATCCCTCTTTCCTTCGTCCTCTGTTTCATGCAGCAACAGCGGCAGCGCATGCTGCTCCTTCCCTTCCCCGCATCCCTCTCCTCTCCTCTCCTGCTGCCCCTGCCAGAGGGCCTCACTGGACGCACCATTGCCAATGGCCAAAGCGGGGCGGTTGGCCTCTCCCAGCGCCTAAGTGAGCGCCTTTATGCCGCCTAATTTTTCCATACACGGTCAATATGTCATTCGTGGATAAGATAAGAACCAAACAATTTGTATTGTCAATGCATTACATAACATGGGTTTCCCAGAGTTTTAATCTAAAAAGCACGGATACGGGGACACGGACACGGCGACACGCATACGGGGACACGGGATACGGCATTTTCTAAAAACAGCCCATCGGGGAGACGGCAAGTATATATAAAAATAAAAATAAATATATCATGTAATATAGAGTTAAACACATAAAAAAGAGAAAGAGACACTGTCTCATTTGTTGTCTGACTGTATGTTGCCTCCCTCACTCTCACCCACTGATGATTGGCCACCAGCAGGGCCGCCGCTCCCAGATCCCTAACATGAAGCACCAAGCAATAGCATTCAATTAGGCAATAAGCAAGCAGCAGCACATAAACACAAAGGACAGCAGCTAGCGAGCAGCAACAGCAAGGGCATGAAGCACCAACCATTCAATCAACAGCAACAGCAACAGCATCAATAAGCAATCAGCAGCAGCAGCACATGAACAACATAGGTAAGCACTTGGCGGGCAGCAACAGCAAGGGCAGGCATGGCTGACAGGGGAAGCAAGCAGCATGCCAGCAACTCAACCATAAATAGAAGCAAAATAGATGAAAGAGGTCTAGGTTACCTGCTCCAGCTTGGTTGCCGTTGGGAGGAGACGCTGCTGCATTTGGGGAACGGCGTCGTTCAGATCCAGGTACCGGCGGTGACTCCATACGTCAACGGCGGAGGCGGCGAGTCCTAGAGGTGGCGACGGCGACAACTCTAGGAGGTGGCGACAGCGACTGCAGGAGGTGGCGGCGGCGGCGATGGCGACTGCAGGAGGTGGCGACGGCGGCGGCGGCGGCGAGTCCACAAGGTGGGAAAGGGGAACCCTATTTTGTGGCACTGGTCGAGGAGGTCTCTTCTTCTGTGCGCCCATGGATGCGATCTGAAAAAAAGGGCCGGGCCGAGCCGTAGTTGGGCCGAGCCGAGTCCCCAACGTGTCCCCCAGCGTGTACCATCCGTGTCGGGCCTTTTTTTCTTTTATTTTAAATCGTAATACGGGGAATACGGTGGGACACGCGATTCCAGCCGTGTCACCGTGTCCAGCCGTGTCAGCATGGGGATTCGGCAACATTGGCCGTGTCCATGCTTTCGAGGTTTTAATGCAAAGCCACTGGCTGTTTCCTGCCATTTAACATTCAAGAAAAGGGAAGCACTGGCCTGTTTGTTTATTTGAACTGGCGTGTTACTGTTTTTCGACCAGGTACCTGAAAAACTCTCAACCTATAATTATCAGTTACCACGTTCCAAAAAGCATATCTAATCCATAAATATGAATTCATACATCCTTAGCTTGCTTTGCTACACAGTAACTGCTGGATTTGACCTTTCTATCCTTGATCTAGTGTGCCTAATTGTCTAGGTTTTGGTTTCGTTTCAGTTAAGTTTCATGCACCAACCAGTAGAACCAAAAATCTGAAGACCAACCAACTGGTTCTTGAAACTTAATATGGTTCAGAGCCAAGAGGTCGTGGGTTCAAGTCTCGGCGTTGGCCATGTAAATAAGAAAATTGTTTTTCCCTCCTTCCGTCCACGGTTAGGCCAATCTTCTCACATCAATTGGGACTGTTGGTTCTACTGGGTGGTGCATGAAACTTTGATAATTTCAATGGTCCTTCAACATCTAGACATTGTTAAGCATTGAACAATCCTGTTAGGAAAACTGAAAAAGTCAGCTTTACCGAGTTTCCTGGTAGCTATCGTCTGAGATTTCTTAAAAACTCAAATTTGAAACTTGTTTGACAGAAATAAAAATAAAATAAAGCACAACAACCTTACAACTCTTCTAGGTTATAACCATGCCGATTAAGCATTACTGCAATAACTTGGGAGCACCTATGCTCCCTCAACTTGAAATCCAATGGCTGCTGCTCTTCTTCCTCCAGAAGCGGCACTGTTCTTCTTCCTCACGCTTCCTCCCTTGGGCGTTGTCCTGGCTTGCCCTTGCCAGCGACGTTGTGGCCGGTCCCGGCTCACCCTTGCTGGCAATGCCACACAGCGTCCCCGGCTCAATCCTGCCTCCATCTAATCCGTGCAGCATCAGTACGAAAAGCCCCCAACCTGCACAAACCACTATAATTTAGGTCTTGCAATCTGCAGTGCTATTTGAAATTTTCCACTGATCGGTAGAATCTTTGACCCAAATGAAAAACCGGTTTTCGCTGGTTATGGACCAAGATTGTTCTCCCTGTTTTCTAACTGCCCCCAATATATATTTTTGAAATCTCAGACTGCACGGCAAAAACACCATAGCATTTCAGTTTATTCCTTCCGGCAGTACAAGAGGTAAATACAAAGGCAAGAGGCCCAATAAAAAGGAAAGAAAAGTCTACTTACAACATGTACAAAAGGTCAGAGAGAAACTCCTTTAAGAGGTATAAGTTGGATACCCATCTCCATCTGAGAAGTTTATCTTCGTATCTAGCCTTAATCCTGTGTTCCAATAATGAAATATCATGGATGAAGCCAGCTCTCCATCTACCAAAAGTAGGTCTTCCATTTCTGAAAACTTTCTTATTTCTAGTGTTCCAAATATTCCACCATGCAGTAAACACCACCTCAGCAAAGAATGGCTTGGCAAAGTCTTTCCTGGCCTTGACAGCAATATTAGTCATATCATTTCCAGCATGCCAGTAAATTTGCAGATAATTCCAAATTCTGATACTAAAATTAGACTGAGAGAAAAGATGGTTCCTGTCCTCCCTAGAATGCGTAGGGCAAAGAATACAATCATGTCCATCAGTTATATTCCAGTGCCTCTTCTCCAGCATATCCTTGGTGTTCAGCCTATCCATGATTAACATCCAGGCAAAAACCTTTACCTTTAAAGTGCAGCAACTTTTCCAAATCCACATCAGAAGTGGATTAGGAGTAATTGGAGCGGATTATCTCATAATACCTCTTAGCTTTATATGACTTGTCCGAATTCCTCCAGCTCCAAATATCATTTTTGTTCTGATCACTGTTAAAATTTGCCAAAAGGCCCTCAATTGTCTGCAATTCCTGGAATACATTATTATCAGACAAAGGCAGGTGGAAAAAGGTGGATAAATCAGAGCATTGCAACACCTCCTAAACAGTTCATAAAGGGTCCTTAGCAAAAGAGAAAAACCTTTGATAACCTTGTTGCAGAGGAACCACAGGTTTAGAGAGCTGCCAAAAATCTGTGTCCTCCTATTACGTTCCTGTAGGAATCCACCAGACCTAAAATATCCTTCCACCAAAAGGAGCCACATGCCATAGTTGCATGAGGTACCCTACCATCACAGTATGAATTCCAAATAAGTTGAACCCAAGGTATATCTTCCTTCGTTATAGAATTTGTTTTCATGTTTCAATAGTAGGGCATCATTTTGAAAAGCCCGATTTAAAATTCCCAGACCACCCTTCTTTTTAGGTCTACAAATCAACAAATCCCAGGCAGCCAAAGAGGGTGCAGATTCCTGTTTATTTTTCTTCCAAAAACATTACCTCTGAATTCTCTGCAACTGTTTAAGGATCCCAGGTGGAATTTTCAAACTGCACATAAAGAAGATTTAGCAGAGTTAAGCAGTTGCAACCTCCTCCCCCCCCCCCCCCCCCACACCCCCCCACCCCCCTGAGCAAGGAAGGAGGAGCTAGCTGTGAGTCTTCTCTCCATACAGTCTACCAGTGGCAAAATGTCCACAATTCTTGGTCTGGTAGTACCTACTCGAAGACCCAAGTAAGTAAAGGGCATCTTCCCCAGATTACAAGCAAACACTACAGTCAGCCTAGCAGCCTAGTTAATTGGCAATTAGGAAGATTTATGATAGCTGACCTCCAATCCAGTGGAACTAGGAAAAATGGGCAGCCTATCCTTGAGAGCTAACAGCTGAGAACCCACAGGCATACTCAACAGCGTGTCATCTGCATATTGGATGATTGGAAAATCCCTATCATGGGAAGGAATGGGTAATTGCAGCCCCCCCCCCCTCGGTGACACATATCATTTACTATCAGCTGGCAAAACAAAGAGAAGAGGGGACAGAGGATCTCCCTGCCTGAACCCCCTTCTACATTGGAAATGTTTACCAGGAACCAGATAGCAACTCCTGGACCCAAGAATTCCACTTATTATCAAAACCCTTAGCCCTAAGTATCTCCAAAATTATCCCATGCTCCACTGTGTCAAAAGCCTTCTCAAAGTCGAATCTTACAGTTGTTAGGAAAACGTGAGGAAGAGAATGACCGAACAGTTTTCTGTATTGAGGAGGAGAGAGAGATATACAAGGTTACATGGGCCTGGGCCTCACTCTAGACTATGGGCCTGGGCCTGTACAAGACAAACACAACATATATACTTAACACCGCCCCTTCAAACTTAAGGTGGGTCAGGAGCATCTGATACACCAAGTTTGAGAGTGTGAAACCTATGCTGATCTCTAGTTTGTGCCTTGGTGAAGAAATCTGCGACTTGAAGCTCTGATGGGACATATTGTAGCTTGACAGTGGATTGTTGATAATGAGATCGAGTGAAAAAGGCATCCACACCAATGTGTTTGGTCAACTCATGCTTGACAGGATCATTAGCAATCTGAATAGCAGCAGTGCTGTCACAAAGAAGAGGTGTTGGTGTATGACATAAGACACCAAGATCATCCAATAGCCAGCGAAGCCATACAATCTCTGCTGTAGTAGTAGAGAGAGCCCTAAGCTCTGCCTCGGTGCTGGAGCGAGACACAGCAGTTTGCTTCTTTGATTTCCATGCAATGAGAGATGTACCAAGAAATATGCCATAGCCAGTGACCGAGCGACGATCAATAGGATCACTCGCCCAAGTGGAATCAGAGTAAGCATGAAGCTGGAGCTGACTGGAATTAGCATAGAACAAGCGGCGAGATGTAGTTCCCCTTAAATACCTAAGGACTCGGAATAGGTGACCATGATGAACTGAGGTGGGAGCACAGACAAATTGACTGAGAATATGGACTGCATGTGCGATGTCAGGTCTGGTCACTGTGAGGTACACTAGATTGCCGACAATGTGACGATAGCGAGAGGGATCCTCAAGAGGAGTGCAATCAGTAGGACGCAACTGCAGATGAAGCTCCATAGGTGTAGCAGCAATGCGCGTGTCAGTGAGACCTGAGCGAAGAATCAAATCCTGAGTGTACTTTTGCTGGGAGATATAGTAACCATCATTGGTGTGCTCGACCTCAATCCCGAGAAAATAGCCGAGAGACCCCAAATCTGACATCTTGAATTGTTCACTCAAATTTTTTCTTAACAAAATCAATATACCCAACATCATCTCCAGTGATCAACATGTCATCTACATAAAGTAGAAGCAATGTACGGCCATGCTCAGATGTATGAATGAAGAGTGCAGGGTCATGTTCACTAGGAGAAAAACCGGCAGCTTGAATCACAGAACTGAACCGCTCAAACCAGGCACGAGGGGCTTGCTTAAGCCCATAAAGAGCCTTTCGAAGACGACAAACATGACCTGATGGAACCTTGATACCTGGAGGTGGCTGCATATAAACTTCCTCATGTAAATCACCATGAAGGAAGGCATTCTTCACATCCATGTGGGAAATTTTCCATGACCGAGTAGCAGCCACAGCAATTAGAGTTCGAACTGAAGTCATGTGAGCAACAGGAGCAAACGTCTCATCATAATCTTTCCCATGAGACTGCTGAAAACCTCTTGCAACAAGGCGAGCCTTGTAGCGTTCCACAGAACCATTTGACTTGGTTTTAACCTTATACACCCATTTGCAAGTGATAGGGACTGAACGAGGAGGTAATGGTACCAAATCCCATGTACCAGTACGCTCTAAGGCTGCAAGCTCCTCAGACATAGCCAGTTGCCACTCAGGTGACACAACTGCCTCCTGATAGGTACTAGGCTCAGAAACAGCCCCTGCATATAAGTCCTTTTTGCATTGCGTTGCTAGAGAAGAGCCGTCAGTGCAAGGATCAGTAGTACTGGCTGGAGGAGTAGAAGACAAAGGCATAGATGACTGCGTGTCACATGGAACTTTAGAACGACGAGTGTAATGGAAAGTACTGGCCGGAGGAGTAGAATAACGACGAGTGTAATGGAAAGGAAGACTATCTAGAGGTGGAGCTAGTGGAAGAGAGAAAGGAGCTGGTGAGGAAGGAGATGAAACATGTGGTGGAGATGGTTCTGATGTTAGGACAGAGGAAGGTTGTTCAGCTATGGACTCATCTAAAAAGATAGGTGGAAGTGAAAGAAACGAGGTAGACTCTAAAGAAGTTGAGGATGATGGTTTAGTGGAAGGGGAATAGAAGAAGGGTTGATCCTCAACAAAAGTGACATCGCGAGAAAAGCGAATGCGGCGAGCAAAAGAATCATAGCAACGGTAGCCCTTATGTTCAAGACTATATCCAAGGAAGACACACTGAGCAGACTGAGCAGTCAACTTGGTACGCTCACGAGGTGCTAAAAGAACATAACAAGTACAACCAAAGACACGGAGGTGGTCATACGTGGGAGGAGAACCAAACAAAACCTCACCAGGACACTTGCCCTCAAGGCAAGTAGAATGTTGGAGATTGATAAGATAAACAGCAGTTGAGATAGCTTCACCCCAAAAATGAGTGGGGACAAAGGAAGAAATCAGAAGGGTACGAGCTGTCTCAACAATATGGCGATGCTTACGCTCAGCAACGCCATTCTGAGCATGGGCACCAGGGCATGAAAGCTGAGGGAGAGTACCCTCAGATGAGAGAAACTCGCGAAAAGCAGTAGATAGATACTCCCCCCCGGAGTCGGAATGAAAAACACGAACAGCACTGGAAAACTGAGTATGGACCATATGTACAAAAGCCTTATATATAGAAAACAACTCAGAACGATGCTTCATAAAATAGACCCAAGTATGTCGAGAGTGATCATCAACAAATATGACATAATGTTTGTGGCCACCTTTCGAAACAAAGGGGGAAGGACCCCATACATCAGAGTGCACTAAATCAAAAGGATGACTAGAATGAGTAGTGCTGGAAGAGTATGGAAGCTGTATTTGTTTCCCTAGCTTACAACCCTTACAGTGAAAACCAGCATCTATGGAAACATGACCCAAAACACCTTGTCGAACAAGGGTAGATAAACGAGAACCACACAAGTGACCTAAGCGATGGTGCCACTGGGCAAAAGAAAACGACGAAGTGGATCTTGATGTTAATGCAGCCATCCGGAACGCGGATGTGGTGGAAGCTGAAGGAAGGTGTAAGGTGTCAAGGATGTAGAGGGATGTGGATCCTCTACGGCGATGGCCAGTTCCAATGACCCTCTTGCTCTGACGGTCCTGCACATAACAAAATGAGTCATCAAAACCAACAAAGTAGTTCATATCAGCAAGCTGGCCAACAGACATAAGATTCATGGACAGCTCTGGAGCAAAGGAGATGGCAGGAACAGAAAACTTGGATGTGCAAAGAGAACCCTGATGAGTAATAGAACAAGGTGTACCATCAGCAGTCTGAACAGAGGCACCACCCCGCACTGGCTGGCAAGACACAAGCTGAGAGCGATCAGAGGTCACATGGAAAGAAGCTCCAGAGTCCAGAACCCAAGGCTGGGTTGCAGCAACAGCGGGCTGAGAGAGAACAGATGCAGAAGCACCCCTCGCTTGCTGCTGATAAGGAGCTTGGGGTGCACGACGCTGCTGATTGAGGGCCCGTCTAGCCTGAAACTCAGCTAACAGCTCTGGATGAAGCTTGAAACAACCATCTCTGTGGTGTCCTGCCTTCTTGCAGAACGAGCAGACGACAGCTGAAGGTGTGGCCTTGGAGGCACCTCCAGAACACTAGTGTGTAGAGTCTGCGCAGAAGTAGCCCCAAGAGAACGGAGACGAGTCTCCTCAGCGATCAAGCTAGCAAGTGCCTCTGTCAAGGTGGGAGGAGTCATACGACCAAGCAATTGAGTGCGAATGTTCTCAAAGTCTGGCTTGAGACCCATCACAAACTGAAACATGAGAGTCTGATGGTCATACTTTTCCTTCGCTGCACATGACTCACAACCAGAATTACCCTTTGGAACCATGGAACCTAGCTGCCCAGTGATGCGAGTGAAAGCTCCATAGTACTCTTCTATGGACATGTCTTCTGGCTGCCGAGTGTTGTGTAAATTCTGCAACAAGGAGAAATGAAGTGCACTGCTGGGCTGAAGGTAGCGCTGCTGAAAGTACTTCCATATCTCTTTAGCTGAAGTGTGATGCTCAAGACTCATTCGGAGTGAGGGTTCAACACCCAGAATTAAAACTCCCATCACACGATCATCGATCTTTTGCCAAGACTTCCTTGCTGCATCATCATTTGGACTAGGTGGATCATCTGTCAGATGAGAAACAAAACCAGCCGTCCTCAAGACAGTCCGGGCAGAAAATGCCCATTCCCTGTAGTTTGAACCATCAAGCTTGATATCTATGATCAAAGAACCAAATCCGAAATCATTTCTTGCCATAGTGGTGAGCGGCCAGCAGCTGGAAACACCCAATCTGATAGCAGCTGCAGGCAGCAACAAGAAAAGAGCAGCAGACAGCCACAAACAGGAGCTGGATCTCACTGGATAGAAGGAGGATCTTGCTGGATAGAAGGGGGAACGCCTGGAGCTTGAGAGTAGCTGTGAGGACACACAGAGGAGCTGCTGGAGAGCAGCTCCTACAGGTTGATGACGAAGATGGGATGGGGCAGCGATGTGGACGTCTCCTCACCAGACAGATCCGCCTGAATCACCTCACCGGCGGCGATTTCATGGGTGGCGGCTGGAAGAGGGACTAGGGTTTGGTCCTGGTCTGATACCATGTTAGGAAAACGTGAGGAAGAGAATGACCGAACAGTTTTCTGTATTGAGGAGGAGAGAGAGATATACAAGGTTACATGGGCCTGGGCCTCATTCTAGACTATGGGCCTGGGCCTGTACAAGACAAACACAACATATATACTTAACAACAGTCACTATGGAACTGCCCCTAATATTTGTTGCATGTATTATCACTGTGACGTTTGTTTAATTGCATGAGCCACTGGACATTATTTGGAATTTGTTGGGTTTCAAAGCTTTCAAATCTGATTAAAGCATACATTTTAGCTTGTGACAGTGTACTTTACTACTCCCTCCGTTCCTAAATATAAGTCCTTTTAGAGGTTTCACTAGGAGACTATATACGGATGTATATAGACATGGTTTAGAGTGTAGATTCATTCATTTTGCTCCGTATGTAGTCCCCTAGTGAAATCTCTAATAAGACTTATATTTAGGAACGGAGGGAGTAGTTGGCTGTTGGTTAGAGTTCATATGATGCGGCTTAGAGCATGAACTATGTGTGGCACTGGTGCCGATAACAAGGATTGACATGACACACCTTGTCTACGCTAGCAAAAATCTTTCAGTGTGTAGTACCTCTCTCAAAACCAGATGGGGACCCGCTGGCTAATAAAGAATGCCTAGTACTTCTTCCAAACCCAGAAGCATCACTACTGTCGAGCCAAGAAACTTTGATTTACTCAGAAAAGCTTGGTTCTGGTACTAGCCTGGGTACCAGTACCAGAAAATTCTAACTTGGTCAACCCCATGCAGTGGCTACTTAGCTTAGTTCTGAAACATAGACACACTGCTCATGCCCTTAGTAAACAACGAGTTGGTTATTTACGGAGTGTTGGTCATGGACTTTTCATCAGAAAAATAAAGAGAAGTTCTGTTTATTTTCAGATTAAAGAGTAGAATTTGTTGCATTTTTAATTCTATGTAGCTTAAGTGCTTTGATCTTCTTTGAACCGAATTTCTTATATTCGCTTTAATTCTAAAAGCTCCATTTTGTATACTTTCCTTGGCCACTCCATTCACTTACTCTATGTACTTTGAAATCTGTAACTGCTCTATGTAGTAGTATTTTATGGAGGCTACGTTCTACCATTAAACATGGTGCCATATGTATTGCAGATTGATGAATATTCAGATAGGTGAATCGTCAAGGCGCGCATGGCTTGGAGAGGAGGCTGATCCGCAGTACTCTGATCGATTGCTTAGGGCATACACCAGACCAGTGGAGGTTACTACTGCCGCGGATCAACAAGAGTCAAGGTGGTTTATATCCAAGGAGGCAGTTGTGTCAGGCCTTGGTCTTCTTGGCATCAAGCAGGGTGGGCCTGAGGCACAGCTGTCCAAGCCCCGGCGAAAGAGAGTTATCCGCAAGAAAGTTGCATCAGGTTGAAATTAGTGGATTTGCTTGCGGTGCTGGAACAATTTTGCTTCAGTTCCACTCCTACCGTACCGAGAGTCATACCAGGTGTGAGCAGTGAGGAAAGCCATCATTGGGAATCAGCGGCCAGTTTACCGGCCAAGGCATCGAAGGGGCCGTTTGCCATTTTGTATGTTTTGTTGATTTCTGATAATAATTGACATCTCAATTTCTGCAATTTTCTGAGCCAAATTAGCCACACTTAGGGTATAGGCTTGAGAATTGACATACTGTCGGTAATATGACAAAGGATATTTGCATGTACTTTTTGGACCAATCAGCTTTTAGTTTATGCCTGTAGCATGCCGGTGAGATGTAATAGCACTTGGTCCGGTTGCCTTTGTCTCAAAGAAAGAAAAAACTTGGTCGGGTTGCCTAGATGTCCATAAGGTCTGCAAAGCGGAGCGGTTCCGGTAGGTACTGGCAGATCCGTAGCTGTTCGTCTTCGTCTTAAGATTCGTTCAGCTTTTAATGAGATGCTTCAGTAGTCTTGCAGGCATGTGCTGTCCATTATCTCTTCTCTCTTTCAAACTAATTCATTTATTTATTAACCTTTGCCAACTTAAAATCATTCTTTTGATTTCAAATTATAGGAGGCCTTTAAAACAAGTCCATTATCTCTTCTCTCTTTGAAACCAATTCATCTATTTATTAACCTTTGCCAACTTAAAATAATTATTTTGATTTCAAATTATAAGAGACCTTTAAAACAAGATCGACCTTGATTTATTTTGAATGAGTTAAAAAGATCGATTTCACAATAACATATTTCACTCGTTTAAAAAAACAACTAATAATAATATATTTCACTCATTTTATAATAACATGTTTTGCTCATTTTAAAACAAATTTCACACATTTAAAACTGCTGATAGCGACGAGGAGCTGGGTGAGGGGGCTACCGTCTACCAGCGTGGTAGTTCGGGGCTCCCGCTCATGCCGGTGACCCGCGAGCAGAGGTGGTCGATTAAGCCAAATGGGGAGAAGTAAGTTAATTTACTCTTATTTAACCTTTTGCCTTCACGTTTTCTCAAATATCTAATGTTTTGGCTTTGATTTGTCATACTACAGGGGTTGGATTGTTGTCAAGGGTGTCCGCAAGCCCAACAGCGTCCTTGGTGTGCTTTGCCGTCAAAACTTTCCGGGGTTTGTTACATTGCCCGGTCGGGAGCGAGAGGTAGGAATGACCTGGGAGCACTACTTGGGTGCCCCGGCCCCGCCGGAGGTGGAGATCGACGATGTGTTGTGCCACACGAGGGCCGACATGGTGATCCGACAGTCCTGGGTAATTTCTCCTTTACACAATTATAAATCAACCATAGCTAGTTATTGTACTAATCGGTGTTGTCTCGTTTGCGGACCTACTACAGGTGTGAGGAGGACGCGGCAAAGGTTATCGATATCGAATGTCGCCGCCTACTTCAAAACTTTCGGCATGAGGTTCGGGTGCAGGCTGTTCGAGACTACTATGCCTCGCGGCGTATTAGGAAGGACAAGGCGAAGTGCCGCGATTATAAGATGGAGAAGGAGCATTACAGGAAGGTAATTACATATTATTAAGGCTTTGTAGTTAGTTTCCCTGATTTGGTTCTTACGCGCTCAAATTTCTCTTTATTAACTTAGGTGCCCCCAAGATGGTGTGTGGATAAGATGGATTGTTGGGAGGCCTTGGTGGATCAGTGGTGCTCCGAAACGTGGGAGGCCAGCCACAACAACGCCAAGGAGAGGCGTGGCAAAATGGTTGGTGTGCCACACCATCAAGGGAGCGTCAACTTAATCCAATCTGGCGAGAACTGGGTATGTGGTTTGCTTCATGCCTCATGCAATTCATTCTTAATGCTATCTTGAGCCCTTTACTAATACAATTTTCCTCTCTCTCTCTTTTAGGCGTATCACAATAAGACGGAGGTGCCACAGATGTACGACCTGTATGCGATGGCCCATACTGCCTCGTACAAGAAAGTCAAGGCATTCTCTGAGTCTGACCTCGAGCATTCAGAAAACTTCACCAACATCTCCTCCCACCACAAGCTCGTGAAGTACAGAGATCACGGGAAGGCGAGGAAAGGGGAGGACTTTAACCCGAGCGAGGGACCTATTGATCCAGAGCTGGTGATGATAGCTGGCAACGGGAGGCCCCATGGCTCGATCGCCATTGGAGACGGCCTTATACGTTATCCTAGCACTCTCCGGCAGATAAAGGCACGCCAGACGAGCTCCTGTCCTGAGATAACACCTCGTCCACGGCCAGTCGAGCTCGCCATCGAGGTTAGTTTAATGGACTCAACTATCTTTCCGCATTATGTTGTGCGTGGGAACCAATATGATTACAATGCTAACAATGAGTTCTGTTGCAGGCTGCTATTCTGAAAGAGAGAGATGCAATGCAGGCGGCTTTGGCGGAGAAGGATAAGGAGATGAAGGAGCTGGAGGAGAGGACGACTGCATTGCTGGAGGCGGAGAGGGCATGGAATGATGCGTCTAACAGGGCCATGTACGAGCTCTTCGTGGTGAGTTTCTTCTTCGTATTATTTCAAATCTTGCATTTTAATGTCCGTTTCATTAATAACTAAAAAGTTTGACTTGTCGAAACCAAATGTATAGTCTATGTGCGAGAAGACCGGCCAAGTCCCTTTGGCGATGCCAGTCATTAACATGGCGGGGACGGTGAGTTTCATTTCAATGCAGTGATCTTAAGAGTGTCATCATGCTAACGACACATTATCGTTTGGTGCAGAATATCTCCCAAAACGCATCGCACGACCCTTCTATAGCGGAGCCTTCTCCAGGGCAGCCTTCTCCAGGTGAAACAAGCCAGAGCCACCGTGCTTCACCGTCGTGATGACGATAATGGTATGTTTGGTGAGAAGAAGGAGAAGAAGAGAAGAAGAAGGAGAAGGAGGAAGAAGAAGGAGAAGAAGCTCCTTCTCCTTCTTCTCCTTCTCCTCCTCCTCCTCCTCCTCCTCCTTCTTCTTTTACTTCTCCTTCTTCTTCTCCTTCTCCTTCTTCCTCTCTTCCACCTAAATGACCTAATTAGCTTAGTTAGCTCCAAAATGGCCTATTTAATAAAAAATGACCTATACTTACCTAATTTTCCTCCAAAATGACATAATTAGCTCCAAAAAGGCATAACTAGCTAATTTAGCCCGAACAAGAGGACAAGAGGAGAATAAAGAGGAAAAATGAAAAGAAGGAAGAAGAAGAAGAAGAGAAGAAGAGAAGAAGGAGAAGGAGGAGGAAGAAGAAGGAGGAGAGAAGCTCCTTCTCCTTCTTCTCCTTCTTCTTGTCCTTCTTCTTTTCTTCTTCTTCTCCTGTTCTTTCTCCTTCTCCTTCTCCTTCTCCTTCTCCTTCTCCTTCTCCTTCTCCTCCTCCTCCTCCTCCTCCTCCTTCTTCTTTTTTTACTTCTCCTTCTTCTTCTCTTCTTGCTTCTTCTCTTTCTTCTTCTACGTAGCTTACACTCATCCAACAAAGACTAAATTGGCTAATTATCCTACAAAATGACATAATTAGCTTAGTTGGGTGAAAACATCATAAGAACCTTGGTTAGCTCATTAAAATGACTAATTTAGCTCGAAAATGAAATAATAAGCTCAAAATGGCATAAGAACCTTGGTTAGCTCATGAATATTATATACTTAGCTTGGCTTCCACCTAAATGACATAATTAGCCAATTTAGCTCCAAAATGCCTTAATAATCATAGTTGGCTCCAAAATGAAATATTGTACCCAAGTTAGCTCTAGAATGGCTTATACTTAGCTTGGCTTCCACCTAAATGACATAATTAGGCAATTTAGCTCCAAAATGCCTTAATAATCATAGTTGGCTCCAAAATGACATATTTTACCCAAGTTAGCTCTAGAATGTCCTATACTTAGCTTAGGCTTCCACCTAAATGACATAATTAGCTTAGTTAGCTCCAAAATGGCCTATTTAATAAAAAATGTCCTATACTTACCTAATTATCCTCCAAAATGACATAATTAGCTCCAAAAAGGCATAATTAGCTAATTTAGCCCGAACAAGAGGACAAGAGGAGAAGAAAGAGGAAAAATGAAAAGAAGGATGAAGAAGAAGAAGGAGAAGGAGGAAGAAGAAGGAGAAGAAGGAGAAGAAGGAAGAGAGAAGCTCCTTCTCCTTCTTCTTCTCGTTCTTCTTTTCTTCTTCTTCTCCTTCTTCTCCTCCTCCTCCTCCTCCTTCTTTTTCTTCTCCTTCTTCTTCTCTTCTTGCTTCTTGTCTTTCTTCTTCTACGTAGCTTATTTTCCCCAAAAAAAGACATAGTTAGCTAATTATCCTCCAAAATGACATAATTAGCTTAGTTAGTTAAACATCATAAGAACCTTGGTTAGCTCATTGAAATGACTAATTTAGATCCAAAATGACATAATAAGCTCAAAATGGATTAATAATCATAGTTCGCTACAAAATGACATATTTTATCCAAGTTAGCTCTAGAATGACCTATACTTAGCTAAGTTCTCTCCTAAATGACATAATAAGGCTATGTAGCTCCAAGATGACCTATTCCACCTAACTTAGCTATTAAATGGCCTATACTTAGCTAAGTTCTCCTCCGAAATAACCTATACTTCTCTTCTTCATCTAGTCTTCTTCTTCTAACTTTCTTATTTGCCATTTTGCAGATTACGTTCACTTCACGGGAAGCTTGGATTATATTGATGGAATGCTTGAATATGGTTTCTTCTACCATGGCTTCACGGAAGCTTTGATTGAAACTATTGTAGTATATGGATATATATGAAACTTTGTATGCATGGATGAAACTGGTGTAATATATGGTTTGGTACGGATGCAACTTGCATAGTATGTATGTATTATATATATCCTGATTATTTTAATATGGTTATGAGTACGGGAAAAAATTATTTTTGTCAAATATATATATATATCCCAATTATTGTGAAAATTGCTGGATATAATAGGAAGTAAAATAAAGGGGGGGGGGCTGTTTTGAGTCTTTGCCGTCCGCCCACCGACGGCAAAGGCCCTAGGGCAGACGGCAAAGGCTCAAAACAGCCTGGCTGAACCACGCTGGGAGCGCCCCTTTGCCGTCGGCCTAGAACACGGCTGACGGCAAAGGGGGGTGGGCTGATGGCAAAGGTGGCGGGAGAGAGAGGCTGTCAGTGCCCCTTTGCCGTCGGCCCACCCATGGCTGACGACAAAGGGGGTAGGGCAGACGGCAAAGGGGGTAGGGCAGACGGCAAACAGAAGGTGAGCCCAGCAACCTGCCGTTAGCACTTGACGGGAGCGTTTGCGGATCTGTCGTCCCATTTTTTTTGCCATCAGCACACCCATGGCAAAGATTCTTTGCCGTCCGCCTTACTAAAGCTGATGGCAAATAACCTCTTCACCGGATATTTTTTTGCCGTCTAGTTTGCTGTTAGCTGACGGACGACAAAGTCTTTGCCGTCCGGTATTCCCCCCTTTGCCGTCATCCATGGCAGACGGCAAAGTCTCAGATTCCTGTAGTGTATTTAGGCAAAATGCCCAGTCCTCTCCTGCCGAAGAGGTTACCAGGGTGTCCGGAGACACCCGAAATTCCCGAGCTACAACTCATGCACCTCCTGCTACAGAAGGCCCCATGGCCAATCTAGCACCTGCCGATTCTGGTGATGGTGTATCCGTTACCAAATCGGAGGTGAGGAGCGCCATGAATCACCGACAACGGTGGGAGGCCATGCGGCATCTAGTATTCTCCGAACAAGAATTCGGTGCCCTACACTCAGCGGATGCACATATTGGAGCTGCGCGAGCCGGGTTCGGCGAGGCTATGAAGTTGATATTAGCCAGGATGCAGGTAAGTGGTCGACTTTTACAGAGTCTGAATACTGATGTAAACCCAGTAGCCCTCGAGCCGTAATTTGATTCGGAACAAACGAATTAAGGATCTCTGCGATGTTTGACTGTTGATGCAAGCTTCAAAGCAACATGCCAAGCAATTGGCCAAGGAGCTGGAGGACAGCCGCACAGAAGTGCAATCTATGAAGGCCGAACAAGTGTGAGTGAAGAGCTTCACCCGAGAGGCCCATGGTGAGTGTACCTTTACTGCTAATCTGAATGTATTATTGTGCCTGACGCGCGGATTCCATGTAGCAGCCGAATCAATAGGGCACATGCAAAGGCAGTTGGAGGAAGCCCGAGACTCTCAGCGGTACGCCAGGTCCCAACACGAGGCTGACTGCCTTGTTGTGCAAAAGCAGGCCGAAGAAATTAAGAATTTGAAGATTCAGTTTGCCCAAGCTCAAGAAGAAAACCAAAACCTTCAGGGGGGCATGTTCGGTAAGTGTGATTCTATTGTCAACAAATATTTCCTATGTAGGAAGTAAAAGTAAGTACATTGTTGCCTCATGTGCAGATCTCCTGTCCGGGCATCCTAAAGAGGAGATCAGATCATACCAGGGGAACCTGCTGAAAGAGCTGACCGCTCTCCACGGGCGTGTGCGGAAAGCAATGAAAGGCATGGTAAAGGCACTATGGCCTGTCGAACAACCGCCTGAAGGGCTAGCCAAACTGGTGGATCGATTGAAGGGGTCTCCGAATAGGTTCGAGCTGTGGAAGACTTCGGCTTGCCGTGAGGGAGCATGGGAAGCATGGGAGATGATCAAGACCAGTTACACCGGACTTAATCCCAAGCATATGGCGCGGGTTGGTCCCATGGGATCGGATGGAAAAGAAGTGCCACCCCACCTGGTGTATGACCAGGTGATGCCTACTGCCCATCTTTCACAAGAAGACTGCCCCCTTGACACCATAATTGATAATCTTGATCAGTAGCCGAACATGTAACTTATATGTACTTGTTGTAGAAAACAATATGTGTTGTCAACTTTGTCTTAACCGGCCATTGGCTTCTCCCTCCCGTGCGAACAGCTCGGAAGTGTTCCTCCTCATTTGTCACTCCAAAAGGGCAAACTGTATTCGGGGAACCAGGCAATCCAGCCATGCAGTACAAACAGACAGAAAGCACACAGAAAGATATGTTATATTACTACTTAGCATAAGAAGCATGTTCCGAGGAAAATAGCACCTCTATCGATACCTTTCATCGGGGCTCTACGAAGGTCGTAGATAGAAGTCTGCGTACTTTTAGTATGCAGCTAATTGTGCTTTGGGAAGGAAAGACCCAAACAACGGTGATAACGACCAGAGCCATATAAGGTGTTCCCGTCACACCTGACCAATTGTCTTCGTAAGATAGGTAGCTTTTGGCTTCACCCGTCTGAGGTACGTGTCCGGATAACCGGGTTGTCACAATCGCAGAGGTGCTCCCTTTACCATCTAGTCGAACAATCAGGAACGTAGAGGGTAATCACAGGAGCGAGGCAACCCAGCTTGGCAAAGTCTTAGTTCGAATTGATGCATATGATGGCTTGAACATGACAAAAGAAACATGTGCGCATGATAAGTGTGAGCAAATACTTGTAATATTAAAACATTGGCTTCTAGAAGAAGCCCCCACGTGTTTTGTTCTCAAAGTGCATTATATCGACTAGAGGGGGGGGTGAATGGGCGACTTTTACAAATTCATCACTTGAGGAATTTGAAATGTGATGAATAACTAGCAGCGGAATAAGTACTCAAGTGCATGAGGAACACAGTGACAACATAATCATCATGATGAAATAAAACATGCACAGATTATAAGTAGCATGATACAGGATAAGCAGGTGAGGAACAAGGTAACTTGAAGAATTTGAGGTGAGGAAATTGTGAAAGTCTTCAGTCAAATTCTTCAAACAGTAACGATCAATTTCATCAACATGTATACGAGGAATAAAGGGGTTGAGGAAATAGAACCAGGTAGCTCGATGAAGACAATGGTTTGATGACCCAGTTCCAATTGCTATGACAGTCGTAAGTCTGGTTTGGAGCGGCCTGGTATTTTAACCAGAGGACACACAGTCCTAGGACACACAGTCCTTATCGTATTCTCCTTGAGGTAATGTCACAAAGTCCTTGCCCAACACTCGTGGTGAGTCTTCAGGGTAGACTTCCAAAATCCTCACAAACTGGTCACCCAGCGATCCACAATTTACTGCTGGATGTTCTAGACCAAGGTCACTCTGTGATCCCCAATTGACTACATGAAGCACTAGACCATGACGCCTAACCGTCAAGAGGATACACAGTCCTCAAAGGTAACAAGTGTTGGTTCCAGACAGAAATCTTTTCAGTGATGCTCAATCACTTTGGGTTTGGTGGTTTGGATTTGGGTTTTTCCTCACTGATGATTTTCTCTCAAAGTCCTCGGAGGATGGGTTGCTCCCAAATGACAAGTGTCAGTTCTCTCTCGGAGCTGCCAACCAATTAGTGGTTGTGGGGGGTGGCTATTTATAGCCAGGGTGCAACCTGACATGATAAGACATAAATTCCCCCAATGATATGACCGTTACATGGATATTATGATTGGGGACAGCTGGCACTAAGCACAGCAACAGTCGGAATTTCGAACTATGAAAGTCCTTAGACACATCATGTTCCTCACTTGTAGGCAATTCGCACTGGCAAAATCCTAACTCCTCAGTCAGATCAATTTCATCAGATACCAGAAGAACATCGTCTCTGTCACTGAAGAACTTGACTGAACTGCAAGAGATTTCCAAAGGCTTCATTTGAAGGATTGAATAGGTTGAGGATTTTGAGTTGAGCATCAGTTGGAAATTTTCCTTAGTATTACCTCGGCCCCCTTTAACAGTACGACGTTTCCTATGACTCAAAGAAAGGAAATGAAACTACGAAAACAAAAGTCTTCACGCTTCATAGTCCTCGTTCATATCTTCAAGGTCACACCAACTTCTTCATGTTCAACGTCTTCAGCAAAGTCTTCACAAAGTCTTCAGCAAAGTCTTCAGTTGAAGACATACATTTTTAGGGGTCGATAATCTCTGAATATATCAAACTCCTCATCGACTTATAGAGCGTGTGTACACTCACAAACACATTAGTTTCTTAACCTATAAGTCTCCAATACACCAAAATCACTAAGGGGCACTAGATGCACTTACAATCTCCCCCTTTTGGTGATTGATGACAAATAGGTTAAGTTTTCAACGGGGATAATAGTATGATGTGTAAGTATAGAGTTTGAGGAATTCGATTACAAGATATAGAAGAACTCCCCTTGAAGATGTGCATATTCGAGGAATTTGCTTTGGACTGCAAATGCACATGGTAGGTTAAAAACATGGAGAACTCCCCCTATATCTTGTAGTTCATACACGCATTTGAACATATGATATGAAGAATTTGAAATGCATGATGAAAATGGCGTCTAACGAAATTCAGCATGCATGCATTAAGGTACTTGAGGAAATAAGCATGAGAAAAGCAGTTCACAAGAGTCAGACCACCATCGGACTTAAGTTTACAACTCAACCAACAAAAGCTTCAGAAGAGCAAGAGTTGTAACTTAAACAAAAAACCCATATATAGAGACCTGCTTGAAGACTAACTCAAATTTTCTCGCCCTTTGTTCATCGAAGACCAAAAGGGATGAAAAAAATGAGGACTAACGCCCCTTGAAGAATTTCATCTTGTGGGTGAGGAAGGAGCGCCATCGTTGTCGGGGTCATTTGTCGATGCAGGGCCTGCCGCAGTGTCGTCAACGTCCTCAGCTTCATCCGTCTCACGCGATGAAGAATATGAACTTGTAACCATCTGAGGAACTTGAACCTTCTTGAATTTCTTCTGAGGAGGATGAGACCAGTCAAAGTTTTGCTGAAAGTCCATGTCCTTGAGTTCCTCAGGAGTCTTGAGGTACGCGAGAATGGCCCATGTGTGATTGAAGATTTCATGCACATAGTAGTGATTTTTCCTCACTGAGTTTCGCGTCACAGTCACGTTCTGAACAATGGAAGCCAACTTACGCTTTACCCACTTGTGATTGCGATCAACCTTCTAATGAAGACTTATGAGAAGCTCACGATCAGTCATCACACGAGGGGCAGACTCTTGAGACTTTTGTGCTGAGGCCTTTACAGCAGAATCCCGGGTTGTAGTGTCATCATTGGTGGAGTAGGATGTAGCTTTACGAAACTAACGATCCAATGGACGAGTGCCTTCATCAATGACAACCTTGCCTTTTCCTTCAACTGAGGCAATTGTGATCTTGAGGACTTAAATCGGTGGCAAGAAGCCGAAGTGATTCTGGAAGTCCGCCTTCAAGGAAACTAAATACCTTGATCTGATGAACTTCATGATACAGGGAGCATCAGGCTTCGGTTCAAACGGGGCTAGTGCTGCATTCGCCAATGTCTTCATGAAGAAATCATGGAAGATAATGGGAATCCCATGAATAATGTTGAATAGCATGTTCTTCATGACTCCCTCGACTTCTTCTTCTTCAGAGTTGTGGCCCTTCTAAGGACATAGGGTGTTGGTGAGAATGCGGTAGACCGTCCTGGGCACATAGAGCAAATCCTTCACAAGGAGGGTTGTTCGTTGAGGTTTTCCAGGAGCCAACGGCTTCATCGACACTTGCACCAGTTGGTGGGGTAGAGCAGGTTCATCAAACAGGCAGGGCGCTTCTTCTGAAGGAATTGGGATAGGGACTAACAGAAGCAATTCAGATGCTGGAGCATTAAGGTGAGTAGATCCGGTCATCCAGTCCAAGACCCAGGAGTTGATGTCAGAGGCATCACCTGTGATGTGCAGAGTGGCATAGAATTGAAGAATTAGCTCTTCATTCCAAACACAAATGTCCACACAGAAGGGAAGAAGTCATGCATCATGAAGAACTGCGAGCACCAGCATGAAGGATGGAATTGTTTCCATATCAGCATGAGGAATTTGATGGTGCTCGAAGACTTTATTGTTTTCAAACAGTGCCGATGCATAATAATTCATCTGAGTTGGAGTCCAGAATCTAGTGCGACCGACCCTTGCTGAGTCATATGGATTAGGGCCAGTGAAGAAAATGTGTTCATCGAAGAAATTGGTCTTGAGGAATTTGGGGCGCTTTGAGCCTTTGAATGGCATCCTCGGCTTCGGCTAAAGGTTTGTCTTGAAGTGGCCCTTAATCTCCTTAGGCATAGGAGGAATTTCTTCAGACTAAGGAATTTGTAGAGCAGTTTCCTTGGTTGTAGTTGGAGCAGTAATGTCATCAGCTGATGCAGCTGGAATTTCTTCAGTGGGTAGAGCGGCCATGTCATTAGATCCTTCATGAATTTCTTCAGTCTGGGATGGGGACTGAGGAATCTGTGACAAAGGGGTGGTCATTCGGGAATTTGGGTGAGCAGATTCCCAATATTCATCATTTATGGCAGGAGTTGTGTTGCCAATGTCCACTTCCTCATCAATTTCTTCAACGCCGACCTCTTCAGTAGTTAACTGAGGCTGGGGCGATGATACCTGTGGAGTTGAAGCTTTTGCTTCCACTTCAGTTTCTTCATCAATCCGCTCCGAGCTAGCAGCAGATTTATCCTTTTCTTCTTCATCATCATTCGAGATGACATAGTCAACACCGTGACACTATTTCATAGGCTAGTGCTGAGGAGATTGGGGTAGCATCAACTGGTTCTTTTGAAGAACTTGGTAGTGTCTTTAGTTTCTTTGCAGCTGAGGAATCTGAAGTTGATGTTTTCCGTTTCAGTGCCTTGTTCTCAGCAGCCTTGGTCTTCTTTGCTTCAGGTACGACTGATTCAGTCGTCCTTGAGGGTTTAGTTTCATCAGGGGCAGCAATGGAGGTTGCCCTGGCAGGTTCTTCGGCAGTCTGACTATCTTCAGCAGCGCTGACAGTTTCTTCAATAGGCTAAGAAGATTCTTCAGCCTGAGGTATTTGTGGTTGCGAACGATATGCAACCCTTGAGTTGTGATCACTGATGATTTTATCAGCTATGTTGACGAAGTGAACCTTGGCGCCTTGCCAATCAGCATAGTATGTATGGAACTCCTCACTGAGCTCTTTGATCTCAGACCGCATCTTCACAAGTTCCTCAGGAGACAGCTTCAGAACATTTTCTTCAAGAAATCCTCTTTCTTGTACTGAGCCTTCTTGGTTTGTCTGCCTTCTCATACTTCCATTTTTCTTCAGCTATGAAAGCTTTGAGGACATGATCAGGACCAGGAGGCAGCTTCAAGTCATTAATGGGCGTTTTGGGATCCTTGTGCTAGATGTCAATGAAGTTCAGCACCATCTTTGGATCAAGCAAAAGAGGAATTTCAATACCCTTGGCTTGAGCCACTTGTTCTTGCTTGTTTCTGATGATAGCAGTCGATTCCTCATCATCAGCTTCATCTGAGGAATCTGATGGTATTGTGAACGCCACCTTCTTGGGTTGGGGACTTGGTCGAATGCCTCGTCCGGCAGTTGCTTTCATTTTCTTAGGGAAGGATTGCTTGAGGAATGTGCTTGGGATGAAGAATTTGCCGATGCCCCAGAAGCAATTGAGAATCCTTCAGTCCTTTGGCATGATGCAAGATGCACATGAGTTGAGGACTTAGCAGCAGCAGCAGTAGCAGAAGACTGAGCAACTTTTGAACCAGTGGCTGAGGCCTTTGAGGGCTGAGCTTGAGGTATCTGCTGTGATGATTTTGAAGTTGAAGAATTTGAATTCACAGCAGATTTCTTCATCATCATTTTCTTTGGAGCACTTGCGGAGGCTCTGGTAGTGGCAACAACAGTAGAGTTTTCATTGAATTTCTTCACAGCCTCTTTTGCTCTCTTCGCCAGCTTGGCTTGCTGTTTCTCCCATTCACGAGGAAAGTCATTACCAGTCTTGAGACTAGTGGGATCAGCAATTTGGTTGGGATCCAAGGGTGCCCTACTGCAAGGGGGTTTCACAGTGAATTTAATCATATACTTAGGAGCTTAGTTGTCTCTTTGACATGAGTTTCTTCAGTAGGCGTGCAATATTCCTCATACAAATCCTTAGGTATCTCAAAAGCAGTCTGCACATCATGTTTCTTTCCACCTTTTTGGGGCTTCTTTCCATCAGCCATTTTCTTCGGTTGAGGAATCTGAACTCTTGAAGATTCTAAAGAGGTGCACAGTTTTTCTTCCAGAAACACTGCAAATGAGTTAAGTTGATGAGAACCTAGTGATTCATCAGCGGACATGTTTGTACTAGTGAATAGAGTATAGGTGCGAGGAATTTGAAGAGGTCATATGCGTTCTCAGAAGTTTTTCAATAAAATCAAGTGTGAGGAGTTTGACCATGGGTTTCTTGAGGAATTTCACTAAGTGTTCTTTGTCTTAGGTTCTAGAGTTGTGCAAATTTTGAGGATTCACACAATTGAGGAATCTTGAAGAAAATCATAACTTAGGGAAAGACATCAAGAGTATGAACATGTAAGGTGCTTTAGAATGAGATTCTTGAAGAAAGGACACCTTTGAGAAAATTGAGGAATAACTGAAGATCAAACAAAGGTAGTAAAAATAGATTTTATTTACCCTGATGAAGAACACGACGAACTATGAGATGAGATTTGAGGAAGTTCGTCAGTCTAGATCTCCCATGCCCTAGCTCGGCTGAGGGAGACAACTGCAGCAATGGCGGGATGAAGACTTCCGCGGCCGATGCGAGTACGATGACGATGATGTCGAGGCAGTGAAGCTCTTCCACACTAGCGGCGATGATTTTAGCGGCGGCGCTAGGTCGGAGCTCAGGAGAGAGTAGGAGTGAGGAGTAACCGAGCATAGGAAAGGGAAGGGGTATTTATAATGGAGGTGAAAACCAATTTGTCCGAAGATTTTGGACAAGATTGCCCCGGACCCTTGCTCTCCACGCGACATGTGTCACCCAAGTACTGAGAAGTGGCGATAGTGGGGGATCGTGGGTTATCCAGTCGTGGGAATCAGAACAGTTTGAGCGGGAAACGCCGAAAATTTTGATAGTGAAAATTTAAAGTTTCTGTTCGCATATTCTTCAGCTGTCAAGGACACAGTGAAGACTTTGAATGAGTTTCAAAGTAGAACGCATATGAAGAATTTGTGAATAGACTGGGTTGAGTTTAGCATAGAGGGGGAACGGTCCGATCACATTCACTTAGATGAAAATCAACTTCAAGAATTAGCAATAAGTGAATGTTGTTGAGGACATTGAAAACTCAAATATATATATATAGTCAATGAAGAACATGAGTTTCATAGTTTGAAGAATTTGAAAAGTTGAGGAATTTGCAAACTTGAGGAATTTGAAAATTTGAAGAATTTGCAAAATGATGAAAAACTCTACTTTGAAGAATTTCAACTTGGTTGGTGGTGTGACCCACCGTATAAGAATGATGACTTCAGACACCGCATACAATTGTCGTAGGGTTCTGAGAATCAAATTCTTCATTAATTTCTTCACACTTAGAGGGTTATTTCTTCATTGATTGAAGAAAAACGTTACTTCGTGTGTTGCACATCTAAGTCATCAATTTTGCATAAGTGTTAGGATGTGTGTCCTTTTTCAAAGAACATTCGAAGATTCTAAGATATTGAGCTCACACCGCAACTTGCAAAATCTCTTTTCATCCAAGGGCTTTGTGAAGATATCGGCCATTTGTTCTTCAGTGTGGATGTGGTCGATGGAGATGTCGCCCCTGAGTACATGATCTCGAAGAAAGTGATGACGAATCTAGATGTGCTTGGTCTTGGAATGCTGAACTGGGTTGTAAGCAATCTTGATGACACTCTCGTTGTCGCAGTAGAGAGGCACATTCTTCAACTTGATGCCATAGTCCTTGAGGGTTTGCTTCATCCACAGCGACTGAGCGCAACATGAATCAACAGCAATGTACTTAGCTTCAGCAGTAGATAGTGACACGCATTTCTGCTTCTTCGAGGACCAACAGACTAAGGATCGTCCGAGGAAATGGCATGTGCCTGAGGTTGACTTGCGATCCACGCGATCTCCAGCATAGTCAGCATCAGAGTATCCGACGAGGTGAAGATTTGAGCCCTTGGGATACCATAATCCAAGCGTTGGTGTGTGAGCTAAGTATTGACGAATATGTTCCATAGCCTTATGGTGTGATTCCTTCGGTGTTGCTTGGAATCGGGCACACATGCACACACTCAGCATAATATCAGGCCTAGATGCACATAGATACAATAATGAGCCAATCATGGAGCGATATACCTTCTGATCGAAATCTTTACCATTTTCGTCAGTGCATAGGTGGCCTTTTGAAGGCATTGGAGTTTTGACGCCTTTGCAATCTTGCATGTCGAATTTCCTCACAACATCCTTGAGGTATTTCTCTTGAGATATGAAGATGCCATTGTCTTGCTGACGAACTTAAGACCCAAGAAGAATTTCAACTCTCCCATCATAGACATTTGATATTCTTCACTCATCATATAGGCAAATTCATCACTATAACGTTTGTTAGTACAACCAAAGATAATATCGTCTACGTATATTTGGCATATGAACAGTTCATTGTCATAGGATCTTGTGAAAAGAGTTGGGTCGAGTGAACCGGGTTTGAAGCCTTTCTTCATGAGGAACTCCTTCAGAGTGTCATACCACTCCCGAGGGGCCTGCTTGAGGCCATAGAGGGCCTTGTTGAGTCTGAAGACTTTGTTGGGATGCTTAGGGTCTTCAAAACCTGGGGGTTGAGCAACATATACTTCTTCCTCAAGCTTACCATTGAGGAATGCACTTTTTACATCCATTTGATATAAGATGATATCATGATGGTTAGCATAAGCAAGCAATATGCAAATAGCTTCTAGTCTAGCAACAGGTGCAAAAGTTTCATCAAAGTCAATTCCTTCAACCTGTGTGGAGCCTTGAGCTACAAGACGAGCCTTATTCCTTACCACAAGGACATTTTCATCTTGCTTGTTGTGGTAGATCCACTTGGTACCTATGATGTTATGCTTGCGAGGATCTAGCCGCTTGACAAGTTCCCACACGTTGTTGAGCTTGAATTGATGCAATTACTCTTGCATAGCTTGAATCCACTAAGGCTCCTTGAATGCTTCATCAACTTTGGTGGGATCTATGATAGAGACAAAGGCAAAGTGCCCACAAAAGTTAGTCAAATGTGAAGTTCTTGAGCGAGTGAGGGGACCTAGTGCATTGATGTCATCGATGATTTTGTCAATCTACACTTCATTTGCCACTCTTGGATGAGCAGGTTGACGTGGCTGAGGATTTCCTTCAGCACCATTTTCTTCAGGTGTATCAACATGAATGTCTTCATTCATTGGAATGACTTCCTCAGTGGGTATGACATCTTCAGTAGCCTTCAGCTTAATGGATTCCTCAGGAGACTATTCATCTGGCATAGAAGGTAGGTGCTCTCTTTGCGAGCCACCAGTTTCATCGACCCGCACATCTATAGTTTCAACAACCTTGTGGTGATAGGTGTTGAAGTCTCTGTAGGTGTGCGAGTCCTTTCCGTAACCAAGCATAAAACCTTCATGTGCTTTCGGTGCAAATTTAAAACTATGGTGAGGATATCTAATCCAGCATTTTGCACCAAAGACTTTGAGATAACTTACATTGGATTTCTTGCCAGTCATAAGTTCATACGAAGTCTTCTTGAAGAATTTGTGAAGATATACCCTGTTAATGATGTGGCATGCTGTATCAATTGCCTCAGGCCAGAAGCGGCGAGGAGTAGTGTATTCATCAAGCATGGTGCGAGCCATCTCAACAAGAGTCCTGCTCTTGCGCTCCATGACACCGTTCTGTTGAGGAGTATAAGGGGCAAATAACTCATGAGTAATACCAAGTTGATCAAGATATTCATCAAGATTGGTGTTCTTGAACTCAGTCCCATTATCACTCCTGATATGCTTGATCTTGACGCTGAAGTTCGTGGAGGCCCTTGAAGCAAATCGTCTGAAGACATCCGACACTTTAGACTTGTACAGAATAATATGCACCAAAGTGTAACAAGAGTAATCATCAACAATGAAAAAGCCATACAAAATTGAAGAATTTGTTAGTGTGGAGTAATGAGTGGGGCCAAAGAGATCCATGTGAAGCAATTCAAAGGGTCGAGTCGTGGTCATGATTGTCTTTGAGGGATGCTTGTATCTGGTCATCTTCCTAGACTCACATGCACCGCAAAGGTGGTCCTTGAGGAATTTGACACCTTCAATGCCAAGGATGTGCTTTTTCTTCATGAGCGTGTGCAAGTTCCTCATACCAGCATGTCCAAGTCGTCAATGACACAACCAGCCTTCTGAGGACTTTGCAAGTAGGCATGTGGCAGGCTAAGGACCTGTAGAGAAATGAACAATATACAAGTCTCCTCTCCTAAAGCCTTCGAAGACCTTGGAATTGTCAAATTCCATGAGTACAACACAACGATATTTTCCAAATATGATAACCATATCAAGATCACAAAGCATTAAGACAGACATAAGGTTGAACCTGAGGGATTCGACAAGCATCAGCTTATCCATGGTTTGGTCCTTTGAGATTGCAACCTTACCTAGACCCAATACCTTGCTTTTTCCTTTGTCAGCATAGGTGATATGCTTAAGATGAGATGGAGCAAGTGGCAAATTCATCGGTAGATCCTTGTCACCATTCATGTGGTTTGTGCATCCACTATCGAGGACCCACTCAGTAGCTTTTGGAAGATTATCCTGCAGATGAATTAGTACGACTTACGAAATATATGCTTCAGAGTGAAGAATATGACATCAATTTCATCAGACATAATTTCATCACACAAGATAGTAAGCAAGTAGTGTGAGGATATGAGAAATGTGGAATTCATTTCTACATGGTTAGCTTGCGTCCTTTCAAGCATTTCCTCAGGTCTCCAGCAAATTCATCAGATGTTCAAGTTCATCTGGAGACTTGACCCTGCATAAGAAATTAGTTCAATTTCTTCACCACCCACATCTGGAGGGGTCGCAAAGAGTTCATCATTCTGCGAGCACCATATGAGAAGGGAGGCATTGAAGCAAGTGCGCTTCGTTTCACAGGGCGAGGGTTAGAGTACTCATATGAATAAGCAGAGAAATTCTTCAAAGACTTATGAACATAATGATTTGAAGAATAACGCACATATTCAGAACTCTTAGATTTCCCTACGAAACAGATGCATTAGCACGAGAATGATATATTTGACCATTTGAGGAATTTGGTCCAAGTGAAGACTTTGGTCCACATGAGGAATTTGATCTGGGGTTACTGTTCTTCATGAGTGGTGTCGTGAGGACATTCACTTGAAGATTTTGTAGGTAGCTCTTGGGAACCCAGATTTTCTTCATAGGAGAACCGTTCTTGTAGTTAGTTCCAAGAAATCTGGCAAATACTTCACCTTTCTGATTTTTGAAGAATTTGTAGTTGGAGTCAAGTGACTCGTCACAGGAATATGAAGTTTGATATGTAAAGCCGGATAAAGTGGATGGATCTATAGGAGGTCCTTTCGCAGCAACTCATGAGGTTTTGGGGTACTGCTCAGGTGTCCAATAGGATCCATCAGCGTTGAGTTTCCTCTCAAAGGCAATACCCTCTTTCCTAGGGTTCCTGTTCAGAATCTGCTTTTTGAGGATATCGCAAAGGGTTTGATGCCCTTTGAGACTTTCGTACATGCCTGTCACATACAATTCCTTCAACCTTGCATTTTTGTCAGTGATACTTGTGGTATCCTCAGATGAGGAATTTGTGACCACTGGAATAGTTGAAGAATTTTTAGCAATAGAAGCATTTGAACATTCAGGTGAAGAATTAGCAGTTTCACGTTCAATGTATTTCAAACAAGCTGGAGCAAATTCTTCCTGAGCGGTACTGATCTATTAAGCCAATAAGGAATCGTTTTCCCTTTGGAGATCCTCATGTGACACCCTTAGTTTCTCAAGATCTTGCTTTCTTTAAATAAATTCATATGAAAGCTTCTCATGATCGGCTAAGAGAGCATTATGATGACTCCGAAGGTTATCGTACTTTGTCTAAAGACTTTTGAGATCGTCAGACAGAGTTTGAGTCTGATCCACTTCGTCATTCAATAGATCATCGCTATTGTCTAGCATTTTCTGAAGCTTTTCAAGTGCACTTTGTTTCTTTGTGGCAATATTAGCAAGTTTGGCATAGCTAGGTTTCACATATTCATCAGATTCACAATCACTTGATTCAGAGGAGGAGTGATGCTTATGTACCTTGGAAAGTTTTGCCATTAGACAAAGTGAGGAAGATGAATCAGGATCTGATTCCTGGGTTTTGAGGATTTTCTTGAGTTCGATGAACATGGGGTCTTGACGAGTGCGATAGCCTTCATTCATGTCCATGATCCTATCCTAGATGAGCTTGGCATTTTCAAGATGACAGATGCCCTTGAACATGACGCTTGATAGGCTTGAGCAGATGATGTTCCTCGCCTGAGCATCAAGTTGAGTGTACTTACGAATTTCCTCAGCATTTTCCATCTTGCAAAGTTCAGTCAGTCCAAGTTCTGTAACAATCCATAGCTCACTGTTTATAGACATCAGATGCTTCTTCATTAGAACCTTCCACTTAGGATATTCAATGTCATCAAAATTGGGACACTCTGTGACTGACTTGATGCCTTTTACCATGAAACAGTAAGTAGGAGCATAGTCATCATTGACTCCATCAGAGTTGTTGGAGTAGTCATTTTCTTCATCGTTGAAGATGGACTTGCTGACGAAGGCAGTAGCGAGAGCAAGGCTAGCGACACCAGATTCAGATTCCACCTCAGATTCTTCCTCTTCATCATATTCTTCAGATTCTTCTTCTGAGTCCATTTCCTTGCCAGTGAAAGCCCGAGCCTTTCTGGAACCATTCTTCTTGTGCATTGAGGACTTTGAAGATGAGGACTTTGCAGATGAGGACTTTGAAGATTTCTTCTTTTTCTTTGAGTCATCAGAACTGTCATCCTTGTACTTTTTCTTCTTCTTTTTTGATTCTTTTTCCTAGAGAGGACAGTCAGAGATGAAGTGACCAAATTTCTTGCATTTGTGACAAGTTCTTTTCTTGTAGTCATCTGAGGAATCTGATTTCCTCAAGCCACTTTTTGATGACTTTCCAAATCCACCTCTCCTGGAGAACTTCTGGAATTTCCTCACGAGCATTGCTAGCTCCTGACTTAGTTCTTCAGGATCACTAAGGCTACTATCAGAATCTTCGCCTTCGGATGAGGAAATTGCTTTTGCCTTCAGAGCACGAGAACTTCCATAGCTTGGCCCATAAAGGTCTCTCTTATTAGCTTGTTGGAATTCATGAGTATTGAGTCTCCCAAGAATATCAGCAGGATCAAGTGACTTGTAGTCTCCACGCTCTTGAATCATCAACGCCAGAGTATCGAATGAGGAATCAAGAGATCTTAGCAGTTTCTTCACCACTTCATGGTTAGTGATATCAGTGGCACCCAGTGCTTGAAGCTCATTGGAGATATCAGTGAGACGATCAAAAGTTTGCTGAACATTTTCATTGTCAAGTCTATTGAAGCGGTTGAAGAGATTGCGAAGAACATCAACACGAGAGTCATGTTGAGTGGAAAGACCTTCGTTGACTCTGGATAGCCTATCCCAGATAAGCTTAGCTGTCTCCAAAGCACTCACTCTGACATACTGACCTTTTCTCAGATGGCCACATATGATATTCTTCCCTTGAGAATTGAGTTGCTTGAATCTCTTCGTATCAGCAGCAGTAACAGTCGGAGAAATGCGGGGAACACCATTTTCCACAACGTACCAAAGATCATTGTCAATTGCCTCAAGATGCATGCGCATCTTGTTCTTCTAGTAGGGATAGTCCGTCCCATCGAAGGTAGGACCTCCTACGGAAACCTTGATCATACCTGCAGTTGACATAACTAGAACTCCAGGTGGTTAAACCAAAATCACACAGAACAAGGGAGTACCTTGCTCTGATACCGATTGAAAGTGTGTTATATCGACCAGAGGAGGGGTGAATAGGTGATTTTTACAAATTCATCACTTGAGGAATTTTAAATGTGATGAATAACTAGTAGCGGAATAAGTACTCAAGTGCACGAGGAACACAGTGACAACATAATCATCATGATGAAATAAGACATGCACAGATTACAAGTAGCATGATACAGGATAAGCAGGTGAGGAACAAGGTAACTTGAAGAATTTGAGGTGAGGAAATTGTGAAAGTCTTTAGTCAAATTCTTCAAACAGTAACGATCAATTTCATCAACATGTATACGAGGAATAGAAGGGTTGAGGAAATAGAACCAAGTAGCTCTATGAAGACAATGGTTTGATGACCTAGTTCCAACTGTTGTGATAGTCATACGTCTGGTTTGGAGCGGCCTGGTATTTAAACCAGAGGACACACAGTCCCAGGACACACAGTCCTTACCGTATTCTCCTTGAGCTAAGGTCACAAAGTCCTCGCTCAACACTCGTGGTAAGTCTTTAGGGTAGACTTCCAAAACCTTCACAAACTAGTCACCCGACGATCCACAATTGACTAATGGATGCTCTAGACCAAGGTCACTCCATCATCCCCAATTGACTGCAAGAAGCACTAGACCATGACGCCTAATCGTCTAGAGGATACACAGTCCTCAAAGGTAACAAGCATCGGTTCCACACATAAATCTCTTTAGTGATTCTCAATCACTTTGGGTTTGGTGGTTTGGATTTGGGTTATTCCTCACTGATGATTTTCTCTCAAAGTCCTCGGAGGATGGGTTTCTCTCAAATGACAAGTGTCAGTTCTCTCTCGGAGCAGCCAACCAACTAGTGGTTGTGGGGGTGGCTATTTATAGCCAGGGTGCAACCTGACATGATAAGACATAAATGCCCCCAACGAAATGACCATTATGTGGATATTATGATTGGGGACAGCTGGCGCTAAGCACAACAACGGTCGGAATTTCGAACTATGAATGTCCTCAGACATATCATCTTCCTCACTTGTAGGCAATTCACACTAGCAAAATCCTAACTCCTTAGTCAAATCAATTTCATCAGAGACCAGAAGAACATCGTCTCTGTCACTGAAGAACTTGACTGAACTGCAAGATATTTCCAAAGGCTTCATTCGAAGGATTGAATAGGTTGAGGATTTTGAGTTGAGCATCAATTGGAAATTTTCCCTAGTATTACCTCGCCCCCCTTTAATAGTACGGTGTTTCCTATGACTCAAAGAAAGGAAATGAAACTACGAAAACAAAATTCTTCACGCTTCATAGTCCTTGTTCATATCTTCAAGGTCACACCAACTTCTTGATGTTCAAGATCTTCAACAAAGTCTTCACAAAGTCTTCACCAAAGTCTTCAGTTGAAGACATACATTTTTAGGGGTCAATAATCTTCGAATATATCAAACTCCTCATCGACTTATAGAGCCTGTGTACACTCACAAACACCTTAGGTCCTTAACCTATAAGTCTTCAATACACCAAAATCACTAAGGGGCACTAGATGCACTTACATGTTTGGATTTAACACTCTATGGTGTATGCCGATAATCTTTAATACATGATTGGTTCGACCGAACATAGGGAAAAGGTAAATTAACCCTATCAAACAGCAAAATGGGAAGGGAAGAAGAAAAAGGCAAAAAGAACAAAAGGGAAAAGGAAAAAAATACGGGGGAGTTGGATGACACCGATCTATCCGTAGAAGTGCCGAAGACGAGCTGCATTCCATGGGTTTGGTTCAAGACGGTTGTCGGATGGACTCCGAAGATGATAGGCACCTCCCGCGAGTACTTCGTCGATGATGGAAGGACCCTCCCGTTTGGGATTGAGTTTATGCTTCTGTTTCTCTGGGAGTCATAGGACGAGTTTTCCTACGTTGTATGCTTTTTCCCTGACCTTCCTACTTTGGTAACGTCGAGCTTGCTATTGGTAAAAAGTGGAGCGAGCCCGAGCTATGTCGTGCTCTCCCTCCAAGGCGTCTAAGTCGTCTTGTCGATCCAACTCGGCCTCCTTTTCCTCGTACATGCGCAACCTTGGTGCGTCATGAATAATATCGCAAGGGAGGACTGCCTCTGCCCCATAGACCACAAAGAATGATGTGTAACCCGTTGATCTGTTCGGAGTGGTGTGCAGGCCCCATAAAACGGAGTCGAGTTCCTCCACCCAATGACAATTGGACTCATGAAGAGATTGGACCAAACGTGGCTTAATGCCACTCATAATGAGACCGTTTGCTTGTTCGACCTGTCCATTGGTCTGCAGATGATATACTCATGCATAATCGATCTTTATGCCCATTTTAGCGTACCAGTCCTTGATCTCTTGGGTCATGAAGTTGGATCCACTATCCGTTATTATACTATGCGGGACACCATAACGGTGTACCATGCTGGATATGAAGTCGATCATTGGTCCGGATTTAGCCGACTTGACGGGCTTTGCTTCTATCCATTTGGTGAACTTGTCAACCATGACCAGTAGGTATTTATTTTTCTTGGTCTGCCCTTTAAGTGGTCCGACCATGTCGAGCCCCCAGACCGCGAAAGGCCAGGTGATTGGGATAGTCCAAAGAGCCATTGGGGGCATGCAACTTTGATTTGTGAAGAGTTGACATCCTACGCAATGTTCGACAAGTGACAGGGCGCCCGTACGAGCTGTAGGCCAAAAGAAACCAGCTCGGAAGGCCTTGCTGACAAGGGCTCTTTTCACGGCGTGATGACCGCCCATGCCTGTGTGGATTTCGGCGAGGAGCTCTCGTCCTTCTTCCGCAGATATACACCGCTGTAATATTCCGGTTTTACTTTTCTTGTATAACTCACCCTCATGTACTTTGTAGCCTTGGATCGCCGAACTATGCGCCGTGCCTCTGTTTGTTCGTCAGGGAGTTCCTTGTGAAGAAGGTAAGCGAGGAAGAGCTCTGTCCATGGCGCTATTTCTGCCATTAACTCATGAGACGAGGGTGTTTCATTCATTACAGAGCCGTCGATAATGCCATAGTCTGGTTCGTTTGTGGGGGGGAACAACCTCGTCCGCCATATTCGGACCGACACTATTGTCATCGTCTTGCCACACCACAGAGGGCTTAAAGAGCTGCTCTAGGAAGCTGTTTCTCGGGACAGGATTGCGCTTGGCTCCCATACGGGCCAGTATGTTGGCGGCCTGGTTGTTGTCGCGAGCGACATGGTGGAATTCCAACCCCTCGAACCGAGCAGATATCTTGAGGAAGAGATTTCTATATGCCGCCATCTTTGGGTTTTTGGCATCGAATTCGCCGTTAATTTGGGATATGGCCAAGTTTGAGTCTCCCCGTACCTCTAGCCATCGTATGCCCATCAATACCACGATCTAAAGACCATGAAGGAGAGCTTCGTATTCAGCTACAGTTGGAGTCGGCATACATGATTTGCAACACGTATCGCACGTTGTCGCCCATGGGGGATGTGAGGATAACTCCAGCCCCCAGTCCGACCAAGGTCTTGGATCCATCAAAGTACATTGTCCAATGGGAGTATGCATCGTATTCCTTGGGGAGCTCGGCCTCTGTCCATTCAGCCAGGAAGTCCGCCAATACCTGAGATTTAATGACACAGTGTGGCTTGTAGTTTATTTCAAAAGGGAAGGACTCAATGGCCCACTTGGAGATGCGGCCGGTGGTGTCCCTGTTGTTAATTATATCATTTAGGGGGACCTCAGATGCCACTGTTACCGCACACTCCTAGAAGTAGTGTCTGAGTTTCCTTGACGCCATAAATAATGTAAAGGCTATCTTTTGGTAATGCGGGTATCTTGGCTTGCACTGGGTTAGCACTTCTGACACATAATATACTGGTTTTTGGGTCCGGAATTTGTGTCCCTCCTTATCTCGCTCAATGACGAGCACCATGCTAACAACTTTATTGGTGGACAATATGTATAATAACATGGGCTCACTGGCGCCTAGTGCCGTGAGTATGGGATTGGTTGCCAGTAGTGTTTTGATTTCTTCTAACGCAGCCGTTGCCTCATCGGTCCATTCGAACTTGCTGGTCCGCTTCGGCAGCTTATAGAGCGGCAAAGCCTTCTATCCGAGGCGGGAGATAAAGTGGCTTAACACCGCTATGCACCCAACTAGCCTCTGGACGTGCTTCAGCTCTGTGGGTATTGCAAGTTCCGATAGAGCATGAATTTTAGCTGGATTTGCCTCTATTCCTCTGTGGAAGACGATGAATCCAAGCAGCTTACCGAAGGGAACTCCGAATACACATTTTTCCGGATTGAGTCGTATATCGTATTCGCATAGACTGGAAAAGGTTTGCCGTAGGTCGTCGATCAACTGGCTGACGTGTTTGGTTTTGATTACCACATCATCGATGTATGCCTCGACAGTCTTACCGACTTGGGTCGTGAGACAAGTCTGGATCATGCACTGGTATGTGGCCCCAGCGTTTTTTAGCCCGAAAGGCATCATGTTGAAGCAGAATGGCCTGTAGGGGGTGATGAATGCGGAATCCGCTTGAGAGGATTCCTTCATTTTAATTTGATGGCATCCGGAGTAAGCATTGAGGAAACACAAAAATCGTGTCCGGCTATGGCATCAATGATCTGGTCTATGCGTGGTAAGGGGAAAGGGTCCTTGGGGCAGGCTTTGCTAAGGTCTTTGAAGTCGACACACAGCCGCCAGGACTTGGCTTTCTTAGGTACCATCACCAGGTTTGCTAGCCACTCGGGGTGTTTAATATCCTGAATAAATCCAGCCTCGAGCAGTTTAGCTAATTCTTCACCCATGGCTTGCCGTTTGGGCTCGGAGAAGCGGCGTAGAGTCTATTTCATGGGCTTAAAGCCTGAGATAATGTTTAGACTATGTTCGGTGAGCCGTTGTGGGATTCCGGGCATATCAGAAGGATGCCAGGCAAAAATGTCCCAATTTTCACGAAGGAAATTCCGCAGTGCTTCATCCATGAGCGGATCAAGCTAGGCTCTGATGGGCGCTGTCTTACTGGGGTCCGTCGGATGTACCTGAAATTTAACGATTTCCTATGTGGGTTTGAAGGACGTGGACTTGGGCCTTTTGCTAAGGATCACGTCATCCTTATTAACTGTCGACCGTAATATTGCCAACTCTTCGGCAGCGAAAGTATCCGCTAATGCCTCGAGGGCAAGCGCTGCCGTCTTATTTTTGGCCCGAAGGGCTATGTTCAGATCACTGACGATCGTGATCACTCCATTTGGTCCTAGCATTTTGAGTTTCATGTACCCATAATGGGGTATAGCCTGGAACTTTGTAAAGGCATCACGTCCTTGTAGGGCATGATAACCACTCGGGAAGGGGACAATGTGGAAGAGAAGTTCTTCAGATCGATAGTCTTCGGGCGTGCCGAACACCACGTCTAGGACGATACATCCGGAACAACGTGCCCCTTTCCCTGGGATAATTCCCCGAAAGGTTGTATTGCTATGTTCAATGCGAGATTGGTCGAACTGCATTTTTCTAGGCTGGCTTCGTATATAAGGTTCAGACCACTGCCGCCGTCCATTAGCACTTTTTGTATCCTGTATCCATCAATGATGGGGTTCAAGACTAGTGCGGCCGGTGAGTGGCCGGGAAGAATGGCCAGCTGGTCAGTGTCGCCGAAAGTAATCGGTATGTCTGCCCATGGGCTAGTGGCTGCCACATGGTAGACCTGTTTGAGCTCCCTAAGAGACCTCTTACGCCCGTTCCTTGAGGGGAAAGTCTCATAGACCGTTAGGACTTCGGAATTGTGTTTAGGCGGCGAGGGAAGAGTCTGCTTGACGGAGGTGTTTCAAGGATGGCCTTGCCGCTTTTTGTGACTTGCCCGATGACCCAGCAAGCTCTAAGGCTGTGAGTTGGGTTCGTGTTTAACAACACGGAATATATAGGGCAAGGTTTGTCCAATAGTCCATCGAGGACAGTGCCAGTCCCTGAAAGGGGCTTGTTTCTTTTTTCGACGGGTTCGTACCGGGCTGGCCGCTTTGGAGGTATCCTCTTTTTCCGAGCTCCTTTAGGTTGTTCGGGGAATATTGTTTCCGAGAACAACTGTTCAGATTGCCAGACACTCTCCATGGCACAGTACTTTTGTACCAAGTCACATAACTCTGAAAAGTCGCTTATATGTCGGCGGGCCAGGCATTAAGAATCCCTTCATCATGGAAATTGCGAATGAAAATTACCGTCATATCTTGGTCGTGAAGACCTTTTACTCTGCTTCTAGCGAGTAGGAGTCTGGACCAAAAGTGATGGACTGATTCTCCTTGTAATTGCTTGATATCCCGAAAGTCCAAAGACACGGGCTTTGGTGCGATACTGGGATGATCGTCTTGGGAAGTGGGTGGGAAAAAACTCGATTCCATGCTGCATTGAGTGTTCGGAATTACAGTTTATAAATCGTGCGAAGGATCCCGGACCGGTGACGGTCCGGCTTTAGAGTGATTCCCTGCCTCTGGCTCACCGACAGAGTCTCGGTGATCGAGGACTGGGGTATAATTTTCAATTCCGGCCGTCGGGCAGAATCCGTAGCCGGACACTCGATAGTAGCAACAAGGTAGGTGACCGGAGGGACATGAATCTCCCTATCATCGGTTCTAATCCCGAGCTGATCACAGATCGGAACCTGGTTATCCGATATACGCATAGCTTCGATCCGATCGAACAACTCGTTTAAAAACGAGGCAATGGTAGGATGCGTGCTGCTGAGACGAGTGGATTCATCAAGCGGCGTGACGGTTCTAGAGCCATGCCAAAGTGGATCCATGTTCCGTCCAACCATGAGACCTGATATCTTTGACGTCAAGGCGTCCCGACTTACAGGTTTCTCTTTGAGGGTTGAAGGTTCCATTAGAACAAGTATTCCCCGTGAATCAACCATGAACTCTAAGGTTCCAAACTTGATACTCTGATTGGGGGAAAAGCTTCTGGTCTGGACATGATGGCTGATCGGGCTGGCATGCGACAAGATGTCGTTGCCGGTGAGACTCTGATCGGCGGCGAGAGTCCCTTGGATGCAAATCTCGCTGCTTGCGATGAGGTGACCCATCGATTCCTTTGGCGCTCACATAGGAACTCTCAATGAAAGCACCAATGTCGGTGTCAAAACCGGTGGATCTTGGGTAGGGGGTCCCAAACTATGAGACTGGAGTCGACGGTAACAGGAGACAAAGGGGACACGGATTTACCCAGGTTCGGGCCCTCCTATGGAGGTAATACCCTACGCCCTGCTTGGTTGTATTGATGATATTGGGGGTTACAGAGTTGATCTACCTTGAGATCGAATATCTAACCCTAGATGAGTTGTTGTCTCGCTATGCCCTAAACCCTCCAGCTTATATAGACGTTGAGGATGCCTAGGGTGTACACATGGTCGGTTACATGCCGAAGAGATAAAGATGCCTAACTACGACAGAGTACACCATGGATCCTCGAAGCTTCCATCTGGCATAGGTGGTCTTTGAACTTTCGATGCTCACCATGCGACCCATCCAGTCCGTCCCATAAATGATAGGTCGACTGTCCAGGACCCCCTAATCCAGGACACCCTCACCCATAATAACCCCGAGCATGTTAGGAGCGCTCAATGTGGAACATAACACCGCTTCACAAGTAACTAGGGGCGGAAAAAGTGGAACAAAACACCAAGAAAAAGGCCAAGCCTTCCACCTTTTACCAAGTATATATGTGCGTTAAATTAAATAGCAGTAATAATGTGATATGACAAAATATCCATGTTGTCACATGGAAGAAATTGCACCTGCAGCTAGATACGCTATAAGAAAGGCTGAGCAAGCGATAACATAGCCGAACAAAGGTTTGCTCGGATGCGGAGGGGTTAGAGGCTTATCATGGCAATGTTAGGAGGCTTGACAAACAAGTGGTAGGTAGCGAAACATAAGATGGAAGCGAGACAACTAGCATAGCAATGATAGTAGTGGTATCCAGGGAAATGTGTCATCTTGCCCGAGATCCTGCTTGGAAAAAGAAGGAGTTCATGAAGAAGACGATCCGTGAAGAAGATGAACAAATCCTCACACTCCGGACGCTTTCATAACTCCATCGAGAAGGAACAATCCGAAAACAACAATCAACACACGGAACACCACAACATATGCATGACATGATGCACAATCAAATATGATGCATGTTATGTATGACATGGCAAGCGCAACAATCTACTTCTACACATTAAGTGAAGCTCAATATGCAACAGTTGCATATTGATGAAACTCCACATTCGAATATTTAGTTCACTCTCGTTTAGGTACACAACAATATTAAATGTCGTTAAATATGTCAAGAGGTGAAGCATAAGTAAACTATCTATCTAGTCATCTTAAATAAGGATGGAAACAACTTATAGTATTTCCGAAATGACCCCATATGTTAATTTCGAAATTAGTCCAGATCTGAACTAACCATATTTTATATTTATTAAAAAGCAAAATAAAGCATACCACATGATTCTATACGTCATTCTAGTCGATTTGCATATGTAGAATGTCTCAAACAGAGCCAGGGTCTAAAAGATATGACAATCACAAGATTATATGCCATGAATGCAAAATGCATGAAAATGACAACCACAAACATTTCAAAACATGGGTGCAACATGATAATTTGATACTACATGAAATTCTAAGAAAGTTTCATATATAGCATGCCCAAAACGGATCTGCGGTTCAACCACAACAACCCATACAAGGTTTAGTGCAAATATGTCCAAAACAGCAACATGACATTTTGCACGCATGAAAACAACAAGCTACAAAGGTCTAAAATGCACAAAAAAGACACGGGGCAGTATCTCACATGATGCACAAAATTATATCACAGGAGCAAGTTGTTTAGGATCATGGATGACTAGGAAATAAGCTCACAAGATAGCTAATTAAAAACAGTTTCAGACTTAGTGAAAATAGCAGTTTTTGACAGTGTAGTTTTTATGACGAAGGCATAGTGATAGTAGTAAAACTTCGTGATATAGGGCATATATCGGCATGAAACTTAAGAGAATGCGAGAGGATAGTATCAACTACAAATAACTCCATTACACCTACCTCAAAGGGGTTCTAGATCACTAGCAAAACACATGGCAAGACAACAACAAAATATTACAGATTCCAGACTTAGAAATATTTAGACCCCTCAAAATAGCATTATTTTTATGACATGTTGGCAACAAGGAAACAACACCTAAACATGGATTATCATGACACATAAAATGACGAAGGGCTAGTGCACATGTCAAAGGGCATATCTCATGTTCAAAGATAATTCATATGATGGATGGATTTAATCACACGAAAAATAACAAAAGGGCATCACAGCAAAAATGACATGCACACAAACTTACTCAAATGACGAAACTAAATTCCTAGATACATTCAATGGAATTTTCTACCCCAAAATCATATATAACGTGTGGGTTTTTATTAAAAAAACAAATGACACCACATATATGCGAGAATAGGACATAAACCGTTTTAGCAAGCCATGTATGCAAACTAAATGCAACCAACACATCAAATATTTTTATCATGCATAAAAAGGCCAATAAAAGTGCTACAAATTTTTACATGCAAGGTTTGGTTAATTTGGATGCACGATTCAATAATTATGCGCAATGCGACAAACATGATATTTATGCAAAATAAAGAAAGCAACATGTTAAACATTTTAAAACATGGATGAATGTGGCATATTATGAATCTACACAAAATTCTACACGTTTTACATATATAAAATCTTCTCATACGATGCACATTTTGTGAGATATTAAATGCATGAAAATTGATTTTTTGGCAATTCTATAAATCCTGGATAACCATCAAAATTCGCAAGAAACAATGGGCCAATTTGCTTCAGCTGGGCTACACAGAGGTGGGCGCAAGATAAAAGATGTCGCCCAGGGTGAGGGATAGGGGCGTTCACCATGGGCCAAGCCCGTCGGTAGAGAGGCCACGCAGGTAGGCTGATGCTGGGCTTGCTGGTGGGCCGCAAAGCGAGCTGGACCGACGTGGGGCTGGCTACCCATGATGGCTGGTAAACGGGTGAGCGAGGTAGCGGATCGGGCGCTTGTCCTCGTGCTCATCTCGAACACGCCATGACGCACGACGGCGTTAACTAGAGGCGGAGAGGGCAGGTCCGGCAATGGCGGGACGGGCAGAACCGGTCGGATCGGGCGACACTCCACCAGATCCGGTGATCCCCGGAGCGGAGCAACGAACGGGCGGCTGCTGGACTTCGGGGCCGACCATGGCATTCCTGTGGGGAGAGAGAGTCGACGGGAGATTAGGGAGAGGGAGAGGGAGGAAGAAGGAGAAGAAGAGAAGGGCGCGAGGAGGTCTAGCGACCAGCCGACAAGGCAGTGGTGGTCCAGCAAGGAGGCGAGCACGGCAAGGCAACTCAGCTCGTCTCCAGGCGTGTGGAGGCGGCGACGCGAGCGTGGGGATGCTGTGGTTGCCGTACATGTCCGATCGGACCATGGAAATGTCCGGTAGGTGGGATTTTTGGTGAATCTGAGCCATTGGATGGGGATCCGGTGGTCCAGATCTGAGGGGCTGATGGGGCTGCGAGATTTGGAGGGTTTGCTCTAGCAGGTGGGTTTTCTAGGGGTGGCTGCAAAACTAGCTAGGGGGAAACCCTAGAGAGTGAGAGAGATCCCTCCATGGGGTCATTATATATAGGGTATGGACTATGGTGCGTTGGACCTCGTCCGTCCGATCGTGATCCGATGACCATGAACAGAGGGGCAATCTAGGTTGGGTTAGTGGGTTGTGTAGTTGGGATAAGTGGGGATGATAGGGAGGTTTGCGGCCTGACACGGAGTTTTTATAAACCGAAATCGTCCGACAAATAAACCGATGATGGTGCCGCTATGGTCGACCGTTCGGATATCAAACGAACTCGAATGCGACGAAATTTGGCAGGCAGTCTACCGACAATGTAACAAGACCACACACCAAGTTCTAACCCAATACAAGAATATTTTATGTGCACTTTTAAAAACAATATTTTATTGGTGCCACGGAAGCGTGCGTGTGTGGTTGGACTCAAAATGGTCAGCAACGAGAATGGAGAGAACCGGCAACTACGGACGGATGCAAGTTTTCAAAAACGAGCGATGATACTATGTAGATGATGCGAATGATGCGATGATGAATGCGACAACCAAACGAATCGCATGACAACAAAGTAATAAAAGGGGAATCTTCTGGAGCGTCGGTCCCAGGCTGTTACAGAACTGGTCCGACAGAGCTTCGCTAAGAGGCACCAACACAATCTAGAGGAGAAACAATCTAGGAGGGAGGAAGGGATGCACCATGGCTTGTGGTGCAGATGTCCTCCTCCCTCTCTTACATATAGGGGGAAGGGGGAAGGGCAGCACCCTGGGGTTCCCACCCCTAGGGGCGATAGCCAAGAGGAGCTGGGGCAATGGCCATGGGGTGGCTTGGCCCTCAAGGCAAGGTGGCCGGCCCCCTTAGGGTTTCCCCCTTCCACCCTTCGGCTGCATGGGCCTTGTGGGAGGGGCAGACAGCCCACCAGGGGATGGTGCGCCCTCTCCCACATACCATGGGGGTCCTTCGGTGCCGGTGGCCCCTTCCGGTGGACCCCCGGAAACCTTTCGGCACCCACGGTACATTACTGAAGACGCCTGAACTTTTCGCGATGATCAACTTGGAACTTCCTATATATGAATTTTCACCTCCGGACCATTTCAGAGTTCCTCGTCACATCTGGGATTTCATTCGGGACTCCGAACAACCTTTGGTCACCAACATACATAACTCATCTATACCAATTCGTCATCGAACGTTAAGTGTGCAGACCCAGCGGGTTCAAGAACTATGTAGACATGACCGAGACACCTCTACGGTCAATAGCCAATAGAGGGACCCGGATGCCGATATTGGTTCCTACATGTTCTATGAAGATCTTTATCGGTTGAACCCCTATGTCAAGGATTCAGATAATCCCGTATGATGTTCCCTTTGTCTATCGGTACGTTACTTGTCTGAGATTCGATCGTCGGTATCTCCAAACCTAGTTCAATCTCGCTACTGGCAAGTCTCTTTACTCGTTCCGTCATACGAGATCCCATGACTAACTCTTTAGTCACATTTCTTGCAAGGCTTATTGTGATGTTGTATTACTGAGTGGGCAGTGACATACCTCTTCGTTACATGGAGTAACAAATCCCAGTCTTGATCCATGCCAACTCAACAGACACCCTTGGAGACACCTGCAGAGCATCTTTATAATCACCCAATTACGTTGTGACGTTTGATACACACAAGGTACTCCTCCGGTGTGAGTGAGTTAGATGATCTCATGGTCATAGGAACACTTACTTGACATGCAGAAAAACAATAGCAACAAACTGACACGATCATATGCTATGTCCATAGTTTGGGTCTTGTCCATCACATCATTCTCCTAATGATGTGATCCCGTTATAAAATGACATCTCATGTCTATGGTCAGGAAACCTTAACCATCTTTGATGAACGAGCTAGTCTACTAGAGGCATACTAGGGACACAATGTTGTCTATATACCCACACAAGTATTTAGTTTCCAATCAATACAATTATAACATGGATAATAAACAATTATCATGAACAAGGAAATATGATAATAACCAATTTATTATTCCCTCTATTGCATCTTTCCAACAGTATTCCACTTGCACTAGAGTTAATAATCTAGCTCACATCGCTATGTGATATGCGTTGTTATGAATCTCACACCCAATGAGTTTGGCATGTGAGAGAGGTTTTAGTCAACGAGTCTGTAATATTCAGATATGTGTGTACTTTGCAAATCTATACAGATTGCTACTAAGGGTTATCCAGATTGGTGTGAAAGTTTGCATTGACGTAACCCTTTGCGACGAACTCTTTGTCACCTCCATAATCGAGAAACATTTCCTTAGTCCTCTAGTTACTAAGGATAATTTTGACCGTTGTCCAGTGATCCAATCCTGGACCACTCTTGTACCCCTTGACAAACTCATGGCAAGGCACACACACGTGCAGTAGACAGCATGGCATACTATATAGAGCCTATGGCTAAGGCATAGGGGACGACCTTCGTCCTTTCTCTTTCTTCTGCCGTGGTTGAGCTTTGAGTCTTACTCAACTTCACACCATACAAATCAGGGAAGAACTCCTTGTTTGACTGATCCATTTCGAACTCTTTTAAAATCTTGTCAAGGTATTTACTCATTGAAAAATCTTATCAGGCGTCTTGATCTATCTCTGTAGATCTCAATGCCCAACAATTAAGTAGCTTCATCCGGGTCTTCCTTTGAAAAACTCCTTTCAAATAACCCTTTATGCTTTCCAAAAATTCTACATCATTTCCGATCAACAATATGTCATCCACATATACTTATCAGAAATTCTTTAGTGCCCCCATCTTAGTTTCTTTCAAATGCAAGTTTCTCATACACCTTGTATAAACCCAAAAACTTTGATCACCTTATCAAAGCGTATATTCCAACTTCGAGATGCTTGCTCCAGCCCATTGAAGGATCGCTGGAGCTTGCATACCTTTTAGCGTCCTTAGGATTGACAAAACCTTCTGGTTGTATCACATACAACCTTTCTTTATGGAATACCATAAAGGAAACTTTGTTTTGACATCCATCTATCAGATTTCATAATCAAAAAATGCAGCAACTGCTAACTTGATTCCAACAGACTTTAGCATCGCTACGGGTGAGAGAGTCTCATCATAGTCAATTCCTTGAACTTGTCAGAAACCTTTTTGCGACAAGTCGAGCTTTATAAATGGTGACATTTACCATCAGCGTTTGTCTTCCTCTTAGTGGTTCGTTTGTACTTAACGACCTGCCGTTCAACGGGCAAGTCTTAGCAAAGTCCATACTAGGTTTGTCATACATGGATCCTATCTCGGATTCATGGCTCCTAGCCATTTGTTGGAATCTGGGACCACCGTCGCTTCTTCATAGTACATAGGCTTATCGTTTTCTAACAACAAGATTTCCAAGACAGGATCACCGTATCACACAGGGGTAGTACATATCCTTGTCAACCTACAAAGTTCGGTAGTAACTTGATCCGAAGTTTCATGATCATCATCATTAGCTTCCTCTTCAATTGGCATAGGCACCGCATAAACATTTTTCTGTGTTGTGCTATCATCCAACTGAAGTGACGGTTCAACAACCTCGTCAAGTTCTACTTTCCTCCCACTCAATTCTGTCGAAAGAAACTCTTTCTCGAGAAAGGACCCGTTTTTAGCAACAAACACTTTGCGCTTGGATCTGAGATAGAAGGTATACCCAAATGTTTCCTTAGGGTATTCTAAGAAGATGCATTTGTCTGCTTTGGGTTCGAGATCATTAAGTGAAAACCTTTTTAACATAAGCGTCGCAGCCCCAAACATTAAGAAATGACAGCTTAAGTTTCTGCCAAACCATAGTTCATACCGTGTCATCTCAACGGACTTAGATGGTGCCCTATTAAAGTGAATGTAGTTATCTCTAATGCATAACCCCATAACTGTAGTGGCAAAACGATAAGAGACATCATAGTATGCACCATATCCAATAAAGCATGACTACGACGTTCGGACACACCATCACACTATGGTGTTCTAGGTGGCGTGAGCTGTGAAACAATTTCCACATTGTGTTAAGTTGCATACCAAACTCGTAGCTCAAATATTCACCTCCACGATCATATCATAGACATTTTATCTTCTTGTCACGATGATCTTCAACTTCACTCCGAAAGTGCTTGAACCTTTCAAACGTTTCAGACTTGTGATTCATTAAGTAAATATCCCCATATCTACTCAAATCATCAGTGAAGGTAAGAAAATAACGATATACACTGCATGTTTCAACACTCATTGGACCACATACATCAACATGTATCAATTCCAATCAGTCACTAGCCCGCTCCATCATACCGGAAAATGGGGTCTTAGTCATCTTGCTCAAGAGGCATGGTTCGCATGTCTCAACCGATTCAAAATCGAGTGAGTCAAAAGATCCGTCAGCATGGAGTTTCTTCATGCGCCACCAATATGACCTTCGCGACAGTGCCACAAGCATGTGATACTTATCATTACTAACTTTGCATCTTTTGGCATTAGTATTATAAATATGTGTATTACTACGATCGAGATTCAATAAACCATTCACATTGGATGCATGACCATTTAAGATATTATTCATGTAAACAGAATAACCATTATTCTCTAACTTAAATGAATAATCATATTGCAATAAACACAATCTAATCATGTACATGCTCAACGCAAACACCAAATAACATTTATTTAGGTTCAACACTAATCCCGAAGGTAGAGTGAGCGTGCGATGGTGATCATATCAACCTTGGAAACACTTCCAACACACATCATCACCTCGCCTTTAGTCAGTCTCCATTTATTCCGTAGCTTTTATTTCGAGTTACTAACATTTAGCAACTGAACCGGTATCTAATACCCAAGTGCTACTAGGAGTACTTAGTAAGGTACACATGAATAACATGTCTATCAAATATACTTTTGTTGATGTTGCCAGCCTTCTTATCTACCAAGTATCTAGGGTAATTCCGCTCCAGTGACCATTCCCCTCATAGTAGAAGAACTTAGTCTTAGGTTTGGGTTTAACCTTGGGTTTCTTCACTCGAGCAACAACTGGCTTGCCAATCAAGAAGTTTCCCTTCTTACCGTTGCCATTCTCGAAACTAGTGGTTTTACCAACCATCAACACTTGATGCTCCTTCTTGATTTCTACCTTCGAGATGTCAAACATTGCGAATAGCTCATGGGATCATGCATCCCTGGCATGTTTATAGTTCATCACGAAGCTCTAGTAGCTTGGTGGTAGTGACTTGGAGAACTATATCAATCACTATCTTATTTGGAAGATCAACTCCCACTTGATTCAAGTGATTGTAGTACTCACACAATCTGAGCACAGGCTCACTGATTGAGCTACTCTCCTTCATCTTGCAGGCAAATAATCTTTGTTGGAGGTCTCATACCTCTAAACATGGGCACAAGCCTAAAATCCAATTTAAGCTCTTGGAACATCACATATGCTCTATCATGTTCAAAACATGTTTGGAGCCTCAATTCTAAGCCGTAATGCATGACACACTGAACTATCAAGTAGTCATTGGAACATGCTTGTCAGATGTTCACAACATCCACAAACATCACTTCAAGGGGTTTGGCGCACCGAGCGGTGCATTAAGGACATAAACCTTGTATGCAACAACTGAAGACAATCCTCAGATCACGAACAAAAGTCCGCATAATTTCCACTACCATATTTCAACTTACCTGTATCTAGGAACGTATCGATAAAACAAGGGAGCTACAACGCGAGCTATCTACAACATAATTCGCAAAGACACTTTTGACTATGTTCATGATAATGACTTCAATTGATCATATTAACTAAGAACTCCCACTCAAATTGACATCCCTCTGGTCATTCGAGTGACACATGATCCAAATTCACCAACCCATGTCCGATCATCACGTGAGATGAGGTCGTTTCAATGGTTAACATCTCTATGTTGATCATATCTACTATATGACTCATGTTCGACCTTTCGGTCTCTTGTGTTTCGAGGCCATGTCTGTACATGGTAGGCTCGTCAAATTTAACCCGAGTGTTCTGCACGTGCAACACTGGCTTGCACCCGTTGTATGTGAACGTAGAGTCTATCACACCCGATCATCACGTGGTGTCTCGACACGACGAACTTTCGCAACGATGAACACTCCGGGAGAACTCATTTTTATCTTGAAATTTTAGTGAGGGATCACCTTATAATGCTACCATCATCCTAAGCAAAAAAAGGTGCATTAAAGGATTAAGATCACATGCAAATCATAAGTGACATGATATGGCCATGATCTTGTGCTTTTGATCTCCATCTTTAAAGCACCGGCATGAACTCCATCGTCACTGGCATGAAACCATGATCTCCATCATCCTGATCTCCATCAATGTGTCGCCATCGGGGTTGTCATGCCCACCATGCTTCTACTACTATTGCTACCACTTAGCGATAAAGTAAAGCATTACATAGAGCTTAATGATTGATACACATGTCATACAATAATTAAAGACAACCTTATGGATCTTGCCGGTTTCCTTACTCATCGACACGCAAGTCATGATATTCTATACAAAACATGATCATATCATACATCACATATATATCATCATGTAATTGGCCATATCATCTCATGACATACCCTGGAAAAACAAGTTGGACGTCCTCTAATTGTTTGTGCATGTTTTACGTGGCTGCTACGGGTATCTAGCAAGAACGATTCTTACCTATGCAAAAACCACAACGGTGATACACAAATTGCTATTCAAGCTTCTCAAGGACCGCCTCAATCAAATCCGATCCAACTAGAGTAGGAGAGACAGACACCCGCTAGCCATCTTTATGCAACAAAGTCACATGTCAGTCAATGGAACCGGTCTCTCATAAGCGTACGAGTAAGGTTGGTCTGAGCCGTTTCATCCCACAATACCGCTGAATCAAGAAAAGACTAAGGGAGGAAGCAATCTGAATATCAACGCCCACAAACTCTTTTGTGTTCTACTCAATAACACATCTACGCATAGACCTAGCTCATGATGCCATTTTTGGGGAACGTTGCATGAGAAACCAAAAATTTCCTACGCACACACAAGATCTATCCATGGTGATGAGCATCTATTAGAGTGAGAGTGGATCCACATACACTTTTAGATCCTAGGTGGGAAGCATTAAGAAACGTAGTTGGTGTAATCAAACATCTTCGCGATCCTATCACGAGCCATCCCGCGATCTCATCACGAGCCGTCCCGCGATCCCATCATGTTCCTTCCGATCTAGCGCCGAACGAATGACACCTCCATGTTCAGCACACGTACAGATCGATGATGATCTCCACGTCCTTGATCCAGGAAGCAAGGGTGGATAGGTATGTTGGTTCTCCAGCAGCATGACGGTGTGGCGGCGGCGGTGGTGGAACTGATCCGGTAGAGCTTCGCGAAGTGGCACCGAAACAATCTAGAGGAGAAGCAATCCGGGAGGGAGGAAGGGTTGTGTCGTGGCATGTAGTGCGGATGCCCTCCTCCCTCTCTCATATATATTGGGGGAAGGGGGAAGGGCTGCACCCTAGGGTTCCCACCCCTAGGGATGGCGGCCAAGAGGAGGGGGGCAAGGGGTGGCTTGGCCCCCAAGGCAAGGTGCCCCCCTTAAGGTTTCCACTTCGACCCTTTGGTTGCATGGGCATTGTGGGAGGGGCGGAAATCCCACCAAGGGCTGGTGCGCCCTCTCTCACAGCCCATGGGGCCCTTCGGGGCCGGTGGCCCTTCTGGTGGACCCCCGGAAACCTTCCGGCACCCCGGTAGATTACCGGTGACGCCCGAACTTTTCCCGGTGATCAACACGGAACTTCCTATATATGAATCGTCACCTCCGGACCATTCCGGAATTCCTCATCACGTTCGAGATCTCATCCGGGATTCCGAACAACCTTCGGTCACCAACATACATAACTCATGTATACCAATTCGTCACCGAACATTAGGTGTGCAGACCCTGCGGGTTCGAGAACTATGTAGATATGACCGAGACACCTCTACGGTCAATAACCAATAGCGGGACTTGGATGCCCATATTGGTTCCTACATGTTCTACGAAGATCTTTATCGGTTGAACCTCTATGTCAAGGATTCAGATAATCCCGTACGATGTTCCCTTTGTCTATCGGTATGTTACTTGTCCGAGATTCGATCATCGGTATCTCCATACCTAGTTCAATATCGTTATCGGCAAGTCTCTTTACTTGTTCCGTAATACAAGATCCTGTGACTAAATCTTTAGTCACATCGCTTGCAAGGCTTATTGTGATGTTGTATTACTGAGTGGGCCCTGAGATAGCTCTTCGTTACACGGAGTAACAAATCCTAGTCTTGATCCATGCCAACTCAACAGACACCCTCAGAGACACCTGTAGAGCATCTTTATAATTACCCAGTTACGTTGTGACATTTGATACACACAAGGTAATCCTCTGGTGTCAGTGAGTTACACAATCTCATGGTCATAGGAACACATACTTGACATGCAGAAAAACTATAGCAATAAACTGATGAACGAGCATCCTACGTTCATAGTTTGGGTCTTATCCGTCACATCATTCTCCTAATGATGTGATCTTGTTATTAAATGAAATCTCATGTCTATGGTCACAAAACCTTAACCATCTTTGATGAACGAGCTAGTCTACTAGAGGCATACTAGGGACATAGTGTTGTTTATATACCCACACATGTATTTAGTTTCCAATCAATACAATTATAGCATGGATAATAAATGATTATCATGAACAAGGAAATATGATTATAACCAATTTATTATCGCCTCTAGGGCATATTGCAAACACCGCTGGGTCGCCCCATGGCTACACATCCCGCGCACTGGCATCGCCCTGCCTGCATGGCCGCATGTCCGCGCCAATGCTGATTCCTCATTCAGCCACGGTCGGATCCGCCTTCACGCGACCTCGCGGCTCCGGCTGCCCTCACGCATGCCCGCACCTTCATCCATGTCCGGCTCCACTTCCGCCCGCTCGCGCTCATGCATCGCTCGGTTAGCTCGTTGCGCCTGCGTCGTGCCATTCTAGCCGGCTCCGCCTGATGCCGCCCATGCTGGCTGCCTCACATCCGACCTGCCGGCTCGCTTGGCCTGTGCACTCCCCAGCTGCTCCACCCCTGGCCTGCGCGCACCCTGACTGCCTAGGAAGATATGAATAGGCTGGCTACAAAAAAGGGAAGTGGGGTCCGGCTGAAAACAAGAAAGAAAAAGAAAAAGGAAGACCAACCGGGCACCGCTTGCATGCGTCGTCGCCTCACCGGCAGGTGTGCCTACCTACTTCAACGTCGGGCCAGCTGGAGTGCCAGCCCGGTTTCCCATCTACTTTGATGCTGACCGGTCGGGCCCGGCCGGCCGACACCTCCATCAACCGCCCCGAAGGCTACCTCCCACGGAGGGCCAGCTACGCCCAACCGGCGATACCCAGCGGGGGCACCGGCGCGCCCGCTGGCAAAAAGCCGCGCCGGCTGTCATCGACAACAACCATCTCACCAGCAGCAAAAAGCAATGTGAGATTTTCACCCACACATCCTTTTGCCGCACAAAAAAGGGTACTCCAACCAATCCTTGGGGGCCATCCCCGCATTTGTTTCAACTACTTTACTGTTCACCCCGGCGCCAGCTAATCTCGGCCCGGGGCTGGCTGTTGGACCCGATACGTTCATACCCATAGATGGCTTAGTTGTGTGCATGGGACCAAAGGCCCACTCTTTGTCTCAGATACAGACCTCACCGCAGCTGTCTGGCTAGCGAGAGAAAAAGCCAGAGGTCACCACACGCGAAAAAAGTCCGGGGAGAAAATGGCCCAGGCAACGGTTGTTTCATTCATGAGTATCCACTCGGTCGATTCTGCTCCCAGAGTCTGAGTACTGTGCGCTCCATTCCGCGGCCCACTCTTCGCCTCAGCTACAAACCAGATCCCGACTGTTCGGTTAGAAAGAGCAAAAGCCAAAGAGCAGAGAGAACATGAAAAAGACCTAAAGGGGCTCGAACAAAACTGAGTCGGCACCCTCTGCGCAAGCTTGCATTGCCAAAATCAAGCACCTGATATATTTGTGTCGACTAACCTTGTTTTTGCATGATCATTTCCATGGGGAACCCCCCTTGCTCAGAGGCTTGGAGGCCAATCCCAGCGGGTGAGTTCCGCGCCCCCGCTGGAGACAGCCACCTATTGGACTCCGCGTTCGCGCCCGACAGGGCCCCGCACCCATCAGCCGGTGGACCCCGCGTCCATCCCGACAGGGCTCCATGCCCACTAGCCGCGTCTGTGCCCAATAGGGCCTCACGCTCATCAGCTGGCGGACCCTGCGTTCGTGCCCGACAACGCCTCGCGCTCAACGACCGGTGGACCCCACGCCCACTAGCCGGCGGATCCCGCATCCTCCCTCGACAGGTGTCATGGGAAAGATTCTGACATTAAAGAGGGATAGGATAACGGAGCATGATCTATCGAGATGCAAATGGGTGACACGGTGGTTTTAGCGAGTTCGGGCCTCTCACGGCGGAGATAACAACCCTACGTCTCATGCTCTGAAGAGGCTTTGCTTATTTGTCATGAACACGGAGTTACATGGTGTTTTTGTGAGAGACGGTAGGGAGAAGAAGCTAGCCTAAGCTATGTGGTGGGGGTGGCTTAGATAGAGTGCGCCACCCCCTCACCTCCTATGTTACAAGATGGGGCATTGCTGCCATAAAGTCAGCCCACTACAGAACCTCCACAATGAGAATGATGCTTCGACTGCCTTGTTGGTCTTCGCTTATCTGAGTGAGACATATGGCCGAGTGGTTGACTTTCGCCGAGTGGACGGAACGTACTCGGTCGAGTGAATAGTATGTATGTATTAATCCAGACCCACCTGGTGTGTGGACCCCATGGTATTATGATATTTCGACCTTTCATGGGCCTACCCATTTTGTGTATCCCCAACAGTAGCCCCTGAGACTTTGACTGATTGCTGGCGGTCGGTTGGAGTCTGCAGAGTTTACTAAACTTGAATGTTGTTGTCGGACCTGACCGAGCAGGATGTTTCTTTTATTTCTCTTCCAGTGGGGGCACGCTAAGTGCACCCACTGGGTGTAGTCCCCGAGCCTCTGTCGGACTAGATGCGTCGGGCAGAGGGTTTATGTCTTCCAGTGCAGAACTGAACTGAACATGTGAACTCTGATACGCTTGGCGTAGTAAATTGCTGCAATCTAGAGCTGAATCAGTCGGACTCATCCTTGTGCGTTGGGCACAGTAAATAGATATAACGTGGAACTTGGCCAGTCAGGCAAATCTTCATGTGGTTGGCATGCTGAATGTTTATTGAGTTTGCCTTATATGATTTCTGGATCATGGCTAAGTCCTCGAGTGTGGATGTTGTCCTCACTTGGAGTAGTTTCTAACTTAGGCCAATCAGGTTCGCAGCTAAGCCCCTGAGTGTGGAGGATGTCCGCACTCGGAGTAGTTTTTGACTTAGGTGATACGGAATCGCAGCTAAGCCCCCAAGTGTGGAGGATGTTCACACTCAAAGTAGTTTTTGACTTAGGCGATACGGAATCGCAGCTAAGCCCCCGAGTGTGGAGGATGTCCGCACTCGGAGTAGTTTTTGACTTAGGTGATACGAAATCGAAGCTAAACCCCCGAGTGTGGAGGATGTCCACACTCGGAGTAGTTTTTGACTTAGGCGATACGGAATCGCAGCTAAGCCCCCGAGTGTGAAGGATGTCCGCACTCGGACTAGTTTTTTACTTAGGCGATACGGAATCGCAGCTAAGCCCCCGAGTGTGGAGGATGTCCGCACTCGAAGTAGTTTTTTACTTAGGCGACACGAAATCGCAGCTAAGCCCCCGAGTGTGGAGGATGTCCACGCTCGGAGTAGTTTTTGACTTAGGCGATATGGAATCGCAGCTAAGCCCCCGAGTGTGGAGGATGTCCGCACTCGGAGTAGTTTTTGAATTAGGCGATACAGAATCGCAGCTAAGCCCCCGAGTGTGGAGGATGTCCGCACTCGGAGTAGTTTTTGACTTTGGCGATACGGAATCACAGCTAAGCCCCCGAGTGTGGAGGATGTCCGCACTCGGAGTAGTTTTTGAATTAGGCGATACGGAATCGCAGCTAAGCCCCCGAGTGTGGAGGATGTCCGCACTCGGAGTAGTTTTTGACTTTGGCGATACGGAATCGCAGCTAAGCCCCCGAGTGTGGAGGATGTCTTCACTCAGAGTAGTTTTTGACTTAGGCAATACGGCATCACAGCTAAGCCCCCGAGTGTGGAGGATGTCCACACTCGGAGTAGTTTTTGACTTAGGCTATATGGAATCTCAGCTAAGCCCTCCAGTGTGGAGGATGTTCACACTCAGAGAAGTTTTTGACATAAGCGAAGTCAGGTTCGCTAAGCCGAGCGATGGCGCGCGGGGCGGTCGAGTGATGAAGACATGCCACACGGAGTGGTGACGCACGGAGCGGCCAGGTGTGTAGTCATGCCACACGGAGTGGCGATGCACGGGGCATCCGAGTGATGACGACGTGTCTCACCGAGTGGCCATGCGTGGAGCGGCCAGGTGATGTAGTCATGCCACACGGAGTGGCGAAGCACGGGGCATCCGAGTGATGATGACGTGTCTCACCGAGTGGCGATGCACGGAGCGGCCAAGTGATGTAGTCATGCCACATGGAGTGGCGATGCGCGGGGCATCCGAGTGATGACAATGTGTCTCACCGAGTGGCGATGTGCGGAGCGGCCAGATGATGTAGTTATGCCATACGGAGTGGCGATGCGCAGGGCATCCGAGTGATGATGACGTGGCTCACCGAGTGGCGATGCGCGGGGCATCCGAGTGATGACGACGTGTCTCACCGAGTGGCGACGCGCAGAGCGGCCAGGTGATGTAGTCATGCCACACAGAGTGGCGATGCGCTGGGCATCCGAGTGATGACGACGTGTCTCACCGAGTGGTGACGCGCGGAGCGGCCAGGTTATGTAGTCATGCCACACGGAGTGGCGATGCGCGGGGCATCCGAGTGATGATGACGTGTCTCATTGAGTGGCGACGAATGACCATTGCGGTGACTGAGGCTGAGTAGCGACAAAGATGGCGCACAGATGCGTCGAGTGATCTCGTAATCTATGTATGAAAAATAGCACAAGCCAACATAAAAAAATTCAAAGTAATTTGATCTTTGCTGAAATAATTTGTGTAAATAACACCCATAGACACCCGCTGGGTGCCAGGTGCTTGTTGGTTCGGGACCAGCAAGGGTCTAATAGAGTGCAGTATCCAAATGTACTTGTGCAAGTGAAGGATCCGACTGAACTCGTTTGAGTACTGGACCCAAACAAAGCGGAAGTGAAGTGTTCCCACATAAAAATAAACAACCAAGCGCAGAGGTATGCTCGGTGGCGTGGCCTCCGAGTGAACGTCATGTGCGACTTCCTTGACACTCGGTGATGCGGAAACAACTATTTAATTGAATGCAGCGTATAAAGAATGACTTAGCTGTCTGATGGCACATGAGCGGCCGAGGGACGAAGGAGCGTCCGGCTGAGTGATGGCGCGCGGAGCGGCCGAGTGACGAAGAAGCGTCTAGTTGTGTGAAGGCGTGCGGAGCGACCGAGTGATGCAAGTCTGTCTCACCGAGTGGCGATGTGCGGAGCTGCCGAGTGACGAAGGAGCGTCTCGCTGAGTGATGAAGGTGCGTCTAGCTGAGTGACAGCGCGCGTAGCGATCGAGTGATGTTGATGCCTCCAGTAGAGTGATGGCGCGCGGGGCGGCCGAGTGACAATGGAGTGTCCGACTGAATGGCGATGCGCGGAAGTGCTGAGTGACGAAGACGTGCCTCATAGAGTGACGACGCGTGGGGCTGCCGAGTGACGATGAAGCGTCCGATTGAATGGCGATGCGCGGGGCGGCCAAGTGACGATGGAGCGTCTGACTGAATGGCGATGCGCAGAGCTGCCGAGTGATGACGACGCGTCCAGTAGAGTGATGACACGCTAGGCGACCGAGTGATGATGGAGCGTCCGATTGAATGGCGATGCGCGGAGCTCCTGAGTGATGACGACGCGTCCAGTAGAGTGACGACGCGCGAAGCTGCCGAGTGACGATGGAGCGTCCGACTGAATGGCGATGCGCAGAGCTACCGAGTGATGACGACGTGTCCAGAAGAGTGACAGCGTGCGGAGCGACCGAGTGACGAAGGAGCGTCTCGCCGAGTGGCGATGTGCTGAGCTGCCAAGTGACGACGATGCCTCTAGAAGAGTGACGGCGTGCGGAGCGACCGAGTGATGAAGATGCGTCTGGCTGAGCAAGGTCGCATGGGGCTGCCGAGTGACGAAGGAGCGTCTCGCTGAGTGGCGATGTGCGGAGCTGCCGAGTGACGACGACGCGTCCAGACGAGTGACGGCGTGCGGAGCGACCGAGTGATGAAGATGCGTCCGGCTGAGCAACGTCGCACGGGGTTGCCGAGTGACAATGGAGCATCCGACTGAGTGGCAATGCGCAGAGCTGCCGAGATATGACGACGCGTCCAGAAGAGTGACGACGTGTGGAGCGACCGAGTGACGAAGGAGCCTCTCGCCGAGTGGCGATGTGCAGAGCTGCCGAGTGACGACGATGCATCCAGAAGAGTGACGACGTGCGGAGCGATCGAGTGATGAAGATGCGTCCGGCTGAGCGATGTCACACGGGGCTGCCGGTGATGATGATGCATACAGCTGGGTGACGGCACGCGGGGCGACCGAGTGATGATGTGTTCGGCTGAGCGACGTCGTGTGGGGCTGCCGAGTGATGATGATGGGTCTCGCCGAGTGGCAACGTGCGCAGCTGTCGAGTGATGATGACGCATCCCGTTGAGTGGCAATGCACGGAGCTGCCAAGTGACGAAGGCGTGACTCGCCTAGTGAGGACGCGCGGGGCAGCTGGGTGATGAAGATGCCTCCGGCTGAGTGGCGACGCGCGGGGCGGCCGGGTGATGATGAAGCGTCCATCGGAACGGCGACACGCCGGGTGGCCAAATGACGATGACACGTTCAGCGGAGTGACGACGCGCGAAGTGATCGTGTCGATCATGTTTTTGAAGAGGCATCCAACCGAACGGAAACACGCGAATGATTTAATGTCTACACGTTAGTTTTCCGAACATGTCCAAAAAAACAAGACGTATCTGAGTGTAGCATCTATCGAACCAACAAATCCGCCCGAGTAAGCCGGAGGCATACCCGTCCAGATAAACAAAGGCGTACCTGCTCGAGTGTCGAACTGTGATTGTTAGAGCATACCAGAGTACGGGTTGGAGTAGCGGAGCGACTGGCCGGCTTGTAGTCAACGCAAGTCGCAGGTGCCCTGCAGGCTGGTGCACATGGCTTGCATGGTTAACAGAAAAAAGTGAATCAACGCACCTGTGTTTTGGCCGAAATTAGTGTTGGAGATCCTCACTGAATGGCCATTTATGAGGCAACCAATTAAAATCCGGTATTGGAGGTCACACGTCCTTTAGTTTCCTTCTTTCCTGCATGCATGCAGTTAATCGACCGAGGAAGTGCCCATGATGCATGCATTTACGAGGCATTGATTCTTTTAATCCGGAACGGCCATCGGTTACGAGTAGATCGTCGTCACAGCGCTCCTCCGCTTGGAGACCAACACCGCCGTCTGACGCCGGAGGAAGGAGCGCTGCAGGCCTATGCCGCGTCGGCCTTGTGCCTCCACCGCGAAGGTCGCTGCCGAGCAGCCGATAACACGAGGCCGGAGTCGATGATGAGGCGAATGGCATCGACGGCTGTGTCCGTGGGGGCTCGACAACAACGAAGTTGGAGAAGACAATGAGGCGGACGACGCCGGAGGCTGCGCGCGGCGACGACGAAGCGGCCGGCACCGGAGGCCGCACGTGGCGATGATGAAGCGGGTGGCCGGAGCCGTGATTGGTAGGGATGAAGCGGCCGACACCGGCGGCTGTGTGTGGAGGTGTAGTTGCCTTCCGGCTTTGAAGCCATCGTTGCTGTCACTGGCAACGATTCAGGTGACCAGCTCACGCGTAAGGAAGGTCAACCAACGTAAAGGTTGATAATTTTCCTTGTATGTAATTGGATGGATGTTTGTTTCCTTTCTGTTTGCGACCTTTTTTCGTCGTGAGGATGAACAGTACAAACAAATGTGTTAAATCATGAAGATGAAACTGAATAGAGGGCACCAGCGGGAATCGATCCGCCGTTGGCGGTTGAAGAAATAACCATATGCATCATGGCTCGATAGACGCCATGCCCCATGGGGGGCACCAAATGTCGTGGGAACGATTCGGACATTAGAGTGGGATAGGATAACGGAGCATGATCTATCGAGATACAAATGGGTGACACGGTGGTTTTAGCGAGTTCGGGCCTCTCATGGCAGAGATAACAACCCTACGTCTCGTGCTCCGAAGAGGCTTTGCTTATTTTTCATGAACACGGAGTTACATGGTGTTTTTTGAGAGAGACGGCAGGGAGAAGAAGCTAGCCTGAGCTATGTGGTGGGGGTGGCTTATATAGAGTGCGCCACCCCCTCACCTCCTATGTTACAACATGGGGCATTGCTTCCATAAAGTCAGCCAACTACAGAACCTCCACAATGAGAATGATGCTTCGACTGCCTTGTTGGTCTTCGCATATCCAAGTGAGACATATGGCCGAGTGGTTGACTGTCGCCGAGTGGATGGAACATACTCGGTCGAGTGAATAGTATGTATGTATTAATCCGGACCCACCTAGTGTGTGGACCCCATGGTATTATGATATTTCGACCTTTCACGGGCCTACCCATTTTGTGTATCCCCGACAGCAGGGCTCCGCACCCATCAGCAGGCGGACTCTGCATCCACCCCCAGCAGGGCTCCGCGCCCATCAACCAGCAGACCCTACACCTATCAATCGACGTACCCCGTGTCCGCGCCCGACGTCCTCAACGCCACTATCTGCTTCAGCAACAACAAAGACCCTCCACCCGACTATTCGAGTCACCCAGAGGCTACACCCAGCGGGTGCACTAGCGCGCCCCTGTCGGAAACAGCCAGTCAATGGACTTCGCATCGACGCCCGGTAGGGCTCCGCGTCTATCAGCCGGTGGACCCCGCGTCCATCAGTCGACGGACCCCGTGTCCATGCCCGACAACCTCGACGCCACTGTCCGCTACAACGATGGCAAAGACCCTCTGCCCGACTCTTCGAGTTGCCCGGAGTCTCGAAGGCTACACCAAGCGGGTGCGCTGGCACGCCCCCACTACAAGCAAGACACGCCATCCCTAGCCCGCAATCGACCGTCATCAACAACTTCTGCAACAACAACGACAACGGCAAAAATCCTCCGCCCGACTCCCCAAGTCGCCCGGAGTCTCGGAGGCTACTGTCAGGGGTATTACCACCGGGTAAGCTCAAGGAGGTGACTCAATATTTTAATACAATAGGGCAGCCAACGCCCCTCTGTTTGGCCGCTCTAGTTGGCACCTCGTTCTGGCTGCCTCCTAAGTCCAGCCGGCTCCCTACCCGGCTGGACTAGTCGGCTACTCCGACCGACCCCCCCACGTCCGACTGCTCCAACCGTCCTTCTGCGCGAGGTCAACCACCACATCCCATCGGACACAACATGAAGACACTATAGCCTGCATCATGCATCACTTCACTACGCCCCAATGGTGGTGCACTATAGCCTGCGTCAGGCGTCACCTCGCATGACCATACCAATAGTGGTGCACTATTCCCTGCCTCATATGTCATCTCCAATAGTGTAGTTAGGCCATGTGGGCCACCGCTTGTCCCGTGGGCACCCCTTTATAAGGTGGCCCAGGGAGCTCACCCATAGGAGGTCTCCTCTCATTCTCATTCTCTCATAGCCCTCCGACTCTCTCACATATGAGGCAAGGGAAAGAGGTCTCACAACTCCCTTCTTCCTCCCCAAATACAGCTCCAAGAGCAACTCTGTACTGCCACCGGATACACCGCATATATCACCAGATATGCAGGATTAGGGGTGTTATCTCCACACGAGAGCCCCGAACCTGGGTAAACCATTGCATGCTACTACCCTATCCCATCCCGGATCTTCCACGACAGTCTTGCTCTCACCTTGATTAGCCACCCCCTGGCGTCTGTTGTGGCAAAACGACGACATCATGGTTTATCATAACCAATATTAAATTATTGGGGTTTCCAAGCCAGCTCATAAGAAATTATTACTCTTGAAGAGCTGGTCTATATTGTTGAGCCGACAAATCACATATAATGTCGGGTCATCTAATTGACCGGCTCTTTGATTTTTCAACTTGTGTTCTATAGTAAACTATAACACTTATGGATTTCTCAAACATATATTTGTCTGGTTGCACCGCCACCATGTTCAGGGATTTCATTTCAATCACAAAGGCATCATTTGAGGATATTCGTACAAATGATAAATTACAGGGTTGCATTGCAACGACAGTCAAGGATTTCATTCAAGTCAGATCAATATCATTTCAAGAGAACTTCTGAAGTGCATCACGATGGGTTATATTATTCTCACACAGTCCCAAGTCGATGCAAGCATATGGCCCGACACTTGGGGGGCTACACTACTCAGATCAAGATCTACAAATTTGCTAAAGTCCCAAGTCATTGCAGGCTTGTGAACTTGCACTTGGGGGCTACAATATTCAGATGTTTAACATATCATGAGGTCCAAATAGAAGACCTGACCCATCACATACTGATTGACCCAGCCCTTGGGGGATACACATGTGAAAAGCAAAAAAAAAATCAGCTTATAACTAGCGACTTAGATGGACAACTCGGATTTCTCAAAGATATTTACAACATTCAAACCTAGGTTCAAGTCCCAGGTTGTTGCAGGAAAAACAACACAACCCTTGGGGGATACAGTAGCTGAAGTTTTATAAAGTATAAGACAACTACAAGTACCAGGATGCTTCAGGCAAGACAACCTGACAATTGGGGGCTATACAATCAAAATATTGTTCTACGCAAAGCACCAAGTCATCATAAAGTAAAAAACTTGGAGCTTGGTGTTGGAAATATGCGCCAGAGGCAATAATAAATTAGTTATTATGATATTTCCTAGTTCATGATAATCATTTATTATCCATGCTAGAATTGTATTGATTGGAAACTCAGATAGATGTGTGGATACATAGACAACACCATGTCCCTAGTATGCCTCTAATAGACTAGCTCGTTAATCAAAGATGGTCAAGGTTTCGTGGCCATGGACATGAGATGTCATTTGATAAACGGGATCACATCATTAGGATAATGATGTGATGGAGAAGACCCAAACTATAAACATAGCATATGATCGTGTCAGTTTATTGCTATAGTTTTCTACATGTCAAGTATCTGTTCCTATGACCATGAGATCATGCAACTCACTGACACCGGAGGAGTACCATGTGTGTATCAAACGTCACAATGTAACTGGGTGACTATAAAGATGCTCTACAGGTATCCCCAGGGGTGTCTGTTGGGTTGGCATGGATCAAGACCGGGATTTTTTACTTCGTGTGACGGAGAGGTATCTCAGGGCCCACTCGGTAATACAACATTACTATAAGCCTTGCAAGAAATGTGACTAAATAGTTAGCCACGGGATCTTGTATTACAGAACGAGTAAAGAGACTTGACGGTAACGAGATTGAACTAGGTATAGAGATACCAGCGATCGAATATCGGGCAAGTAACATACCGAAGGACAAGGGGAATAGCATACAGGATTAACTGAATCCTTGACATAGAGGTTCAGCCGATAAAGATCTTCGTAGAATATGTAGGAACCAATATGGGCATCCAGGTCCCCCTATTGGTTATTGACCGTAGAGGTGTCTTGGTCATGTCTACACAGTTCTCGAACCCGCAGGGTCTGCACACTTAAGGTTCGGTGACATTTCGGTAGTATAGAGTTATGTATGATGGTGTCCGAAGGTTTTTCGGAGTCCCGAATGAGATCCCGCCCGCCACGAGGAGCTCCGGAATGGTTCGGAGGTAAAGATTGATATATAGGAAGTCCTGTTTTGGTCACCGGAAAAGTTGGCTGGCCGAGCACCCCACTAAGGCCTAGCGGTTAGGGGTGGGAAAAACCCAAAGGTGGAGAGGTGAAAAGAGTTTCCAAGTGGAAAGGAGGAATTCTACTCCTAATAGGATTGGAGTAGGAATCCTCCACCTCCAATTTCGACCAAGCCTTGAGCATTTGAGGCTGCCTCCTCCCCTCCCTCCCTCCTATATATACTAGAGGATTTAGAGGGAAGAGCTAACCCTAATTGCCACGTGCTCCCTCGACTTCATCTAGATCGGTTTTCTCCTCTAGTCTAGTTCGGCGGTGCTTAGGCGAAGCCTTGCCGGAATAGTTCCACCACCATCGCCGCTGCGCCATCGCGCTGCCGGAGAACTCATCTACCTCTTTGCTCCGTCTTGCTGGATAAAGAAGGCGGAGATCGTCATCGAGCTGTACGTGTGCTGAATGCGGAGGTGTCGTCCGTTCGGCGCTAGATTGGAAGGACCGTGATCAAGATTGTGAGACGATTCATGATTTGATCGCGGGACGGATAGTGATGGGATCGTGGGATGGATCATGATTGGATCACGAGATGGATCGTGATGGGATCGCGGGAGGTCGGCGATTTGGATCGCGAAAAAGTTCGACTACATAGACAACGTTTCTTAACGCTTCCCGCTTAGCGATCAACAAGGGTATGTAGATCCACCCTCCCTCTCGTAGATGCTCATCACCATGGATAGATCTTGCATGTGCGTAGGAATTTTTTGTTTCCCATGCAATGTTCCCCAACAGTGGCATCATGATCTAGGTCTATGTGTAGATGAGATCTCGAGTAGAACACCAAGGAGTTTGTGGGCGTTGGTGCTTAGATTGCTTCCTCCATTGGCCTTGTTTTGGTTCAGCGGTATTGTGGGATCAAGCGGCCCGGACCAACCTTACTCGTATGCTTACAAGAGACTGGTTCCATCGACTGGCGTGTAACTTTGTTGCACAAAGATGGCTGGCGGGTGTCTATCTCTCCTACTCCAGTTGGATCGGATTCGACAAAGGCGGTCCTTGGGAAGGTTGAATAGCAATTTGAGTATCACCATTGTGTTTTATGCGTAGATGAGAATTGTTCTTGCTAGATACCCGTAGTAGCCATGTAAAACTTGCAACAACAATTTGAGGATGTCTAATTTGTTTTTGCAGGGTATGTTGTGATGTGATATGGACAATTACATGATGAGATATATGTGATGTATGATATCATCATGTATTGTATATAATATCATGACTTGCATGTCGATGAGTACGGCAACCGGCAGGAGCCATAGGGTTGTCTTTAATTATTGTATGACCTGCGTGTCAATCATTAAGAGCTATGTAATGCTTTACTTTATCACTAAGCGATAGCAATAGTAGTAGAAGCATGGTGGGCGTGACAACCCCGATGGCGACACGTTGATGGAGATCAAGATGATGGAGATCATGGTGTCATGCTGGTGACAATGGAGATCATGCCGGTGCTTTATAGATGGAGATCAAAAGCACAAGTTCATGGCCATTTCATGTCACTTATGATTTGCATGTGATGTTAATCCTTTTATGTAGCTTGTTTTTCTTAGGATGATTGTAGCATTATAAGGTGATCCCTGACTAAAATTTCAAGATCAATTGTGTTCTCCCCGAGTGTGCACCGTTGCGAAAGTTCGTCGTGTCGAGACACCACGTGATGATCGGGTGTGATTGACTCTACGTTCACATACAATGGGTGCAAGCTAGTGTTGCACGTGCAGAACACTCGGGTTAAAATTGATGAGCCTAGCATGTACAGACATGGCCTCGGAACACAAGAGACCGAAAGGTCGGACATGAGTCATATAGTAGATATGATCAGCATGATGATGTTCAACATTGAAACCACCTCAACTCACGTGATGATCGGACTTGAGTTGGTGAATTTGGATCATGTATCACTCGAATGACCGGAGGGATGTCAATTTGAGTGGGATTTCTTAAGTAATATGATTAATTAAACTCATTATCATGAACATAGTCAGTAGTGTCTTTGCAAATTATGTTGTAGATTACCAGCTCACGCAATAGCTCCCTTCAATTTTTATATGTTCCTAGAGAAATAGAGTTGAAAGATGTTGGTAGCAATATTGTGGACTGGGTCCGTGATTTGAGGATTGTCCTAATTGCTGCACAAAAGGCTTGTGCCCTTAATGCACCGCTCGGTGCGCCACCCCCTCTAGCATCGTCTGTAGATGTTGTGAACATTTGACAGGCACGTTCCGATGACTAATTGATAGCTCAATGTGTCATGCATTATGGCTTAGAATTGAGGCTCCAAAATGTTTTGAACGTCATGGAACATATGAGATGTTCTATGAGCTGAAATTGGGATCTCAGGCTCGGGCCCGTGTTGTGAGATATGAGATCTCCAACAAGATTCTGTGCCTGCAAGATGAAGGAGAATAGCTCAATCATTGAGCATGTGCTCAGATTGTCTAGGTACTACAATCGCTTGAATCGAGTGGGAGTTAATCTTCTAGATAAGATAGTGATTGATATAGTTCTCCAAGTCACTGCCACTAAGCTACTAGAGCTTCGTGATGAACTATAAAATGCCAGGGATGGAAATAATGATCCCTGAGCTGTTCGCGATGTTTGACACCACGAAGGTAGATATCAAGAAGGAGCATAAAGTGTTGATGGTTAGTAAAACCACTAGTTTCGCAAAGGGAAAGGGTAAGGAGGGAAACTTCATGGATGGCAAGTCAGTTGCTGCTCCAGTGAAGAAACCCAAAGTTGAACCCAAACCCGAGACTAAGTGCTTGTATTATGAGGAGAGCGATTGCTGAAGCGGAACAACCCTAGATACTTGGTAGATAAGAAGGCTGGCAACGTCGACAGAAGTATATTTGATATACATGTTATTGATGTGTACCTTGCTAGAACTCCTAGTAGCACCTGGGTATTGGATACCGGTTCGGTTGCTAAATGTTAGTAACTCGAAATAAAAGCTATGGAATAAATAGAGACTTGCTAAGGGTGAGGTGACTTAGTGTGTTCGAAATGTTTCCAAGGTTGATGTGATCAACATCGCACGCTCTCTCTACCTTCGGGATTAGTGACGAACCTAAATAAATGTTATTTGGTGTTTGCGTTAAGTATGAACATGATTAGATCGTGTCTATTGCAATACGGTTATTCATTTAAGTTAGAGAATAATGGTTATTCTATTTACATGAATAATACCTTCAATGGTCATGCACCCAATGAGAATGGTTTGTTGAATCTTGATCATAGTAACACACATGTTCATAACATTGATGCCAAAAGATACAAAGTTAATGATGATAGTACCACATACTTGTGGCACTGACGCTAAATGTCATATTGGTCTAAAGAGCATGAAGAAACTCCATGTAATGGATCTTTGGACTCATTCGATTTCGAATCGGTTGAGACATGCGAACCATGCCTCTTGGATCGTTTACATAATGAAACACAAGTCTGGATCGTTTGAAAAGTTCAAGCAAAACCAGAGTGAAGTTTGAGATCATCGTGACAAGAAGATAAAATGTATACGATATGATCGTGGAGGTGAATATCTGAGTTACGAGTTTGGTATACAACTGAAGACACAGTGGAACTATTTCACAACTCACGCCACCTGGAATACCATAGTAAGATGGTGTGTCCGAACGTCACAGTCGTGCTCTATTGGATATGGTACGAACTATGATGTCTCTTATCGATTTTCCACTATCGTTTTGGGGTTATGCATTAAAGACTACTACATTCACTTTAAAAAGGGGCACCATCTAAGTCCATTGAGAAGACACCGTATGAATTTTGGTTTGGCGGAAACCTAAGCTATCATTTCTTAATGTTTGGGGCTGCGACGCTTATGTGAAAAAGGGTTTTCACCTAATGAGCTTGAACCCAAAGCGGACAAATGCATCTTCATCGAATACCCTAACTTAATAGTTGGGTAAACCTTCTATCTTAGATCCAAGCACAAAGTGTTTGTTGCTAAAATGGGTCCTTTCTCAAGAAAGAGTTTCTCTCGGAAGAATTGAGTGGGAGGAAGATAGAACTTGATGAGATTGTTGAACCTTTGTTTCAACCAGAGAGTAGCGCAACACAGAAAGATGTTTCTGTGGAGCCTACGTTAGTTGAAAAGGAAGTTAATGATGATGCGAATGAAGCTTCGGATCAAGTTACTATCGAACCTCGTAGGTCAACAAGGACAAATACTGCTCTTGAGTGGTACGACAACCCTGTCTTAGAGGTCATGTTGTTATACAACGATGAACATACGAGCTATGGAGAAGCGATGATGGGCCCAGATTCCGATAAATGGTTAGAGGCCATGAAATCCAAGAAAGGATCCATGCATGAAAACCAAGTATGGGCTTTGGTAGACTTGCAAGTTGAACGGCAGATCGTTGGGTACAAATGGACCTTTAAGATGAAGACACACGCTGATGGTGAATGTCACCATTTATAAAGCTCGACTTGTCACAAAGAAGTTTCCGACAAGTTCAAGGAGTTGACTGCGATGAGACTTTCTCACTCGTAGCAATGCTAAAGTCTATTGGAATTATGTTAGCAGTTGCTGTGTTTTTTCAATTATGAAATCTGGCAGATGGATGCCAAAACATCTTTTCCTTCCTTGAGGAAAGGTTGTATGAGATACAACTAGAAGGTTTTGTCAATCCTACGGATGCTAAAAGGTGTGCAAGCTCCAGTGATCCTTCTATGGACTGGAGCAAGCATCTCGGAGTTGGAATATACACTTTGATGAGGTGATCAAAGTTTTTGAGTCTATACAAAGTTTATGAGAAAGTTGTATTTACAATAGAGTGAGTGGGAGCACTATAAAATTTCTGATAAGCATATGTGGATGACATATTGTTGATCGGAAATGATGTAGAATTTCTGGAAAGCATAAAGGGTTGTTTGAAAAGAGTTTTTCGAAGGAAGACCTAGATAAAGGTACTTAATTGTTGGGCCTCGAGATCTATAGAGATAGATCAAGACGTCTGATGAGACTTTCAATGAGTACATACCTTGACAATATTTTGAAAGATTTCAAAATGGATAAGTCAAAGAAAGAGTTCTTGCTTGATTTGTAAGGTGTGAAGTTGAGTGAGACTCAAAGCTCAACCATGGCAGAAGAAAGACAAAGGACGAAGGTCGTCTCCTATGCCTTAGACATAGGCTCTATATTATGCCATGTTGTGTACCGCACCTGGTGTGTGCCTTGCCATGAGTTTATGAAGGGGTACAAGAGTGATCCAGGATTGGATCACTGGACAGCGGTCAAAATTATCCTTAGTAACCAGAATACTAAGGAGATGTTTCTCGATTATGGAGGTGACAAAGAGTTCGTCATAAAGAGTTACGTTGATGCAAGCTTTAACACCGATCCGGATGACTCTTAGTAGCAATCTGGATACGTATAGTGGAGTAGCCATTAGGAATAGCTCCAAGTGGAGCGTGGTAGCAATGTCTACAGTATGACATAGAGATTTACAAAGTACACACGGATCTGAATGTCGTAGACCCATTGACTAAAACCTCTTTCACATGCAAAACATGATCGGACCCCAGAACTCATTGGGTGTGAGATTCATAACAAATCTCATAGTGATGTGAGCTAGATTATTGACTCTAGTGCAAGTGGGAGACTATTGGAAATATGCCCTAGAGGCAATAAAAAAGTAGTTATTATCATATTTCCTTGTTCATGATAATTGTTTATTATCCGTGCCAGAATTGTATTGATCGGAAACTCAGATACATGTGTGGATACATAAACAACACCATGTCCCTAGTATGCCTCTTATAGACTAGCTCGTTAATCAAAGATGGTCAAGGTTTCCTGGCCATGGACATCAGATGTAATTTGATAAATGGGATCACATCATTAGGAGAATGATATGATGGACAAGACCCAAACTATAAACATAGCATCTGATCGTGTCAGTATATTGCTATAGTTTTCTACATGTCAAGTATCTGTTCCTATGACCATGAGATCATGCAACTCACTGACACCGGAGGAGTAGCTTGTGTGTATGAAACGTCGCAATGTAACTGGGTGACTATAAAGGTCCTCTATAGGTATCCCCAAGGGTGTTTGTTGGGTTGGCATGGATCAAGACTAGGATTTGTTACTCCGTGTGATGGAGAGGTATCTTAGGGCCCACTCAGTAATACAACATCACTATAAGCCTTGCAAGCAATGTGACTAAAGATTTAGCCACGGGATCTTGTATTACGAAACAAGTAAAGAGACTTGATGGTAACGAGATTGAGCTAGGTATAGAGATACCGACGATCGAATCTCAGGCAAGTAACATACTGAAGGACAAAGGGAACAACATATGGGATTAATCGAATCCTTGACATAGAGGTTCAACCGATAAAGATCTTTGTAGAATATGTAGGAACCAATATGGGCATCCAGGTCCCGCTATTGGTTATTGACCATAGAGGTGTCTCGGTCATGTCTGCATAGTTCTCGAACCCGCAGGGTCTACACACTTAAGGTTCGGTGACGTTTCGGTAGTATAGAGTTATGTATGGTGGTGACCGAAGGTTGTTTGAAGTCCCAGATGAGATCCTAGACGTCATGAGGAGCTCCGAAATGATCTGGAGGTAAATATTGAGATATAGGAAGTCCTGTTTTGCTCACCGGAAAAGTTTCGGGCTCATCGGTAGTGTACCACGAGTGCCGGGAGGGGTACCAGGGACCATCGAGAGGGGTGTCTTGACCCAAGCGGCCTCATGAGCTGTGGGAGGAGTCAACCCAACCCTTAGTGGGATGTCAAAGCACCCCACTAAGGCCCAGGGGTTAGTTGTGGGAAAAACCCAAAGGTGGAGAGGTGAGAAGAGTTTCCAAGTGGAAAGGAGGAATCCTACTCCTAATAGGATTGGAGTAGGAATCCTCCACCTCCAATTTCGACCAAACCTTGAGCATTTGAGGCTGCCTCCTCCCTCCCTCCCTCCTATATATACTAGAGAATTTAGAGGGAAGAGCTAACCTAATTGCCACGTTCTCCCTCTACTTCATCTAGATCGGTTTTCTTCTCTAGTCTAGTTTGGCGGTGCTTAGGCGAAGCCCTGCCAGAATAGTTCCACCACCATCGCCACTGCACCATCGCGCTGCCGAAGAACTCATAAACCTCTCCGCTCCCTCTTGCTCGATTAAGAAGGAGGAGATCGTCATCGAGCTGTACTTGTGCCGAACATGGAGGTGTCGTCCGTTCGGTGCTAGATCGGAAGGACCGTGATAAAGATTGTGAGGCGATTCCTGATTTGATTGCGGGGAAGATCATGATGGGATCGTGGGGCGAATCGTGATTGGATCGCGAGATGGATATTGATGGGATCACGGGAACCTCGGCGATTTGGATCGTGAAGACGTTCGACTACATCAACAACGTTTCTTAAAGCTTCCCGCTTAGCGATCTACAAGGGTATGAAGATCCACTCTCCCTCTCGTAGATGCTCATCACCATTGATAGATCTTGCGTGTGCGTAGGAAATTTTTTGTTTCCTATGCAACGTTCCCCAACAGTGGCATCATGATCTAGGTCTATGGTTAGATGAGATCTCGTGTAGAACACAATGAAGTTTGTGGGCATTGGTCTTAGATTGCTTCCTCCCTTGGTCGTGTTTTGGTTCAGTGGTATTGTGAGATCAAGCGGCCCAGACCAACCTTACTCGTATGCTTATGAGAGACCGGTTCCATCGATTGACGTGTAACTTTGTTGCACAAAGATCACTGGCGGGTGTCTATCTCTCCTACTCTCGCTGGATCAGATTCGACAAAGGCGGTCCTTGAGAAGGTTGAATAGAAATTTGAGTATCACCATTGTGGTATATGTGTAGGTGAGAATTGTTCTTGCTAGATACCCGTAGAAGCCACGTAAAACTTGCAACAACAATTAGAGGATGCCTAATTTGTTTTTGCAGGGTATGTTGTATTGTGATATGGCCAATTACATGATGAGATATATGTGATGTATGATATGATCATGTATTGTATAGAATATCATGACTTGCATGTCGATGACTACGGCAACCGGCAGGAGCCATAGGGTTGTCTTTAATTATTGTATGACCTGCGTGTCAATCATTAAGCGCTATGTAATGCTTTACTTTATCGCTAAGCGGTAGCAATAGTAGTAGAAGCATGGTGAGCGCGACAAAACCGATGGCAACACATCGATGGAGATCAAGATGATGGAGATCATGGTGTCATGCCGGTGACAATGGAGATCATGTCGGTGCTTTATAGATGGAGATAAAAAGCACAAGTTCATGGCCATTTCATGTCACTTATGATTTGCATGTGATGTTAATCCTTTTATGCACCTTGTTTTCCTTGGGATGATTGTAGCAATATAAGGTGATCCCTCACTAAAATTTCAAGATCAATTGTGTTCTCCTCGAGGGTGCACCGTTGCGAAAGTTCGTCGTGTCGAGACACCATTTGATGATCGGGTGTGATAGACTCTACGTTCACATACAATGGGTGCAAGCCAGTGTTGCACGTGCAGAACACTCGGGTTAAATTTGATGAGCCTAGCATGCATAGACATGGCCTCGGAACACAAGAGACCGAAAGGTCGAACATGAGTCATATAGTAGATATGATCAACATGATGATGTCCACCATTGAAACCACCTCAACTCATGTGATGATCGGACTTGAGTTGGTGAATTTGGATCATGTATCACTCGAATAACTGGAGGGATGTCAATTTGAGTGGGAGTTCGTAAGTAATATGATTAATTGAACTCATTATCATGAACATAGTCAGTAGTGTCTTTGCAAATTATGTTGTAGATTACTAGCTCACGCTGTAGCTCCCATGAATTTTTATATGTTCCTAGAGAAATAGAGTTTAAAGATGTTGGTAGCAATATTGCGGACTGGGTCTGTGATCAGAGGATTGTCCGCATTGATGCACAGAAGGCTTATGTTCTTAATGCACCGCTCGGTGCGCCACCCCCTCTAGTGTCGTCTATAGATGTTGTGAACATTTTACAGGCACGTTCCGATGACTAATTGATAGTTTAGTGTGTCATGCATTACGACTTAGAACTGAGGCTCCAAAACGTTTTGAACGTCATGGAACACATGAGATGTTCTAAGAGCTGAAATTGGGATCTCAGGCTCGTGCCCGTGTTGTGAGATATGAGATCTCCAACAAGATTCTTTGCCTACAAGATGAAGGAGAATAGCTCAATGGTTGACCATGTGCTCAGATTGTCTAGGTACTACAATCGCTTGAATCGAGTGGGAGTTAATCTTCTAGATAAGATAGTGATCGATATAGTTCTCCAATTCACTGTCACTAAGCTACTAGAGCTTAGTGATGAACTATAAAATGCCAGGGATGGAAATAATGATCCCTAAGCTGTTTGCGACGTTTGACACTATGAAGGTAGATATCAAGAAGGAGCATCAAGTGTTGATGGTTAGGAAAACCACTAGTTTCGAAAAGGGAAAGGGTAAGGAGGGAAACTTCATGGACGGCAAGTCAGTTGCTGCTCTAGTGAAGAAACCCAAAGTTGAACCCAAACCCGAGACTAAGTGCTTCTATTATGAGGAGAGCGGTCATTGAAGCGGAACAACCCTATATACTTGGTAGATAAGAAGTCTGGCAACGTCGACAGAAGTATATTTGATATACGTGTTATTGACGTGTACCATATCGGTTCGGTTGATACATGTTAGTAACTCGAAATAAAATCTATGGAATTAACGGAGACTAGCTAAGGGTGAGGTGACGATATGTGTTAGAAATGTTTCCAACGTTGATGTGATCAACATCGCACGCTCTCTCTACCTTCGGGATTAGTGACGAACCTAAATAAATGTTATTTGGTGTTTGCGTTAAGCAAGAACATGATTAGCTGATGTTTATTGCAATACGATTATTCATTTAAGTTAGAGAATAATGATTATTCTATTTACATGAATAATACCTTCGATGGTCATGCACCCAATGAGAATGGTTTGTTGAATCTTGATCATAGTAACACACATGTTCATAACATTGATACCAAAAGATACAAAGTTAATAATGATAGTACCACATACTTGTGGCACTGCCACTAAATGCCATATTGGTTTGAAGCGCGTGAAGAAACTCCATGTTGATGGATCTTTGGACTCATTCGATTTCGAATCAATTGAGACATGCGAACCATGCCTATTGGGCAAGATGACTAAGGACCCCGTTTTCCGGTTTGATGGAGTGGGCAAGTGACTTATTGGAAATGATACATGTTGATGTATGCAATCCAATGAGTGTTGTAGCGTGTGGTGGATATCGTTATTTTCTTACCTTCACTGATGATTTGAGTAGATATAGTGTATATTTACTTAATGAAACACAAGTCTGATTCGTTTGAAAAGCTCAAGTAGAATCAGAGTGAAGTTTGAGATCATCGTGACAAGAAGATAAAATGTATACGATATGATTGTGGAGGTGAATATCTGAGTTACGAGTTTGGTATACAATTTAAGACAAAGTGGAAGTTTTTTCACAACTCACGCCACCTAGAACACCATAGTGTGATGGTGTGTCCGAACGTCCTAGTCGTGCTCTATTGGATATGGTTCAAACTATGATGTCTCTTATCGATTTGCCACTATCGTTTTGGGGTTATGCATTAGAGACAACTACATTCACTTTAAAAGGGGCACCATCTAAGTCCGTTGAGATGACATCATATGAATTTTGGTTTGGCGGAAACCTAAGTTGTCATTTCCTATTGTTTGGGGCTGCAACGCTTATGTGAAAAAGGGTTTTCACCTAATGAGCTCGAACCAAAAGAGGACAAATGCATCTTCACAGAATACCCTAACTTAACATTTGGGTAAACCTTCTATCTTAGATCCAAGCACAAACTGTTTGTTGCTAAAATGGCTCCTTTCTCAAGAAAGAGTTTCTCTTGGAAGAATTGAGTGGGAGGAAGATAGAACTTGATGAGGTTGTTGAAGCTTTGTTTCAACCAGGGAGTAGCATAGTGCAGAAAGATGTTTCTGTGGAGCCTACGTTAGTTGAAGAGGAAGTTAATGATGATGATCATGAAGCTTTGGATCAAGTTACTATCAAACCTCGTAGGTCAACAAGGACGCATACTCCTCTTGAGTGGTATGATAACCCTATCATAGAGGTCATGTTGTTAGACAACGTTGAACCTACGAGCTATAGAGAAGCGATGGTGGGCCCGGATTCCAATAAATGGTTAGAGGCCATGAAATCCGAAAAAGGATCCATGTATGAAAACTAAGTATGGACTTTGGTAGACTTGCCCGTTGAACGGAAGGTCGTTGAGTACAAATGGACCTTTAAGATGAAGACAGACGCTGATGGTGAATGCCACCATTTATAAAGCTCAACTTGTCGCAAAGAACTTTCTGACAATTTCAAGGAGTTGACTGCGATGAGACTTTCTCACTCGTAGCGATGATAAAGTCTATTGGAATTATGTTAGCAGTTCCTGCATTTTTTTCAATTATGAAACCTGGCAGATGGATGCCAAAACATCGTTTCCTTCCTTGAGGAAAGGTTGTATGAGATACAACTGAAGGTTTTGTCAGTCCTAAGGATGCTAAAAGGTGTGCAAGCTCCAGTGATCCTTCTATGGACTGGAGCAAGCATCTCGGAGTTGGAATATATGCTTTGATGAGGTGATCAAAGTTTTTGATTCTATACAAAGTCTATGAGAAATTTGTATTTACAATAAAATGAGTGGGAGCACTATAGAATTTCTAATAAGCATATGTGTATGGCATATTGTTGATCGGAAATGATGTAGAATTTGTGGAAAGCATAAAGGGTTGTTTGAAAAGAGTTTTTAAAAGGAAGACCCGGATAAAGCTACTAAATTGTTGGGCATTGAGATCTATAGAGATAGATCAAGACGCCTGATGAGACTTTTAATGAGTACATACCTTGACAAGATTTTGAAAGAGTTCAAAAAGGATCAGTCGAAGAAAGAGTTCTTCTTGATTTGTAAGGTGTGAAGTTGAGTGAGACTCAAAGCTCGACCATGGCAGAAGAAAGACAAAGGACGAAGGTCGTCCCCTATGCCTTAGCCATAGGCTCTATATTATGACATGTTGTGTACCGCACCTAGTGTGTGCCTTGCCATGAGTCTGTCAAGGGGTACAAGAGTGATCCAGGTGTGGATCACTAGACAATGGTCAAAATAATGCTTAGCAACCAGAGGACTAAGGAGATGTTTCTCAATTATGGAGGTGATAAAGATTTCGTCGTAAAGAGTTATGTTGATGCAAGCTTTAACGCCGATCGGGATGACTCTTAGTAGTAATCTGGATACGTATAGTGGAGTAGCCATTTGGAATAGCTCCAAGTGGAGCGTGGTAGCAATGTCTACAGTATGAAATAGAGATTTACAAAGTACACACAAATTTGAATGTCATGGACCCATTGACTAAAACCTCTTTCACATGCAAAACATGATCGAACCCCATAACTCATTGGGTGTGAGATTCATAACAAATCTCATAGCGATGTGAGCTAGATTATTGACTCTAGTGCAAGTGGTAGACTATTGCAAATATGCCCTAGAGGCAATAATAAATTGGTTATCATCATATTTCCTTGTTCATGACAATCGTTTATTATCCATGCTAGAATTGTATTGATCGGAGACTCAGATACATGTGTGGATACATAGACAACACCATGTCCCTAGTATGCCTCTAATAGACTAGCTCGTTAATGAAACATGGTCAAGGTTTCCTGGGCATGGACATGAGATGTCATTTGATAAACGGGATCACATCATTAGGAGAATGATGTGATGGACAAGACCCAAACTATAAACATAGCATATGACCGTGTCAGTTTATTGCTATAGTTTTGTGCATGTTAAGTATCTGTTCCTATGACCATGAGATCATGCAACTCACTGACACCGGAGGAGTACATTGTGTGTATCAAATGTCTCAATGTAAATGGATGACTATAAAGGTTCTCTACAGGTATCTCGGAGGGTGTCTATTGGGTTGGCATGGATCAAGACTAGGATTTGTTACTCTGTGTGACGGAGAGGTATCTCAGGGCCCACTCGGTAATACAACATCACTATAAGCCTTGCAGGCAATGTGACTAAAGTGTTAGCCACAGGATCTTGTATTACGGAACGAGTAAAGAAACTTACCGGTAGCGAGATTGAACTAGGTATAGAGATACCGAGGATCGAATCTCGGGCAAGTAACATATCGAAGGACAAAGGGAACAACATACGAGATTAACTGAATCCTTGACATAGAGGTCCAATCGATAATGATCTTCATAGAATATGTAGGAACCAATATGGGCATCCAGGTCCCGCTATTGGTTATTTACCGTAGAGGAGTCTCGGTCATGTCTACATAGTTCTCGAACCCGCAGGGTCTGCACACTTAAGGTTCGGTGACGTTTCGGTAGTATAGAGTTATGCATGGTAGTGACCGATGGTTGTTCAGAGTCCTAGATAAGATCCCGTACGTCACGAGGAGCTACGGAATGGTCCGGAGGTAAATATTGATATATAGGAAGTCCTGTTTTGGTCACCGAAAAAGTTTCGGGCTTATCGGTAGTGTACGGGAGTGTCGGGAGGGGTACTCGGGACCATCGGGAGGGGTGTCTTGGCCCGATGGGCCTCATGGGCTATGGGAGGAGTCAAGCTAGCCCTTAGTGGGTTGTCCGAGCTCCCCACTAAGGCCCATGCGTCTAGGGGTGGGGAAAACCCAAATGTGGAGAGGTGGAAAGAAATTCCTAGTGGAAAGGAGGAATCCTACTCCTAATAGGATTGGAGTAGGACTCCTCCACCTCCAATTTTGACCAAACCTTGAAGGTTTGAGGCTGCCTCCTCCCCTCCCTCCCTCTAAAATCACATTTGCTCCCTTGGTGGTTTTGGTAATTAATAACAACATATAAGTCATTGAACTAATGTTTCCACCAAGTATATTTCAGGAAATGTTCAATGGTAGGATTGGCAAAAGGAGATTGTGGAGACACCCCAAGATGCAAGGAAATAGGTTGGACAAGCTTCAAGAAAGAGGACTCTACATTTTATATTTGTGAGAAATCACTTTGAGCCCATAGGAAAGCCAATACTATTAAAAGGGGGTAAGGTTTTGTTTGTGAACAATATGCTCAAACGTGCACAAGTGATAGTCGCCAAAAACATCCACAAACTCTCCCACCAAAGTCTGTTCTATACCTAACACTCAAAATTGGTGCAACCAACTTTCCCATACCGGTGCCACCCATTCCAGAACCTAGACAAACTCAGCAAAACCCTAGACACTTCGGTGCAATCGATTCCATACCTGGTGCCACCGAGTTTAGGTTGCCAACTTTCTGTTATGCAAATTCACATTATCGGTACCACCGAGAATGTTGGATCGGCGTCGCCGAGATTGTAAATCTTACCATTGGTCACCTTATCGGTGCAACCGAGTTTCCTATATCGGTCTCACCGAGATTCAAAAGTTTCCACCTTTTGGTTAATTCGGTACCACCGAGATTAACACATCGATGTCACGGTTGGATTTTTGGGGATGCCTACATATACCCCTTCACCACCACCTACTCGAAAGAGAAGCACTCAGAACTATTTCATACCTATCCTATTAGATTTTCTGAGAGAGAACCACCTACCATTGTGTTGAGGTCAAGATATTCCACTCCAATCATATGGATCTTGATCTCTAGCCTCCCGAAGTAGCTTTCCACCAATCCCATCTCTTCCACCATGCCAAATCTGTGAGAGCATGATTGGGTGCTGAGGAGTCTATCATCTTGAAGCACAAGAGCAAGGAGTTCATCGTCATTACCGACCCTAGTACCTTTTGGAGGGTGGTGCCTCCTAGATTGGTTAGGTGTCGCTTGGGAGCCTCCTACTTCATGTTGTGGAGTGAACCAAGAAGTTTGTAAGGGCAAGGAGATCGCATACTTCGTGAAGATCTACCCATAGTGAGGCTAGTCCTTCGTGGACGGTATCCGTTATGGAATAGTCAAGGTGGCTACTTCGTGGACCCTTTTGGGTGGAGACCTCCGTGGACTCTCGCGACCATTACCCTCCGTGGGTTGAAGACTCCATAAACGTGGATGTATGATAGCGCCACCTATCGGAACCACAGGAAAAATCATCGTGTCTACAACTGCGTTTGATCTTCCTACCCTATCCCTTCTATACATGCTTGTTGTTACTTTCTGCTACTATATACTCTTAGACTTGTATATGTAGCATGTACTTGACTTTCCACGAAATGCTAAAAACTGTCAACCCTAAAACTTGGTATAGGCAAAACTTTTATTTGGTCAAGTATTCTAATCACCCCCCTCTAGACATACTTTCGCTCCTATGAGTGGTATCAGAGCTTTGGTCTCCATTGCTTAGGTCTCACAACCTAGGAGAGTATGGCGTCTAGTGAGGGAGGTTATTACCGTAGAGGTCCGTACTTTGATGGCACTATTTTTGCTAGTTGGAAGCACAAAATGAAAATGCATATTCTTGGTAATAACCCCGCCGTTTGGGCTGTTGTTCGTGTTGGCTTGCAAGGTGAGTTCTTTGCGGATGGACGGGAACCGGATCGTGAAGCGACCGCGGATGAGTTGAAGATGTTGCAACTCAATGCTCAGGCATGCGACATTCTCTTCAACTGCTTATGCCCCAAAGAATTCAACAAAATCAACCATGTTGAGAATGCAAAAGAGATTTGGGATACTTTGGTTGATACGCACGAAGGAACCGAGTCTGTGAGAGAATCCAAGTTAGATGTTCTTTAAGGTCATCTTGACAAGTTTAAGACAAAGGATGGTGAAAGAGAACCGAAGGAAGCAAAGAAATGACCGACAAATTCATCATCAAGAAGATACTTAGAGCTTTGGATGAGAGATATGACACCGTGTGCACATTGATCCAAATGATGCCAAACTACAAAGATCTCAAGCCTACGGAAGTCATTGAAAGGATTGTTGCTCATGAGATGACACTCAAAGATAAGGAAGAACTTCATCACAAGTCTAGTGGTGCTTACAAAGCCACAAGTGATCCTCCTGCAACTTCAAGCAACAACCTTGTCACCAATGAAGAGATAAGCCTCATGGTCAAGAAATTCAACAAGTTCTACAAGAATAGATGCAAATAAAGAAACTCCAACTCAAGATATGAAGAGAAGCATTCGTCAAGTGGTGACCGCAATTTCTACAATTGTGGGAAGCCCGGACACTGCTCAAATGAGTGCACGGCTCCCTACAAAAGAAGAGAAGAGTCACCTCGAAGACGAAGCTCAAGAAATGAATCACCACAAAGAGAGAGAAGAGTAGAGATGATTGTTATGAACGAAGACACTCAAGGAGAAGTAGAGATTCGAAGAAGAAGGACAAGTACACCAAGAGCTACACAAGAAGAAAACATCAAGCTCATGTTGGTGAATGGGTTTCCGGCTCCGACTACGACAACAACTCTGAGAGAAGCTATCACTCCGACTCTGACTATAGTCAAGATGATGGTGTTTCAGGAATTGCTCTAGTGACTACTAACTCCTACGATCTATTTGATTCACCAAACGAAGGGAGTGGAAGTTGCTTCATGGCTAAAGGCCCCAAGGTATCACACCCCGAGTATCTTGATTTTGATAGTGATGAAGATGATTTGCTTTGTGATGATGACTTGCTTTGTGATAAAACTAGTGATGTTGATCAAAATGAACTTGATAATTCTCATGCTAGTCAAGATGAGTCATTTGATGATGATAAGATGAAAAATAGAACAATGAACTAAAGAACTAAACACTCTTAAGTTAGCTCATGAATCTACTCTCGAAGATCATAGAGATCTTGTGAGAACTCATGAGAAGCTACGCTTCGAGAAGATCAACTTGGATAAATAGCATGAGTTTCTCAAAGCTATCAATGATGATCTCCGAAAGAAGACTTCACCTTATCTAGACAAAGGACTACTCTTGTCTACTTTCATGCCTCAAGTTAAAACTAAGCAATCTAGTAACAAAGGTAAGAAAGGTTCTTCATCTAGTAGCAACAATAAAAATGCTAAACCCAATGATGTTGCTTCTAGTAGTTCTATTGATTCCACTAATGATGATTCTCTTAGCCAACTTACACTTGAGAAAGAAAATGCTTTATTGAAAGGAATTATAGAAAAAGGTATCTACAAGAGTCTTGCCGGATGTAAGCAATTTGAGGAAATTGTACGCAAGCACGGAGGATACCGGAAGAATCGTGGTGTTGACTACTTCAACGCTAATGGAGTTGAGTGGGAAGAAGGTCAATATCCCAAGCCCAAGTTTGTTCCTCAAAAGGAGAAGTACGAAAATACTCTTCCCAAGGGGACAAACACTCAAGATGACCTTCCACCACAAGACCACAAGCTCAAGGGCAAGAACAAGCTTCAAGAGGACATTGACTCATATGAAGATGAACCCCTAGCTTTGGCGGAGTGGGTTCCCAAGGCTACTTCAAGCTCAACTACTACAAAGGCTACTTCAACACCAAGGATCCCCATCAACTTGATGTGGGTCCCAAAGAAGAAGAACTAGTAAGTTCTTGACGGGTGACTCCGCCAATGAAATTCATTCACATTCATTATTGGCAAGGACTTTTTGCACTCAACATCAACTCAATGCAATAGTTCAAGGACTCATACATTCCCTCAAAGGTAAGCAAGGGACAAAGTAATCAACTAATCAATGGACATCATAACATATGCTTTGCACTCCATGCCCATAGATATCCTTGTATTTGTCTCTTGTGTGTTGGGACTAACCCATGTAGGTGAGAGGAGTAAGGAAACAATAAGGATGCTCCCAACTCTTGGTGATCTTCATCAACATTGAGCATCCACAACTACCTCACCAACATGAAGTCTTCATCGACAAAACCCAAGGTTAGTTTATCCCTCTTATGGGGGGATGTCACATTAAGGGGGAGCTTTACTCTAAGACCTGAGTCAAAGCATCTCTTAGTATGTGACAACATTAAATGCTTTATGTAAAAGTAGTAACCCCACTTGTGCTTAAACGATGAGTATGACCTATGATCAAGTACTCTTACTTGGCTCCTAAGTTAAATACTCATATATAGATGACTTCGTCATCACCCAAGTTCTTGTTAGATGCTAGTGCTTGCACATGTTTGTCATGATTTCTTTTGACATCTTATTGTGTGAGCATGTTTGTCTGCATTTATTTTCTCATTCGAGGACATCCAATTATTGCTATTTGGTTATTGATTTTCTCTTTTGCCAATTGGATGGACAAGAATGCCTAGGACCACTCTTTAGCTATCTATGCTTTCTCACCTCATATTCCATTCATGCTGCATCACAAAATTTGAACAAGTGTTTTTTGATCCCTTTGTGTGTGGAGCACTCGGAGTTCCGTATCGACAAGGACTGGCCATTAAAACCTCCCAAGTGCATCTCGGTGGAACCAACCCCACAATCTCGGTCTCACTGAATGCCTAGGGTTGATCTGTTTTCAATCTTGGTACTGCCGATTTCATATTCTTGGTTACCTCGAGTTTCCCTATCAGCTGACAGTTGTGGAACTCGGTGACGCCGAAAACATAAAATCGGTATCACCGACAGTGGAGGGTATATATATTGTGGTCCCTGACGTTTTGAAATTCATCCTCAGAACTATCGCACCTCAGAACCCTAAGCTGCCGCTTCGAGACCCCTGGTCATCGCCCTTGTCTTCATGTGCTCCTTCGCCGCTAGGAATCACCGCCGTCGATGAAATCTGCTCCATCGTCGCTGCCGTAGCGGATCCGCACCAAGTTAGGGTACAAATTCGACCTCCTTTGCGCTCCCTTCTGATTCTTGCACATTGGATTTGATTTTATCTATAAGCCACTCATTGCACGTATTCCTATCCACACAAAATCCCATAGGCTAGCGAACCATTGATTTTCTAGGGTTTTGCCTTCCGCCCGACGCAACTCGGTAGAACCGAATCAAGAAAATCGATACCACCGATTTTCGTTTCTGTGTTGCTGAGAACTGTCTCGGTGAAACCGAGCACTCCTTTTCGGTCTCACCGAATAGGGTGCCAAGTTTCTGTTAAAAGGGACAGTCAGTCTCGGTGTCACTAAATTTTTTGCTTCGGCCTTACCGATTTGTTTCTGCCAGAATCCAAAACTTTGAAAATCTTTTGTTCAAAATTTCAAAACCCAGCTGATAATTTTGTGATGACGCATCTACTTTTGCTCATCTATATTCCATTCACAGGGTCAGTATGTCAGATGCAGTCAGAACTTGCCAGAGTAGGGTGCTGACATGAGTTCAGGCACAAGCCCAGAGTCTAGTTCATTTTCAGATCCAGGCACCCCCAGCTCCCATGGGTTGCCCAAAGCTGCTACAAGGACCAGAAAGAAGCTGAATTCAGATGAGGAGGATTCAGGCTTTATCCCTGAGGAGATTCTTGCTAAGAAGCAAGAGAAAGCTGCTAAGAAGTCTGCTACTGAAGCCACTTCTTCCAGGAGAGTTGTCAGCAAGATCTATGCACCTGCTTCAACCTTCAAGGCTCATGAGACTGCCAGAGCAACTATTTCAGTTGAGGTCCCCAAGAAAGCGATGCCTAAAAAGGCAGGAGAGAAGAAAGCAAGAAAGAGGGTTATTCATGTTATTGGCAGAAGAACCTCCATGTATGAGGATCCAGAAGAAGATGTTGGTGCTAATGCTGAAGAGGAGGAAGAGCATGTTGAGAAGGCCCCTCCCAAGAAAAAGCAAAAGAAGCTTATGGTTGATGTTATGCCAAAGACTAGCACATCCAAGAAGGCTTCTACTGAGAAGCCTAAGAGGACATCCAGGCAGATTCCAGCTTCTAAGGAAAACAAAGGGACTGCTTCCAGAGTTGAAGATGATGATGACTTGACAACTTTGATGAAGCTCAGACCTCACCTTCCGGTACACAATGCCAGCTACCCACTAGCTGATGATATGAAGAAGAGGAAGGGTTCAGGATTGAGAGCTTGGAGAGCTATAGATCCATATGCCCAGAGGAAGAAGACAGCTATGGACTACAGATTTTATACCAAGGAGCAACAAGATTTCTATGAGACTGTGCTTTTTGACAAGAGTCCAGTTATGAGTGATATGCGGTACGTTGACTGGAAATTCATCGAGGAAAACAAGGACTACTTTCCAAGTGTCCAAGACAATTTTCACTCCATAGGTTTGGATGAGTTTGTTGGCAAAGAATTCACTGCTTGGAATGATGAGATGATCATGCAATTCTACTCCAGTGCACATTTCTATGGAGATGGTAGAATTGTATGGATGACTGAAGGTGCAAGGTATGAATCGACTATTGAAGAATGGGCTGCTATCTTACGAGTTCCTGAAGCACAGGATGGTGACTTGGATGTATACTCAGAATCCAAGGAGAGCCACAATGCTATGGCAAATATGTACAAGGAGATCCCTGCTGCCAATGTGAAGTCTCACAGGCTAGGATCTATCTACTTTCTTCAGGCTGGCCTCCGCACAATGAACACCATTCTGAGGCATACTTTGATGCCCAAGTTAGGAGATAACAAGATGATCCGAGGCCACTCCATCAATATGTTGATCCACCTTGACAGACACACTAGGATCAGAGTCATGGATTCGATTGTTGAGACAATCAAGAGGGTTACTGCTGACCAGAAGCGCTCTTGCTGTTATGCACCCTACATCCAGATGCTTATCAATTCAAAGTTGGAGAAGCACATTTTTGCTCTAGATCATCAACATTTACCCCTACAGCCAGATCTCAAGGACAATGTTGTGGTGATGGATGCTGAACATCCCACATCTGCTACAGCTTCAGGCAGAGGCAGAGGCAGTTAGAGACACTAGTGCTCAAGTCCCTAGATCCAGGAATGAGCAAATGGATCTGTTGATATCACCAGTTCAGGGTATGCAGAAGGACATTAAGGGGATTCTGGACAACCAGAACAGTCTTGTGAGGATCTTTGAAAATAGGATCAAGACCCTTAATGATAAGGTGGATGGGCTGACTAAGACAGTCAATGAGCTCAAGAAGGAAGTTGACTCAGTGCCTCTTCCTCAGACTACTTCTTCAGATGATGAGGAGGAGGAGGAGGATGAATCACCTCTCAGGATAGGCACACCCAGGATGCTCCATTTTTGTTCGTATCCAAGGTAGTCATGTCCTCATCCTCCTCCTCTTCTTGAAAACAAAGCCATCCTCGTCATTGCTTAATTTGAAATGTGGCTGCCAAAAGAGAAAAGGCATACACATTGTATATGTATATGTCATCCATTTTTATTGTTCTTAGTTGTGACACATGTGACACATATATACAAGGGCACTCATCAGTTGTCATGAAATATAAAGCCAAAAGATTATGACAAGAAGTAGAAGGCATCACAATATTGCAACTCAGTTTGCACATATAAGTGAAGTCCCTATTCATATCAAAAGATTCATAATGTTCATCACTAAGCCATCCCAATATTGGTAAATAAACGTGAATCATTTCAAATTTAGATGCTACAACATGCTTAAATAAGCAAATATACCCTTGGGGAACATTGCATGGGAAACAAAAAATTTCCTACGCGCACGCAAGATCTACCCATGGTGATGAGCATCTATGAGAGGGAGAGTGGATCTACATACCCTTGTAGATCGCTAAGCGGGAAGCGTTAAGAAACGCGGTTGGTGTAGTCGAACGTCTTTCCGATCCAAATCGTCGAGCATCCCGCAATCTCATCACGATCCGTCTCGCGATCCAATCATGATCCGTCCCGCAAACTGATCATGATCCGTCCCGCGATCTCATCACGATCTGTCTCGCGATCTTGATCACGGTCCTTTCGATCTAGCGCCGAACGGATAGCACCTCCACGTTCAGCACACGTACAACTCGATGACGATCTCCGCCTTCTTGATCCAGCAAGAGGGAGCGGAGAGGTAGATGAGTTCTCCGGCAGCACGACGGCGTTGCAGCGATGGTGGTGGAGCTATTCCAGTAGGGCTTTGCCTAAGCACCGTTGAAAACCGATCTAGAGGAGAAACTGTGATCTAGAGGAGAGGTAGCACATGGCTATTAGGGTTAGATTTTTCCTCTAAATCCTCTAGTATATATACGAGGGAGGGAGGGGAGGAGGCAGACTCAAACCCTCAAGGTTTAGTCGAAATTGGAGGTGTAGGAGTCCTACTCTAATCCTATTAGGAGTAGGATTCCTCCTTTCCACTTGGAAACTCTTTCCACCTCTCCACCTTTGGATTTTTTCCTTCTCAAACCACTCCAGACGCATGAGCCCTTAGAGGAGGCTTCGGCCAGCCCACCAAGGGCTGGTTTACCTCCTCCCACAGCCCATGTAGCCTCTTGGGTCGAAATACCTCTCCCGATGGTCCCCCGGTACACTACCGGCACTCCCGGTACACTACCGATGAGCCCGAAACTTTTCCGGTGACCAAAACATGTCTTCCTATATATCAATCTTTACCTCCGGACCATTCCGGAGCTCCTTGTGATGTCTGGGATATCATATAGGACTCCGAACAACCTTCGGTTACCACCATACATAACTCTATACTACCGAAACGGCACTGAACCTTAAGTGTGGAGACCCTACTGGTTCGAGAACAATGTAGACATGACCGAGACACCTCTACGATCAATAACCAATAGCAGGACCTAGATGCCCATATTGGTTCCTACATATTCTACGAAGATCTTTATCGGTCGAACCTCTATGTCAAGGATTCAGTTAATTTCGTGTGATGATCCCTTTGTTCTACGTATGTTACTTGCCCGAGATTCGATCGTCGGTATCTCCATACCTAGTTCAACCTCGTTCCTGGCAAGTCTCTTTACTCATTCCGTAATACAAGATCTCGTGACTAACACTTAGTCACATTGCTTGCAAGGCTTATTGTGATGTTGTATTACCGAGTGGGCCCTGAGATACCTCTCCGTCACACGGAGTAACAAATCCCAGTCTTGATCCATGCCAACCCAACAGACACCCTCGGAGATACCTGTAGAGCACCTTTATAGTCACCTAGTTACGTTGCGATGTTTGATACACACAAGGTACTCCTCCGGTGTCAGTGAGTTGCATGACCTCATGGTCATAGGAACAAATACTTGACATGCAGATAACAGTAGCAATAAACTGACACGATCCTATGCTACGTTTTTTGTTTAGGTCTTCTCCATCACATCATTCTCCTAATGACGTGATGCCGTTATCAAATGACATCTCATGTCCATGACTAGGAAACCATAGCCATCTTTGATCAACGAGCTAGTCTATTAGAGGCATACTAGGGACATATTGTTGTCTATGTATCCACACATGTATCTGAGTTTCCGATCAACACAATTATAGCATGGATAATAAACAATTATCATGAACAAGGAAATATGATAATAACCAATTTAATATTGCCTCTAGGGCATATTTCCAACAGTCTCCCACTTGCACTAGAGTCAGTAATCTAGTTCACATCACCATGTGATTTGCATTGTTATGAATCTTAACACCCAATGAGTTCTGGGGCTCGATCATGCTTTGCATGTGAGAGAGGTCTTATTGTCAACAGGTCTGCGACATTTAGATCCGTGTGTACTTTGCAAATCTCTAGTTCAAACTGTAAACACTGCTACCACACTCCACTTGGAGCTATTCCAAATGGCTGCTCTACTATACGTATCCGGATTGCTACTAAGAGTCATCCGGATTGGTGTCAAAGCTTGCATCGACGTAACTCTTTACGATGCTCTTTCTTACCTCCATAATCGAGAAACATTTCCTTGGTCTTTTAGTTACTAAGGATGATCTTGACCGCTGTCCAGTGATCCACTCCTGGATCACTCTTGTACCCCTTGACGGACTCATGGCAAGACACACACAGGTGCGGTACACAACATGGCATACTATACAGAGCCTATGGCTAAGATATAGGGGACGACATTCATCCTTTCTCTTTCTTCTGTCGTGGTCGAGCTTTGAGTCTCACTCAAATTCACACCTTACAAAGCATGCGAGAACACTTCTCTGTGACTAATCCATTTTGAACTCTTTCAAAATCTTGTGAAGGTATGTACTCATTCAAAGTCTCATCAAGCATCTTTATCTATCTCTGTAGATCTTGATGCTCAATAATTAGGTAGCTTTATCCAGGTTTTCCTTTGAAAAACTCCTTTCAAACAACCCTTTATGCTTTCCAGAAATTCTACATCATTTCCGATCAACAATATGTCAACCACATATGCTTATCACAAACTCTATAGTGCTCCCACTCACTTTATTGTAATTACAAGTTTCTCATAAACTTTGTATAGACTCAAAAACTTTGATCACCTCATCAAAGTGTATATTCCAACTCCGAGATGCTTGCTTCGGTCCATAGAAGGATCATTGAAGCTTGCTCACCTTTCAGCATCCTTAGGACTGACAAAACCTTCTGGTTGTATCACATACAACTTTTCCTCAAGTAAACTGTTAAGGAAACGATGTTTTGTCATCCATCTGCCAGATTTCATAATTGAAAAATGCAGCAACTGCTAACATAATTCCAACAGACTTTAGTATCGCTACGAGTGATAAAGTCTCATCGCAGTCAACTCTTTGAACTTGTCGGAAACTTCTTTGTGAAAAGTCAAGCTTTATAAATGGTGACATTTACCATCAGTGTCTGTCTTCATTTCAAAGGTCCATTTGTACTCGACGACTTGCCGTCCAACGAGCAAGTCTACCAAAGTCTATACTTGGTTTTCATACATGGATCCTTTCTCGGATTTCACGGCCTCTAACAATTTGTCATATTCCGGGCCCATCATCACTTCTCCATATCTTGTAGCTTCATCGTTATCCAACAACATGACCTCCAAGACAGGGTTGTCGTACCACTCACGAGCAGTACGCATCCTGGTCGACCTACGAGGTTCTATAGTAACTTGATCTGAAGCTTCATGATCATCATCATTTACTTCCTCTTCAACTAACGTAGGTTCCAAAGAAACATCTTTCTGTGCTGCGCTACTCTCTGGTTGAAACAAAGGTTCAACAACCTCATCAAGTTCTATCTTCCTCCCACTCAATTCTTTTGAGAGATACTTTTTCTCGGGAAAGGACCCGTTTTAGCAACAAACACTTTATGCTTGGATCTGAGATAGAAGGTTCACCCAACTGTTCTTAGGGTAATCTATGAAGATGCATTTGTCCGCTTTGGGTTCGAGCTCATTAGGTGAAAACATTTTTCCACACAAGCATCGCAGCCCCAAACATTAAGAAATGACAGCTTACGTTTCTATCAAACCATAATTCACACGGTGTCATCTCAGCGGATTTAGTTGGTGCCCTATTTAAAGTGAATGTAGTTGTCTCTAATGCATAACCCCAAAACTATAGTAGCAAAACGATAAGAGACATCATAGCCCACACCATATCCAATAGAGCATGACTATGACGTTCGGACACACCATCACACTATGATGTTCCAGGTGGCGTGAGTTGTGAAACGACTTTCACATTCTCTAAAGTTGTATGCCTAACTCGTAACTCAGATATTCACCTCCACGATCATATCGCAGACATTTTTTTATTCTTGTCATGATGATCTTAAACTTCACTCTGAATTTTCTTGAACTTTTCAAACGATTCAGACTTGTGTTTCATTAAGTAAACATACACTATATCTACTCAAATCATCAGTGAAGGTAAGAAAATAATGATATCCACCGCATGCTACAAGACTCATTGGATTGCATACATCGACATGTATCACTTCCAATAAATCACTTGCCCGCTGCATCAATCCGGAAAACGGGGTCCTTAGTCATCTTGCCCAAGAGGCATGGTTCGCATGTCTCAACCGATTCGAAATCGAATGATTCCAAAGATCCATCAACATGGAGTTTCTTCATGCGCTTTGTACCAATATGACATTTAGCGGCAGTGCCACAAGTATGCAATACTATCATTATTAACTTTGTATCTTTTGGCATCAATGTTATGAACATGTGTATTACTATGATCAAGATTCATCAAACCATTCTCATTGGGTGCATGACCATTGAAGGTATTATTCATGTAAACAGAATAATAATTATTCTCTAACTTGAATGAATAACCGTGTTGTAATGAACATGATCTAATCACGTTCATGCTCAACGCAAAACACCAAATAACATTTATTTAGGTTCGTCACTAATCTCGAAGGTAGAGAGAGCGTGCGATGTCAATCACATCAACCTTGGAAACATTTCCAACACACATCGTCACCTCACCCTTAGCTAGTCTCCGTCTATTCCGTAGATTTTACTTTGAGTTACTAACATTTAGCAACCGAACCGGTATCCAATACCCAGGTGCTATTAGGAGTACTAGCAAGGTATACATCAATAACACGTATATCAAATACACTTATGTCGATGTTGCCAGCCTTCTTATCTACCAAGTATCTAGGGTTGTTCCGCTTCAGCAGCTGCTCACCTCATAATAGAAGCACTTAGTCTCGGGTTTGGGTTCAAATTTGGGTTGCTTCACTGGAGCAGCAACTGACTTGCCATCCATGAAGTTTCCCTCCTTGCCCTTCTCGAAACTAGTGGTTTTACTAACCATCAACACTTGATGTTTCTTCTTGATTTCTACCTTCGCGGTGTCAAACATCGCGAACAACTCAGGGATCATTATTTCTATCCCTGGCATTTATAGTTCATCACCAAGTTCTAGTAGCTTAGTGACAGTGACTTGGAGAACTATATCAATCACTATCTTATCTGGAAGATCAACTCCCACTCGATTCAAGCGATTGTAGCACCCGGACAATCTGAGCACATGCATAACGATTAAGCTATTCTCCTTCATCTTGTAGGCAAAGAATCTTGTTGGAGATCTCATATCTCACAACATGGGCACGAGCCTGAGATCCCAATTTCAGCTCTTAGAACATCTGATATGTTTCGTGATGTTCAAAATGTTTTGGAGCCTCAGTTCTAAGCCATAATGCATGACGCACTAAACTATCAAGTAGCCATCGGAACATGCCTGTCAGATGTCCACAACATCTACAGACGATGCTAGAGGGGGTGGCACACCGAGCGGTGCATTAAGGACATAAGCCTTCCATGCAGCAATGAGGACAATCCTCAGATCACGGACCGAGTCCGCAATATTGCTACCATAATGTTACAACTCTATTTCTCTAGGAACATATAGAAATTCAAGGGAGCTACAGCGTGAGCTAGTAATCTACAACATAGTTTTGCAAAGACACTACTGACTATGTTCATCATAATGTGTTCAATTCATCATATTACTTAAGAACTTCCACTCAAATTGACATCCCTCCGGTCATTTGAGTGATACATGATCCAAATTCACCAACTCAAGTCCAATCATCACGTGATTTGAGGTGGTTTCAATGGTGAACATCATCATGTTGATCATATCTACTATATGACCCATGTTCGACCTTTCGGTCTCTTGTGTTCCAAGGCCATGTTTGTACATGCTAGGCTCGTCAATTTTAACCCGAGTGTTCTGCATGTGCAACACTGGTTTGCACTCGTTGTATGTGAACGTAGAGTCTATCACACCCGATCAGCACGTGGTGTCTTGACACGACGAACTTCCACAATGGTGCACACTTGGGGAGAACACAATTTATCTTGAAATTAAGTGAGGGATCACCTTATAATGCTACTGTCGTCCTAAGGAAAACAAGGTGCATAAAAGGATTAACATCACATGCAAATCATAAGTGACATGATATGGCCATGAACTTGTGCTTTTGATATCCATCTTGAAAGCACCGGCATGATCTCCCACGTCACCGGCATGACACCATGATCTCCATCATATTGATCTCCATCAACGTGTCGCCATCGGGCTTGTTGCGCCCACCATGCTTCTACTACTATTGCTACCATTTAGCGATAAAGTAAAGCATTACATAGCGCTTAATGATTGACACGCAGGTCATATAATAATTAAAGACAACCCTATGGCTCCTGCCGGTTGCCGTATTCATCGACATGCAAGTCGTGATATTCGATACAACACATGATCATCTCATACATCACATATATCTCATCATGTAATTGGCCATATCACATCACAACATACCCTGCAAAAACAAGTTAGACGTCCTCTAATTGTTGTTGCATGTTTTACGTGGCTGCTACGGGTATCTAGCAAGAACAATTCCCACCTACGCATAAACCACAACGGTGATACATAAGTTGATTTTCAACCTTCTCAAGGACCGCCTTAGTCGAATCCGATCCAACTAAAGTAGCAGAAACAGACACCCGCCAGCCATCTTTGTGCAACGAAGTTACATGTCAGTCGATGGAACCGGTCTCTCATAAGCGTACGAGTAAGGTTGGTCCGGGCCGCTTCATCCCACAATACCGTTGAACCAAAACACGACCAAGGGAGGAAGCAATCTAAGCATCAACGCCCACAAACTCTTTGTGTTCTACTCAACATCTCATCTACACATAGACCTAGCTTTGATACCACTGTTGGGGAACGTTGCATGGGAAACAAAAAAATTCCTACGCAGATGCAAGATCTATCCATGGTGATGAGCATCTACGAGAGGGAGACTGGATCTACATACCCTTGTAGATCACTAAGCGGAAGCGTTGAAAAACGCGGTTCGTGTAGTCGAACGTCTTCGCGATCCAAATCGCCAAGCATCTCGCGATCTCATCACGATCCATCTCGCGATCCAATCACGATCCATCCCATGAAATCATCACAATCCGTCCCGTGATCACATCACGATCCGTCTCGCGATCTTGATCACGGTCCTTCCGATCTAGCGCCGAACGGACGACACCTCCGCGTTCAGCACACGTACAACTTGATGACGATCTTCGCCTTCTTTATCCAGCAAGAGGGAGCAAAGAGGTAGATGAGTTCCCCAGCAGCATGACAGCGTTGCGGTGATGGTGGTGGAGCTATTCCAGCAGGGCTTCGCCTAAGCACCGTTGAAAACCGATCTAGAGGAGAAACTACGATCTAGAGGAGAGGTAGCACATGGCTATTAGGGTTAGCTTTTTCCTCTAAATCCTCTAGTATATATATGAGGGAGGGAGGGGAGGAAGCAGCCTCAAACCCTCAAGTTTTGGTTGAAATTGGAGGTGGAGGAGTCGTACACCAATCCTATTAGGAGTAGGATTCCTCCTTTCCACTTGGAAACTCTTTCCACCTCTCCACCTTTGGATTTTTTTCCTTCTCAAACCACTCCAGACGCATGGGCCCTTAGAGGAGACTTCAGCCAGACCACTAGGGGCTGGTTTACCTCCTCGCACATCCCATGTAGCCTCTTGGGTCGAAATACCTCTCCCGATGGTCCTCTCGGTACACTACCAATGAGCCCGAAACTTTTCCGACGACCAAAACAGGACTTCCTATATATCAATCTTTACCTCCGGACCATTCCAGAGCTCCTCATGATGTCCGGGATCTCATCCGGGACTCCGAAAAACCTTCGGTCACCACCATACATAACTCTATACTATTGAAACGTCAGCGAACCTTAAGTGTGCAGACCCTGCAGGTTCGAGAACAATGTAGACATGACCGAGACACCTCTATGGTCAATAACCAATAGCAGGACCTGGATGCCCAAATTGGTTCCTACATATTCTACAAAGATCTTTATCAGTCGAACCTCTATGTCAAGGATTCAGTTAATCTCGTATGATGTTCCCTTTGTTCTTTGGTATGTTACTTGCCCAAGATTCGATCGTCAGTATCTCCATACCTAGTTAAACCTTGTTACCGGCAAGTCCCTTTACTCGTTCCGTAATACAAGATCCCATGAATAACACTTAGTCACATTGCTTGCAAGGGTTATTGTGATGTTGTATTACCGAGTGGGCCCTGAGATACCTCTCCGTCACACGGAGTAACAAATCCCAGTCTTGATCCATGCCAACCCAACAAACACCCTCGGAGATACCTGTAGAGCACCTTTATAGTCACCCAATTACGTTGCGATGTTTGATACACACAAGGTACTCCTCCGGTGTCAGTGAGTTGCATGATCTCATGGTCATAGGAACAAATACTTGACATGCAGAAAATAGTAGCAATAAACTGACACGATCATATGCTACGTTTGTAGTTTGGGTCTTGTCCATCACATCATTCTCCTAATGACGTGATCCCGTTATCAAATGACATCTGATGTCCATGACTAGGAAACCATATCCATCTTTGATCAACGAGCTAGTCTATTAGAGGCATACTAGGGACATGGTGTTGTCTATGTATCCACACATGTATCTGAGTGTCCGATCAACACAATTATAGCATGTATAATAAACGATTATCATGAACAAGGAAATATGACAATAACCAATATATTATTGCCTCTAGGGCATATTTACAACAAATAGGTTGGCCAAGCTTCAAGCAAGAGGACTCTACATTTTATATTTTTGAGAAATCACTTTGAGTCCATAGGAAAGCCAATACTATTAAAAGGGGGTAAGGTTTTGTTGGTGAACAATATGCTCAAACGTGCACAAGTGATAGTCATCAAAAACATCCACAAACTCTCCCACCAAAGTCAATTCTATACCTAACACCCAACATTGGTGCAACCAAATTTCCCATACCGGCGCCACCGATTCCAGAACCTAGACAGACTCAGCCAAACCCTAGCCACTTCGGTGCAACCGATTCCATACCGGTGCCACCGAGTTTAGGTTGCCAACTTTCTGTTACGCAAATTCACATTATCGGTACCACCGAGAATGTTGGATCGGTGTCACCGAGATTGGAAATCTGACCGTTGGTCACCTTATCGGTGCAACCGAGTTTCCTATATCGGTCTCACCAAGATTCAAAAGTTGCCACCTTTTGGTCACTTCGGTACCACCAAGATTAACACATCGGTGTCACCGAGTTGGTCATTTTGTGTGTAACGGTTGGATTTTTGGGGATGCCTATATATACCCCTTCACCACCACCTACTTGAAAGAGAAGCACTCAGAACTATTCCATACCTATCCTATCAGATTTTCTAAGAGATAACCACCTACCCTTGTGTTGAGGTCAAGATATTCCACTCCAATCATACAGATCTTGATCTCTAGCCTCCCCATGTAGCATTCCACCAATCCCATCTCTTCCACCATGCCAAATCTGTGAGAGAGTGATTGGGTGCTGAGGAGTCTATCATCTTGAAGCACAAGAGCAAGGAGTTCATCGTCATTACCGAGCCTATTACCTTTTGGAGGTGGAGGGTGGTGCCTCCTAGATTGGTTAGGTGTCGCTTGGGAGCCTCCTACTTCGTGTTGTGGTGTGAACCAAGAAGTTTCTAAGGGCAAGGAGATCGCCTACTTCAATAAGATCTACCCATAGTGAGGCTAGTCATTCGTGGACGGAAGCCGTTATGGAATAGTCAAGGTTGCTACTTCGTGGACCCTTTTGGGTGGAGCCCTCCGTGGACTCTTGCGACCGTTACCCTCCGTGGGTTGAAGACTCCACAAACGTGGATGTACGATAGCGCCACCTATCGAAACCACGGGAAAAATCATCGTGTCTACAAGTGCGTTTGATCTTCCTATCCTATCCCTTCTATACATGCTTGTTGTTACTTTCCGCTGCTAGATACTCTTAGACTTGCATGTGTAGGGTGTACTTGACTTGCCATGAAATGCTAAAACCTGTCAACCCTAAAACTTGGTATAGGCAAAACTTTTATTTGGTGAAGTAGTCTAATCACCCCCCCCTCTAGACATACTTTCGGTCCTATACCCTCCTATATATATTAGAGGATTTAGAGGGGAGAGCTAACCCTAATTGCCACGTGCTCCCTCTACTTCATCTAGATCGGTTTTCTCCTCTAGTCTAGTTCGGCGGTGCTTAGGCGAAGCCCTGCCAGAATAGTTCCACCACCATCGCCGCTGCACCATTGCGCTGCCGGAGAACTCATCTACCTCTCCGCTCCCTCTTGCTAGATCAAGAAGGTGGAGATTGTCATCGAGCTGTACATGTGCTGAACCCGGAGGTGCCATCCGTTTGGTGCTAGATCGGAAGCACCGTGATCAAGATTGTGAAACGATTCCTGATTTGATCGCGGGACGGATCGTGATGGTATCGCGGGATGGATTGTGATTGCATCGCGAGATGGATCGTGATGGGTTCACGGGAAGCTCGGCAATTTGGACCGCGAAGACATTCGACTACATCAACCGTGTTTCTTAACGCTGCCCGCTTAGGGATCTACAAGGGTATTTAGATCCACTCTCCCTCCTGTAGATGCTCATCACCATTGATAGATCTCGGGTGTGCGTAGGAATTTTTTTGTTTCCCATGCAATGTTCCTCAACACTTGGGGCTACAGGTAATGTGGATATATCAAAAAATAGAACACTTTTAATCTATCAAATGTGAGCGAGACTGGTCTCATTTCTCGATGGAGGTTTGCAAAGATCATCTTCTCCAAGTTATTCATCGAAAGGCCTAGAAGCTAGCTCAACATCATATGGATCTTTAATTTTCAATAATTTTTATCTAGCCGAAGAATTATAAGTCGGCTCTACATCACACTGATTTCTTTATTCCCAATAATTTTATCAAGTCGACCGGAGTCCAGTTGTTTTGACCTGGCAGCACTAACGATCAGGACCCGACATGATCAATATTCATGACCCGCATCCACTACGTCTGATGACCTGGCAAGTGACGCCGCATCACAGAAAGCCGGCTAAACAACAGATGAATTTCTATTCCCAATATTTTCATCAAATCCAAAGCATTGGAGTCCGACTCAGTGATAGATGGGTGTTTTATTCGCCAATATTTTTTCCACAAAGGACACATACCAGCAAGATGATTGTGAAGACGGATCGTTGATATGAAGAACAAACCCCAATTTTCGAGGAGCGACTTCATTGAAATAAGCCGGCTAGGGCAGCAAGCCGGTCTCTTAGCATATTTATTATTATTTCAGGAGCTTACCATGAATAAATTCAAGCTAACCTGGGGGGCTAATGTTGGGGCTATTCCCCATGGTTCGACCGGCCAGGAGTATGACCCAACCCATCATTTGATGGCTCGTAAGGTCACACGTTTACCGTGTCAACCTAGACAACAAGGCCTAAGGCCCAGTGTTCACCCCGGCGGAAGGCGGCTCGTGGAGAGGCTTGGAGGGTTGGCTCATAGAGAAGTCCCAAGAAGAGGAAAGATTCCCTCACAAGGGAAGCAAGACCCAAATTAGGATTCAAGGAAGACTAGTCCTAGTCCTAGTAGGACTCTACATGTAAGCCTACTCCTTCAATTTATATAAGGAGGGGCATGGCACCCCAAAGGGGAGAAGTGAAGTCATTAGAGTTAGACAGATTAGAAACCCTCGAGACTAGAGGTAGCAAAAGAGCACCCTTGCAATCGAGATCATCATCATAAATACACACAAAGCATGACGTAGGTTATTACCTCCATCGGAGGACCCGAACCTGGGTAAAACTCGCGTCTCTCGATTCCGAACAACCCCAGTCAAGTCGTCACCTAGTTGCAATGACCTCACACCTAAGTTCTCTCACGAGGACATCTGCCATGACAAAACAACGACACCTATCAAAACCATCATGCTTCTCGTGTGAAGCTACAATTTGTAACAGGTTTTGTCCCAAAACTTGTCCCAGATTGGTCAAAAAATTACCATGTCTTAGAAGTGTCATGTCGACACCCCAGTTTCAATAATTTCAGATGAGTTCCAAATTTATGGAGATTTAAAATCAAAGTTTCTCCATGTTTGAGGCCTAGTCACGATACCAAGATGTATTTAATATTTGCATGGGATCTAAACAGGGACCCAAGGACATATAAATGTTTTTAGGGTCTTTTACATCTATGTCCCTTACTAGAACCCACCACTCATATTTTCCCCTAATTTCAAAGCATGATCAAATTTGCCCCTCCGCCATTAGGTGCCCTTACACAAATGCCCTCCTGCATCGTTACCGTCCGGTCAAAGCGGGTTAAAGGACTTTAACCGTCCTGGAAAAAAATCTAAAAAATCTAAAAAAAACTGAAATTTTGTGGGATCAAATATACTCATGTTCACAAGATGCATGTAAATTTTTGTGCTGTTTGGACATTCCAGGAGATCGTGGCAAACAAAAAATAGTAAATTGGTATGCTTGTGAATAGTAAATTCAAAAAATATGAATTTTTTTGCATCAAAGAGGCTTGGGTCTGCAAGTTGTGTACAATTTTTTGTTGTGTTTGGACACTATAGGAGCTTGTGGAAAAAAACAAAATTTGGCTCGGGAAAAAACTTTGGAAAAATGAGTACTTTTTTTGCTAGAGCTCCTCGCATGTGATTTGATCACAAAAACTTGCAAGGACCTTGTGCACCCAAGCCTCTTTGATGCCAAAAAATTTCATATTTTTTTGAATTTTCTTGCTATTTTATTTCAAATTTACTGTTCACAAGAGTACAGACTAATTGTTTTTCCTTGCCACAAGCTCTTGAAATGTCCAAATAGCATGAAAATTTGCACGCACCTTTCGCACATGAGTATTTTCGATCTCACAAAAATTTAGATTTTTTAGATTTTTTTTGCTATTTTTTCAGGACGGTCAAAGCTCTTTGACCGGACGGTAAAGGAGCAGAAGGGCATTTCTGTAAGGGCACCTAACGTTGGAGGGGAAATTTGAGCACGCTTTGAAATTAGGGGCATATATGAGTTGGTGGTTCGAGTTAGGGATAGAAATGCAAATGGCCCATGTTTTTAACCCATTTTGGTGTCGTGGAGCATGTGCTTGTAGTTCAAATTTGAATTATGTACATTAAATGGATAAAAAAGCTCAATTAATGTATAAAGGGCACCAAACGAGCCCTGAATAATTGCACATTTTAGCATTGCACTTGTATTAGTCTATGTTGCATGTAGAAAAAATATCAACACAAGAAGAGACATTGATTGTCCTTCCCTCCACAGAGGTGACATGTTCCCTATGGAAACCACGATGCTTCTTGAGAGAAGATTTGGTGTGCAAGAGACTTGTCCCAAATTGGACAAAAATACCATGTCATATAAGTGTCGTATCATGTCACCGTGGTAAGTTTCAAGAATTTTAGACGAGTTTTGGATTTATGGCGATTTAAAAGCCAAGTTTCTCAATCGTCTCGTCACAACTCTGAGATGTTTGTAATCCATTGACGTTCATTGCATGGGACCTAAACAAGGAACCCAAGGACACAAATATGTTTTTTCAACCCATTTTAGTGACATGGAGCATGTGCTTTTAGTTCAAATTTGAATTATGCACATTTAATGTCCATAAACTTAATTAGTGTGGTATACAAAAGGCTAAATGAACCACAAATAATTTAAAGCGGTTCTATACGCCCATTTGGAGCTCGTGCGTACGTAAGCACGTTGTGCGCACGTGTTGTGCTAGCTCAAGGTTCCTTCTTTCATACGTTATCCAATTTGTATTAAAATGGTGTTATATCTAAACACACTTCTCCCTCCACTTCCCCAATCAGTTTCCCGCAAAAAGTGTTGGTCCCGTCATCAAGCTCCTGGACGAGGAGGACGAGAAGGAGCAGGTCGAAGAGCAGGCAAAAGTGGCAACATGCCATCAAGCATGAGCAAGAGGTCATCATCAACCCATGCAGGCGTCGGCAGGCATCACCATGTGTAGGATCGAAAGTAGGTCTAGAGGGGGTGATTAGACTACTTGACGAAATAAAAATCTAACCTTTTCCCAAGTTAATTGGTTGGCAAATTTTAGCGATTCTAGCAAATCAAGTTCACCCACACATGCATGTCTACGAGTATTGCGGTGGAAAGTAAAGACGGGCATATGTAAGAGGATATGGATAAGAAGATCAAATGGAATTTGCAGACTCAAAGATTTTCCCATTGGCTCCAACAGGTGGTGCTATAATACATCCACGTTTATGGAGACTTCAAACCACGGAGGGCAACGGTCGCAAGAAGCCACGAAGGGCGCCACCCATGAAGGGTCCACGAAGTAGGAACCTTGTCTATTCCATGATGGACCACTTCCATGGAGGACTAGCCTTACTCGGGGTAGATCTTCACGAAGTAGGCGATCTCCTTGGCCTTACAAACTTCTTGGTTCAACTCGACAATCACGAAGAAGGAGGCCCCCAAACGACACCTAACCAATCTAGGAGGCACCACCCTCCAAAACGTAATAGATGTGGTAGTATGATGAACTACTTGCTCTTATGCTTCAAAAGATAGTCTCCTCAACACTCAATCACTCTTTCATAGGTTTGACATGGACAGAAGAGATTGGTTGGGTGGAAAGCATCTTAGGGAGGCTAGAAATCAAGATTCGTATGGTTGGAGTGGATGTTCTGGACCTCAACACAAGGATAGGTGGTTCTCTCTTAGAAAATTGGAGATGGCAAGTGGGTGGGTGTTCTGAGTGCTTCTCATACGAGTGAGATGTGGTGGAGGGGTAGATATAGGCATCTCCAAAAATCCAACTGTTATAATATTATTTCCCAACTCGGTGAAACCAAAGTAAAAACTCAGTTGCATCGACTAGTGCAAAATGTGGCAACTTTGTCCTTTTCAGTGAGACCGATATATAAATCTCGGTGGTACTGATATGGGTGACCTAGGAAGTTACCAAATCTCGTGTCATCGATTCCTTAAACTTGGTGGTACCGACTTTAAGAAATTGGTAAATAGAAAGTTGGTCACTGGTTTTCGGTTGCACCGAATGAAAACTTGGTAGTACCGAGATGCTAGGGTTTGGATGCATTTCTGTCTAGGGTAGAACTCTGTGGATCCAAATGGGAAATATTGATGTCACCAAATCTTTACTTTTGGCTTTGGATAGAAGGTTTATGTGGGAAGTGAGTGAGTATTCTTGGTGGCTAATCTCTAAGCAGTTGAGCAACCAGATCATCATAATTCCACATCCCCTTTTAATAGTATTGGCTTTCTTATGGACTCAAAAGTGATTCATCACAAAATGTAAAATGCAGAGTCCTTAATCTTGAAGCATGGCCAATCCTCTTCCTTCCTTTCCTTGGGGAGGTTCTCCACATAGGCCTTTAGCCAACCAATCATTGAACTTTTTCCCGAGATACACTTGGTGGAAACATTAGTGCAATGAAATATATGTGTTTATTAATTACCAAAACCACCTAGGGAGAAGTTGTGCTTTCACCATTCCACCATCGCACACGGTTTCTAGTACTAGCAGAAACGTCTGCGATACGTAGCTGGTCCCATGAGGTGCCCATCAAGGCACGCCTTATAAATGATTGGAGGCAACTAGTGAGACCCGCCCTGCAGGGCTCCGGGTTAAAACCGGATGGCTCGTAGCCAGCCCAAGAGTCAGCCGACGGGACTGGAGGGCCCAACAAGTGTAGCGTCTCACAGGATGGGCTGGCGGGGTGGCGTGGATGAGAAGACCCGGGCATGTAAGCCGCCCGGGGACAACTTGGTCAGGATAGGCAAGAGAAGATAGAGGCAGACTCGGACATGTAATGAGAGTCGCCCACAACTTGTATGACTCGTGGTCTTGACCTCGGTATATAAAGGCAACACCCGGGGCGACTTAGAGATCAGGTGATCGAGAACTAGGTCAAGCTTTAGCTCCCTTGTAATCGATACAACAAGCAATACAAACACAAGAAGGACGTAGGTTATTACCTCACCTTGAGGGGCCGAACCTGGGTAAACTCGTGTCCTTCGTCCCTATCAACCCCTTTGAGTCCATCATGTTAGCGATGGCCTCGAACCCAAGTCCATTCACCCGGACATCTGTCGTGATAAATCCACAACGGTTGGCGCCCACTGTGGGGCTGATTCTTGGTGGTGTTGAGTTCTCGAAGGGCTCTCTCTCAGGGCTCGAAGGATACGTTTTCAGAAGGATTAGCAAGAGTCACCATGGTCGGTTCTACATCGACGATGCCGGCTGGGGGCTTGATGCTGAGTCCGTGGAGTATGGATTCCGGGTTCCATTCGGCGGGATCCACGTCTTCATCGGAAGGGTGGATGGATCTACACCCGGGCCGGACGTCTGCACCGACATCATCGAGCCGGCTCGGCGTCTGTGACCTGCGCGTAACATGCATCCTGCCCGTGCTAATCCGGGTCAGAAGCATGTCTTCGTAGGCTTCACTCAAGGTACGGATCTGGAAGCTTCCGGATCATAGGAAACTCTCGTCTATTCGGAGAACGAATCTTCAAGTGGAGAAACGGAGTCGGTGTACCAGCTCCGCAATGGCAGCCTTGGGGGCTACAGCGACGTCTGCCTTGAGTCAGATCGCTGTGAGTCGGATGATCTTGAGCTGCCGGTTCATGTTGTTGTGTTCATAGCGGGGTCATCCCTAGGCACGAGTAGTACAGCCGCAGGAGCCGCCACCTTGGGTGATAACCCCATGCCACCGGCTCAAGTTCTTGTGGAGCTGATGGATGAGCTCGCGGCTTTAATGGCCACTGAGGTCACACCAGATAATCAAGTAGCTCAGAATTTAGAGATCGCAAGGATCAAAGGCCGGATGATAGAGGAACGGAAAAGGATGGCTGAGCTGAAGATCCAGATGGAGGAAGAGGCGGAACATATCAAGGCAGATGCTTTCCGTCTAGGGCTACAGCAAATATCAGCAGTAGCGGTACATCGAAGGAGGCATCAATCCCGTTTACCAGAGTGCTATGAAGCAAGGAACCTCTTCAATACTCCTCCTAGCACGAGGCGAGTAACGGACGCGCCCGAAAGCTGCCCGACGAAGCGACCAGCAACTCATCCGGCCCGGCGTAACCAAGCTTCACCCAGTGGCTTTCTGACGCCGGCGGGTCATTATTCCAACCCGGCCGAGAATATGGTAGCAGCGGACACCCGGCTTGAGACAATTCCTATCCCGGCTGAAGCACCCTTTGCAGAGGATGTGCGGAACACCATCGGGTACCTGCAGACGGCCGTGGCCCAGTAGGAGAAATATACTCATAGCCGGAGTCGTGTTCATTCAACCCCTCTTCCTAGCCGTAGCTTTAGCCGGCGCTACGAGTCACTAGTAGGTTTCAGCACCAACCAGCATAGAGAGATTCCGACGGGTCACCGGCCGGGTAGAGACACGACATCATTTGTAAACCATGCAGGAAGCCCGCAAGAGGCGCCAGCTAGGCCGGCTTACCAGGAGCCTGTGCCTTCTGTTTTGGTAGGGGCAGGAGTAAACTCCAGGACGAGAGGGCTGCCATGTTTGTCACCGGCTCTACGGAGCGAACGGCTGCCAAGAGACTTCAAAGGGCCCCGCAAGGTCCCAAATTATACCGCTGATTTACCCCCGGAGGCAAGGGTGGAGAGTTATGAACTGGCCATGGAGATGCTGGAGGTCAGTGAGGCAGTTTATGCCAAGTATTTCTTCATGATGCTTGAAGGCCCGGCTCGCACGTGGCTAAAGGGGTTATCGCCTAATACCATCAAGTCATGGGCGGAGCTCCGGGCCCGGTTCATTAAAAACTTTCAAGGGACGTGCAAGCAGCCGATGACCATTGTGGATCTTGATCACTATGTCCGATAGGAGAATGAGTCGGCCCATCATTCGGTACGGCGGGTCTCGACAATCATCCACTCCTCGGAGCAGATCACGGCGGCCCAGGCGGTACTGATCTTGGAGAAGAATTGCCATTTTGTTCCTTTGAAACAGAAACTCGGCCGGCTCAAACGTACGTGCCAGGACATGGGAGAGCTCATGATGGCTCTCACGAAATATGCCGACTCTGACAGTACGAAAGATCCGGGTTTTGATGATGAGAAAGCTGGCCAAGGTAAGAAGGGCAATCAAGGCAATGGTGCGGCAAACAATGGTAGCCAGAGCAAACGTAAGAATCTAGAGGCCAGGTCAGAGCTAGTGGCTAATACAAACACCCAGCGGAATTACCCCAAAGGCAATAGGAGGTTCAGACCTCCCTTTGGCAGGGATAGCTCTTCTTCGAATATGGAGGAGTTACTTAAGCGGCCTTGTCCAAATCACAGTATGCCTAATAAGCCGGCAAACCACACGTGGGAGAATTGCAATTTCATGTAGAATTACAAGCGGTATTCCACACAACCTAACAATCAAGATGGTGGTCCGCCAGGCGGCTCGGGACATGACGGGTCGGGAGCTGGGTTCGGTTCTGGCGGCTCAGGGTCCAGTCATTCAGTCCACTGTCATTCAGGTCAAGATAGTCAGGGGGGACACCAGCCGCATTTTGGTAACAGTAATCAGCAACAACAGCGTAATCAGTCTGGTTTTCAGAGTAATCCGAAGCAACTCAGCTCCGGGCAGTACCACGTTTTCACGACCGGTCTCAACAAACGGGACCAGAAGTTGCGAAAGCGGGTAGTTAATGCGGTTACACCGGCTCTTCCGCAGTACTTAAAGTGGTCTGAATATGACATAACATGGAGCCGAGAAGATCACCCACCGCGTGTTGATGATCCGGGGTGGCTGGCTTTGGTTGTAGCCCCCAGGTGGGCGGGTATATGGTGAACAAGGTGCTTATGAACGGCGGCAGCAGCATAAACATCCTTTACTATGACACTTTCTGGCAGATGAAGTTGCTTCACAAGGATTTAAAACCTTCATCCATCGTCTTTCATGGTGTGGTTCCGGGTAAGTCGGTGCGTCCGGTGGGCAGGATTTTGTTGGAAGTGGCTTTTGGCGATGAGTACAATTACAGGGTGGAATCCTTGTGGTTCAAAGTGGTCAAGATCAAGAGTCCTTATCATGCGATATTTGGATGGCCGGCTTATGCTAAGTTCATGGCCAGGCCCTGCTATGTTTACTTGCAGCTCAAGATGCCCGGCTTAAACAGTACCATTACCGTTCATGGTAACTGAAATACGGCTATTGAGTGTGAAGAAGGAGACGCGGGTTACGTAGAGTCCAGTTGCGCCCAGGAGGAACTTAAGTTCTATAAGGAGAATGTTGATCTGGAGGATATGACCCCGCTGAAAAAGCCCACCACGAAGGTTGAGCCGCCCCTCAAGTTTTTAGCGGATGATACCAAGACAGTAGATTTCACTCCGGGCGACTCATCTAAGTAGTTCATCATTGGATCTCACATGGATCCCAAATAGGAAAGCGTGCTCATCGAATTCATCCGTGAGAATCGGGACATCTTCGCATGGAAACCTTCTGACATGTCGGGTGTACCGAGAGAGTTTGCTGAGCACAACCTTAATGTGGATCCAAAGTTTAAGCCGATTAAACAGTTTTTGTGGCGGTTCAGTGAGGAGAGGCGCAAGGCTATTGGGAAGAAGTTGCCCGGCTTTTGGCTGCGGGTTTTATCATTGAAGTTTTTCATCCGGAATGGTTGGCTAACCCAGTGCTCGTGCTCAAAAAGAATGGCACATGGCGTATGTGCGTGGACTACACGGAGCTTAACAAGGCTTGTCCGGCTGATCCATTTGCTCTCCCGCGTATTGATCAGATCATTGATGCTACGGCGGGGTGTGAAAGTTTGTGCTTCTTGGATGCATACTCAGGTTATCATCAAATCAAGATGGCGGTTAAAGACCAGGAGAAGACGGCTTTTATCACACCCTTTGGGGCGTTCTCTTATGTCTCTATGCCCTTCGGGCTCAAAGTGCCTAGGCAACTTACTAGCGATGCGTGCAGAACTGCCTTCACAGTCAGATTGGCCGAAATGTTCATGCTTATGTAGATGACATCATGGTCAAATCCAGAAAGAAGGAGACTCTCTTGGAGGATTTAAAGGAAACTTTTGATAATCTCCGGGTCTACAAGATGATGCTTAACCCGACCAAGTGTGTCTTTGGTGTTCCGGCGGGCAAGCTTTTGGGTTTCTTGGTCTCTGAGTGTGGTATCGAGGCTAACCCGTACAAAATCAAGGCTATTACCTCTCTGGGAGAGTCGGCTTGTATTAATGATGTTCATCGCTTGGCAGGGCGGATTGCTGCGTTGAGCCGGTTCATAAGCCGTCTTGGAGAGAAGGCTATTCCTTTATATCAAATGATGAAGAAGACAAACAAATTTGTCTGGAGTAAAGCGGCGGGTGAAGCACTTGAGGCGCTTAAAAAATAGCTCACTGAGCCGCCAGTGCTGGCCGCTCCGGCTGAAAAAGAACCGTTACTCCTTTATGTGGTGGCTAATAACCGGGCAGTGAGTGCTGCAATCGTGGTCGAGCGCAAGGAGGCCGGAAAGGAGTATCCAGTGCAAAGACTGGTTTATTATATCAGTGAGGTCCTGATAGAGTCTAAGCAAAGGTATCCACATTGGCAGAAGCTGGTATATGGGGTCTTCATGGCCAACCGCAAGTTAAAACACTATTTCTTAGGGCACCAGATAACTGTGGTCAGTTATGCCAAGTCAGGTTCCGGTTAGCCAAGGAGATGAATTTGAGTTGAGTTGGGTGTTTGGGCGATTCAGATCTGGTGGCTCAGCAAGTTTCTGGCACTTGGGATTCCAAGGACCCGCGGATGGCGGCTTACCGTCAGGCGGTTGATATTATTGCAGGGCACTTTAAAGGATATCAGGTAGATCACATTGATCGTCGCAGAAATGAGGCGGTTGATTCCTTATCACGGTTAGGCTCTCAACGAAAGCCAGTGCGACCCAATGTCTTTCTGGACGTCTTACACCATCCGACTGTCAAGATGCCTTCAGAAGAAGATTTGGTTGTTCTTGACTCGGAGGCAGAGTCAGTGGCGGCTCTGCACGCTATCCCAGATTGGACTATTCCCTATTTGGCCTATTTGACCTGGGGCGAGTTACCTGAGGATGAAGACCTAGCTAGAAAGATCACCCGACGGTCTAAGTCCATGACAATAGTCAATGGTGAGTTGCATAAATGCAGTGTGACGGGAGTTTTCCAACGTTGTGTTTCACCAGAGGAGGGCCGGTAGATCTTGAATGAAATCCATACTGCGATTGTGGACACCATGCCGGCTCGAAATCTTTGGTGGCCAAGGCTTTCTGGCATGGGTTTTTCTGGTTGACGGCTCATAAAGATGCAGAGGACCTAGTCCGTAAGTGCGACAGCTGTCAGAAGTTTTGCCGGCGTGCTCATATCCCGGCTCAGGAGTTAAGGATGATACCAATTACTTGGCCGTTTGTGGTCTGGGGGCTTGACATGGTGGGACCTTTCAAGAGATCCAAGGATAAGAAAACACACCTCCTGGTGGCGGTGGACAAGTTTACCAAGTGGGTAGAGGTAGAGCCGGTTAGCAAATGTGACGCGGCTACTGCGGTTTTATTTATCAAAAAATTGATCTGCCATTTTGGTTACCCACATAGCATCATCACTGATAATGGTACAAATCTTTCCAAGGGGGCTGTGAAAAAATTCTGCGACGAAGAGCATATCCGGCTTGATGTTTCAGCAGTGGCGCATCCACAATCCAACGGTCAGGCGGAGCATGCCAATCAGGAAATTCTAAGAGGGATTAAATCGCGGCTTATGGTTCCTTTGCAGCGAATGCCCGGGTGTTGGGTAGAAGAATTACCCTCCGTCTTATGGAGCATCAGGACCATCCCTAACAGATCCACAGGTTTCACGCCTTTCTTTGTGGTGTACGGGGCCGAGGCAGTTTTGCCCAGTGACATCCGGCATGACTCGCCAAGGGTGGCGGCTTACGTTGAGGCGGACAATGAGACAGCACGTCAAGACGCATTGGATGCTCTGGAAGAGGGGTGAGAGCTAGCAGCGGCCCGGTCGGCAATTTATCAACAAGACTTGCGTCGCTATCACAGCCGCAGGGTCAAGACCCGGACGTTCGAGGAGGGCGACTTAGTGCTCCGGCTGATTCAGGACCAGACAAATATGCATAAGCTCTCTCCTCCATGGGAAGGACCTTTTGTAGTCAGCAGGAATCCTAACAATGGGTCATATTACCTCATCGATATCCGAGATGACTCAGATACGGCGGGTCAAGAGACCCGTCGGCCATGGAACATCGCGCATCTCCGGCCTTATTTCACTTAAGGGTGTAGAGACCCTTCATTGTACACTATCATTGTACATGTTACAATTATATTAAGAAGTATCACTGCCAAAGCAAAATCCCAGCTCAGGAAAATGAGTCGCGGCACCGGGCGTTATGCCACAAAAATTCCGGCCCAGGAAAACGAGTCGCGGCACCAGGCGTTATGCCACAAAAAAAAACGGCTCAGGAAAATGAGTCGTGGAGAGGGCAGCTTCTTACCTTTGGGTACAGCTTCTAACGCCTATCCGCTGGCGTCATACGTCGTACTGCTGAAGGGGGCTTCTTACCGACGGGTATCGCTTATAACACCCTATCAGTCGGCTTTATGGCAAATTTCTGGCTAGCACGTTTAGCCGTGGTTGTGAGGTTTTTTTACCGACGGGTAGCTAACACCTCATAACCGGCGAGGGCGGCTTCTTACCTTCGGGTACAGCTTCTAACGCCTATCCACCAACGTTTATGCTGTATTATTACCTTCGGGTACACAAAAATCCGGCTAAGGAAAATTAGCCGCAGCGAGGGCGGCTTCTTACCTTCGGGTACAGCTTCTAACGTCTATCCTCCAGCATTTATGTTGTATTATTACCTTCGGGTAAACAGAAATCCGGCTAAGCAAAATTAGCCACGGCAAGGGCGGCTTCTTACCTTCGGGTACAGCTTCTAACGCTTATCCGCCAGCGTTTACGCTGTATTATTACCTTCGGGTACAACTTATAATGCTTGTTAACTAGCTTTATGCTATAAAACTCCGGTTAACATGATTAGCCACGGAAGGAAATCATGAAGTCCTTTCGGCCGACTCTCGACCCAAGAAGAAGAGACAACCGACGGAAATTATTAACTGGAATGCATACAAGGAAGATGGCACGTGGAAAGCCGGATTTTTTTCATTTAAAAGATCAGCACAGCAAATATCACATGACATATATTACAAATGCTCTATGTAGAGCACCAAACAGTGTTGATCAAAGTTTTTTCAAAGTCCCCTATGACGGATTAAGGAGAGTCAGCTATTACAAATTGGAGTTAAATCAACTGGCCGGCGGCTCATCTTGCTCGGCTCTTCGGGTGCCTGGATCTGAAGGTTGTCCAAGTTCTAGTTGCAGTCAGCTAGAGCTGCAAAAGTCCCTTCTTCAAGGAAGGGAGACGGGTCAAGATCAGAAGTGAAGAGGTCCTTACTGCGAGTAGGCGTCAAGTCCTTCCATTCGTAGAGTGGGCCACGAATTCTCTTCTGGTCAGCATCATAAGCCGCCTGGTAAGTGTCCAGGTCAGCCTCTTCTGCTAAGACGAAAGCCAGAAACCTGGAATCCTTGACGCACCGGATGTAGTCAGCTTGTGTAAACTCAGAACTGTCATCCTTCTTGGAGGGGAAGCCTTCCATCATATCAGCTGGAGTAAGCTCCGTAGCGAAGGCCAGAGCCCGGCTTATGCCTGCGATTGCTCCCTGACGGGCAGCTGATTTCTCCAATTCAGCAATCTACTTCGGCATGGTGGAAAAAAGTTCCAAGACCCCTTTGAGAGTCGAAGGGATCTTGTCCTTGTACTACATAGACTTGATGGTAAACATCGCGCCGCAGTACAACTGCTCCACCAGGGTATAGATAGCCTTCAGAGGCAGTAAGCTGTCGGACGCCAGTTGACGACTTCTAAGACCTGTAGGAGCCGGAGGTTTTAATGATAAGTCACCAATTCAGATGTTATAACAGCAGTTAAGGAAAAGTTGTCAAGAGCTCACCGAATAGGGCGCCTGTCATCTTTGTGATATGGCGTTTCAAGGATTGCAGCTCGTCAGAGACGATCATCAGCCGCTGATCAGCGTCGTCCGCCTGTTTGATTAGCTTGGCCTTCTCAGACACGACAGACTCTCTGAAAGTGGCGAACTCCGCCTTAACTTTAACCAGCTCTTCGGTCAAGAGCCGGCATTTCTCATCGGTGGCGCTCCGGGCAGCCTGTTGATCAGCCAGGTTGGTCCTTAAGCCAGCCAACTATGACTCGGCTTCAGTCAAGGATTCCTGCAAACATTTCAAAGCAGAGAGTAAAATGGACAAGTCTCAACCAGATTGCAAGCAATATGCATGACACTTGGGGGCTAATGTCTATTTTTCAGAAGTTCACTATAAAGAGCCCCGACTCAACTTTGAAAAGGTTTGAGCCGACCCTTGGGGGCTACTATTAGCTCTTTTAAGTTATCTTCTAAAAAGTCCCAACTCAACTTTGAACAAGTTTGAGCCAGGCCTTGGGGGCTACTATCAGCTCTTTTGATTATCTTATACAGAATAATTCTTCTACAAAGTAACTGTGTAAAGTCCTGGCTCAACATGTCGAGAGATGAAGCCGGCACTTGGGGACTACGTAGGGATATAAGGAGGAAAAGAATACCTCATACTTCTTCTTCATGAGATTAACCAGTTGGAGCTCCAGGTCCCGGCCGGTGGATAGGCGGGTCATGTAGCCAGCATGAAGCTCTTCAGCTGTCATCTTCTCCAAGGCCGAAGGCTCAAATTCAAGCTTCCTAGAAGTTTCGGTTGTTTCACCCCGCTTAGTCAGCACGTGAGCCGGGGGAGAATGCAAACCAGTGCGAGTGATTTCAACTTCTTGGCCAATCGTGTCCTTAGCCGCTTGGGCAGGGTTTGGTGGCTTAGCAGGATACGTTGGTGGATTATCTGGCACAATATCATCGGCGGTTGGCTCTGTAGAAGTAGCTAGGATATCTTTAGCCGGCCACGAGTCATCCGGCTTTGAATGCTCCGGTTCCTGGGCAGCAGGGCCGGGGGAGGACTTGTTGGTTTTTCGATGCTTGGCTTGAGCACTGTAAATGTAAGGATCAGAATCCAAAGGATACTACTGCCGCATAAAGAGCCGGATGTCATAATGGGAAATACTTATAGCGGGTTGATCTTGGGAGGCGGCAGAGCGGTCCCCGAAGAGTCGCCAAAAGAGGGTGATCTCTGAGAGACAAGTTAAGAAAGATGAGGCAGCGTCGAGGTCGCAAAGTGAAATTAATTAAAATAGAGATACATACCTCTGCGGGGCGTTTCTTCGGAGCTGGCGAGATTGGCAAGCCGGACATAAGTTCAGTAGAACCAACGCTCCGGGTCTAGCGACGCTCAACCTGTTGTTGCTTCTTCAAAAGAAAATCGGGAGACAGATAAGCAAGAGGATGAGAAAGAGGAACTTTTTCAATAACCCGCCGCGGCTTCCGGGGGACAAAAATATTCTGAGCCGGAAGAAATATATATTACCTTAGGGGCGTTGGCGCGGCTTGTTTCAACATCATCCTGTGAGTAAAACAAGTGTAAGTAAAATAAGGTAATAAAATGGCAGAAAACAGCCAAGGTTTACCTATGAGTCGAACGATTGCGGCGGGTCAAACCATCCTTCTGGTGGGGCGGTCTTCTTGGACTTCTTAGCCAGAAATTTCTTCTTGGGCTTCTTCAAAGGAGGAACATACTCCTTCTTCCAGAAATCAGAGTTGGCCTGGAAAGGTTAAACCAGTTAAACGGTAATGAGTCAAAAAAGTATAAGTGACAAGGAGAAAAAGTGGTGAAGAGTCGCCTCACATCTGGAGCCAGATTTTTGGCGTTAAAAGGCGCCAGGCCAATGGTGCTGCATGATCCGGATGCTTCATGGACAAGGCTCCGGATGATGGTGGTGATATCATCCTCCGTCAGGGTTGATTGGCTGAAGCATAATGAACTATCATATTTGCCTTCGTATTCACACATGAGCCGCCTTCTATGACTTAAGGGCATAATCCGCCAAGAAATCCCGCAGCGGATCAAATCCAGCCCGATTAAACCATTGACCATGAGGGCCTTGATCTTGGCGTGAGCCGGCTCGTACCTTGCACGTTCCGAAGCTGACAGCTGGCCAGGAAGCTCTGAAGTTGTCTTGAGCTGGGAGGGACGATAACCCGACAGTGGACGCTCATTCTCAGGAGAGGTATCCTTGCAATAGAACCAAGCCTTGTTCCAGTCCTTTGGATGACTCGGCATCTGCATGGCTGGAAAAGTAATATCCCTATGCCGTTGGATGGAGATCCTACCAAGCTCTAGACTTGGACTGGCTTTCACCTCAGTTTGCCGGTTGGCATAGAAAAACTCTCGAAATAACCCCACAGACGGCTTGGCTTGCAGGTAGACTTCATAGAGCACTTGAAAATTGCATATATTTGAGACGGAGTTGGGGGCCAAGTCTTGGGGGTGAATCTTGTAAAAGTGAAGGACGTCACGAAAGAACTTTGAGCCAGGAGGCACGAATCCTCGCTCGATATGATCAGAGAAGACCACTACTTCGCCTTCTTGAGGAGTGGGCCGTGTTTCATCACCCGAGGCTCGCCAATTAAGGACCTCCTTGGAAGGAAGGGTACCCGCGTGAAAAAATCCAAAAAGTATTTCTCCGTGATGCAAGACCCGACCCGGTTGCATGAGTTGGAGGCGCGAGACATGCTGGCGGCTTAAAGACTATGCAAATTAAAAAGTATGGTGAAGTCAAAAGCAAAACAAATATCTACGACAGCTTACAATTTTAAGGGTTCTACAAATAATATGCCATGGTCTGGCTGATGAGAGACGGAGGGGCCTTGTGAGTCGACAAAGAAAAGAAGAGGAGCGAAAATCGGTTAAGTCCCAGGAAACAGATTTCGTGAAGTTCACCTAAAATGACAGATCTACAAAAGCAGGAAAAATGCCTCTATTTTCAGACCTAAGGACGAACGGGCGAGGCGGATGAAACCTAAAATGGCAGGCTGAGTAGGGACCGATCTATGTGTTATTACTCATTGCCTATTACACAGCGGTCCCGCGAGGTCGGGCGACTGTTCGGAGTTCATACGCTGACCACGGACGACGGCAATGGAGTTCGAGTTCTAAGCGACGACGATAGCGAAGCTTTATAGAAACCCTACCGGGGACAGTTATGGGTCTAAGGGGAGAAGACTTACCAGCGATGATGAGGGGAGCACGAGATGAACAATGGTTCGCAACAGGTTGATGCAGCGGCCAGTTGACGGCGGGACGCAGACGGCGCCGGAGCAGGAGCGGAAGTATCGGAGAGGAAGAAGATGACGACACGAGCGGGAGAAAGGAAATGCCGCCCAAAGTAGTCCTGTTTAAAAGGAAAACGGGGCAGGCGCGAAAATCAAGGCGACACAAATCGTCCGACCGAGGCGGATGCCTCGATTTTCGGGCTAACCATTTAATGGAAGGATTTGGCGGTGCGTCAGCAAATATTTTTTGCAAAGTCCACGCGACGTCACGGCGGGTCATTACTGGGTGACTCGCCGAGGAACAGGAGAGAAGGATGAAAAGAGCAAGCTCACATCAACCTGGGGCCTAATGTTGGGGATATAACCCCACAGTGAGACTCGCCCTGGAGGGCTCCGGGTTAAAACCGGACGGCTCGTAGCCAGCCCAAGAGTCAGCCGACAGGACTGGAGGGCCCAACAAGCATAGCGGCTCATAGGATGGGCCGGCGGGTGGCCTGGATGAGAAGACCCGGCCGTGTAAGCCGCCCGGGGACAACTTGGTCACGATAGGCAAGAGAAGATAGAGGCAGACTCGTACGTGTAATGAGAGTCGGCCACAACTTGTATGACCTGTGGTCTTGACCTTGGTATATAAAGGCAAGACCTGGGGCGACTTAGAGATCAGGTGATCGAGAACTAGGTCAAGCTTTAGCTCCCTTGTAATCGATACAACAAGCAATACAAACACAAGCAGGACGTAGGCTATTACCTCACCTTGAAGGGCCGAACCTGGGTAAACTCGTGTCCTTCGTCCCTATCAACCCCTTTGAGTCCATCATGTTAGAGATGGCCTTGAACCCAAGTCCGTTCACCCGGACATCTGCCGTGATAAATCCATGACACAACCCTTACCAGCAAGATGCAGCTTCCTAGGCCCTAACCCAATCAAATGGAAGTCGAAAGTTAAGCGTGCTTTGGGTGGAGTAGTCAAGCATGGGTGACCTGTTGGGAAGTTGCTAGATCTCAAGGTTCATTTAGGCAGAGTGATACGATCACTATAGGCATTATAAATAAACGTCTATAGTGATATGTCATTCCTGTTAAATAAATATTGAGTCTTGGTTTTGAAAATATCCATGATTTTATTTTGCTGTTTTGAAAATATCAATAAATGTCTATAGTGATATGTCATTTCGGCTTTATAAATCTTGAGATCCTGGTTTTGAAAATATCCATGAGTTTCTTTTGTTGTTTTGAAAATGTCAAGGATCGATGACGTGTGTGTGTGTGTGTCAACCCATGCCTGTGTGTGTGGACCATGCCTAGATTTTGTGGTTTCCGGCGACAAACCTATTGGTGGTCCCGTAGGGTCTGTCGTGGTTTTGTCACAACAGATGTCCGAAGACTTAGGTTCGAGGCCATCGCTAAGGCAGTGGACCCAAAGGGGTTGATCGGGATGAAAGACACGGGTTTACCCAGGTTTGGCCCCTCGAGAAGAAGTAAAAGCCTATGTCCTGCTTTGTGTATATTGATTGGAGTATCGATTACAAGGGAGCTTATTCGCTTGACCTAGCTCTCGATTGATTGGTTTCTGTCTAAGCCGCCCCCGGGTCTTGCCTTTATATTGGAAGTCAAGACCCTGGGCTACACAAGTACCAAACCGACTCTTACAACGTGTCTGGCTCCGTCTCTAAGCCGTCTTGGCAAGCTGTCTCCGGGCGGCTCACCCGCCCGGGTCTTGTGCCCTCTTTTTGTCTCTAGGCCTCCGTCTCAGCCCACCTGGTGAGCCGCCATGCGACCTAGCCTTCTTCTTCCAGCCCATACGATAGCGAGCCGCCAGGTATAACCCGACCCCTCCTAGGCGGGTCTTACCACGGGGTTATATCCCCAACATTAAGCCCCAGATTGATTTGAGCTTGCACATGTAAATCTTCATTTTATTCACCGGCAAGTCTCACGTCCTTGTCACCTAAAACAAAAAGAATTCATAACCCCACGTGACGTCACCTTCGGATATGCCGAAAGATTCTATGACGTTTGCAACGAACCTTCTCATTAAATGGTTGGCCCAAAAATCGAGGCATCCGCTTTGGTCAATCATCATTTCGCTTCCTCGATTCCCGCGCGCACTGTTAGCCATCCCATCTCTTAAATAGGGCCACGAGGGGGTCTTTCCTTTTTCTCTGCCACCATCATCTTTCTTCCTCCTCCCGATGCCTACGCTTCCTGAACTCTGCCACGCCGGTGAGATCTCGTTGTTGCCATCAACCTTGGTCGCTGCATCAACATGAAGAATCCAGATTTTTGCCCTCGTCGTCCGTATGTGTGAGGTACCCCTTTCAACCCCTATCAGATCTGTAGTTACCTCACCTGAATCCTTTCGAAGCCGTCAGGCCTCCATTAACGTGCCCCGCTTATTCATCCAATCCTCCCTTATAATGCAAATTGGTAAATAGTCCTTCGAACCTCACAATGTTGTTAGTACATCACGACTATCCGTACAAAGCCAATAATAGCTCATCCTAGATCTGCATCCTGCTCATTTTCTTGCGTCAACTGCTTGTTCTTTCATGGCTCCTCTTTTAGGGTTGTATTAAACTTGATTTTTCCTTGCCTGTAGATCTTGTAGTCACGATAATAATGTGTGAAACTTGTTTGTCTGCCCTTAGCAATATTTGTAGCACGGTATTGCCCACTTAACACGCCATCGAATCACTGGCTCTTTCGATGAACTGTACTGGCGGCTTAGCATCACACTATTTAATTTAATCAGTCATCTTGATTGTATGGCGTTTTCTGACTCGCCGCGTCCTGCACCCTTCACAGTTTGACCCGCGGTCATGTCTCGAGCACATGCATCCTGCGATTGGGTCTGTTCTGGAGTCACCGAGCAACTGTTGTTGGGTTTTGCAGAGGCGGGTACATTGCCGGTCAGAATGTTATTCACTGGCGGGTTACTGGGCCAGAGAAGAAACCTACCCCTAAGGAAGGGGAAGTTGTCATATTCACCGATGACCTTATCCATGGTTTCAGTCCGCCTGGATCAAAATTCTTCCGAGACGTCCTCCACTTCTTTAAACTGCACTCTCAAGACATTGCCCCAAATTCTGTCTCCGACATGTGCAACTTTCAAGTCATGTGCGAGGTTTACTTGCAAGAAGAGCCGTCTGTCGACCTCTTCTACGACTTCTTCTATGTCAGCCACCAAACGGAAGTGGCGGCTGGACCAAGCTTGGAGCTCGGCGGAGTCTCCATCCAGAGATGAAGAGATCTGGCCTATCCGGCTGTCCTTATGCCAAGCCACCCTAAGAATGGAATAGAACTTGGTTTTACTGCAGAGACACCTCTCCAGAAGGAGAAAATCCATTGTCGAGCTATCATCCTACCCGGCTCTGTACTTCCACTGAACTTCCGGACCACAGGTCTACTACAACACAAGCGAAGTATGCTCCGGCTTTCACAAAAAATAAAGGCTCTTCTGGCAAATGGTTTGACTGGAGTCAACTTAACCCGCTGTTGGATCTCATGGAAAGTCTTACCACTAAGCCGGTGTGACCGGCTTATGTGTGAATACACAGGCGACCAGAATGATCCTCTCTGTTTCAACCACACACCTCTGACAGAACAAAATGTTAACTCGGCTGTCAAAGGACTTCTCCGCAAATCCCAGGAGGATTGTCGTACGATTAGGTTAAAACCCTTCCGCGTCGCAAATCCAGCTTCGGACGTAAGGATGACTTTCAAATTTGCTTGCTCTTTGTCTTGACTTTGTATATGGCAACTTTAAACCTTTTGGCGGCTTTGCCTACAGGCCAACTCTAGCTTCTGGAAGAAAAAATACACTCCCCCCGCGAAGAAAAAGTCTCAGGTGGGTAACGTCTGTGGCCGTAAGCAGAAGACTTCGGCTCAAAACCTGCTCGAGCTTGATGATTCAGAGGTAGAACTTGACTCCCTTGGCCATCTTTTTATGCAACTTATTGACAACGACTGTACATAGGAGGAGACAGAAACGAGCCACGCCAACACCCCTGAGGTAACTTACATTTCTTCCGACTCAGAAATATTACCACAAGAGAAGATACGACGGGTCGTCCAAAAATTTCCTTTTTCACATCCTCTTGCATACTTAGATCCCGAATTTTCCTTGAAAAAGCAACAACACGATTCTTGGCATCAGACCCGGAGCACCGGCTCTCAAGATGTTATGGACAACTTACCCAACTCCCTGGCGCCGCGAAAACGTCCTGCTGAGGTACTTTCTTACTAAAAAATCCAATATCCTTTTTATACTCTTCTACTGATGTCTTACTCTTGTGTTTTATTGTCTTAATTTATAGGAATCACTTCCTTCGTTTGGGGACTCGACTACCTCCAAGCTTCCCCCTATGAATATCAACCCACAGTATGCTTTTTACCTTGTCGTCTATATATTATCCGTATTGTCTTTGCACTACGTAATGATTATTTGCACTTCCAGGGCTCAAGCCAAACGTAGGAAGACAAGTGGGTCCACCGTTCCTCCTACCACCCAAAAGCCGGAGACTGCTGAGCCGTCTCCCTCCACTCATGCTTAACCTTCTTAAACTAACAAGGAGGCACCTGAGCGCTCTCCTCCACTCTCAGAGCCGGAGGGTCATCGCATGGTGACTTCTGACAGTCTAGCTGCTCACCCTAAGCTGCCCAGTCCTGCTACCAAAGACTCATTTCTTCCCGATGTTACCATCACCGGAACGGGTTATCAATCGCCAACTCATCATGTATTGGCAAGACACTCCAGCAAGATTGATACTTGCTCTCCTGAAAAGCTTAATTTCGATTCCCTATCTTGGAGAAGATGACTGCAGATGATCTGCAGGCTGGCTATTTGAATCGCCTTTCTGCCAGCCGCAACATGGAGACCAAACTTGTTGGTTTAATGAAGAAAAAATATGAGGTATCTCTCATATCCCGCATTTCTCTTATACCCTTATGTAGCCCCAAGAACCAGTGTAATATTGCAAATAATGGACCAGGTCTTCCAAACCTTTGACGTGTTGTAGAGAACTTAACCTATAGCCCCCAAGTAATGGGTTAAATCGCATATAAGATGGTACTTACGTTAAATCTTAGATCCAAGTGTAGCCCCCCAAGTCCAGATCATTATAACAATGGTGATCCGGATCTTTCATGTTTGAGAAGTTCATCAGGTGTAGCCCCCAAGTCCGAGTTATTATGACAATGATGAGCCGGAACTTCATCATAGACTTGGAAAGAAAACACAGACATTAGCCCCCAAATGCCAAGTGTATTCCTTGCAACCTGCTTGGGACTCGCATAAAAAATAATTCCATCCTAGAGACTTAACTTCCATAATCTTTCACTTGTATAATGCAGGAGGCGTTAGACGCAGCTGAGTCTAAACGTGCCGGCTTAAGGGAAAACCTAACCGCTCAACAGATCGCCCGAGCCACAACAGAAGAGAAATTATGGGTGGTTGTTGAACAACTTGAGAAGCTCCAGGTTGAGTTTACCGCGTATACAAAGACTGTCGAATCCGAGCAAGTTGCCTTGTCCAAGCGTGCTAATGATACTGAGGAACAGCTCAAGCTCACATCAGAAGAGCTGAAGACTCTCAAGGACCACATATCCAAGATGATTGCCGCTATCTTTTGTAAGTATGCACGGCTTAGCAATTTTTCTTGTGGAAAATGCCTGCCAGGCGGCTTATCACTTTGAACCTTTTCTTGCAGGCAAGAGGAGCCGCTAGCTATCCTCTGATAGTCTGATGAAATTGAACGCAATATATACGTTGATTGAACAACTCTACAGTGGAGCCCTCTCTACCATCAAGGCCATGATGATGGCCAAGTATGTTCCCAAATTTATGAAGGGCGTTATAGAAGTCTTGTCAACTTTGCCCAAATAGGTGGCCAAAATGAGGCGATCAGCCGCCAGGAGAGGGGCCATAGCTGCGCTAAGCCGGTCCCTGGCCTTTGCTCCTGAGCTAACCACCGAAGAAATGATGAACGACTTCCCCTACAAAAAGGATGACGGCTCGGACTTTACTGAAGCAGATTATGCCAAATGCATCAAGGCCTCTAGGAGACTTGCCTCCATACTTGTTGATGAGACGGATCTGAGTCCCTACCAGGCGACTTACGATGAGAACAACCAACAGCTGCGCTGCCCAACTTTCGAAGCCAGGGATTTGATCCCTGCACGCCGTAAGCCGTTCTTCGCCCCTAAAGTTGACCCGTCTCCTCTTTTCAACAAAGCTCAATTCGAAGCTTTATTAAACTACAACTGGGATGTGGATAATCTTCAGATCGAAGAGCACGAAGACCCGACGCAAGATGACCCGCCAGCGAGTTAAAACTTTGTTGTTCTTTGACTAAATGTAACCCGGCCAGCTGAGCCGCCGAGATGTGGAGGTGTGAAAACTTTTAAATCCTTCATCTTTTGAGCTCATGGAGATCCATGTACTAGGCCTAGCAGAAACTTGATTGCCTCAGCCATCGCGCACCCATGACTTTAGAACCATCTTATGCACTTTCTATCTGCCTTGCACTCTTCTCATGATGTCTTTCAACATACTTAACAGCGATTCATCTTAGGAGGTAAATCCTGTAAAACAAGATAGAATACTCTGCAGTGTTTGTAAGGGCGGCTTGAAAAAGCACAACCCGAAGATGTTAGCATTTGTATAACCTTGCTTCTCCTTCATAATATTGCTCTGACCCGGCTTTGGTTAACCAACATGATATCTGAATATGATGCAATGCATGATGGAATGTATGATGGAATGCACGATGCAATGTATGATGCAATGTATGGTATTCTTGCTTTCCTTGTTGTTTTCCAAAAACTCAAATGATGGTTCTTCCTGGCTAGACTCGATGCTTGAACTCATATCAGTGCAGGGTCTCTAACGAGAGTGACTGTCAACTCCTTTGAGCGGCTAAGGGTCTCTAGGCGAGATTAACTGATAAGAGCGCAATGAACCAGAAAGAGACACATCTGCTGGTTTCACTGGGTGGAATTGTTGCTTGAACTCAAACTATGTTTGGTTTCCATGTGAGACTAAAGATCACAGCGCCCCAGAAGGAGACACGGATGCTGATTCCGCTTAGTGGACTCGCTACTTGAACTCATAACAATACTCGGTTTCTAGGTGAGGATTGATGAGCGCAGCGTCCCAGCAAGAGACACAGCAGGGCATGAGTATCCGTAGGGCCTAGAGACCCCCTCTCACGTGACAAAGTCCATCGTTTGAACCTTAACCAGTGCTCAGGGTCTCCTGGCAATATTAACTGACCGATCCGTTGGTCAGACAGTGTCTCTAAGCGGTGATTAACTAGTAATAGTTCGGCGGGTCACCTGTTGGAGAGGTAATCAAAAGGGGGTAAGTGTATAACTCGCTGCACCCCTAATGATCTGGTCTGACGGAGTCGGAATTTGGGTCCCCGGCCCGCCTCACAGTGGCTGAAAAGCCTGATCAAGAGGGTTGAAGCTTAACCCGGTGGGTTGAAAGCCCCCAAATGACCTTGTCGATGATATCAACTTGTGCACCACTTGTAAGCCGTCGTCTTGTGGATCACCAACTTGTAAATCATCGTCTTGTGAATCGCAATATTGTAAGTCGCCATCTTGCGGATCGCCAACTTGTAAGTCGTCGTCTTGTAAGCCGCCATAAAATGTTGCTGTTTTTGGCTAAAGAGTCGATCAAGAGGGTGAGCAGGCTAAACCCGGTGGGTTGGAAGCCCCCAACTGACCATGTAGAAGTGTTCATCTTTTGCACAAATCTGTAATGCAAAAAGAAAAACGGCTGAGGCCCCGGCTTGCAGGGATGCCAACTTTATTATATGAGAAATATAGATACAATGAAGTATGTATTTACAAAGATGGGAGTCGATGACTCAACTATAGTAAGGCCGCAGATGAGCGATGTTCCACGGTCGGTGAGTCTCCTGTCTAGCGGTACGTGACTCGCCTCGTACGTCAATGAGATAATACGACCCATTGTTCAGATTTCTGCTAACCACGAAAGGTCCTTCCCATGGGGGAGATAACTTGTGTGCATCCGTATGATCTTGAATCAAACGTAACACCAAGTCGCCTTCTTGGAACGTTTGGGTCTTGACCCTGCGGCTATGGTAGCGACGCAGGTCTTGTTGATAAATCGCCGACAGAGCTGCTGCAAGATTGTGTGCTTCATCTAGAGCATCTAAGGCATCCTAACACACCGTTTCATTGTTGACTTCCACGTAAGCCTCCACCCGCGGTGAATCATGATGTATGTCGCTTGGTAACACGGCCTCTACACCGTAAACCATGAAAAAAGGCGTGTAACCTGTTGACCTGTTAGGCGTAGTATTGATACTCTAAAGGACGGAGGGTAGCTCCTCAACCCAACAGCCCGGCATTCTATGCAAAGGAACCATAAGCCAGGGCTTGATACCTCTCAAGACTTCCTGATTGGCTCGCTGCGCCTGACCATTGGATTGTGGATGAGCAACAACAGAAACATCAAGCCGGATGTGCTCGCTCTCGCAGAACGCCTTCGTAACCCCCTTGGATAGATTTGTTCCATTGTCCGTGATGATGCTATGAGGATATCCAAATCAGTAGATCAATTTTTTGACAAACTGAATCAACATGGCCGCATCGCATTTACTAACCAGCTCAGCCTCCACCCACTTGGTAAACTTGTCCACCGCCACCAAGAGGTGGGTCTTCTTATCCTTAGACCTTTTAAAGGTCTGACCATATCAAGCCCCCAGACTACGAACGGCCAAGTGATCAGAATCATCCGTAATTCTTAAGCCGGTATGTGAGCACGTCATCCGAACTTCTAACACCCGTCACACTTGGCGACCAGGTCCTCCGCGTCTTTATGAGCCGTCAGCCAGAAGAAGCCATGTGGGAAGGCCTTAGACACCAAGGACTTTGAGCCGGCATGATGTCCGCAATCACCGGCATGTATTTCATATAGAATTTCCATGCCCTCTTCTGGAGAAACACAATGCTGGAAGACATCGGTAATGCTGCACTTATGCAACTCACCATTAATGATGGTCATGGATTTACAACGCCTCATAATTTGTCATGCCAGAGTCTTGCCCTTGGGCAACTCGCCACGGGTCAGGTACACTAGGTATGGTAGCGTCCAGTCCAGAATAGCATGTAGAGCCGCCACTAGCTGCCCTTTTGGGCCAGGTATAGCCATATCCTCCTCCGAAGGTAGCTTAACAGATGGGTGATAAATTACATCCAACAAAACATTAGGCGGCACTGGCTTATGCTGAGGGCCCAATATTGACAATGCATCAGCCGCCTCGTTCTTGGGACAATCAATATGATCCACTTGATAACCCTTGAAATGACTAGCAACGATATCCTCCTCCTGTCGATAAGCCACCATCCGCGGGTCCTTGGAGTCCCACGTGCCTGAAACTTGTTGTGCCACAAGATCTGAGTCGCCAAGGCATCTAACCCGGCTCAGGTTCATCTCCTTTTCCACACGAAGTCCATGGAGCAAAGCTTCATATTCAGCTGCATTGTTCATACAAGGAAACATCAGCCTTAGTACGTAAAAAAAAATTATCACCTTTGGGGGAAATTAAGACAACTCCAGCCGCCGATCCCTCCAACTGTCTGGACCCATCAAAGTGAATTATCCAATACGTGTTGTCCGGCTTCTCCTCCGGCGACTGACACCCCATCCAGTCATTTATGAATTCCACCAATGCCTGAGACTTCATGGTTGTGCGAGGCACACACTTCAAATTCAAAGGCCCAAGCTCCAGCTCCCACTTAGCAATTCTGCCTGTGGCCTCCCTTTTTGAATTATGTCACCCAACGGGTAAGAGCTAACCACTGTGATCTAGTGTCCAAGGAAGTAATGCTTAAACTTGTGGTTTGCCATGGACATCCCATATATTAGCTTCTGCCAATGTGGGTACCTTTGCTTGCACTCTATAAGAACCTCACTGAGCAGCCCTATTGTTAACCACCACATAGAGGAGCAAAGGCTCTTTCTCAGGCAGAGCAGCCAAGATTGGCGACTCAACCAACTGCTTCTTGAGCGCTTCAAGAGCTTCATCCTCAACTTTACTCCAGACAAAGTCATCCATATTCTTCATCATCTGATACACGAGAATAGCCTTCTCACCCAGGCAGTTGATGAAGCGTCTTAAAGTGGCAATACGACCCGCCAAGCGCTGCACATCATTGACGCTCGCCGGCTTAGCCAGTGACGTGATGGCCTTTATTTCATCTGGGTTGGCCTCAATCCCTCACTTCGAAACCAAGAAACCCAGAAGTTTACCTGCAGGACCTCCAAAAACACACTTAGCCAGGTTGAGCATCATCTTGTAGACCCGTAAATTATCAAACGTCTCCTTCAGGTTGTCGAGCAACGTCTCCTTCTTTCTTGACTTAACCACAATGTCATCCACGTAAGCATGAACATTACGCCCAATTTGACCGTGAAGGCAATTCTACAAACAACGTTCGTAAGTCACATGTGCACTCTTGAGCCCAAACGGCAGACACATAGCAGAAAGCCCCAAAAGGTGTTATAAATGACGTCTTCTCCTAGTCTTTAACTGCCATCTTGATCTGGTGATAACCTGAATAGGCGTCCAGGAAGCATAAACTCTCACAAACTGTTGTTGCATCAATAATCTGGTCAATACGAGGGAGAGAAAATGGGTCAACTAGACAGGCCTTGTTAAGATCCATGTAATCTATACACATATGCCACATGCCGTTCTTCTTGAGCACCAGCACGGATTTGCTAACCACTCCGAGTGAAATACTTCCATGATGAATCATGCCGCCAAGAGCCGGGCGACCTCTTCTCCAATCGCTTTACATCGCTCCTCGTTGAAACGATGGAGGAATTGCTTGGTCGGTGTCGTGGGAACGAGCCTGACAGTAGATGGTAGGGGTATGAAGGGAGAGGGCAGAGTCCTAGCTACAGCGAGGGTGTACACATAGATGTATGAGTTCAGGCCCCTCTTGTGGAGGTAACAGCCCTACGTCTCAGTGCTCGGGAGCTTTATATCGTGTGGAATGCTGAGATTACAATGGTTGCGAACCCTTGTGCGGGAGTGGAGGGGCGGCTTATATAGATTTCACTGCCCCTCATAATTGCCCCACATCAAAGGGTCTGGTCATGGGGTTTAAAGTCTATTGTTACAAGTAACGTACGTAATAAAAGCTACTAATGACCATTGAACCAGCGTCTGCTTGTTGGGCTCTTGATGGTGGCTCCTGGTATTCTGGCGTCGAGTGAAAGTGAGGTCTTCTGAGTGACACACGACTGCCGAGTGAAAGAAGGAGTCTCTGAGTGGTTTACTGTCAAGTGACTTTGGACGTCTCCAGGGATCCACTCGGAAGTTCATGCTTGATCTTCAAGTCCTCCCATGTGGTGTCCTTAGGTAGGGTATGTGGGCCTTGCCTAGGACCCTACCCTAGGTACATATCCTCCTCATTAGCCCCCGAATGGATCGGGGATTGAGTGGTGGAAGGAGGTATCAACGTAGACCTTGAGTTAGTGCATCAGATCCTCCGAATGATATTTGGGATTTCCATGGAACTTGCGTCGATTGAACTCTGATCATTAGTGTTCATTCAGGATCGACATGCAAAATCTTCCGAATGATATTCGGGGCTTCAACGAAACCTGCGTCGATTGAATTCTTCTCTGCTCGCTCGGATCCATTCAGCCTTAAAGGTGTCCGAGTGGATGTTCAACATTTGTTTTGGTCCGAGTGAGCTGACAGTATCTTGGGAGGCGACGGGTCGGTCTGACACACACGGATTTTCCGGGATACAAAAATTTGGGAAGCACGCGCGCTTGCGCGATGATTACGCCATGATCGGGGCAAGTGGAGGCGTGATGCCTCGATCTTCACGCCGGTCATATCGCCATGTACCGAGCGCCGTCAGCGGTTGGTGTGCGCGATAACCTCACGGGTCCACTGGTCAGTGAGACACTCGGCAGCGTATAAAGTTTCCTACGCTACGGTTTGCACAGTATCTCCGCCAGTTCTTTCTCTCTTTTCCTCCGCCTCCTCTGCTCCCAGCACCCCACTCCAATCTCCCTCGACGAGAGCCGCCGCGACGAAGATGAAGAACACGATGGAAAAGCTGGAGCGAGCAAAGAAGGGGGCGGTGAAGCTCAAGGGCAAGAAGCCCTCGACCGCCCGATTCACCATGCCGGCGGGTTGGATGCAGGGGGATTTTCTCCCCTTTGTCGTCACCCGCGAGGACATGGAGGGCCTCGTCTCTGACGGTCTCATGGCAGACGGCCCCTGGAGGTTGCCGGGGAGGAGCACGAGCCGGAGCCGCGCGATGGGGAGCGGGTCCTCCTTCTCTCCCACGTCGAGCGAGGTTTTTCTCTGCTGCCCCACCCATTCTTTAGGGGCTTTCTAAAAAATTTCGGTTCCCAACTGCACCACCTCTCGCCAAATACCATCGCCTATCTGTCTGCATTCATCACTTTGTGCAAATGTTTCCTAGGCTGCTCTCCCCATTAGGGATTGTTCAAACATCTCTTCACGGTCAGATCACAAACCGTGAAGAAGGCCCTCCCCACTGATGGGAAGACTCACGTGCTCCAGCTGTGCGGAGGTTTAGGAGTTTAGAAAAGAGCTCGTAGCTCCTTCCCTGCCATGTCCTTTCCTGAGTCTGTCAGAGGTTGGCAGTCGACCTGGTTCTACTGCAAGGATGCAGCTTCGCCCAATATGTCGACTGGCCTTCCCCCATATACACCCGACCGTCCAACTGTCCCCAAGTCTCTGAAGGTGACTGAAGAGGAGCACGTCCAAGTAGGCATCTTGGTTGAAGCGGTGGTGCAGCTGATCCGGGGTGGAGTGATTCGCATGGACCTGTTGGAGATGTTTCTTGGTCAATGTATTCAGCCGCTCCAAGCCAGTGACCACACCATGTGGCACTACGCGGGCCCTGAGGACTCGACAAGGACACATCTCGAGGAAGTTCCTTAGAAAACTGTCGAGCAGTGGCTCCATAGCATCACCGGAGCTTGCGACAGTCCTTTGGGAGCCAAGAGGATCCGGCCATACTCGGCCGAAAACCCGTCGAAGAACCTGGTGAGTTGTGTAATGTCGACTAATATATTGTACTGTCGAGTGATATATTGAACTGATTTCTTTGCTTGAATCATGCAGGAATGGACGCACATGCACTTGCCCATTCCCAACGGGAACCATGTTGAAGATGGCGTGGTGAGCAAGGGTGGTAGTGTGGACGGTGACGGTTCTTTTGACACCGAGGAAGAATACGAGGACTTCGGTAAGGAGGAAGAAGTCGAGTCACCTCCTCGACACGAAAGCCACACCAAGTCCCGCCAAGATCTGTCAACTATTGAGGACACGGCTCCGGGCCCTAGTGAGAAGAACTTGAAACGGAGCCGCCCTTCGACCGCTGAGCCGAGCGAAAAACTGGCCAAGCAGCCCAAGCAAGCCATCACCAAGCCCTACAAGGCTCCGCCTCGCATGAGGGTGGCAGTGCCTGTCATCTCCACGTAAGTGTTTATTTTCGTACTAGTTCTGTCGACTGAAGTCTGGAGTTGTATCTAACCGAATGTCATTCAATCCGTCAGAGCTGCTACATCTGTGTCTTTGCCTCATCAAGATGGAGGGTAAGCAATGGATGTCCACACTGCTGACGCGGCCACTTCTCATAGAGGTTAGATAGTTGTTGGTTCATTCGAATGGGACTCGACACATGCAGATGTTAACACTGTCGGTTGTCTATGCAGAGGTCATTCAGGTGGAGGACGACGAGGAGCGACTGGACACTTCGCGCCCTCGCATCCAAGGAGCCTCATCGGCGCAGCTCCGATCTGATCTTCTGAGGTGCAATGCAGAGAGAAGGCCATCACAGGTGGGATCGGCGTGGTCGCAGGAGCAGCTGAGACAGTCTGAGGGGCCTAGTTGGAGTCGACACCACAACGGTCGAGACAGCTGGAGGAGCATGTGACAGAGGTGCTACAGATTCATCTCTGGGTTGTGTCGAGCCACCTCCCCTTGGGAAGACTCTGCAGTCTAACGCTGAAGCGCTTGCGCCGATGACACTCCTTGGATGCGAGGGCGTGAAGTGTCCAGTCGCTCCTCATCGTCCTCCACCTGAATGACCTCTGCATCCAAGGAGCGTCATCGGCGCAAGCGCTTCAGCGTTCGACTACAGAGTCTTCCCAGGGGGGAGGTGGCTCGACACAACCCAGGGCTGAATCTGCAGCACCTCTGTCACATGCTCCTCCAGCCGTCTCGGCCGTTTTGGCGTTGACTCCAACTAGGCCCCCTCAAACTGTCTCAGCTGCTCATGCGACCACGCCGACCCCACCTGTGACGGCCTTCTCTCTGCATCGCACCCCGGAAGATCAGACTAGAGCTACGAAGGAAGCCATGATTCAGGCGGAGCAGCTCATGCTGAGGACCAAGGAGGCGTACGAGGCCAGAAAACTAGCTTTTGACGTTAGCGCAGCCCTCCGCACCAATGTCCGAGTAAGTTCGATTGTAAGTCCATTGTCGATTGAATTCCTGTACACCCACTGGGTGATTGCTTTAGAATGTTTTAACTTTCTCCACTCGAATAGATCGGATCGTAGTCGAGTAGGATTGGGATTGATAGTACGCGTGGTACTAGGTCCACTCGACATGTCAAGCATATATTTTTTTTCTGATGAGTTACTCGACGGATCGAGAATTAACCGTCTTAGTGGGGGCGCTCTTAGCGCACCCACTGGGTGTAGTCCCCGAGACCACTGTCGAGTGCTTGCATCGGCAGGGGTCTTAGAGTTTATGGTATACGGGATACATTTTGCCTTTGAATCACACCACTCCGTAGCTCCCTTGCAGGTTTCATGGATATTATTGGTAAACCATGATATGACGCTGCATAAGGATAGACTGCACTTCATAGAGTAGGGGGGCATCACTCGACGGGTCGAGTGTTACAACAGGGCCGACCTTGTCAAGTGTATTTTCTGACGAGTTACTCAACGGATCAAGAGTTAACCGTCTCAATGGGGCCAATCTTAGTGCACCCACTGGGTGTAGTCCCCGAGACCGCTGTCGAATGCTTGCATCGGCAGGGGTCTTAATAGAGACAACTTTAAATTTGTTTGCGGCGTGCGGAGCGCCAGGGACACTCGACATGTCGAGTGGACTTTTTGCTTGAATTCTTCTTAGGTTGTTCCAAGGTTACAAGATAGTCATTCGCTGGTGTTCATAACTCAATCGACTATCCAGGAACGACTTGCCGATTGAATTCCTGTCTTTTGTTGGTTCCAGACGGCTTGCGAACTTGGGACGCAATACAAGGACGTGGAGGATGAGAGAAACTGGTTGCAGGTGGATCTGGCGGTCGCCAACAACGCCCAGGAGCGAGTGCGTGCTGAGATGAAGATCTTGGGAGGTAATTACTGCTGACTTTCTACATTCTCCCCTTCACTCTTCATGTTTTGAACCGAGTGCTCTCACTCGAACAGACGTACGCAATGAAAACCGTTGACTTCGAGCGTGAATCGACAATGTTGTTTCTTTAGATTCCATGAAGAAGGCACTGGAGGAGAAGGACAAGGCGCTTGCTGACGCTCAACGAGCGGCCACGGAGAAGACTGAAGTTGTGGATCGGAAGCTAGCAGCTGCCAAGAAGCTGGAGGATGAGAACGCCAAACTGAAGCAGGAGCATGCAAATCTTGTCAACAAGGCCGAACAATTAAGCAAGAGGGGTAATGGTCTGGAGAAGCATCTGGGCGAATTCTCGAGGAAGATGTATATTCTGCTCGACGGTGAGTGTTTCTTGTGGACTGAGCTTTGTAAAATCTTTGAGGGTCGCAGTTCACCGATTCTCCTCCCATTCCCCATTCTTCAACAGAATTCTGCCAAGACTTTGAGAAGGAGACAGAGGAGGTTGAGCCCAATCTGGATCCCACCAAGTCACCAGTTGCTGATGCAGTGGCGATGAACATGCTGCGACTCAACTTCCGACTCCAAGGCGTCCAGGCCTATATCGCCCGACTGAAATCTGCCATGGAGAGAATCGACAAGGAGCTATGGCCCAAGGACACTCTTCAGCTCGACCTCAACTCTATAATGGTTCGCGTGAATGAAGTTCCCAGTCGAGTGCAGGCTTGGAAGAAATCTGCTGCTCGCTGTGGGGCCAACATGGCGTTGTCACTCGTCAGGGTCCATTGTAGGGACGTGAGGGAGGAGAGGCTGAAGGAGCTCTAGGTGGTCAACACGAAGAAACTCTAGTTCGAGGACTTCATGGAGACCTTCATCGAAGCGGCCACATGAATCGCCGACGGCATCGACCTGGACACTTTCGTCGAGCCCGCCAGTCCGTCTCCCGTTTGAAAAACTTGTCTTTGGAAGAAATAGTTAAATTTTCCTCGGTATGCCGACTGGATTTGTATCCTTTACAACTTTGTTCATGCCTTAGGCCTGAGCACATTTGCTTTCGTACGAAACGTTTATCCGTGGTTTACCCTTTGGATTTTGTTCGTATTTGGCTTTCAATCATCTGTTTGACTGAGTTTGTTTTTTACTTAGGCGAAGCGTGTTCGCAGCTAAGCCTCCGAGTGTGAGGATTGCTCATCACTCGGAGTATTTTCTAACTTAGGCAAATGTCGATTCGCGGCTAAGTTGTCGAGTGAATGGATTACCATCCACCCGACAAGGTTTTTAACTTAGGCGAAACGTGTTTCGCAGCTAAGCCCCTGAGTGTGAGGATTGCTCATCACTCGGAATGTTTTTGAACTTAGGCGAATGTCGATTCGCATCTAAGTTGTTGAGTGAATGGATTACCATCCACTCGACGAGGTTATTAACTTAGGCGAAACGTGTTTCGCAGCTAAGCCCCCGAATTTGAGGATTGCTCATCACTCGGAATATTTTTTGAACTTAGGCGAATGTCGATTCACATCTAAGTTGTCGAGTGAATGGATTACGATCCACTCGATGAGGTTTTTAACTTAGGCGAAGCGTGTTTCGCGTCTAAGCCCTTGAGTGTGAGGATTGCTCATCACTCAGAATATTTTTTGAACTTAGGCGAATGTCGATTCGCATCTAAGTTGTCGAGCGAATGGATTACCATCCACTCGACGAGGTTTTTAACATAGGCGAAACGTGTTTCGCAGCTAAGCCCCCCCCCCGAGTGTGAGGATTGCTCATCACTCGGAGTATTTTTGAACTTAGGCGAATGTCGATTCGCATCTAAGTTGTCAAGTGAATGGATTACCATCCACTCGACAAGGTTTTTGACTTAGGCAAAACGTGTTTTGCGGCTAAGCCCCTGAGTGTGAGAATTGCTCATCACTCAGAATATATTTTTTATTTATTTTTGAACCCAAGCGAAGACGGATTCGCAAATAGGCCATCGAGTGAATGGACTGCTATCCACCCGACAGGGTTTTTAACTTAGGCGAAATATGTTTCACAGCTAAGCCCCCAAGTGTGAGGATTTCTCATCACTCGGAGTATTTTCGATCTTAGGCAAATGTCGATTCGCAGTTAAGTTGTTGAGTGAATGTATTACTATCCACTCAACGAGGTTTTTTACTTAGGCGAAACGTGTTTCATAGCTAAGCCCCCAAGTGTGAGGATTGCTCATCACTCGGAGTATTTTTGAACCCAAGCGAAGACGGATTCGCAAATAGGTCGTCGAGTGAATGGACTGCTATCCACCCGACAGTGTTTTTAACTTAGGCGAAACATGTTTCGCAGCTAAGCCCCTAAGTGTGAGGATTTCCCATCACTCGGAGTATCCCCAAGAATGTAACTGCACGGTTGGAATCGACGAAGTATATATCGCAGAACCGTGAATTGCATTGATGAAGTACTCTTATTACATCAAAAAACTCTTGTCTCAAGTGTCAAAACATCAGAGCAGGTCTGCATTCCAGGCTCATGGCTCATCTATCTGTTTCATGAGATTATACAGGTGATAGGCTCCATTGTTTAACACCTTAGTGATGACAAAAGGGCCTTCCCATGAAGGAGCAAGCTTGTGAGGTCGGTGTTGATTCACTTGGAGCACCAAATCTCCCTCATGGAACGCTCGGCTTTTGACATTCCTTGCATGGAAGCGCCATAGGTCTTGCTGATAGGCGGTGGTTCGGATCAGAGCCATCTCACGCTCCTCCTCTAGAAGATCTACCCCATCCTATCTAGCATGTTCAGCTTCAGCCTCAGAATATAACTCCACTCGAGTGGTCCAAGTCACTCGGCAACATGGCTTCGGCGCCATAGACAAGGAAGAAAGGAGTTCATCCCGTCGACCAATCCCCACAAAACAGATGGCAGCTCAGTTACCCACGCACCGGTGGCATGATCTAAATCGTGCATGAGACAAGGCTTCAGACCTTGCAGAATGAGACTATTAGCCCGCTCAACTTGCCCATTGGTTTGAGGATGTGCAACGAAAGCGTAATCCACTCGGGTGCCTTGGGAGTTATAGAATCTCCTAAATTCTTCCGAATCAAAATTAGTGTCGTTGTCCATGATGATGCTATACGGAATGCCGTATCGGATAATGATCTCCCTCATGAACGTGATCGCCGTGCGGGAATTCAGCTTCTTGATGGGCTTGGCTTCAATCCACTTCGTGAATTTGTTGACTGCTACCAACAGGTGGGTGGATCCTCCTTTTCCGGGTCAGAAGGGACCAACCATGTCGAGTCCCCAAACCGCAAATGGCCAGGCGAGAGGAATTGTCTTCAGAGTAGACGCCGGCTTGTGTGATAGATTTGCATAGAACTGGGAGCCCTCGTAGTGATCAACGATGTCCTTAGCCATCTCATTAGCTTGTGGCTAGTAAAAAACAGCTCGGTATGCTTTAGCGACGATCGCCCTTGAAGATGCATGGTGGCCGCAAGTTCCCGAGTGGATTTCGTTTAGAATCATCTGACCTTCCTCGGGGGGAATGCAGCGTTGGGTGACACCAGTCACACTCTCTCTGAATAGCTGATCTCCCATCATAGTGAAAGCCTTGGACCTGCGCACAATCTGTCGAGCCTCTGCTTCATCTTCAGGGAGCTCTTGTCTGAGGATATAGGCAATGTATGGCACAGTCCAGTCAGGAATGATAACTAGCATCTCCATGACCAGGTCAATCACAGTAGGAACATCGACTTCAGTCGTGTAAGCGGAGCTCAAAGCTTGTGGGGGCTCTTTGGTAAAGGGATCCTCTTGAATCGAAGGAGTGTGCAAATGCTCCAGGAACACCCCACTGGGGACAGGCCGTCGAGTGGAGCCAATCTTGGACAGCTCATCGGCCGCTTGATTTTTCAGTCGGGGAACATGGTGAAGTTCCAGGCCTTCAAATTTCTTCTCCAACTTCCGGACTGTGTTGTAGTATCCGGTCATAGCGGGGTTCTAACATCCCATTCTTTCATCACTTGATTCACCACCAAATCTGAGTCGCCATAAACCATCAAGCGCTTGACGCCGAGTGAGATAGCCATCCGCAACCCATACAAAAGTGCTTCATACTCTGCCTCATTGTTGGAGGAATCAAAGTGAATTTGCAAGACATAGTTGAGCTTGTCGCCTCTGGGGGATATCAAAACAACACCAGCACCGGACCCATTCAACATTTTGGAGTCATTGAAGAACATTGTCCAATGCATCGAGTGAACTTGGATAGGCTGTTGCTGTTCAGTCCACTCGGCCCTGAAATCTGCTAATGCTTGGGATTTGATTGCTTTCTTGGCCTCGAATCTGATGTCAAAGTGTCCAAGCTCAATTGCCCATTTAGCCACTCGACCTGATGCATCGCGATTATTGAAAATCTCGGATAAAGGAGTATCACTGACGATTGAGATCGAATGGTCTTAGAAATAATGTGCCACCTTCTTTGCTGATAGGTAAATACCATACACCAGCTTCTGATAGTGTGGATATCTTTGCTTTGAGGGGGACAATACTTCCGAGACATAATAAACTGGTCGTTGGACCTTATAGGTTTTACCCTCCTCTTCTTGCTCGATAGTTAGCACTATACTAACGACCTGATTTGTGGTTGCGGTGTACAGGAGCAAGGGCTCTTTGTTGGCAGGAGCGGCAAGCACCGGCCGGGTGGAGAGTAGGTCTTTGAGCTCAACAAATGCTGCTTCGGCTTCGGGAGTCCAGTCGAACGTGTCGGACTTCTTCACCAACTGATATAAGGGCAGAGCCTTCTCACCAAGACAAGAAATGAATCGACTCAATGTTGCCAAGCAACCTGTGAGCTTCTGAACGTCATGCACTCGCACGGGAGTCTTCATACAGGTAACGGCGCTGATGTTCTCAGGATTAACATCAATTCCTCGCTCGGAAACGAGAAAACCAAGCAACTTGCTGCCAGGGACACCGAAGGTACATTTGGCCGGATTCAGCTTTATGTCGAATCGCCTCAGATTGGCGAATGTCCTGGCGAAGTCAGCCAGCAGGTCAGAACCTTTGCGGGACTTGACTACAATATCGTCCATGTACGCCTTGACATTCCGAGGGATCTGCCTGAGTAAGCATTTCTGAATCATGCGCATAAAATTAGCGTCGGCATTCTTAAGACCAAAAGGCATGGTGATGTAGCAAAAACACCTGAAAGGGGTGATGAAGGCTTTCATTGTTTCGTCCGGGCCATACAGACGGATCTGATGGTACCCAGAATAAGCATCCAAAAACAATAAACGCTCACACCTCGCTGTCGAGCCGACAATTTGATCTATGTGGGGGAGCGGAAAATGGTCTTTCGGGCACACCTTATTGAGATGTTTGAATTCAATGCACATGCACAACGACTTATCTTTCTTTGGTACCATCACAACATTCGAGAGCCACTCGGAGTGGTGAATCTCCCGAATGAACTTGGCTTGCAAGAGACGGGCCACTTCCTCTCTGATTGCCTTGCGCTTCTCCGCCGCTGATCGACGCAAATGCTCCCTGATGGGCTTGGCTTTCGGATCCACTCAAAGACGGTGCTCAGCTAGCTCCCTGGGAATCCCCGGCATGTCAGCAGGCTTCCATGCAAAGATATCCCGGTTCTCACGAAGGAACTGGATGAGCTCAGCTTCCTATTTACTGTCGAGTGTTGTTGAGATATTCGTCGGGGCAGCAGTTGGATCCGTCGGGTGGATGTGCACCTTCTTCACTTCCCCTGCTGACCGAAATGCCGACTCGGAAGCCGCCTTTTTTGTGCGTAGCAAATGAGCAGGATCAGCGGTTTTCTTGTACTCCTCTAGCTCGACCATGGGCATCTGTTGATTGGCGATCTTGGATCCTTGCTGGAGACACTCTTCGGCCCGCTGTCGATTGCTACTGACCGTGATCACGCCCTTAGGGCCTGGCATTTTCAACTTGAGATACATGTAACATGGTCGGGCCATGAAACGTGCATAAGCGGGTCAACCCAAGATGGCGTGGTAACCACTCTTGAAATCCACGACTTCAAATGTCAACTTTTCTTTTAGGAAATTTTTGCTATCTTCGAATGCCACATCCAATGCTATATGGCTGAGTGACTTGGACTTCTTTCTTGGGATGACCCCGTGAAACTGCATGCTACTCTCGCTCAGACGGGACATCGGAATGCCCTTCCCTTTCAGGGTATCCACATACAGAATGTTCAGGCCGCTGCCGCCGTCCATAAGGACCTTTTTGAGTCGAGTCCCCTGCACCACCGGATCAACTACCAGAGCCTGTCGACCGGGAGTGGTCACACGAGCAGGATGGTCTGTCTGGTCGAATGTGATAGCATATTGAGACCATTTGAGGTAGATGGGGGTGTCTGTCACAGCCATGTTGATTTCCCTATTGATGACTTTCAGACGACTCTTGCTCTCGACATCAGCAAAAATCACTAGTGTAGCAGTGACATCCGGGAATGTTTCCTTTTCCTCATCTTCATCTTCTTTTTCAGGAGATTTCGCACTCGACTGGTCTCCCTTGAATTGCTGGATAAGGGTTCGACACTATCGAGTGGTGTGCTTGGGCAAAATCAGGTTGCCTTCTGCATCTTTCCTCGTGTGAATTACACACGGCTGGTCCAAGATATCAGTTCCTGACTGACCCTTCCCCTTCTTGGGGGCATATTGAGCCTTGGATTTGCCCTTGTTCTTCAATTGAGTCGCCAGTGCTGCTGCCTCTGTCGGAGCCGGATCTTCAGCCTTCCGCTTCTGTTTCTGATTGTTGCCGCCGCTAGACTCGTTGGCGACTGTTTTTCCTTTGCCTCTACGGAGGCGGTCCTCTTACTCGCCATTAGCATAGCGAGTGGCAATTTCCATCATCTTGCCGAGTGAAATGTCACCGGTGCGCCCGAACTTCAGGTACAGCTCCCTGTATCTAACACCGGCCTTGAAGGCACAAATAGCCTAGTGTTCCGACACATTCTCCATCGTATGATGCAGGGTGGACCATCGCTGAATATAATCCCTTAAGGTTTCATTGGGCTTCTGGACGCAATGTTGTAAGTCAACCAGACCTGTCGGGCGCTTGCAAGTGCCCTCAAAGGTCCGGACAAACACTCGGGCAAGATCTTCCCAACAATGTATGCTGGAAGGAGCCAAACGATTCAAGCAAGCTTGAGCTGAACCATCCAACATGAGGGGCAGATGCTTCATTGCGACATTGTCATTTCCACTGCCAATCTGTACAGCCACTCAATAATCATCTAACCAAGTCTCTAGCTTTGTTTCACCAAAAAAATTTGCGATTCCCACCGCCATCCTAAAGTTTGGGGGGATCTCTGCACAACGTATAGCCCTGCTAAAACACTCAGGACCAGACACCACAGCTGAGCTGCCACTCGGAACATCTCTGTCAAGTCCTTCTCTGTAGGCTCTGCTCTTGTCGATAAGCTTCTGAACAAGATAGGTGTAGGCATCAAAGTCCGCGTCCCACTCATCGCCGAAGGAGCGCATGTCGTCCTGGTGCTGGGGTGCGTACGGACCACTCCGCAGAGGAGTGGGCACTCGATGGTGGTCTTCGCAGTGATGCTAATCTCTGGCTTGCCCTTCATGAAAACTGCTGCCTCGACGACGGAAGGGTGATCCAGGGCTGTGTGCCGACTGAACGGTCTCTGCCTTGGGTGAATTGCTGTATATCTTGTTACGGGACCGAGAAACTGCTGAATTCTGACGTTGTGCTACATCCAACAACGCTCTGATCTGCAACAGCCCTCTACCAGCCTCTGACCAGGACGGCTGAATGGAATCCGCTATCCTAGTAGCAACAACAACATTTAGCATAGAAGTTCGGTATACCTCAATGCCATAGTGAGATCCAGTCGGAAACAGTTGTCGATGACGTTGACTGGGGCATGGCAGGCGCTGGCGAGCGCGCTCGTCAATCTCTGCCTGGAGCTCTTCCAGACGAATGTGCGCGGCCTCCAAAGCTTGGGCCTCGGCAGTCGCGCCGACAATGGGAGTATGAAGAACCTCCTCGTCGCGACGCGGCTGCTCTTTCGACAGACCTCCAGTCTTGCGCTTGACACGGCCGAAGCCAGGCGGTGAACTCTGATGAGAGCCCGCCATCAAGACCTCCACTGCAGGATCACAGCTTTCGCACTCGGAAGGCACGTCGGACGGATCGGAATCCGAGTCGAACACACCGTGAAGGGACTCGGCAGGCTCGAGCACTGCAACCTACGGAGAAGTTTGACGCGCCATTGCATGTTCGACCCACCGCTGAAGTCGTGAACGACCGGACCGCTTGCGACCGCGAACGGCGAGAGGAGCCGATGCGTAGGGGGTCGACGGCTGTCGCCGCAACATGCCATAGGGACTCACATGGAAGTGCGCGGCCCCGCAGACCGGGAGCACCTCGACATCAAGAGGCGCTTCCTGGAGCCATGCCGAATCGTCGACGATGAAGGTGAGCACTCCAAGACGGATCTCGTGGCCCAGAGCAAAAACATCACCGGAAGACATGTCGAAGGATGAAAATCGCAACCTCGCCAGAAGTCGCTTAGACGCCTGCCCCACGGTGGGCGCCAATTGTCGTGGGAATGAATCTGACAGTAGATGGTAGGGGTACGAAGGGAGAGGGCAGAGTCCTAGCTACGGCGAGGGTGTACACACAGATGTATGAGTTCAGGCCCCTCTCGTGGAGGTAACAACCCTACGTCTCAGTGCTCGGGAGCTTTATGTCATGTGGAATGCTGAGATTACAATGGTTGCGAACCCTTGTGCAGGAGGGGAGGGGCGGCTTATATAGAGTTTGTTGCCCCTCATAATTGCCCCGCATCAAAGGGTCTGGTCGTGGGGTTTAAAGTATGCCATTATAGGTAACGTACGTAATAAAAGCTACTAATGACCATTGAACCAGCGTCTGCCCGTTGGGCTCTTGATGGTGGCTCCTGGTCTTGTGGCGTCAAGTGAAATCAAGGTCTTCCGAGTGACACGCGACTGCCGAGTGAAAGAAGGAGCTCCGAGTGGTTTACTGTCGAGTGACTTTGAACGTCTCCAGGGATCCACTCGGAAGTTCATGCTTGATCTTCAAGTCCTCCCATGTGGTGTCCTTAGGTAGGGTATGTGGGACTTGCCTAGGACCCTACCCTAGGTACATATCCTCATCATTCGGCTTAAATTTATGATCCACATTAAGGTGGTGCTCAGCAAATTCTCTCGGTACACCCGGCATGTCAGATGGCTTCCATGCGAAGATGTCTCGGTTCTCACGGATGAATTTGATGAGCGTGCTTTCCTATGCGGGGTCCATGTTAGCCCCGATAGTGAACTATTTGGATGAATCACCTAGAGTAAAATCCACCAGCTTTGTGTCATCCGCTGCAAACTTCAAGGGTGGCTCAAACTCTGTATTGGGCTTCTTCAACGGAGTCATGTTCGTCGGGTCAATGTTATCCTTGTAAAATTTGAGCTCTGCCTCCGTGCAACTTGATTCTGTGTAAGCCACTTCTCCTTCCTCACTCTCAATGGCTACCTTCCGATCACTGTGCACCATGATCGTTCCATTGAGGGCTGACATCTTGAGCTGCAGATAGACATAACAAGGCCTGGCCATAAACTTTGCAAAAGCTGGTCGGCCAAACAGAGCATGATACGGGCTCTTACTTTTCACCACTTCAAACCACAAAGTTTCCACCCTATAGTTGTACTCATCTCCAAACGCCACTTCTAAAGCAATCTTCCCCACCGGGTAGGCCGACTTACCTGGCACCACCCCATGGAGAACTGTCAACGACGGCTTAAGAGCCTTGTCAGTTAACTCCATCCGCTCGAAGGTGTCATAGTACAAGATATTGATACTGCTACCACCGTCCATGAGTACTTTTGTAAACTTATAACCCCCAACCTAAGGGGCGACCACCAGAGCCAGGTGACCCAGATTATCAACCCACGGCAGGTGATCCTCCCGGCTCCACATGATCGGATACTCCGACCAATTTAATTATCGTGGGAGGGCCGGCGTGGCCGCATTAACCGCCCTCTTGTGCAACTTCTGATCCCGCTTATCAAGGCTTGTAGTGAAGACATGATACTGCCCCCCGCTAAGTTGCTTCGGGTTGCTCTGGTATCCTGATTGATTATTCTATTGCTGACCACCATTGCCCGGTTGTTGATGATGACCTCCCTGATTTCCATGAACCTGGTAACCTGAACCTGACCCGCCGGCACCAAAACCTGCTCCTGAACCGCCCGGTCCTGAACCGCCCGACGGGCCGTTACCATTATTATGGTGCCGACAGAGGATGTAATCCTGGAACTGGCGCATAATGTTGCACTCCTTCCACGTGTGGGTGGCCACTTTATCCGGCCGGCTGTGCACTGGGCAAGGTCTGTTTAGCACCTCTTCCAAGTTGGAAGGCAGAGGTGCCTTATCTCTTATGAACGACGGCCTAAAATTTCCATTTCCCCTGGCACGACCGTTCCCAGCATTGGTGCTCACCACTAACTTCAACCCGCCATCCGAATTCTTCCGCTTGCCCTGGTTGCCGTTTCCAGCACTGCTCTGATGATTCTTGCTCTTGTTTCCCTTCTTGCCCTGAGCCGACTTCTCATCGTCGGAGCTTGGGTCCTTGGTGGTATCTGAATCTGCATATTTGCTGAGAGCCATCATGAGCTCACCCATGTCCTGATAAGAACGCTTCAACTACCCAAGCTTCTGTTTAAGGGAAAAAAGTGACAGTTCCTTTCCAAAATCAGAACTGCTTGAGATGCCAAAATATTCTCAGATGAGTGGATCACCGTCGAGACCTGCCGGACCCAATGATGGTCCGACTCTCCTTCCTGCTGTACACAGTGAACAAGATCCATGATCGTCATATGTTTCTTGCAGGTTCCGCTTAAATTCTTGATAAAGCGTGCTTTCAACTCGGCCCAAGACGTGATGGTGTTAGGCGGAAAAACCTTCAACCAAGTGCCGGACGGTCCTTCTAACATCATGATGAAGTATTTCGCACAAACCGCCTCACTAACATCCAACATTTCCGTACAAAGCTCATAATTCTCGATCCAGGCCTCCAGGGGTAGATCAGCCGTGTAGTTAGGCACCTTCCGTGGCCCCTTAAAGTCCTTAGGAAAACGTTCATTCCTTAGATCCGTCATGAGACATTGCACATCAACTCCCTTGGAAGAAGTGCTGACAGAGGGGGGGTTGCCTGTGCCGGCTCAGGAATCTCCGAGCAATCCATCACCGGTGTTGATCCTCACTGAGTTCCACCCCTATCCACGGTCCCCTGAACATCCCTTTCAGGCATGTTATCATTGGGCGGGTTCCGCCTCTAATCACTACTAGAGACCACCGGTGACTCAATGCACCGGCTGTAGCTACGGCTATGAACCGGCGCAGAGTGCACCCAGCTCCAGCTGTGTGTGTACCTTTCTTGTTAGACCACCATTGTGTGCAACAAACTGATTGCATTACACACCTATTCAACGAACGGCGTTCCTTCAGCCAAGGGGAGGGCGTCAAGCCTGGCAGCCGCCGCTATCATGTTTTCCACCGGTTTAGAGCAATGGCCGGGTGGCGTCACGACATGTCGCGGCAGGGTTCTGTTCCTCCATGGTGGGTCTAGTTGCCGCGGCACCTCCGCATCCCGGGTTATTATCGGCGGCATACTTGGTCTGGCTCCAGGAGTATTAAAGATATTCCGAGGCTGGATAGGGAGACCAACTTGAGTCCTTCTATGTTGAATCGCCTTCGAAGCCCGCTGGTCTAGGTCAAAACGGAGAGCCTCCGCCCTTAAGTGTTCTGACTCAGCTATCATCTGAACCTACATTGCATTGATATCTTCCTGGGCCTCAGCCATCTGTCCCTGGATCTGGTTAATCTCGGCATTGCGCTCCGCCCGATTCTCGGTCATCACTTCTCCTCCATGAGTTCCAGTAAAACTTGAGCCGGCGTCTTAGGAGGCTCGGCATCGGGTGGGGCCGCTCCTGCCGCCGCTCCAAACATTGCACCATTAGAAGCCGGCACCGGGCCTGCCATGAACACGACAGCTCGGCTCGGCAGGTCGTAGGGCTCCGGAATAATATCGCCATCGGCATAGCCCCCTAATCCGCCGTCATGAAGTTGATAGATTGACTCCGCATCCCCGCTGGAAGATCCTTCATCCGAGAAAGCCAACGTCTCTCCTCCTGACAAGGAATCTCCCCTGTCCTGCATAAAGCCGACGAAAACACTCTTTTGCCCAGGTTGAACACGAGCGGGGGTCATGCGTCGGGCCGGCTCGACGAGGTTGGTGCAAACGTCCAGCCCGGGTGCGGATCCATCAAGTTTGCCGATGAACACATGCATCTTGACAATGGGAACCCGGTACCCGTACTCGATTGAGCCGGCATCAGGCCCCCATCCTGAATCGTCGATGTAGAGCTTGCCGTGGCAAATCTTCGTCATCAAGCCGATGGCATATCCTTCAATCCTTGAGAGAGAGAGCCCTTTGAGAACTCAACACCACCGCGCGCTGGCCCCATGGTGAGTGCCAATTGTCGTGGTTTTGTCACGGTAGATGTCCGAAGAGTTAGGTTTGAGGCCATCGCTAAGGCGGTGGACCCAAAGGGGTTGATCGGGACGAAAGGCATGGGTTTACCCAGGTTTGGCCCCTCGAGAAGAGGTAAAAGCCTACGTCCTGCTTTGTCTATATTGATTGGAGTATCGATTACAAGGGAGCATATTCGCTTTACCTAGCTCTCGATTGATTGGTTTCTGTCTAAGCCACCCCGGGGTCTTGCCTTTATATAGGAGGTCAAGACCCTGGGTTACACAAGTCCTAAACTGACTCTTACAACGTGTTTGGCTCCGTCTCTAAGCCGTCTTGCCTATCTTGGCAAGCTATCTTCGGGCGGCTCACCCGCCCAGGTCTTGTGCCTTCTTTCTGTCTCTAGGCCTCCGTCTCAGCCCATCTAGTGAGCCGCCATGCGGCCTAGCCTTCTTCTTCTAGCCCATACGATAGCGAGCCACCAGGTATGACCCGACCCCTCCTGGGTGGGTCTTACCACGAGGTTATATCCGCAACAGGGTTCGTCATGCCTTTTACTGACAACGCTAGAAGGCCAAGGATAGATGGGTTATGATGTGTGTGTGTGTGTGTGTGTGAATCCATGCCTGTGTGTGGACCATGTGCCTACATTGTGCGGTTTCCAACGACAAAACTATCGATGGGCCCTTAGGGTCTGTCATGCCTTTTACTAACAATGCTGAAAGGCCAAGGATGGGTGACGATGTGTGTGTGTGTGTGAAACCATGCCTATGTGTGCACCATATGCCTACATTGTGCAGTTTCCAATGAAAAACCTATCGATGGGCCCTTAGGGTGATGCGGAGCATCCTACGGACATCACCATGACAAGAGTCCGTTTGGCAAGTCCCACGTGCCACGACTACGTCACATACATAAAGGTGAATCATCTCCTTTACACGTGTTCACTTGACCCCCTTCGAGGATCGTATACTACTTGACACTCCTCCCGTGTGCATGCATAGGTATTGCTGGAGCTTCACGGATGATGCGGAGGAGTGCCAACACCTACATACAACTACACCATCCGCAAGGGAAGCTTGGAAGAGAAGAAGGGATAAGAGGACTTGCAATAGCCCTGGAATTAGGGGTACAACCAGTCCACCACCGGTCAACCACCGCTGCCCCGGTACAACCGGTCTACCACCGCCAACAACTGCTCCAACCGTGGCCAAGATTCTGTTATGGAGTGGATCATGACCGGTACTACCCCGATTGTACCGGTTGATGCCTTAATACCGGTACAACCGGTCCTACCTCCGGTACAACCGGCCTGCCTGGTGCGCAGGACAGGCTTTGACCCATGTATCCCCCTCTCACTTACCCCTTCGTGCCTAGGACTATATATACTCTTCTCCCACCTCCATTCTAGGGTTAGCTATGGTTTCCTCTTAGATAGTTTAGTCTAGATCCTTCCACTACCTTTCCCATGGAGTAGATGCCTCTATGGAGAAGATCCCCTAGTGGACGTCAAGGCCCCTCACGAGGGAAGATCCTCCGGGATATCAAGGCCCCATCTCCCTATGGGATTTGGGATGAACTCTACCATGTATCCTTCTTTCCCTTTGTTGTTCATGTACCTTGTGGATCTTGTGTGTGGTGAGTCTAGTGGATTTGTGATTGGACTTGTTCTTGAGTGTTTCCTCTTGTGATTTCCCCTTCGTGTTCTTCGTGTTCTTGAGGTTTCCCCATCCAATTCGTGAAAGATCGACACACACGGTCTTGCCCCATATCATATTGATATCATGAGCCACGTTGTTCACGAATTTGGAGTCCCACCCTTCGTTTTCTAGCCTTATTTTTGTTTGATTTCGTCCCAATTTCAAAAATTCCCCACAAAAATAGCCCCAAATTTTTTCTTGTGAGTTTTTGTTGATTTTGATCCTTGGATTTGGTGTTTAGCAAGTAGATCCACCCCCCTTTGTGTCCCCATCACCTAAGTTTTCTTTTCCCCTTAAATTTGGTCCAAAATTTTGATTTTGGTCCGCCCCAAGTCCATCCCGTGCTCAGATCTGGAATAGTTGCCCGATATTTGCGGTACAACCACCCCACAAAGTGGTACAACCGCTCAAGGAGTACCACCACCCTCCAAAGCGGTATAACCACTAATTCCCTAGTGCAGCACTCCAGGATGCTCCAAGAGCAGTACGACCGCTAATCCAAGTGGTACAACCGCCCATCCCAGTTCCTGACTTCGGCTGATTTTTGTCTTGCCCATAACTTCCACTCCCGAACTCTGATTTGAGTGTTCTTTGGATCGTCTTGAAGCTATCGATGTGACGGACATGCTCATCTTGGTTTCACCATTTGACTTCATAATATTTTTCAAATTTTTGCAAGTTTGCGTAGGCCCTCAACCATATCATCCGCATTACCACCATAGTCTTCCACAACCTAACCCAATTTGGTTACCATTGATTTTGTAGTTTCTTGAGTTGTGAATTGAGTCTCCTAAGGTGTTTCGGATACTTTGGGACGGTTACATCTTCATCCACCACCGGTGACTTGTATCACGCCATCGACTTCATCGACCACCGACGTTCGACATCAACGACGACCATCCAGCCTTTGAGACCATCTTCAACCGGAAGCAAGGCCGGTTCATCCCGACTTCGTGAAAAGTTAAGTGTGACAAAGGTATACATTCCGTCACACACTTTACCTTCCTTGACACTGCATCTTGATAGCCCCACCATCTTTGTGATTACCTTCATACCTATTGAGACTAGCTATCCAAGTATTGTCGGGCTTCACGAAAACTTGTGCACCATAGTGATATGATATCATACTATTGCATCATTGAAAATATCATATAGTGCAGTTACTTGTTCCCGTGCATATCTTTCTGATACTTGTCTCATATAGTTGGTCGAGTCTCAATAATAATAGTGGAAAGGAAGAGAAGAGTAAAAAAAGAGTCAGAAGAAAGTTTTTAAGCAAGAAAGAAAGTTCAAAGCTTAGAAGCAAAAGAATTGAGCATGAAAAGAGATACTTGTGCATGAGGATACATGGAATAGGAAACGTTTTGCTTGCATAAATAGGATTGGTGCCAAGTGATGAGTCTTGCCCAAACGTGCAATCAAGCAAGCGTCTCTCCTTGTGTTTGTGCAAACTGAGCTTAGTCTTCGTTAGGCAATTTTGTATTGCTCATCCCTATAGTTGCACAAGCCCCATTAACCCACCGCATGTGTTTCCCTATTGCCCTCCTCTATATTTGTGATCTCATGCTTTGCATTTTGAGTCCATTGGATTTATTTCAACATTTACAATATCTTGGACTTAATTTTGCTTGAATTTTGTGCCACTTACCCTAACCAAGCCACTCGATAAGTTTTATGTTGTAGGTGTGAGTGTACAAGTCCGGTACCAATTCCACTATTCTCTCAATTCACATTGAGTGAAGCGGATACATCCTCAACTTTGGGAATCGTATCGTGGTATTGTTTCTCTCATTTCCCACTCACCTTGGTCGAGTCTTGTGATGGCTAGGCAAAGCACACCATCTTCGGTCTTCGATGACTACATCGACATGAGCAACGACATCACCGAAAAGCTTTGTATATGATGAGTTTCCCCCATTTCCATGTGAGGAGAGCCACAACCCCCACCACTTGAGTGCGATGAGTGACTCCACCATATGTGAATATGAGTGCAACTACGTAGAGGGAGTGAGTGAGACACCACCACATAGAGCGAGTGAGGTAGTTGATAGGGCATATGAGGCCATTTCGATTTCTAACAACTTACCATCTACCTCTATTGTGTTTTCTACTTTGGTGCTAGGTCCCATATATGACGACGCGCCGACCCTTGACGATTCCATCCCTCCAATGGGAATGACGATGTCCATGGTGGATGATGATGCACCCCCCACATGGTTCCATCATGATGATGACCACTAGTTGGTTTCTCCCACCTCACCTACACCACATGAGTGGAATGAGGAAGGTAAAATAGGTGAAGGTGATGATCTTGTCCCACTAGTGGACTATCTTGCCATTGATCTTGCATGATGTTGATCTTATGGATACTTCACACGCTATGTATTCTTCATGCTTAGATGTGCCCCCTATTTATGATGAATATGATGATGAGCATGTTGACTTACCTAGTTGTGATGCTATACTCCATAGGATACCATGTGAAAACTCTATTGGTCACATCATGTTTGACAATCCGCTTGACTTGTCATATGCTATGCGTGAAATTTCCCATATTGCATCTTTGCAATCTCACCATAGTAACTATGCATATGCCATAAAAATTAATCCAATTTGCACATATGGAATAGATGACAAGCCCATGGTTATTAGCATTTGTTTTCCTTGTGATGATATTGCCATGCTTCCTTTCCATCATTTGCGTAATAATTCTCATACGCCATGCCATGACCACCGAGCTTCAGTTATGCATTGTTTGGGATGTTGTCCTTATTGTACATATTATGCTCCCTCTATTGCACATGAGGAGACCCCCATAGTTTCCTCATACACATTAGGAGATTGTTTTACATCCTATACTTTGCATGATCCCCATATTTGTGTGCACAATATGCTTGCCATTGATATGCATAAAATGCTTGTGCCACATACTTCCATAAATTGCGTCCCAATCATGTTGAGCATAACAACTATAATTACATGATGGATGACGCATTCCTATACCATGCATCTCATTTATTTGAGCATTGGAAATTTTGTGCTAATGAACACAAGCACATGCACATCCTAATGGATGATGTGTACATATACCATGTGCACACAATTTTCCCTTTGCCTTTGTTGTGTGCAGGTACTCATGATTACTCGTCAACCTCACAATCCCATGAGTTGATGAAAAGAGATCTTGAGAGCACCGATGCTTTGGGATTCAACGAAATGTGTCTCCAACCATTCCCCTCGCGCAAGGACTACGCGCACCTCTTCTACATGTCTCTCGCATGGCTATAGGTTCTTGCTCATTACACTTATCATGCCCATATTGTCGTGTTCACTTTGCATGATATGCTCATTTCTATGTCTTTACCATGCATTTGTGACACATGCCTTGCATTTCACATGTCACTTGATTCTCCTATTTGTATGTGCATTTGCGAGCTTGGTGGAGATAGTACTTGCTATTGCCATGTTTGCTTTGTGCCCCATGCCTATGACGATATATTGATCATGTTTTGTTCCCATGCTTGCATTATGTCATGTGCATTGTCTATGCCTACTATTTTCCCATATGACATGATTTCCATGATTTCCTCTAGTATGATGCATCTTCGCACTACTAGCTTGCACGACATGATCACGTTGCTTGCTTATGTTGCATCACTGATGTGCCCCTTTTATGCGGTTGATGACAAACATTGCCATGCTTTGCACATGATTGACATTTCATATTGTCACATATCTCCATGTGTTGCCTCTTTCTTACTATATTATTTGCCATGTATTGAGTGCAACAATGCTTCTACTCTTGCTAATGAGATTGCCCCCATAGCTTCCTCACATATTATTGGATCTTTTGACATCTTTCATGTGAAGCATGCTTATCTTCCTTCTTTGCACCATATGCCTAGTGCCATGAATGTAGCCATTGTTGCATCATATTGTTCACGCACTTTTGTTCCTCATGGTTATGTGAAAGAGAGGAGAACCATCATGATGGATGATGTGTTTATCTACCATGCACATACATTCTTTGCTTTGTTGTGTGTATGTGTAGAATACTTTGACTACATGTCAACTTCCACTTCACGTGAATGGACGATTCGAGCTCTTGCGAGCGAGCCATGCTACACTGGCGCGTTTCTATATCGCACTTGCTTGCGCATCGGCATTGTGACAGACACACAAGGTTACACTTTTGAGGTGACATCCTTCTTGTGCATGGATATTTTGGCCCATCCTACTTGTGTTGCTTGTACCATGACATATGTTGGTCATCTTGGATCCCTTACTTGCACACATGTTGGAGATATTGCTTTCATTCATGATTGCCATCATTCCATGCCTCATGACTTATATGCCATGTGTGTTGCATCCAACTTGTGGATTGTTTGCTCGTATCATATGCTTGGTTGCAACAATGTCCATTCTTCACATTTTCCATGCCACATTGTTTGCTACATGCTTGAATTGATTGCCTCACACACGTTGAACACTTGCTCTTTCTATTGTGTTGAGTGCCTCCCTATCTTCACTACACCATGTGCACATTATGCTTGGATTGTCTTGCACTTCCCCATGTGTCTAGACATGTCATTTTCTTTGGTGTTGTGAATGATTCCTTTGCCTAGCATAGACCTTTCATTGATTGATATGTGCATGAGTGCTATGACCTTAAGGTAGATGCTTGTTCTATTGACACACATATTTGCATCCTTACCTCCCCTAGGCATCCTTGTTTCCATGATAGCATTGCTTGTGCTCAATTTATATGCTTACATGCCATGACACAATCCCTTGTCACACCATATGTTAAGAATGATGACAACACTTGTGCGGTGATTCACCACTTGAATGCTTGGTTTTGCACCAACGCTAACCACATTTATTTTTCCAAGTGTTTGTCATATTTGCTCCTTTCGAAGGAATTGCTAGTTGGCGCGACATTGGAGAGTGCCCATTGCAAGCTTGGTGATGATGAGCATTTGGTGCTTGTCCACCTCTATACGACATTGCCATCTCCTTCCCATGGTGATTTGAGTCTTGATCTGAGTATGGATCTTTTCCAAGGGGAAGGGGATGATGTGGAGCATCCTACGAACATCACCATGACAAGAGTCCGTTTGACAAGTGCCACGTGCCACGACTACATACATAAAGGTGAATCATCTCCTTTACACGTGTTCACTTGACCCCTTCGAGGATCGTATACTACTTGACACTCCTCCCGTGTGCATGCATAGATACTATAGGAGCTTCACGGATGGTAAGGAGGAGTGCCAACACCTACGTGCAACTACACCATCCGTGAGGGAAGCTTGGAAGAGAATAAGGAAGAAGAGGACTTCCAACAACCCAGGAATTAGGGGTACAACCGCTCCACCACCGGTAAACCACCACTGCCCGGGTACAACCGGTCCACCACCTCCAACAACCGCTCCGGCCGTGGCCAAGATTCTGTTATGGAGCGGTTCATGACCGGTACTGCCCCGATTGTACCGGTTGATGCCTTAATACCGGTACAACCGGCCCTACCTCCGGTACAACCGACCTGCCTGGTGCGCAGGATGGGCTTTGGCCCATGTATCCCCCTCTCACTTACCCCTTCGTGCCTAGGACTATATATGCTCTTCTTCCACCTCCGTTCTAGGGTTAGCTTTGGTTTTCTCTTAAATAGTTGAGCCTAGCTCCTTCCACTACCTCTCCCATAGAGTAGATGCCTCTATGGAGAAGATCCCCTAGTGGATGTCAAGGCCCTTCAGGAGGGAAGATCATCCGGGATGTCAAGGCCCCATCTCCCTATGGGATTTGGGATGACCTCTACCATGTATCCTTTTTTCCCTTTGTTGTTCATGTACCTTGTGGATCTTGCGTGTGGTGAGTCTAGTGGATGCGTGATTGGACTTGTTCTTGAATGTTTCCTCTTGTAATTTTTCCTTCGTGTTCTTCGTGTTCTTGAGGTTTCCCCTTCAATTCATGAAAGCTCGACACACACGGGCTTGCCCCGTATCATAGGGTCTATCATGCCTTTTACTGACAATCCTGAAAGGCTAAAGATGGGTAACGATGTGTGTGAACTATGCATGTCTTCACTGTGCGATTTTCAACGAACACGTCTATATATTTGGATAGGTCTATCTCACACCATCCGTTAAGACCTTATTTTGTCACCGCTTCGGCTTATTTTGACATCAGGTAGACCCGCAACCACCCCGACCTGAACACAGAAAAAACAAAAACAAACACGCATCCGCCCACCACCACCTTATCCTCTCGCTCACCCACCCCCATCTCTCCCTCCCACCAACCGCCGCATCAACTCCCTCCCCGCACCTACTCCCCTCACCACCACCTCCCCCCCCCCCCCCCCCCCGCCTCCCACCGAGCCGTCCACCACCCGGCAACCACCTCCCATAGCGGCGGCCACCAAGCGGGCGCCACCTCAAACCGCGACGGCCGGCCTCGGCGGCCCTGGCCCCGCCCACATCGCCGCCCCACCCCTGCCGCTGCTACGGCCCCGCCCCGCGACACCGGCCTCCAAGGCCCTGCGACGTCATCCCGAGGCGACCAGGATCCCCAGCCGCCACCGTCCTACCGGATCTGGCGGGAGTTGTTACCGACGCGATCCTCCTCCACCTCTATCCTCCTGTTTCCCCGCGCCGCCGCGCCCCGGTGGTCGCAGTATCCGAGCGCCTCCATCTTCCTGAGGTCGCCGGCCTTGCCCCTGCCTCATGCTCGTTGCCGGATCCGGGGTCCTCTTCTCCCGTGCGCAACGACGGCCCCAGCGGGCACATGCCAGGCAGTGCAATCTCCGAATCGGGGCAGTGCAATCTCCGAATCGGGGCAGTGCAGTTCCCCCCTCCCCATGCCCGTTTCGAATCGGGGACATAGCTGATAGCGCTCTCTCTCTCTCTCTCTCTCTCTCTCTCTCTCTCTCTCTCTCTCTCATCAATAGAGCACAACCACACCGCCATATCGTCTTTCCTCAGAGCGAGGATGACTGCATCGCCGGCTCCTCTTCGGTATGGACTCCGGCCAGCAGTCCCCCTTCCGCTTCTCCATCCCCTGCTGTCTCCGGCCAATGGGAGGATTGCCACACGGCGAGGTGCACGCCGACCTAGAGTTCACCTCTGCGTGCAATTCGGTGCTCTTCTTCCTTTTGAATTTGTGACATGCAGTTCGCTGCTACCGGTGCTTGCTATGTAGAGTACTTGTTTTCTTTTTTGTACAATACAAATAGGTGTAGCTCATTGTAAATCCCAGTGTGGTTCACTTTTGACAAAAGGACAAAAAGAAAAAAGTTGCCGACATTGCAGTGCGATTTTGGTTGCGTGGCGGTGCATTTTCAGTGGTTATACAGTGCGGGGAGGGCACGCTGGTCAGATCCAAGAAAGTCTACAACACAACAATGGAGTACTCCAGCGGATTGCGGGCGAGATGCGGGAGGCAAACACACATGGACGTGGGAGCATAGTCCCGCGACGCTCGACACACTAGTCTGGTTTCAGTTTGACTGAAGTTTATTGGGAAGAAATGTAAAGAGGAGTCCACATTTTATTATTTTTGGAGGAGTTGTTTTTGCAAATTTGTATGGCATAGTTTATAATTTGATAAAAAGATGTAGTTCATTGAGAAACCCTTGGCGGTGCCCTTTGCCAGTTGATGCGGTTTACCTGTCCTCATCTCTACGGTTGGCTCTCATTCACAAAATATAAGTTAGAGAAAAAACAAAATAAATCATGTAGTCCATTTGACCGTTTGATGCATTTGACCGTTTGGCGTAGTGCGGTTTTCAGTCTGAAGCAGTGAGCAGTGCAGTCGGCCGTTTGATGTTGTTTAACTCGTAAGTGTACAGAACAACAACAGAAAAATGAGGTTCACTTCTCTTAGCGCTGTCGTTCACTTGTGCCTGATGTGAAGTGCATTCCACTTCCTCGTCTTAAAAAATTCACGTCTGACAACAAAAAATCATGCAATTCTCTTGCCCGTCGGATGTAGTGTGCTTTTCAGTCTAAAGCAGTGCACTCTTCTCTTTGACGCGGTTCACCTGTCGATTTTGGTGTCGCGAAAAACAGAGTGTTCGAATTTCGGTAATTTTAAAACCGCTCTTAAACCGTAAGGAATTAGAGAGAGTGTTCTACATGAAAAAGTTGTGCCTCGTTGATATCTTTCCAACTTCGTATCATTTGAATCGTTTCGACGAGCGTTTGCAAACAATCACGAAAACACGCTCGCTGCCATTCGTAGGCAGCCACACATTTTTCCAAATTCATTTAAAACCGTGAGGAATCTCAACAAATGATCTACATATGAAAGTTGCGCCTATTACACAGCTTTTCAACGCCGTATCACACGCCTTGTACCAACAAACGGTTAAAAAACTGGAGTGAAAACCGTACATAATTTCTTGTTTGAGTAAATTGGAAATTAGTCTCAAACGAAATGAATTAGAGAGTGTCAGATATATGAAAAAGTTGCACCTCGACGATATCTTTCGAACGCCGTATCGTTTGCTTCATTCCAACGAGCGGTTTAGAAAAAAGCGTGAAAATACGCTCGTTGCCACCTGTCAGGCGTCCACCGTTTTCGAAACTGTCTTAAACTGTTCAACATGATGAAGTTGCGAATTTTCCATAGCTATACGACAGTATATTATACGTCTCGTTCCGATAAACGGTTCATAAACTGGAGCGAAAATAGTGCCGGAAAAACGCATGCAGATTTTTCTGCTCACATTGCAGTGCTCATTCGATAGGGATGCAGTGCACTCGCGTTAACCCTCCAGTTCGGAAGTGATGTCAAAATAGATGGTCTGTATGACAAGTAAGGTCAGTATATATTTTATGTGAGCGCAAGCTAAAATTCTTGTTTTTTTGTCGAGGACACATAAATGCATATTTTCACAATCCCATTGTCAGATCATCTTGTTACATTAGAAAGATGATACACTATATATATATATATATATATATATATATATATATATATATATATATATATATATAGGGATATATAGTGATATAGTGTACACACGTACTTTAGAGTGTAGATTGACTTATTTTACTCCATACGTATATAGTCTGTACTGGAATCATGGTTGAGGAAATCGTTTATCGGTAGTTGCTCGGTTGGCTGGCGAGTATGGGATTAATAGACTAATCGGCAAGTTAATCGGCCATTTAATCAATTAATCGGGTGATTGATCACTTATCGGCTACTTGGTGACCCTACGAGTAGGGATTAATCAGCAAGTTAACTGGTTAATCAGACGAATTCTTGAATAGGGACTGGAATCTCTAAAATGACTTATATTTAGGAACGGATGGTGTATACGTTCGGACCACTAGCGGGCGTGGTTGTTTTTTGACCCTCTCCTGCGTTTTTTTCGTTTACCCCAAGCATGCTATGATGTAAAATAGCAAATGAATCCGACGAAACAACCGTATGCGACCGTATCCCCGACATGCCGAGGTAGCCCTGTCGGTCTCCACCATGGAACCAGTGGAGCTCATCGACTTGATGAGCTCCTCTGAATACTCGTTCTGAGCCGGGGAAGGTCATGACGATGGTGGAGACGCGGCATTTGTATGCATCCATGGCGTAGTGAATATTTTATGCAGTTCATCTTCGTGTAAATTGATGAACTGTTTGTAAATTACTGAGCGCATGAACTAATGTGAACTAATTCGCTGCAAACTAAGGCATTTTATGGTGAAAATTTGCCAAATGTTTGTGTCATCTTTTTGTCCGCATGTGTAAATTTAGGATGAATTTCACGTCTGCGACTGAAATTGAGGACGAACCGTGTGAAATGAACCCGCCTTGAGTAATCTTAGAAAGAGCTACCCGCCTCGAGCGATGCAAAAATTTGTGGTTTCGCGACACGACATTTCGTTATAGCATACACACTTTATTATGTTTGGGCCGTTTGCAATCTTGATTGCTCCCACCAACTCAGTTCCTTTATCAAAATTTAAGTGGAAGCGGTATTTCAACTGCATGCCGCCCTCCTTCGTCCACCGCACCGACCCTATAGTAAAATTTTATCTGCCGAGGCATTTGAACCCTCGTCATCCCTCGTCCACTACCATCTCCACCCACACAATTACTACTAAATTTTTCTACAGCAGTGGCACATCCTCACCCCCTCGTCCACACAACACCCCCTTCCTCCCCGCTTGAACCCTAGCTCGCCCCCACCGCCGCCTTCCACCACCAATCACAGCCAGTCTGCCCGTGCCTCATAGCAAGTTCAGTGTCCCCACCGATCCACATACACCATCGCCACCCTGATTATTTAGATGAGGCCGGTGGTGTCCCTTTCCCCCACATACCCATCCCGTGCTCCAGAGAGTCGCAACCTAATCATCCCGACCACATCTTCTGTGGTGCTCAAGGAGTGTACGAGCAAAAGAAGGTCTATCATGGCCTCTCCGTCGTACGCTGGCGAGGTGGGCGCCGTTCCCGCTGACCCTTCGATCCAGGACGGACACCTCGATGCGGGTGCCGGTGAGGACGTTGACTATGTTGCCATGTCGAAGGCTTCAGGCCTGTGGGCTCGCGTATTCCTATATCTCAGGAGAGCTAGCTACGACATCAAGCTCGTCAACATCACCGGCTTCACTCGGGCCATGTCACAAGTTCAGTGGTCCACCGATAATACCTCTGGTTCAACCGTCGTCGATCTCTTCAAAGGCCCCGCCGCTGATCTCCCTCACCTCGCGGTCATGGATTTGCGATCCTTCTACGCCATCGAGCTCCTTTTGTCATTTCTGAAGGAAACATTCTACGGCGATGGCTTGGGATGCTTAGATCCAAAGTTAGATCTCATCGACCAAGATAATGGCACACACTACGATTGTTACTAGGGGAAACATCCCATCTGTGACATCAGGGAGCGCACCCTGGGCACCTCATATCCCAAGTGGAAGGAGCCCATCCATGACAAGTCAGGCAACATCCTGTGAGAAAATCATACTTTTTCTAGCTAGCTGTCTCATACCTATTGTTGTAGTAGCTTTTGCCATGCGATAATCATACACTGTTTAATTGAGCATTTGTCCAGTTGTCAAGCAGATGCCTTGCTTTTTGTGTCTGGTTGTTAGGTTGGTTGTATTGATTATTTGTCTAGTTTTCAATGGCTCTAGTTGGTTGTTACAGTGAGCATGAATGCCTTGTTTCTTTTAGTTATTCACAATGTGATGTTCATTATGTGCAAGTATGAACTATGCAGTTCAATTTCATCAATACCACCTGTTATGCCTTGTGTTGTTAACATGTGCCCTTAACTCCCGCTTTAAATATTTATGCCTTGTTTCTTTGAATGTGGTTGCCAGGTTGGTTGTAGTGAGCATTTGTCTAGTTTTCAAGTAGATGCCTTGCTTTTTTGTATTTGGTTGTTAGGTTGATTGCAGTGAGCATTTGTCTAGTTTTCAAGTAGACGTCTTGCTTTCCTGTATCTTGTTTTTAGGTTGGTTCCATTGAGAATTTGTCCGGTATCAAATTTTCACTACTCTAGCTTAGTCATTGCTTGTCATTGCATAATCACCATGTCATCATGTTTATTTTTCTGCAAGTGAATTGAGGGAATTTTTCAAATCCTCATAAATGATTAAAAAGAAACATTAAATTTCAATTTTTTTCAAATGTGCCCAAGAAAATGTTCCTGTTAAACTATGAAATTATTGGCATGGTATAAAATTCAAACCAATAATTTTGTAATAGCAGAAGCATTTATCTGGCGGCCTTTCATTTAATTCGTAGCTCTTTGAATTGGATTTATATCTGTTATAAAAGAAATATAAGTCCAATAATTCTAAATATTTTTGTGGGGCTCTGGAATAATTCAGATTGCATCCATAAAACTTTTCAAGATTTATTTAAAATTATCTAGTATTTTTCTAGATCAAAACAGAGAAGAAATAAATGACTAAAGGAAACAGGAAATAAGAAAAGTTCTTACCTGGTCCAACTTACCTGGCCAAAAGAACCGGCCGAGCCCACCTAGCATTTACCAGTCGTCTTCAACCTCTGCCTACTGGCAGAGGCGAGATAGGGAAAGGCGCCATGCGAGGATGCCATGCTACAGTTGCCTGCTTGCCTCGACACCGAGTGGGATAAGGCCACGGGAGGCATCGGGATCACCCTCACTCTCGCACGAGCTCTCCCTCTCCTCTGGCCCTCTCTTCCTCTTCTCCCCGTGAGCACCCGAGCTCCCCTGCCGCATTGCTTCATGTCCGTGCAGCCACTGGACACCCACTGCCTATCTGGCATCCTCATAGAGCTCCACCACCCCTCCCCGGTCATCCCCATAGAAGAACCCAAGCAATGGAGCCCATAGACGACCGAATCGATGTCTTCTTCAACCTCAGACTCGCCACCCGTCGTCGTTCGATTCGTCTCTAATAGACTGTCCCCGAGCTCGTCGTCCGCGTCAAAAGCTCCATTGTGAGCCCCTCTTGCTAACCCCCTCATCTCCGGTGCTCGCGCTCGTCCCCTAGCCGAAAGCTTCAATTGCCGGACCTCGAGCTAGCCATTGCTCCGATGGGTGAGACCCATGTTTGAGCACGCCAGTGTGCTCAGGAGCCTCTCGGGAGTCCATGGGTAGCTTCGGCTGCTCCCGAGGTGCTCCTGCGCCTCAGCTCCATTGACCCCATGCTTCGGTCGTCGCTCGGATGCTCGCCGCCATTGCCACAAGCCGTCGCAGCCGCTCCCGATAGCCCAAATGGATGCGGGTGAGTCCCAACTCCATGCCGATCATCTTCGCTGTCGTTTTGGTCACCGGAGGGCCAAATCTGATGCCCTCCGCCATCTCTGGCTATGCCGGCGATGAGCCACGGGTCAACTCTAGCGAGGTTGACCCCGGTTGACCGAGGTTTAACACATATGAGTCAATGATAGGCCCGCCCGGCCCTATTTAGTTTTAGATTAGTCAAAGATTAGTGTTAATTATGTTGTTAACTAAATGGGATACTGACTAATCTAGTGTTTAATTAGGTGGGTTACTAACCGATGGGCCCCACTGGTCAGGTTTGACCTGGACCAACCTATTGACCCGCTGACAACACCATGACATAGTGTTGACGCAGTAAAGCTTTTCTTGTATTTAAAATATTTAGGAAATTCTAGAAAATGCTTAAAACTTCTAAAAATCATAGAAAATAATCTGTAACTCAGATGAAAATAATTTATATAGAAAATCCAATGAATCTGTTTATGCCATGATCATGCATGTTTGAACAAGTTAACATCACCAACCAGGACACTTCATGATTAAGGCAATGTATGAAATACCATTTGGAGTTGGAATTCAATTTTTTTGAATTCCACTTCAATTAACTTGGTTAATTTTTTATCTAGGTCAATTTAGTACCTTAACATGCCATGTCATACACCATGTTGTTGCATTGCATTGAAGGTTTCCTTTCTTGTTTTGCCGGTGTTTGTTCCTTCTCGATAGACGATGATTTCGATGTTGTGATTGTTGACACTAATGAAGAGAAGTACTATCTTCAGAACTGTCAAGCAAGCAACCCCCCTTGAGCATACTGATATAAACCCACTCTCTCGCTCCTACTCTGTTTTATTGCATTAGGACAATAACGATTCAACTATTTCATGTCCTTGATAGTTGAACTCATTCCTTTGCATGACCTGTCTTTGTCACTGTAAATAGTTGAAACCACTTAGCATGAGTAGCAATGCTTGAGACCTGTTGTGCTTGCTCATCCATGCTTGCTTATTGTGCCTTCTATGCTTAGAGTTGTGTCGGGTCTGATCCATTTGGGTGATGAATCGAAATGGAGGTGTACATGTCCTACTGTGTGAGAGCTAAGTGTGTGAACACGATTTGGTAAAGGTGGCGATGAGAGGTCATGTGGGAGTACATGACAGGTTGTATCATTGGGACCGTCCTTAAGAACTGAGTTTTGTGTATGTTATCCAAGACAAGATACTACCACACATTGGGTTCCGGTAACTCAACCCCTCGCGGCTTATTAATCGCCTTGATATCTGTCAAGGAGTTGCAACTAGTTTTTGGTGCTTGTAGGAAAAGTGTTGGCGGCCATGCTTAGCGCTGCCAGACGGGGTGTGCTTCAACGCGGTAGATGCATTATGGCACAGTGTACCAAGTGGCACCCGAATGGTGGGCTTGTGGAACCCTACGCACATTATTTGGGGCCATAGAGGAAACTTCGGCCGGACTTCCTTGCGGGTTCAGTCTCAAATAGGTGATAAACCTGGACTAGGGTCTTGTGTGATTAATGGTCATGGCCAACTCCCTCGCTGGGCTTCCGCTTGAAAGTTTCCTTTTTACGTGCACATGGCGATAAGTGGCGGGAGCATGCGTGAAGAAGTAAACCCCTGCAGGGTTATGAATCTGTTCAAATAGTCGCGTCCTCGGATAGGGACTACTTGGAAAACTTATGTGGTCCATAGACAAGTGAAATGGATACTCTAAAATACGCAAGATAAGTGTGAGTGCTATGGATGACCTTCTCGTAGGGAGATGGGAGTGGATCCATAGTGGTGTATTTATATGTGGACTCATGTGCGCTATCCCACCTCAAAGAAAATACTCATAGTCATAGTACAGGTTAGCCAAGAGTCAAAGCTGGCTTGTTGCAATAAACTCCACTGCCCCTTTGTTGACAATGATGCATATGTAGTTAGTTCTGATGTAAGTCTTGCTGAGTACCTTTGTACTTACGGTTTCTTAATTTATGTTTTTGCAAAGGATACGTCAGTCTCATTAGTGATTCTTACGACATGAAGTTCGATGTTGACCGGATTAGCTTGGGAATCCCAAACAAATGTGTGGTTCCTTTGGTAGGGTCGTTGTAGCTTTTTAGGATCCTCCAACCACTTTTAGGAAATGTCTATACCCAGACATGTTTTGCTTCCGCTTGTTGCTTGTATGACTTGAGTGCTGGGTCATGTGACCCCTATTTGTAATACCACACTATGTTGGCTCTTATGAGTCTTAATAAATACTTGAGTCATAGAGTTATGTTGTGATGCCATGTTGTATCTACGCATGTCATGCATATTGTGTGTATGTTTGAACTGCATTGGTATGTTTAGGATTCAACACCTAGTCATATGCCTATGGTAGCCATCTTTACAGAGAAATGCATCTATGTGCTTCCGTTGAGCCCTGGTAGCCCCCTATTGCTCCGAACACATTGATTGACCGGCATGTATCCTTCTTTGTTGATGTGTTTGTACCTTTGGGGAAATTTCATGCGGTGTAATGAGTCCTTGTAGATTGCTACGACTCGTCTACACATGTTGATGACCGCCACTTGCTTTGTTAGGTTATGTATGCCTGTCCCTGTACGGTTGTGCCACTTGTGTCTATAACTAGTCATGTCAACCCGGGTTCTTTGACATGTGATTACTAGCGAAATATTCATATACGTGAGCCAAAAGACGCAAATGGTCCCTGCCAAGGTAAGGTGGCAGCGGTGGGGATTACCGTGCGTGAGGCCACAGAGTCATATGATGTGTTACATGCTAGACTTGTATGGCTTAGGATCGGAGTCCCGACACAAATGATTGTATTTGTGAAAGCACAATGTGCTCCCTTGGTGGTTTTGATAATTCATGACAACATACATTGGCTCTTGGACTAATACTTTCATCTAGTGTATTTCGGATAAAGTCCACAAAAAGATGGGTTGGCAAAAGGAGTGTGGAGAGTATACTCATGAAGAAGAAGGAGAAGGAATAGGATTGGCAAAGCTTCAAGCAAGAGGATTCTACATTTTACTTTGTGAGAAATCACTTTTAGTCCATAGGAAAGCCAATACTATTGAAAGGGGGTGAGGTACTGTTGGTGAACAAAATACTCATACGTGCACAAGTGATAGTCACCACATACACCCACAAGCTCTTCCACAAAAGTCTGTCCTAAGCCAAATATCCAAAATCGGTGCAACCAACACTTTCCACTCGGTGCCACCGATTCTCAGCCTCAGACACACTCAGTAAAACCCTAGCCCTTCGGTGCAACCGATTCTGCTTCGGTGCCACCGAGTTTAGGTTGGCAACTTCATGTTACGTAAATTCACAAAATCGGTCCCATTGAGTTTGTTGAATCGGCGTCACCGAGTTTTGCAATCTGACCGCTGGTCACCTTATCGGTGCAGCCGAGTTGTATGTATCAGTCTCACCGAGATTCAAAAGTTGTTGCCTTTGAGGCAACTCGATACCATTGAGATTAACTCATCGGTGTCATCGAGTCTTACTTATTAGGTGTAACGTTTGGATTTTTGGAGATGCCTATATATAACCCTCCACCACCACTCACTCAAAAGAGAAGCACTCAGAACAGTTCCCCACTCATACCTACTAATTTTCTGAGAGAGAGCCACCTATTCAAGTGTTGAGATCATGCCATTCCATTCCTACCATATGATATTGATCTCTAGCCTCCCCAACTTTCTTTCCACCCAATCAATCTCTTCCACCATAGCCAAATCTTTGAGAGAGTGATTGTGTGTTGAGGAGTCTATCATCTTGAAGCACAAGGGCAAGGAGTTCATCGACATTATTGAGCCTATTACCTTTTGGAGGGTTGTGCCTCCTAGATTGGTTAGGTGTCGCTTGGGAGCCTCCTACTTCGTGTTGTGGAGTGAACCAAGAAGTTTTTCAGGGCAAGGAGATCGCCTACTTCATGAAGATCTACCCATAGTGAGGCTAGTCCTTTATGGACGGAAGCCGTTATGGAATAGTCAAGGTTACTCCTTCGTGGAACCCTTCGTGGGTAGAGACCTCCATGGACTCTCGCGACAGTTACCCTCCGTGGGTTGAAGACTCTATAAATGTGGACGTACCATAGCACCACCTATCGGAACCATGGGAAAAACCACCGTGTCTTCAAATTGCGTTTGATCTTCCTACCCTTCCTCTACTTACATGCTTGTCTTTACTTTCCGCTGCAATACTCGTAGACATGCATGTGTAGGGTGTACTTGACTTGCTATGAATGCTAACATCTGCCAAGACTTAAAATTGGGAAAAAGTAGTTTTTTAATTGATCAAGTAGTCTAATCACCCCCCTCTAGCACTACTTTCGATCCTACATTGCCGCTGGATCATGTTGTGCGCAATTGTTATGGATGACACAAACACTTAAAGATTATGGAATCTATGTTAAAAATGTGCCATTACTATGTGACAATGAAAGTGCTATTAAGATTGGTCATAATCCTGCGCAACACTCTCGAACCAAGCATATTCAAGTTCGACATCATTTCATTCGTGATCATGTTGCCAAAGGAGATATTAATCTTAAGCATGTTCGTACTAACAAGCAATTGGCCGATATCTTTACTAAGCCACTTGATGAAAAAGTTTTTTGTCATTTGAGGAGTGAGTTGAACATCATTGATGCATCAAACTTGAGATAAGCTCACTCGGATGCATGCAAGGGGATGAGCTTCATTGTTTATTCCATGCTATTATCTTGAATATCATATATCTTGGGATTCTATGCTCCCTTGTCTTGCATCTAACCCTTTTGTAGGTACTTGGAAGAACAACACTTCACAAGATTGTCAACAACTCATAACTTAAGCAATCTTGTCATGACCAAGTATCCACATCCCCCCTTTGATGATGAAAGGAAGAAGACAACAAAACATATCCCTGACACATAATTCTCAATTGATATCAACTCACAATTGATATCAAGTCATTTGGATATATCATGTTTTTCCTTGTGTGACTAACCTATGTAGGTAAAAAGTGAACGAAAACAACAAGGATTGCTCTCAACTCAAGATGATCTTCATCAACCTCGAGCATCCTCATCGAGTTCACCTACAAGCTGCGTCAACAACATCACTCAAAGGTATGTACTCATATCCTTGATATAGCTTTGCTCCAAGACATGAGATAAAGCAACTCAAGTGATATGAAGACATTAAAATGCTTAATCAAAAAATGGTAACCCCATTTTGAGCTTAACGACGAGTTTGACCTATGATCAAGTATTCTTGCTTGGCTCCTAAGTCAATATACTCTAATATAGGTGACCTAGTCACCGCCCATCATCTAGTTAAGAATCTTGTTTGGTTCATTCTCTATTGCAAAATTTCTTGGAACCGTTCAAATCTTTTCTAGTTGATACCTTTTTGTAAATTACCCGTAAATTATCTGCAATTGGTATCCCAAAATTTGCAAATTGTTTGCTCTTCTTCCCTGGTTGATTTTCATTTACAGTTTTGTCTCTTGTTACAAATTTTCACATTTGCCAAGTTTTTGTTTTATGCCTTGGAGCCTTCGATACAAAGGACTCGGTTCTATCGATTCAGCAGATGAGCTGCATAACATTATATCGGTACCACCGACAAATTTGTCTTGGATCCACCAACTTTCTATCATATTTCAGTCTGTGTTTGATTTTGTAAATCTTTATAATCCTTCTATGATATTTTCGTTTCTTCGATTATCCCTATTATTATAAACAAATTGAAAGGGTGAGAAATACAATCAAGGATCCCTAACTCAACGGAGGAGAAGTTCTGCAAATTCTCAGTTTATCCAATGGGGGAGAAGTTATTTTCCATGATTCCTTCATTTTTCTCATGATATTCATATTCTATGAATCCTACATTCTATGACTCTTGTTCTCAAGTATCCCTTTCTTAATCAATCATCCCTGTGTCTGACCCTATGTCTGACCTTTTTGGCAATTAATGCCAAAGGGGAAGAAATATACAAAGTTTCAAAGCTAAAGATGGAGATACATGCTTATTCAAAGGGGAGATATTATTTAGGGGGAGAGGAGAATATCAAAGTTCATACTTATTTAAACAAGGGGAGAATACCAAAGTAGGGGAGAAAATTTGCTTGAAATAAACACATGTTTCTCTATGAATACTCAAATGTTTATTGCATTTGATTTGTCATGTTAGAATTTTCTCACCCTATCCAATCCCGATATCTACATGCTAAGATTCAGGGAGAGAGGATGTCCTACTATTTCATATCTAGGGGAGAAGGTTCTACATTTTCATGGAGACATATCAATCTTAAGAAATACTATCTTCTATATGTTCTCCATATCTTGGTACTTTTAAGTTATATTGCTTTTGATTGGTAGAATACTCTTGTGTTTCCTAACATTGTTTTCTCAAGTGTATCTCTACTACTAGAATGCTCAAGAACTCAAGGTAAGTATATGCATCATGTCTTTGATCAAGATGATCTCTTGCCTCTTGCACATATTGTTTGCAACAGTTAAGTCTTGAACAAGGATACACCTCATTCATATACATTTGATGCATATAGCCAAGATACACATGACTTATTATATCCCTTCTACTATATGTGTGTCCATGCATTCCAAAGCAACTATCCTTTAAAGGGATTGCACACATTTAGGGAGAGCAAGTCTAAGTCATGTGTCTCTCAAAGTATTCATTATATATATGCATATATTTATTTGAAGCTTTGATTGTATGTTGTCATCAATTACCAAAAAGGGGGAGATTGAAAGCACAATGTGCTCCCTTGGTGGTTTTGATAATTCATGACAACATACATTGTCTCTTGGACTAATACTTTCATCTAGTGTATTTCACATAAAGTCAATAGAGAGATGGGTTGGCAAAAGGAGTGTGGAGAGTATCCCCATGAAGAAGAAGGACAAGGAATAGGATTTGCAAAGCTTCAAGCAAGAGGATTCTACATTTTACTTTGTGAGAAATAACTTTGAGTCCATAGGAAAGCCAATATTATTAAAAGGGGGTGAGGTACTGTTGGTGAACAAAATGCCCATACGTGCACAAGTGATAGTCACCACATACACCCACAAGCTCTTCCACACAAGTCTGTGCTAAGCCAAATATCCAAAATCGGTGTAACCAACACTTTCCACTCGGTGCCACCGATTCTCAGCCTCAGACGGACTCAGCCAAACCCTAGCCCTTCGGTGCAACCGATTCTACTTCGGCGCCACCAAGCTTAGGTTGCCAACTTCCTGTTATGCAAATTCACAAAATCGATCCCACTGATTTTGTTGAATCGGCGTCACCGATTTTGCAATTTGACCATTGGTCACCCTATCGGTGCAACCGAGTTGTATGTATCGGTCTCACCGAGATTCAAAAGTTGCTACCTTTGAGGCAACTCGATACCACCGAGATTAACACATCGGTGTCACCGAGTCTGAGTTATTAGGTGTAACGGTTGGATTTTTGGAGATGCCTATATATACCCCTCCACCACCACTGTCTTGAAAGAGAAGCACCCAAAACAGTTCCCCAATCATACCTACTGATTTTGTAAGAGAGAGCCACCTACTCATGTGTTGAAATCATGCCATTCCATTCCTACCACAATAATCTTTATTTCTAGCCTCCCCAAGTTGCTTTACATCCAATCAATCTCTTCCACCATAGCCAAATCTTTGAGAGAGTGATTGTGTGTTGAGGAGTCTATCATCTTGAAGCACAAGAGCAAGGAGTTCATCGACATTATCGAGCCTATTACCTTTTGTAGGGTGGTGGCTCCTAGATTGGTTAGGTGTCGCTTGGGAGCCTCCTACTTCGTGTTGTGGAGTGAACCAGTAAGTTTGTAAGGGCAAGGAGATTGCCTACTTCGTGAAGATCTACCCATAGTGAGGCTCGTACTTCGTGGACGGAAGTCATTATGGAATAGTCAAGGTTGTCCATGGATAGAGCCCTCCGTGGACTCTCGCGACCGTTACCCTCCATGGGTTGAAGACTCCATAAACGTGGACGTACGATAGCACCACCTATCGGAACCATGGGAAAAATCATCGTGTCTTCAAATTGCGTTTGATCTTCCTACCCTTCCTCTACGTGCATGCTTGTCTTTACTTTCTATTGCAATACTCGTAGACATGCATGTGTAGGGTGTACTTGACTTTCTATGAATGCTAAAATCTGCCAAGACTTAAAATTGGGAAAAAGTAGATTTTCAATTGGTCAAGTAGTCTAATCACCCCCCTCTAGCACTACTTTTGATCCTACAATTTAGTTGTTATAATGAGCATATATGCCTAGTTTTTTTCAAGCAGATACCTTGTATACTTGGTTGATGTTAAGCATGTTGTACTAATCATGACTTTACATGTACTTGCACGGGACAACAATGGGAGTGGCCAACGTTTTCCACCGAGATTTTTTCATCCCTCCTCTTATACTCCATCCGATTCATCATGTAGTGCATACAGATTTTTTTGATGTCTACATATATACCATATAAAATGTTTACAATATGAAATTTTGTAATGTATGTAATGAAAAGGAATTGCAATTCTAGATGTATATGTTTTTCTCTACAAACATGATCAAAGTTAGTAAATGTTGACTTCTCAAAATGTTTATACGCAACACATTGTGGAACTGATGGAGTAATATATTACACCATTCTACAAGTATAGTTTAGCTTCTAATATCGGCTTCTTGCTTGTAGGTGCATATGTATTTGGTAAAGATCCATGCCTGGACCCTTTTTGCGTGTGGGGCAATGAAATATTCATGAACCAACATCAAGTGAGGAAACTGAAAATGATTGTTAGGGAAAAGAGACGAACAATGCTAATTAGACTATTTGTTTATGCTCTATCCAACACAATAGTGAGTTGTAGGATGGTAACTACGAACTCTGTAGCCTTCTATTACTACTGCCCATAATGAGTTGTCACGCAACAATGTCTGAATCCTTTTCTTTTGAAGTGGTTCCCAAAGCTGTTTACTCAGGATTACCTCTCAAAGTACATGATTTCTGGACATGCAATGAAGGTTAAAATATATCATCGAGACTACAATGAGCATCGGTTAGTCGTAATGAAGACAGTGAAGGATGAGCGGGCGACCATCACTAGGGGTTGGCCTAGGGTGGTTCGAGCATTAAGCTTGGAGGAGGGCACATTATGGGCATTCCGCTTCACCTTGTCCAACAACGAGAATGTCTTTTGGCTCTCTCTTTACCTTTTTAATACAACCATGGTTCCATCATTCTTTGTTTGTCCCTTCTGTCGTTTTCCTTTTTGTGAGAATTGATGCTTATGTTGTTCTTGAGTATATGTACATGTGAATCTAATTATGCATTCGTTCCTAAACCTACATTTAAACATGATTCGATATGAAATACATGAATTCCTACTTTCAAATTTAAATTATGTGAATTATGAACAAATGTATTAAATTAGGGGCAAAGCATGCTCTACAGGCCATTACAATGCACACAGTTTGAGAAAGCAAAACGTATGCGATCAACTTCAACATCACACATGTTTCTCCATCTGTGGCGTGTGCGATGAGTCTCGGCTTCGCACACTGTCAAATGAGAAAGAACATGTGAGATTAACAACACCAGCGCACACAATTACTTATCGTCAAATATTTGTGCTAGTATCCTTGTCACACATGATTTGGTATTTTGAAATGTGTATGATATCATGCCCATCGTAAATGTTGGTCAAAGAAGAACGCGTGCGATAGGCCTTCATCCGACACAGTTAGTCTGGATGACACGTTTGGGAAGTATGCATCACACATTTGGGGCGTTTTGTAAATAACAAACTTCTATCAAAAATATTGCATGTGGGATATATCCAATCTTCACATACAGTTTATAATGATAAACATATGCACTCTTATATCATATCACGGATGGTCTTAGTGGAACTAAATGTGTGTGATAGCCCCCTTATCATACACGCTTCATAATCGTGAACTATTTGCGATTCAGTGCACATCATAAATGGTGCGCCACAGAATAGCGTGTGCGACATTAGTGTGATCTCACACGAGTTGCAAGGATGAACTGTATGGGAAGTACATCATATCTCAAACAATTTCCTGGTGACACTCGTTTGTGATAGATGTGGACATCCCATACGCTTAGTTTTGCCAAATGTTTGCATTCTTTAGTCACCATTGCCAACGGGTTTTCCGTGTCGTGTGGGATGGAACCTCCCTATCTCCCACACATGCAAGACGATAATTTACAACTACATCGCTGAAAGGGGTTAAAAACCATTTGTATAGCATGTCGCTGCACTAGTGCATGGATGAACAAGAACAGTTTGCGGAACCCGAAGGTGTGCCGTTGGAGGAGGGTATTGGTGGTGTCTGCTTTTTGCTATCTTGGTTGGAGTCGGCAGCTGATGTAGGCGGTGTAGTAGCAGGACGTGTGGAAGTAGATGACGTACGTGGTGTCCATGATGAAGATCGTCCTACAGAAAAATTAGTTTGCGTCAATGTCTGTCGATACTGCACTTCACGTTCAACTTTGCAAGCAAGATGGGATAAACAAGTGATAGTGTTATACTCCTTATACTCTAGAATGGTCTGAATCTCTCTAGTTAACCCACCCATAAAACATGCAAGCATAGCTTTGTTATCCTAATCATGTCAGTTTGTAATTCCTAATAATATTCTGCCACAAAAAAATCCCTTGTCATAAACGTTGCAAATTTTGAAGTAATTTACGTTGATAATATGGTGGAACCCGACAAGTATGCGTAGCAACTTCCAAAGCAGCACAAGTAGCATGGATATTATCATGATATATTCAGCTATGTTCAAACCACCAAACACAAACAAACTAGTGAATGCACAAACAACAGCAGCAACACGTCTATCCTTGGGATATTGCAAGCATGTAAAACATTGTCCAATTTCTAATTCCGAAGTAAGATATACATCAGGAATGCCCTCAAACGGTGAAATATTCAATTTAAGTTTAGGGACATTCTCATCAATGCCCTAAGATTGGTTTGGATATGATGATCTAACCCTAATTTTTGTGTGGATTTTCCGTGGATTGTAGGTATGAAGAACTTACGCGATCTAAACTACGAAAAACTGGTATAATCTAACCGAGCAACTTGGAAATCTGAGACCAGTTCAAAGAGGAGAAGGTGTCCCGTCTTTCGATGAGATTGTGGCTATCATTTTAGGTGGAGTAGACTTTGACGATCCGACTATGAACGTATGAGGACATCGTGCCTTAGCAATCACTAAACCAACTCTCAGAGGTTATTGACCACGTCGGAGCATGATCAACCTGACCATGAAGGTCTATTTCATGCGTGCAAACAAGGAACAAGCAAGAAACTGAAGTTGTAATCTGAATATTGCGAATATATGAGGAAAGCTTTATTAATGGAAGTGGGGTTCTATGACGTCTTGGTCTGGTCATAGAAGACAAACGAAGGACGCGAAATTATAGCTATGGAAAACTTTTAATCTAAAGAAAACCCAAGTCTAAACGGTGCCTAAGGTCTATATTTATAGGGGAAAGGGAAGGAAATTTCTTCCACCCTTGGCAAGGTGGGACTAAAACAACTCCCGAGTAATTTCCCCTACAATACGGGCTCTAAACCAGTGTATGAAGTAATATTTCAAAATTACATGGGCCTGGGCCCAAAATAAGGTGGCGTAGCACCTATAATAAGCTACGAGCGAATTTTATGAATAGGCATCTCGTATATTTTGTCCATGTCCTTGTATATGTCATCATGGGGGCTTCAAAAGTGCTGAAATCCGAACTAGAAATGCTGTTCAGGTTCCCTTCGCACGCGCCTTCATCTCCTTGCTTGATCCTGCTCCAGTGTTCATCCCTATTGTCCATGCTAGGCCCGTCAGTAGTAATCAACACAAATGTATCCAATTTAGGCAGCATTATATTCTCATGAACACTAGAATTGTTACCAAGAAACAAAAGTATCTAGTAATTCAATTCGCGTGCGTGAGCTCTAGTAATTAGTCCAGTATGTATAGCATCAAGGGCTATGGGTGTAATGATGTTATTGGTGTCCTCATCACATTGATGTTAGCTTTGACCCTGACCTGGATGACTCTAAGTCTCGAAACAGATACATTTTTGTTTTGAATGGTGGAGCAGTCAGCTTGAGTAGCTCCAAGCAGAGTGTTGTAGGATCATCATCATCTGAGGTGTAATATATAGCTACTTAGGAAGCGGAAAAGTAAGGAGTCTAGATGAATGAGCATGACCAATCTAGGTGTGATACCTAGCGCATCGGATCCGATGACTATCCTTTGTAACAACACTAGAGCCATTGCCATTGCCAAGGAGCCAGGTTTCACAAGAAGACCAAGCATATCAAATGCTGCTTCAACTCCATCTGTGATTACATCAAGGAAGGATGCATAGAAATTTGCAAAGTACATATAGATCTGAATGTTGTAGACCTATTGACTAAACCACTCTCATAAGAAAAACATGATCAACACCAAAACTCTATGGGTATTAGATTCATTATGATGTAAACTAGATTATTGACTCTATTGCAAGTGGGAGACTGTGGGAAGTTGCGCTAGAGGCAATAATAAAGATGTTATTATCATATTTTCTTGTTCATGATAAATGTTTATTATCCATGCTGGAATTGTATTAACCGGAAACTAAATACATGTGTAGATACATAAACGAATACCATGCCAATAGTAAGCCTCTACTAGACTAGCTTGTTGGTCAAATATGGTTAAGGTTTCCTAACCATAGACATGAGTATCATTTGATGACAGGATCACATTATTAGGAGAATGATGTGATGGATAGACCCAACTGTAAGCTTATCATATGATTGTATCACTTAGTTTAATCGCTACAACTTTCTTCATGTCAAGTATTTGTTCCTTAGACCATGAGATCGTGCAACTCCCTGAGACCAGAAGAATACTTTGTGTGTATCCAAATATCACTTCATAACTGGGTGATCATCAAGGTGCTCCATAGGTATCACGGAAAGTGTTTGTTGGGTTGTATGGATCGGGACTAGAATTTGTCACTCTGTATGATGGAGAGATATCTCTGGGCCCTCTCCGAGGGAGTCATGAACTAGGGAGTCCTAGCCGAGCTAGTCTAGTCCATGGGTAGGGCTGGAGCCCCATCAGGGAGGAAGGAATTTGGCGGCCCTTTGATGGGGCATGAGCACGTCAAACTCTACCAAAGACTTGGCGTGCGCATCAAGAAGGGAGGATTCGTCCGACATGTAATCCGTGGATGCTAACCTACATTCATGTAACCCTAGATACCCGCGGTGCCTATATAAACCAGAGGATTTAGCCTGTAGAGGAGACCCATAGACATCATCATCACCCCTAGGGTTTGGACCATAAACATACAATCTCAAGGCAGATAAACTCTTTACTCGTTACACCATCAATATAACAAGAGAAGGACATAGGGTTTTACCTCCATCGAGAGGACCTGAACGTGAGTAAAATCCTAGTGTTCCTTGTCTCCTGTTACCATCGATCCAATCTCACAGTGTCGGGCGGATTACCCCCGGGTAGGCTCAAGGAGGCGACTCAACATTTTAAAACAACGGGGCGGCCAACGCCCCTCTGTCCCGCTGCTCCGACTGGTACCCCGGTCTGGCTGGATGCTGAGTCGAGCCGGCTCCCTGCCCAGCCGGCTACTCCAACCGACCTCTGTCCGGCTGCTCTAGCCAGCCTACTGCGCAAGGTCAACCACCACATCCCATCGGACACGACATGAAGACACTATAGCATGCATCATGCGTCACTTTACTGCATCCCAATAGTGGTTCATTATAGCCTGCGTCATCATGTTACCTCGCATGCCATCTCCAATAGTAGTGCACTATTGCCTACATCATGTAACCCCTCACATGCCATCTCCAATAGTATAGTTGGTCATGTGGGCCACCCCTTGTCCCCTGGGCCTCCCTTTATAACAGGCACCAGGGGAGCTCACTCATGGCCAAGCTCCTCTCATTCTCTCATCCTCTCCCATTCTCTCACTCTCACTCACATGAGGCCAAGGAAAGGAGCAGCTAGCTCCCTCTTCCTCCTCTAACACAGCTCTAGGAGCAACCATGTACCACATATACACTTCATATACACACATGCATGAGTAGGGGTATTATCTCTCCGTAGAGCCCCGAACCTGGGTAAACCACCATGCTCTACTACCCAATCCCGTCCCGGATCCTCCATGGCAGCCTTGCTCTCACCTCGATTTGCCACCCCCTGGCATCTGTTGTGACAAAACGACGACAGTTGGCGCCCACTGTGGGGCTAGCTACTGCTGGATGAACGGTCTGGGCAGGACCATCTTCGTCATCAATACCGTGACGTCACCCTGTCTCTCCGGCGGCGCTCGGGGCCCCCACATCAACATGCCCCCGGGGCAAATGCTCGCGGTGCCGCATCCTCGCTGCCGGTTTCGTCACCACCACTGCGACGCGGGCCGCCCGTCGTCGTCCCCGCGTTGGTTCGCCCATGCTCGGCCTCAACACGCCCGCGTCGCGCCGGCTCCGTTGCATGGTCGTGTCAGACGGTGGGTCCACGGTGGGCCTTGCGGCACTCCACGACCGCTTGGCGCCACATCGCTGCTACCCATCTCCGTCCAAGGAAAACCACGACTCGTGCCCCCTTCTTTGCCGGCCTCCACTCTATGGTGCTGGTTTCAGCCATTGCACACCCCTCCCGCACGGGCGTCCGCCCCGGCGGACGCCATGATCCTCCTGCCCGAGGGCCGATGAGGGAAGAGCTCTCCTCCTCCACTGCCTGTGGAGGCCCGCAACCGGTGCCACCAGGAGCTCCCTGATACGTCTCCAACATATCTATAATTTTTGATTGTTCCATGCTATTATATTATCAGTTTTGGATGTTTTATATGCATTAATATGCTATTTTATATTATTTTTGGGACTAACTTATTAATCTAGAGCCTAGTGTCAGTTTATGTTTTTTCCTTGTTTTTGAGAATTGCAGATAAGGAATATTAAACAGAGTCCAAATGGAATAAAATCTTCGGAATAATTTTTCTTGGACCAGAAGCAACCCAGAAGACTTGGAGATGAAGTTGGGAGAGCCGCCGTGTGGCCACAAGCCACAGCAGCATGACCAGGGGGTAGGGCGCACCCCCAGGCTTGTGGGCCCATGACAGCTCTCCTAACCCTATTTCTCGGCCTATAAATTCACAAATACTCCCTGTATACCAGAGGGATCCACGAAAACACTTTTCCACCGCTGGAAGCCTCTGTTCCCGAGAGGTCCAATCTTGGAGCCTTTTTCGATAATGTGCCAAAGGGGGATTCGATCACGAAGGGCATCTACATCAAATCCATTGCCCCTCCGATGATGCGTGAGTAGTTCACCACAGACCTTCGGGTCCATATTTAGTAGCTAGATGGCTTCTTCTCTCTCTTTGCTCTTCAATACCATGTTCTTCATGATCTTCATGGAGTCTATCCGATGTAATACTCTTTGTGGTGTGTTTGTCAAGATCCGATGAATTGTGGGTTTATGTTCAGATTATCTATGAATATTATCTGAGTCTTTTCCGAATTCTTATATGCATGATTTCATATCTTTGCAAGTCTCTTCGAGTTATTGGTTTGGTTTGGCCAACTAGATTGGTAATTCTTGCAATGGGAGAAGTGCTTAGTTTTGGGTTCAATCTTGTGGTGTCCTCACCCAGTGACATAGTAGGAGTAACGAGGCACGTATTGTATTGTTGCCATAAAGGATAAAAATATGGGGTTTTCATCATATTGCTTGAGTTTATCCTTCTACATCATGTCATCTTACCTAGTGCGTTACTCTGTTCTTCATGAACTTAATACTCTAGATGCAGGCAGGAGTTGGTCGATGTGTGGAGTAATATAGTAGATGTAGAATCGTTTCGATCTAGTTGACACGGATGTGATGCCTATATGCATAGTCATTGCCTTGGATATCTTCATAATTATTCGCTTTTCTATCAATTGCTTGATAGTAATTTGTTCACCCACCGTAATACTTACCATCATGAGAGAAGCCTCTAGTGAAACCTATGGCCCTCGGGTCTACTTTCCATAATTTATTTTCAGATCTATAAACCAAATATACCAAAAATACTTTGCTGCAATTTATTTACCTTTTAATTTTCGTTCTAATTTACATTTATCACTATCAGATCTAATCCTTGCAAATAACCGTGAAGGGATTGACAACCCCTTTATAGCGTTGGGTGCAAGAGTTTGATTATTTGTGTAGGTACATCCATTGGTAACTTGCTTGTTCCAACTACTGGATTGATACCTTGGTTCTCAACAACTAAGGGAAATAGTTATCTACTTCACTGTGTCACCCTTTCCTCTTCAAGGGAAAACCAACGCATGCTCAAGAGGTAGCAAGAAGGATTTCTAGTGCCGTTGCTGGGGAGGATAAACATCAAGCCTACCAAGTATCCATCACAAACTCATCTCTTTCATTTACTTTATTTGCCATTTGCCCCTCGTTTTCCTCTCCCACACTTCTAAAACAATTTTCAGAAAATACCAAAAAGATTTGCCTTTTTATTCGCTCTTCTTTCGTTTGCCTTTCGTTTGCTTGTGTGCTTAATTGCTTGCTTTGTCACGATGTCTAAAAATACCAAGTTGTGTGACTTTTCCAATACTAATAATAATGATTTTATTAGTACTCCGATTGCTCCCGCCACTAGTGCGGTATCTTATGAAGTTAATGCTGCTTTGCTAAATCTTGTTATGAAAGAACAATTTTCCGGCCTTGCTAATGAAGATACCGCATCCCGTCTAAATACTTTTGTTGAGTTGTGTGATATGCAAAATAAGAAATATGTGGATAATGTTATTGGTAAGTCGAAGCTATTCTCGTTCTCACTACGAGATCATGCTAAAACTTGGTTTTCATCTTTGCCTAAACATATTATTGATTTATGGAATAAGTGTAAAGATGCTTTTATTTCCATGTACTTTCCGCCCGCTAAGATCATCTCCCTTAGGAACTATATAATGAATTTTAAGCAACTTGATCATGAGCATGTTGCACAATCTTGGGTGACGATGAAATTAATGATTAGAAATTGCCCCGCGCATGGTTTGAGTTTATGGATGATTATACATTTTTTATGCTGGATTGAATTTTGCTTCTAGGAATCTCTTAGATTCCACCGTGGGTTGTACTTTTATGGAAATCACATTAGGAGAAGCTACTAAACTCCTAGATAATATTATGGCAAATTACTCTCAATGGCACACTGAAAGATCTCCTATTAGTAAAAAGGTGCATGCTATTTTAGAAATTAATACCTTGAGTGAAAAGATGGATGAATTGATGAAATTGTTTGCTAGTAAGAGTGCTCCTATTGATCCTAATGATATTCCTTTGTCTTCTTTGAGTGGAAATAATAATGAATCTATGGATGTGAACTTTGTTGGTAGGAACAATTTTGGTAATAACGCGTATAGATGTAATTTCAATGCTAGGCCGTTTCCTAGTAATTCCTCTAATAATTATGGTAATTCCTACATAAATTATTATGGAAATGATAATAATATGCCCTCTGATATTGATAATAATATTAAAGAATTTATTAGTTCGCAAAAGGGTTTAAATGCTATGATTGAAGAAAAATTCCTCAAAATTGATGATTTGGCTAGGAACGTTGATAGAATTTCTCTTGAGATTGATTCTTTGAAAATTAGATCTATTCCACCCAAGCATGATATTAATGTGTCCTTAAAATCTATGAGAATTTCTATTGATGGGTGTAAGGAAAGAACCGCTAGAATACGTGCTAAGCGTGAATGGCTTGAAAAAAGTGTGTTCTCATGATAATATTGATGAAGATCTTAAAGTGATTGATGTGAATCCTATTGAATATTTGTTTTCTAATGTGAATCTTGATAAAGATGGGACTGGATATGAGTCGACTTTAGTTAAAAGGCGTCCCCTTGATTCGGAGTTTATAAATCTTAATGCTAAGATTGATAAAAGTGGGATTGAAGAGGTCAAAACTTTAAATAGAAATGAAACCACTCTTTTGGATTTAAAGGACTTTAATTATGAAAGTTTCTCTTTTATTGATTGTATTTCCTTGTTGCAATCCATGTTGAATTCTCCTCATGCTTATAATCAAAACAACGCTTTTACTAAACATATTGTTGATGCTATGATGAAATCCTTTGAAGGAAAACTTGAGTTGGAAGTTTCTATACCTAGAAAGCTTTATGATGAGTGGGAACCTACTATTAATATTAAAATTAAAGATTATGAGTTCCATGATTTGTGTGATTTGGGTGCTAGCATTTCCGCGATTCCAAAAACTCTATGTGATGTGCTTGGTTTTAGTGAATTTGATGATTGTTCCTTAAATTTGCATCTCGCGGATTCCACTATAAAGAAACCTATGGGAAGGATTAATGATGTTATTATTGTTGCAAATAGGAATTATGTGCCCATAGATTTCATTGTTCTTGATACAGAATGCAATCCTGCATGTCCTATTATTCTTGGTAGACCTTTCCTTAGAACGATTGGTGCAATTATTGATATGAAGGAAGGAAATATTAGATTACAATTCCCGTTAAGGAAAGGCATGGAACACTTTACGAAAAAGAAATAAAATTACCTTATGATCTATTATGAGAGCTACTTATGGATTGTATACCAAAGATGACAATACCTAGATCTATTGCGTTTTGCCTAGCTAGGGGCGTTAAACAATAGCGCTTGATGGGAGGCAACCCAATTTTATTTTGCTTTTTGTTTTTGTTTCTGTTTTGGTGAGTTTTGCACATTATTAATTCTGTAATAATTGTGTTTTTGTGTTTAAATTAGTGTTTGATCCAAGTAAAACCTTTGGGGTGATCTATGGTACTTGTTGATTTGATCTTGCTGAAAAACTGAAACTTTTGCGCTCAGTCCAGGAATTTTCTAATTTATTCAGAGTGTCGAATTGATATGAAAATTTTGAACAAGATAGATATACAAATTTTCATGAATTTAATAATTTTGAATAATTTTTAGAGTTACAGAAGTATTCAAAGTCTACAGATTGCTACAGACCGTTCTGTTGTTGACATATTCTGTTTTCTTTGTGTTGTTTGCTTATTTTGATGTATCTATGGGTTGTATCAGGGGGTATGAACCATGGTGAAGTTAGAATACAGTAAGTATTACACAAATTTAAATAAAGAATGAGTTCACAACATTACCTAAGTGGTGATTTATTTTTCTTATACTAACGGATCTCATGAGTTTTCTATTGAGTTTTGTGTTGTGAAGTTTTCAAGTTTTGGGTGAAGATTTGATGGACTATGGAATAAAGAGTGGCAAGAGACTAAGCTTGGGGACTAACAAGTAAACCCAATCAATATTCAAGGATACAAAAAATCCTAAGATTGGGGATGCCCTGGAAGGCATCCCCTCTTTCGTCTTCAATCCATCGGTAAATTTACTTGAGGCTATATTTTTATTCACCACATGATATGCGTTTTTCTTGGAGCGTCTTGTATGATATGAGTCTTTGCTTTTTAGTTTGCCACAATCATCCTTTATGCACACATCTTTTTGAGAGGGACACACTGAATCGTGAATTTGTTATAATACTCTATGTGCTTCACTTATATCTTTTGAGCTAGGCAATGTTGCTCTAGTGCTTCGCTTATATCTTTTTAGAGCATGGTGGTGTTATATTTTATAGAAATTGTTGAAATATCGTACCTCACTTAGATTATTTTGAGAGTTTCTTAAAAACGACATGTTAATTTTTTTAGATTATGGTTTTAGTCCTAATATAATGGGCATCCAAGAGGGATATAATAAAAACTTTCATATTAAGTGCATTGAATATTATGAGAAGTTTGATTCGATATAGTTTTGAGATAATAGAGATGGTAATATGAGAGTTATGCTAGTGAGTAGTTGTGAATTTTAAGATATACTTGTGTTGAAGTTTGTGATTCCCATAGCATGCACGCATGGTGAACCATTATGTAACGAAGTCGGAGCATGATTTGTTTAATGATTGTCAACCTTTGTGTGAGGGTCGGGAACGCGCGATGGTTAACTCCTACCAACCTCTCCCCTAGGAGCATGCATCTAATGCTTTGTTTTATAACTAATAGACTTTTGCAATAATTATGTGAGTTCTTTATGACTAATGTTGAGTCCATGGATTATACGCACTCTCACCCTTCCACCTTTCCTAGCCTCTCTAGTACCGCACAACTTTCGCCGGTACATCAAACCTGCCTTCCCCAAAATAGACACTATATATTTTCCTCAAAATAGCCACCATACCTACCTATTATGGCAATTCCATATCCATTCCGAGATATATTTCCATGCAACTTCCACCATTCCTTGTTTCATGACATGCACCATCACTTTCATCTTGCATATAGAGTCATATTTTGTTCTAGGTATCGAGTTGTAATTTTCTGTTTGAGTTGTAAGTAAATAAAAGTGTGATGATTTTCATTATTAGAGCATTGTCCCGTGTGATAAAAGGATGATGGAAGCCACGACTCCCTCACAAGTTGGGATGAGTATCTGGACTTTATGAAAAAAATAAAAGAGGCCAGCGAAGCCCAAATAAACAAAAAAAGAGGGCAAAGAAGCCCACCAAAAAGGAAACAAATGAGAGAAAGAGAGAAGGGACAATTGCTACTATATTTTTTCACACTTGTGCTTCAAAGTAGCACCATGATCTTCATGATAGAGAGTCTCCTATTTTGTCACTTTCATATAACTAGTGGAATTTCATCTTGCACGACCACTTAGTTTTATTTTTCGAGCTTGCATACACTTATAGCTCTAAGTGCGTTTGTTGCATGGAAATCCCTACTCACTCACATTAATATCTATTGATGGGCATCTCCATAGCCCGTTGATACGCCTAGTTGATGTGAGACTATCTTCTCCCTTTTTCCTTGCAACCTCCACCATATTCTATTCCACCTATAGTACTATATCCATGGCTCACGCTCATGTATTGCGTGAGAGTTGAAAAGGTTTGAGAACACCAAAAGTGTGAACAAATTGCTTGGCTTGTTCATTAGGGTTGTGCATGATTTATATACTTTGTGTGGGGAAGATGGAGCATAGCCAGACCATATGAGTTTGTAGGGATAACTTTCTAAGGCCATGTTATTTCGAAAGGACACGATTGCCTTGTTGGTGTGCTCGAAGTATTACTATTTTATGTCAATATTAGACTATTGTTTTGAATCTTACGGATCTGAATATTCATGCCACAATAAAGAATATTACATGGATAAATATGTTAGGTAGCATTCCACATCAAAAATTCCGTTTTTATCATTTACCTACTCGAGGACGAGCAAGATTTAAGCTTGGGGATGCTTGATACATCTCCAACATATCTATAATTTTTGATTGTTCCATGCTATTATATTATCTATTTTGGATGTTTTATATGCATTAATATGCTATTTTATATTATTTTTGGGACCAACTTATTATTCTAGAGCCTAGTGCTAGTTTCTGTTTTTTCCTTGTTTTTGAGAATTGCAGATAAGGAATATTAAACAGAGTCCAAGCGGGATAAAATCTTCGGAACAATTTTTCTTGGACCAGAAGCAACCCAGAAACTTGGATATGAAGTCGAGAGTGCTGCCTTGTCGCCACAAGCCATAGGGGGTGGCCAGGGGGTAGGGCGTGCCTCCAGGCTTGTGGGCCCATGGTAGATCTCCTAACCCTATTTATCAGCCTATAAATTCACAAATATTCCCTGTATACCAGAGGGAGCCACGAAAACACTTTTCTGCCACCGGAAGTCTCCGTTCCCGAGAGATCCAATCTTGGAGCCTTTTCCGGTAATCTGCAGGAGGGGGATTCGATCACGGAGGGCATCTACATCAACTCCATTGCCCCTCCGATGATGCGTGAGTAGTTCACCACAGACCTTTGGGTCCATAGCTAGTATCTAGATGGCTTATTCTCTCTCTTTGCTCTTCAATACCATGTTCTTCATGATCTTCATGGAGATCTATCCAATGTAATACTCTTTGCGGTGTGTTTGTCGAGATCCGATGAATTGTGGGTTTATATTCATATTATCTATGAATATTATTTGAGTATTTTCTGAATTCTTATATGCATGATTTCATATCTTTGCAAGTCTCTTCGAGTTATGGTTTGGTTTCGCCAACTAGATTGGTAATTCTTGCAATGGGAGAAGTGCTTAGTTTTGGGTTCAATCTTGCGGTCTCCTCACCCAGTGACATAGTAGGGGTAGCGAAGCACGTATTGTATCATTGCCATCAAGGATAAAAATATAGGGTTTTCATCATATTGCTTGAGTTTATCCCTCTACATCATGTCATCTTACCTAATGCGTTACCCTGTTCTTCATGAACTTAATACTCTAGATGCATGCATGAGTCGATCGTTGTGTGGAGTAATAGTAGTAGATGCAGAGTCATTTCGGTCTACTTGACACGGACGTGATGCCTATATGCATAATCATTGCCTTGGACATCTTCAGAATTATTCGCTTTTCTATCAGTTGTTTGATAGTAATTGTTCAGCCACCGATACTTGCCATCATGAGAGATGCCTCTAGTGAAACCTATGGCCCCCGGGTCTACTTTCCATAATTTATTTTCAGATCTATAAACCAAAAATACCAAAAATACTTTGCTGCAATTTATTTACCTTTTACTTTCCATTCTAGTTTACATCTATCTCTATCGGATCTAATCCTTGCAAATAACCATGAAGGGATTGACAACCCCTTTATAGCGTTGGGTGCAAGAGTTTGATTATTTGTGTAGGTACATCCATTGGTAACGTGCTTGTTCCTCCTATTGGATTGATACCTTGGTTCTCAACACTCCCCGAGCAAGATCCCACCATCGCGCCCATCGAGCCCTGGCAGCCCCCGCTACCATCTTCCCCCACGCCTGTCCACTACGCGTACGGCTGCTGCCTCCCCTGAAGCTCCTCCACTCCATCTCTTGCGCACCTTGTCGCCCGCTCCATCGCCCCCACGAGCATGCGCGTGCGGTGCTACGGGTCATCATGTCCTCGCAGCCCCACGCCAACACTCCGTCGAGCTACGATGCTTGCCCTCCCTAGCCGAGGCCGACGACCACATGGCTCAGCCACCGTTCCGCGCTCCCGCGACCGCTCTACTTCATGCTAGCCGATCCGCTCTAGTCGCACCTCCCATGCCGCTGCTTCCTGCTCGAGGGGACGACCGCGCCAGTGCCCTCTGTCTTAAGTTTTTCTACTGTCACTCGCCCGCGCGCGCGTGAAAGGCATGCAAGGTCTGGCGGCGCCCAGATCCTCGGCGCGACCGCGGGCCTCCCTCACTCCCGGCCTTGTCTACGGGTGGCCGGCTCAGCCTCCGGCGCGCCGGCGCCCCACCTCGCCCCTGCAGTCCTCCGCCCGCTTGCGTGCGCCCCTGCGTAGGGCCTCGCCACCGCGCTCCGCCTTGCCACCGCGGGCCACCGCGCCTCGCCTCGCCCCGGGGCCGGCTCCGCGCGTCCGCTGTGCCTCGTTCAGCCGGCTCCACCGTCCACACGCCGGCTCGCTACTCTAGTCGACCGCCTTGCGTGCCCGGGCCGGGTCCCACGTTGCCCCTATATGGCTGGCTATCCGCTGGCCACGCGAGGAAAGAACGGAAAAGAAGAAGTGTGGGCTGGCTGCAAAAGGAAGAGTAGGGCCGGCTTCCCCAAAAAATGTGCATCCGTCTACCCACTCCATTTGGTCCGCCCGCCCGGGTCCTCGGTCGGCTGGCCCGCATCGCTGCTCTGCCAGTTGGCGCTCGCCCGCGTTGTCGCTTGGCCAGCTGGCGTGCGTGCCCGCGTCACCGCCTGACCGGCTTCCCGGCTGGCCTGCTCGCCTACTTCAACATTGGGCCGGCTAGGGAGTCAGCTCCGCTGCTCGTCCACTTCGACGCTAGCCGGTTGGGCCCGGCTGGTCGGCACCTCCATCAACAGCCCCGGAGGCTACACCCAGCCGGTGACACCCGGCGGGTGCGGCCGGCACGCCCCGCTGGTAAAAGGTCGCGCCGTCTGTAGGCCGACATCTGGCCATCTTCGACCATCCTCGTGCGATGCACAAACATCAGATACCCCGAGCATCCCACGGAAGCAATCTCCGCATTTATTTCAGCAACTTTACTGTTCACCCGATGCCAGCTATTCTCGGCCCGAAGCCGGCCGCTCGGCCCAATACATACATACCCATAGATGGCTTAGTAGCATGCACGGTACCAAAGGCACACTCTTTATCTCATCTACAATCCGCACTGCGGCTGTCTAGCTAGCGAGAGCAAAAGATGGAGGTCACTTCACGCGAAAGACGTCAGGGGAGAAAATGGCTCAGGCAACACGATCGTTTCATTCGTGAGTATCTGCTCGGTCGAGTTTGGTTTGAGTGTCCGAGTACTGTACGCTCTATTCTGCGGCCCACTCTTCACCTCAGCCACATACCGGCTCTCGGCTGTCCGGCCGGCAAGAGCAAAAGCCAAAGAGCGGAGAGCACATGAAAAAGATTGAAGGGGGCTCGAAAGAAACCGAGTCGACACCCTTTGCATAAAGCTTCAAGTACCAAAACTAGATATTTGACACATCTACATCGACTAAACTTGTCTTTTGCATGATCATTTTTAATGAGAAACCTCCTTGCTCGGAGGCTTGGAGGCCACTTCCGGCATGGCCCCGCGCCCATCAGTCGGCGGACCCCGTGTCCGCCCTGGGCAGAGCCTCGCGCTCATTAGCCGACGGACCCTGTGTCTGCCCCCGGCAGGGCTCCGCGACAATCAGCCAGTGGACCCCGCATCCGCGCCCGGCAGAGCCTCGCGCTTAATAGCCGGCGGATCCCGCGTCCTCCCTCGGCAGGGCTCCATGTCCATCAGCCGACTCACCCCACGTCCGCCCTTGGTAGGGCTCCACGTCCATCAGCCGACTGACCCCGCATCTGCCCTTGGCAGGGCTCCGCACCCATCAATCGGTGGACCCCGCATCCGCGCCCGATAGGGCCCCGTACCCATCACCGACAAACCCCGTGTCCATCAGCCGACAGACCCTGGGTCCTCCCCCCGCAGAGCTTCGCGCCCATCAGTCGATGGACCCTGCGTCCGCACCCGACATCCACGACGCCACCGTCTGCTTTAGCAATAGCAATAGCCCCCCTCCCCACCTGACTCTTCGATTCGCCCGGAGGCTCGGAGGCTACACCTAGCAGGTGCGCTGGCGCGCCCCCGTCGGATACAGCCAGCCGGCAGACTCCGCGTCCGTGCCCGACAGGGCTCCACGCCCATCAGCTGGCAGACTCCGCGTCTGCCCCCGGTAGGGCTCCGCACCCATCGGCCGGCGGACCCCGTGTCCGCGCCCTACAGGCCCCCACGCCCATCAGTTGGTGGACCTGCGTCCACGCCCGACATCCTCGATGCCATCGTCTACTCCACCAATGACAAAGACCCTCCGCCCGACTCTTTGAGTCGCCCGGAGGCTCGGAGGCTACACCCAGCGGGTGTGCTGGTGTGCCCCTGCTGGAAGCAAGCCGCACCGTCGCGGCCCACAATCGACCGTCATCAACAACTTCTGCAACAATAACGACAATAGCGAAAACCCTCCACCCGACTCTCCAAGTTGCCTAGAGGCTCGGAGGCTACTGTCGGGCGTATTACCCATGGGTAGGCTCAAGGAGGCAACTCAAAATTTTAAAATAACGGGGCGACCAACCCCCTCTGTCCAGCTACTCCGGCTGGTACCCCGGTCTGACCGACTACTGAGTCTGGCCGGCTACCTTCCTAGCTGGCTGCTCCAACCGACCTCTGTCCGGCTGCTCTAGCCGGCCAGTTGAGCAAGGTCAACCACCACATCCCGTCGGACATGACATGAAGCCACTATAGCCTGCATCATGCGTCACTTCACTATATCCCAATAGTGGTGCACTATAACCTGCGTCATCGCGTCACCTCGCATGTCATCTCCAATAGTGGTGCGCTATTGCCTGCATCATGTGTCCCCTCACATGTCATCTCCAATAGTATAGTTGGTCATGTGGGCCACCCCTTATCCCCTGGGCCTCCCTTTATAAGAGGCACTAGGGGAGCTCACTCATGGCCAAGATCCTTTCATTCTCTCATCCTCTCCCATTCTCTCACTCTCAATCACTTTAGACCAAGGAAAGGAGAAGCCAGCTCCCTCTTCCTCCTCAGACACAGCTCTAGGAGCAACCATGTACTACGTATACACTTCATATACAGACATGCAGGAGTAGGGGTATTATCTCTCCGGAGAGCCCCGAACTTGGATAAACCACCACACGCTACTACCCTATCCAGTCTCGGCTCCTCCACGACAGCCTTGCTCTCACCTCGATTAGCCACCCCTTGGAATTTGTGGTGACAAAACGACGACACACATCTCGAGCGCCCCTACTCGAGGTCTGTCGGTTTTGACATCGACATTGGTGCTTTAATTGAGAGCTTGATGTGTGATCATTAGAATTGATGTCTTCCCCAATCGGCAATTTAATCCCTAAGGCATTCGTCGTCCCTACAACCCTATTTAATGAGTCATCCAAAGAAGCAATGGGTCTCGAGGCGCACTCCCTATAGATGCGACAGGATGCAATCTGGAGTTCCACCTAGAACATGACACTCATTCGAACAACTTGACCGACGGTTCTCTCATCGAAGAAACCCCAGAATCGAACTCCCCTTTGAGGGACGAACACCAGTCTAATCAGATAGGTAGAATGGGCATTTAGGTCGTTGAGCCAAACCACATACGACCTTCCCAAAATGAACATGGGGGTGCGTTAGAGTCCCCCCCGATTGGATTGAAAATTTGACCCCCCACACATCGATTACTGCCTGAACAACTCCGGACCTACCGATGTCTGGGATCTGATCTACATAAAGGAGCTTGTTGGGGAGACTATCCAAAAATTGTAGTCAAAATTTCTATCTGTTAAGGATAGAATAACCAACTGCTAGAATCTCGATCTACTAATTGCCTTCAACCACAACTATGGCGGCGCGGGGGTGTTCAACACTCTCACCTAGCAACAAGCCCAGACATTCGCCGAGTTTTTCGACTTGGTGTCAAAATTCTGCACTATGGAGGACTCCTGGCTGGCCGAACAACCAATAAGATCCGATGAGCCTACATAATATCACTCAGCCCCGTAGCAAGCTCCTTCTAGGCGCTTTGCCCTAACTGCACCAATGCCAAAAAAGAAGAAAACGGGTCCACTGACCATCCTTGAGAGGTTGCTGGATAGACCATGTCATATACTTTCAACCCCGCACAACCCCAATCCAAACCACAACCTTCGAGCTTGTTGGATCGTGAAGCAGGTAGCCAACTATGGCGAACCTCGCATCACCGGTGATCACATTATTAGCCGCACAACAAACAGCTTGGACGAAGCCGAGGTCATGATGATTTATCAAACATACAGATTGTGCAACCAATGAAAACTGGCGCTATGGGTGTTCGACCCCCAAAGGTACAAACACCCTCGGCCATGTGGCTAGACAAGCCGATTACATTTGAACAAAACGATCAGCCAACAGTCGACCTAAGCCGATGCCCAGCCGCCTGTTGGGGAATGTCGCATGGGAAACAAAAAAATTCCAACGCACACGCAGATCTATCCATGGTGATGAGCATCTACGAGAGGGAGAGTGGATCTATGTACCCTTGTAGATCGCTAAGCGGGAAGCGTTAAGAAACGCGGTTGGTGTAGTCGAACATCTTCGCGATCCAAATCGTTGAGCGTCCCGCGATCTCATCACGATCCGTCCCGTGATCCAATCACGATCCGTCCGGCGAACTCATCACGATCCATCCTGCGAAATCATCACGATCTGTCCAGCGATCTCATCATGATCTGTCCCGCGAACTCATCACGATCCTTCCGACCTAGCGCCGAACGGCGGCACCTCCGCCTTCAGCACACGTACAGCTCGATGACGATCTCCGCCTTCTTGATCCAGCAAGAGGGAGCGGAGAGGTAGAAGAGTTCTCTGAAAGCGCGACAGCGCTTCGATGATGGTGGTGGAGCTATTCCGGCAGGGCTTCGCCTAAGCACTGCAGAAATCCGATCTAGAGGAGAAACTATGCACTAGAGGAACGGGTAGAATGTGGCTGAAAATCTTGTGCAAAAACCCTAATACCCTCTAGTATATATAGGGGGAGAGGAGAGGGGGCTTGCCTCCCAAGGAGGCAGCCCTTGGGTCGGCCGAACTAGGAGGGAGGAGTCCTCCTCCTCCACTCCTAGTAGGATTAGGACTCCTTCCTAATTTAGCCTTTTTTGCCTTTTTCCACCTTTTTCCTTTTGGGCTTTTCTTCCCAGCCGCATGAGCCTTGTGTGGGACTTCCACAAGCCCACTAAGGGATGGTATTCATCCTCCCACAGCCCATGTAGCCTCTTGGGTCGAAATACCCCTCCCGATGGTCTCCCGGTACACCACCTGCACTCTCGGTACACTACCCATGAGCCCGAAACTTTTTCGGCGACCAAAATAGGACTTCCTATATATCAATCTTTACGTACGAACCATTCCAGAGCTCCTCGTGACGTCTGGGATCTCATCTGGGACTCCAAACAACCTTCGGTCACCACCATGCATAACTCTATACTACCAAAACGTCACCAAACCTTAAGTGTGCAGACCCTGCGGGTTCGAGAACTATGTAGACATGACCGAGACACCTCTACGGTCAATAACCAATAGCAGGACCTAGATGCCCATATTGGTTCCTACATATTCTACAAAGATCTTTATCGGTCGAACCTCTTTGTCAAGGATTCAGTTAATCCCGTATGATGTTCCCTTTGTTCTTTGGTATGTTACTTGCTCGAGATTCGATCATTGGTATCTCCATACCTAGTTCAACCTCGTTACCGGCAAGTCTCTTTACTCGTTCCGTAATACAAGATCCTGTGACTAACACTTAGTCACATTGCTTGCAAGGCTTATTGTGATGTTGTATTACTGAGTGGCCCCTGAGATACCTCTCCGTCACACGGAGTAACAAATTCCAGTCATGATCCATGCCAACTCAACAAACACCCTCAGAGATACTTGTAGAGCACCTTTATAGTCACCCAGTTATGTTGCAACATTTGATACACACAAGGCACTCCTCCGGTATCCATGAGTTGCTTGATCTCATGGTCATAGGAACATATACTTGACATGCAGAAAATAGTAGCAATAAACTGACACGATCATATGCTACGTTTGTAGTTTGGGTCTTGTCCATCACACTATTCTCCTAATGATGTGATCCCGTTTATCAAATGACATCTCATGTCCATGGCTAGGAAACCTTAACCATCTTTGATCAACGAGCTAGTCTATTAGAGGCATACTAGGGACATGGTTTTGTCTATGTATCCACACATGCATCTAAGTCTCCGATCAATACAATTATAGCATGGATAATAAACGATTATCATGAACAAGGAAATATGATAATAACTAATTTATTATTGCCTATAGGGCATATTTCTAACAGTCTTCCACTTGCACTAGAGTCAATAATCTAGTTCACATCACCATGTGATTTGCATTGTTATGAATGTAAAACCCAATGAGTTCTGGGGCTCGATCATGCTTTGCATGTGAGAGAGGTCTTATAGTCAACGGGTCTGCAACATTCAGATCCGTGTGTACTTTGCAAATCTCTATGTCAAACTGTAAACACTGCTACCACACTCCACTTGGTATTATTCCAAATGGCTGCTCCACTATATGTATCCAGATTGCTACTACGGGTCATCCGAATTGGCGTTAAAGCTTGCATCGACGTAACTCTTTACGTTGAACTCTTTATCACCTTCATAATCGAGAAACATCTCCTTAGTCTTTTAGTTACTAAGGATAATCTTGACCGCTGTCCAGTGATCTACTCCTGGATCACTGTTGTACCCCTTGATGGACTCATGGCAAGGCACACATAGGTGTGGTACACATCATGGCATACTATACAGAGCCTATGGCTATGGCATAGGGGACGACATTCGTCCTTTCTCTTTCTTCTGCCGTGGTCGAGCTTTGAGTCTCACTCAACTTCACACCTTACAAAGCAGGCGAGAACACTTCTCTCTGACTAATCCATTTTGAACTCTTTCAAAATCTTGTCAAGGTATCTACTCATTGAAAGTCTTATCAAACATCTTGATCTATCTTTATAGATCTTGATGCTCAACAATTAGGTAGCTTTATTCAGGTCTTCCTTTGAGAATCACTTTTCAAACAACCGTTTATGCTTTCCAGAAATTCCACATTATTTCCGAATAGCAATATGTCATCCACACATACTTATCAGAAACTCTATGGTGCTCCCACTCACTTTATTGCAAATACAAGTTTCTCATAAACTTTGTATAGACTCAAAAACTTTGATCACCTCATCAAGTGTACATTCCAACTCTGAGATGCTTGCTTCAGTCTATAAAAGGATCACTGAAGCTTGCACACCTTTTAGCATCCTTAGGATTGACAAAACCTTCTGGTTGTATCACATACAACCTTTCCTCAAGTAAACCGTTAAGGAAACGATGTTTTGACATCCATTTGCCAGATTTCATAATTGAAAGTGCAACAACTGCTAACATAATTTCAACAGACTTTAGCATCGCTACGAGTGAGAAAGTCTCATCGCAGTCAACTCCTTGAACTTGTCGTAAACTTCTTTGCAACAAGTCGAGCTTTACAAATGGTGACATTTATCATCAACGTCTTTCTTCATTTCAAAGATCCATTTGTACTTAATGACCTGCGGTCCAACGAGCAAGTCCACCAAAGTCTATACTTGGTTTTCATACATGGATCCTTTCTCGGATTTCATGGCCTCTAACCATTTGTTGGTTTCCAGGCCCATCATCGCTTCTCCATAGTTCATAGGTTCATAGTTGTCCAACAACTTGACCTCTAAGACAGGGTTGCCGCACCACTCATTAGCAGTACACGTCCTTGTCGACCTACGAGGTTCGATAGTAACTTGATCTGAAGCTTCATGATCATCATCATTAACTTCCTCTTCAACTAACGTAGGCTTCATAGAAACAACTTCCTACGCTGCGCTACTCTCTGGTTGAAACAGAGGTTCAATAACCTCATCAAGTTCTATCCTCCTCCCACTCAATTCTTTCAAGAGAAACTTTTTCTCGAGAAAGGACCTAGTTTTAGCAACAAACATTTTATGCTTGGATCTGAGATAGAAGGTTCACCCAACTGTTCTTAGGGTATTCTATGAAGATGCATTTGTCCGCTTTGGGTTCGAGCTCATTAGGTGAAAACATTTTCCACACAAGCGTCGTAGCCCCAAACATTAAGAAATGACAGCTTAGGTTTCTATCAAACCATAATTCACACGGTGTCATCTCAACGGATTTAGATGGTGCCCTATTTAAAGTGAATGTAGTTGTCTCTAATGCATAACCCCAAAATTATAGTAACAAAATGATAAGAGACATCATGGCATGCACCATATCCAATAGAGCACGACTATGACGTTTGGACACACCATCACACTATGGTGTTCCAGGTGGCATGAGTTGTGAAACAATTTTCACATTGTCTAAAGTTGTATGCCAAACTCGCAACTCAGATATTCATCTGGACGATCATATCGTAGATATTTTTATCTTCTTGTCACAATGATCTTAAACTTCACTCTGAATTTGCTTGAACCTTTCAAATGATTCAGACTTGTGTTTCATTAAGCAAATATACACTATATCTACTCAAATCATCAGTGAAGGTAAGAAAATAACGATATCCACCGCACGCCATAAGACTCATTGGATTACATACATCAACATGTATCATTTCCAATAAGTCACTTGCCCGCTCCACCAAACAAGAAAACGGGGTCCTTAGTCATATTGACCAAGAGGCATGGCTCGCATGTCTCAACCGATTTGAAATCGAATGAGTCCAAAGATCCATCAGCATGGAGTTTCTTCATCCGTTTTATACCAATATGACATTTAGCGGCAGTGCCACAAGTATGTGGTACTATTATTATTAACTTTGTATCTTTTGGCATCAATGTTATGAACATGTGTATTACTACGATCAAGATTCAACAAACCATTCTCACTGGGTGCTTGACCATTGAAGGTATTATTCATGTAAACAGAATAACCATTATTCTCTAACTTAAATGAATAACCATGTTGCAATAAACACGATCCAATCACGTTCATGCTCAACGCAAAACACCAAATAACATTTATTTAGGTTTGTCACTAATCCTGAAGGTAGAGAGAGCGTGCGATGTTGATCACATCAACCTTGGAAACATTTCCAACACACATCGTCACCTCACCCTTAGCTAGTTCTCCGTTTATTCCGTAGCTTTTATTTCGAGTTACTAACATTTAGCAACCGAACTGGTATCCAATACCCAGGTGCTACTAGGAGTACTAGCATAGTACACAGCAATAACACGTATATCAAATATACTTCTGTCGACGTTGCCAGCCTTCTTATCTACCAAGTATCTAGGGTTGTTCCGCTTCAGCGACCGCTCTCCTCATAATCGAAGCACTTAGTCTCGGGTTTGGGTTCAACTTTGGGTTGCTTCACCGTAGCAGCAACTAACTTGCTATCTATGAAGTTTCCCTCCTTGCCCTTGCCCGTCTCGAAACTAGTGGTTTTACTAACCATCAACACTTGATGCTCCTTGTTGATTTCTAGCTTCGCGGTGTCAAACATCGCGAACAGCTCAGGGATCATTATTTCTATCACTGGCGTTTATAGTTCATCACCAAGTTCTAGTAGCTTAGTGACAGTGACTTGGAGAACAATATCAATCACTATCTTATCTGGAAGATCAACTCCCACTCGGTTCAAGCGATTGTAGCACCCAGACAATCTGAGCACATGCTCAACGATTGAGCTATTCTCCTTCATCTTACAGGCAAATAATCTTGTTGGAGATCTCATATCTCGCAACACGGGCACGAGCCTGAGATCCTAATTTCAGCTCTTAGAACATCTCATACGTTCCATGACGTTCAAAATGTTTCGGAGCATCAATTCTAAGTTGTAATGCATGACGCACTAAACTATCAAGTAGTTATCATAACATGCCTGTCAGATGTTCACAACATCTATAAACAACGCTAGAGCGGTTGGCACACTGAGCGGTGCATTAAGGACATAAGCCTTCTGTGCAGCAATGAGGACAATCCTCAGATCACGGAGCCAATCCGCAATATTTCTACCATCATCTTTCAACTCTATTTCTCTAGGAACATAAAAAAATTCAAGGGAGCTACAGCGTGAGCTAGTAATCTACAACACAGTTTGCAAAGACACTACTGACTATGTTCATGATAATGAGTTCAATTAACCATATTACTTAAGAACTCCCACTCAAATTAACATCCCTCCAGTCATTCGAGTGATACAGGATCCAAATTCACCAACTCAAGTCCGATCATCACGTGATTTGAGGTGGTTTCAATGGTGAACATCATCATGTTGATCATATGTACTATATGACTCATGTTAGACCTTTCGGTCTTTTGTGTTCCGAGGCCGTGTCTGTACATGCTAGGCTCGTCAAGTTTAACCTGAGTGTTCTACATGTGCAACACTGGCTTGCACCCGTTGTATGTGAACGTAGAGTCTATCACACCCGATCATCACGTGGTGTCTCAACACGATGAACTTTCACAACGGTGCACACTCGGGGAGAACACAATTCATCTTGAAATTTAAGTGAGGGATCACCTTATAATGCTACCGTCGTCCTAATCAAAACAAGGTGCATAAAAGGGTTAACATCACATGCAAATCAAAAGTGACATGATATGTCCATGAACTTGTGCTTTTGATCTCCATCTTGAAAGCACCGACATGATCTCCATCGTCACCGGCACGACACCATGATCTCCATCAACGTGTTGCCATTGGGGTTGTCGCGCCCATCATGCTTGTACTACTATTGCTACCGTTTAGCGATAAAGTAAAGCATTACATAGCGCTTAATGATTGACACGCATGTCATACAATAATTAAAGACAACCTATGGCTCCTGCCGATTGCCGTACTCATCGACATGCAAGTCGTGATAATCTATACATCACATGATCATCTCATACATCACATATATCACATCATGTAATTGGCCATATCACATCACAACATACCCCGCAAAAACAAGTTAGACGTCATTTAATTGCTGTTGCATGTTTTACGTGGCTGCTATGGGTATCTAGCAAGAACAATTCTCATCTACGCAAAAACCACAATGGTGATACACTAGTTGCTTTTCAACCTTCTCAAGGACCGCCTTTGTCGAATCCGATCCAACTAAAGTGAGAGAAACTGGCACCCGCAATCCATCTATGCAACAAGTTGCGGTCGAGGGAACCGGTCTCTCGTAAGCGTACGAGTAATGTTGGTCCGGACTGCTTCATCTCACAATACTACTGAACCAAAATCCGACCAAGAGAGGAAGCAATCTAAGCATCAACACCCACAAACCTTTTGTGTTCTACTCGAAATCTCATCTACACATAGACCTAGCTCATGAAGCCACTGTTGGGGAACGTCGCATGGGAAACAAAAAATTTCCTACGCACACGCAGATCTAGCCATGGTGATGAGCATCTACGAGAGGGAGAGTGGATCTACATACCCTTGTAGATCGCTAAGCGGGAAGTGTTAAGAAATGCGGTTGGTGTAGTCGAACATCTTCACGATCCAAATCGCTGAGCGTCCCGCGATCTCATCACGATCCGTCCCGCGATCCAATCACGATCCGTCCCGCTAACTCATCACGATCCGTCCCACAAACTCATCAGGATCCATCCCGCGATCTCATCACGATCTTTCCCACGAACTCATCACGATCCGTCTCGCGATCTTGATCACGATCCTTCCGATCTAGCGCCGAACGGACGGCACCTCTGCGTTCAGCACACGTACAACCCGATGAAGATCTCCGCCTTCTTGATCCAGCAAGAGGGAGCGGAGAGGTAGAAGATTTCTCCGGCAGCGCGACGACGCTCCGGCGATGGTGGTGGAGCTATTCCGGCAGGGCTTCGCCTAAGCAGTGCAGAAATCCGATCTAGAGGAGAAACTATGCACTAGAGGAACGGGTAGCACGTGGCTGAAAATCTTGTGCCAAAACCCTAAAACCCTCTAGTATATATAGGAGGAGAGGAGGAGGAGGCTTGCCTTCCAAGGAGGCAGCCCTTGGGTCGGACGAACCAGGAGGGAGGAGTCCTCCTCCTCCACTCCTAGTAGGATTAGGACTCCTTCCTAATTTAGCCCTTTTTTACCTTTTTCCACCTTTTTCCTTTTGGGATTTTCTTCCCAGCCACATGGGCCTTGTGTGGGACTTCCACCAGCCCACTAAGGGCTGGTATTCATCCTCCCACAGCCCATGTAGCCTCTTGGGTCAAAATACCCCTCCCGATGGTCTCCCGGTACACTACCGGCACTCCCGGTACACTACCGATGAGCCCAAAACTTTTTCGGTGACCAAAATAGGACTTCCTATATATCAAGCTTTACCTCCGGACCATTCCGTAGATCCTCGTGACGTCCGGGATCTCATCCAGGACTCCGAACAATCTTCAGTCACCATCATGCATAACTCTATACTACCAAAATGTCACCGAACCTTAAGTGTGCAGACCCTGCGGGTTCGAGAACTATGTGGACATGACCGAGACACCTCTACTGTCAATAACCAATAGCGGGACCTGGATGCCCATATTGGTTCCTACATATTCTACGAAGATCTTTATCGGCCGAACCTCTTTGTCAAGGATTTAGTTAATCCCGTATGATGTTCCCTTTGTTCTTCGGTATGTTACTTGCCCGAGATTCGATCGTTGGTATCTCCATACCTAGTTCAACCTCGTTACCGGCAAGTCTCTTTACTCATTCCGTAATACAAGATCCCGTGAGTAACACTTAGTCACATTGCTAGCAAGGCTTATTGTGATGTTGTATTACTAAGTGGGCCCTGAGATACCTCTCCATCACACGGAGTAACAAATTCCAATCTTGATCCATGCCAACTCAACAGACACCCTCAGAGATACCTGTAGAGCACCTTTATAGTCACCCAGTTACGTTGCGACGTTTGATACACACAAGGCACTCCTCCGGTATCCGTGAGTTGCATGATCTCATGGTCATAGGAACATATACTTGACATGCAGAAAATAGTAGCAATAAACTGACACGATCATATGCTACGTTTGTAGTTTGGGTCTTGTCCATCACACCATTCTCCTAATGATGTGATCCCGTTTATCAAATGACATCTCATGTCCATGGCTAGGAAACCTTAACCATCTTTCATCAACGAGCTAGTCTATTAGAGGCATACTAGGGACATGGTTTTGTCTATGTATCCACACATGCATCTAAGTCTCCGATCAATACAATTATAGCATGGATAATAAACGATTATCATGAACAAGGAAATATGATAATTGGGACATATTATCCTGCCACCCTTCGAATATGCCAGGAATCCCAATCGGCTTAGCGGAACACGACTTGAATATGATAAAAGGGTTTAAACACGTCAAGCAAGCAATGCGACGGTTCTTTGAACCCAAGCGACAGGCCATGGGCAAAGAACTGGCCAAGTTGTTAGATGGCAGAATCATCTGCGATTTCAAACACCCTGAATGGCTGGCTAATCTGGTGATGTTAGCAAAGAAGGATACATCCTGGCGGATATACGTCGATTTTAAATATGTTAATAAAGCCTACCCCAAGGACCCTTTCCCGCTACCACGCATAGACCAGATTAGCGATGTAACAGTAGGACACGATTCCCTTTATTTCATGTACGCATACTCAGGATATCATCAGATTAAGATGAAAGAATCAGATCAAGAAGCAATTGTGTTCCTCATGCACTATGGGTCATTCTGCTTCAACACAATGCCATTTGGGTTAAAAATGCAGCCGCCACATACCAGCATATGATTGAAACGTGCCTAAAGGATCATATCGGTAAAACGGTTGAAGCTTACGTAGACGACACGGTAGTAAAAATCAAAGACGTCCGAGAGCTGGTAAAGGACCCTGGTGACATCTTCACCAGTCTCTAGGTTTATCGGATTAAGCTTAACCCAAAGAAGTGCATCTTCAGGGTGCGGCTACCTCTTAAGCATGCGTTGGTTTTCCCTTGAAGAGGAAAGAGTGATGTAGAGAAGTAGATAAGTATTTCCCTTAGTTTTTTAGAACCAAGGTATCAATCCAGTAGGAGGAACAAGCAACTCACCAATGGATGCACCTACACAAATAATCAAACTCTTGCACCCAACGCTATAAAGGGGTTCTCCATCCCTTCACGATTATTTGCAAGGATTAGATCTGATAGAGATAGATGTAACGAGTGCGGAAAGTGTCATGGATTTGTCACGACAGATGTTTGGGTGAATGGACTTAGGTTCGGGGCAGAAGCGCAATATGTGGTAGCTTTAGGGGGTTGGTCAGAATCGAGAGATGCGGAGTTTACGCAGGTTCGGCCCCTCCGATGGAGGTAAAAGCCTACATCCTGCTTGTCTGGTATTGATGATGAAGGAGATCTCTCGGTTACAAGGGTGCTGTTTTGCTACCTCTAATCACGAGAGCCTCTAATCTGTCTATCTCTAATCTCTTGTGTCCGTCTAAAGTTATGGACTTGTGAACTTGTCTTCTTAAGGGTGCTCTACCCCTCCTTATATAAGTGGAGAGGGTAGGTTTACAAATAGAGTCCTACTAGGAGTAGGATTAGGACTAGTCTCTCTAGAATCCTACTCCAGGTCTTGTTTCCTTCGGTAGGGAGTCTTTCTCTCTTCGGTCCTTCTCTTGTGAGCCGCCTGGCACCGGCTTACACGCCAGGTCTTGGGCCTGGTCGTCCTGGGACCTGCCTGCCGGGTCACCAATAAAATATCATGTCTTGACTGGGTCTCCTGTGAGTCACCAGGCCAGGTCATACCGCAGGGTATATCCCCGACATTAGCCCCCAGGTTAGCTTGAATTTATTCATGCTAAGCTCCTGAAATAGAAGTAACAAATATGTTAAGTGGCTGGCTTGCTCCTTTGGCCGGCTTATAAAATGGCTCCTCAGAAATCCAAGTCTTTCTGCATATGAATGAGTTGTCTTGAAAATCGTCTTGCTTGTCAATGTCGTTTGAAAAATATTGAGAATATAACACCCATATGCCATTGAGTCGGCTTCCAATACTCTTGGTGGGTCATCTCCTCCGGGTCATAATCATTGATGATGTCGGGTCATCATCGTTGGTGATGCCGGGTCAAATAACTACAATCCAGCTGACTTGAGAAAAATATTGGGACGAAAATCCATCTGATGTAAAACCGGACTACCATTGTTGTGAAGCAGGGCGGCTTATATAAACTCTGGCGGGTGATGATCTTTTGATAACACCGGGTCATGAATGTTGGTGACGTCGGGTCTAACAACTGAACTCCATAATTAACGTCTTGAAAATTCTCCTCAAAGTTTTTGATATGTCCATATTACCTATAGCCCCCAAGCTCCGAGATTATCCATGATAACTTGGTGCTTTGTAATAATATTTTGGACTGTGTAGCCCCCAAGTGTCGGGTTGTCCTGCCTGCAGCAACCTGGGACTTATAGCTGTCTTATGCCTTATGAAACTTCAGCAGGTGTAGCCCCCAAGGGCCGGCTCATCATCATGTGATGGGCCGGGTCTTCAATTTGAACCATATAATCTGTTTAAACAGTTGAGTATTGTAGCCCCCAAGTGTCGGGTCGCATGCCTGTAGTGACTTGGGACTTTAAAAAGTTTGACCTGAGCGGTGTAGCCCCCAACTCCCGGGTCAATAAGAATTGCTGGGCTGGGACTTAGAAAAATATAGAGAGGCCGGCTCATCTCCTTGAGATAATATGGTCTTTCTGACAATGTAATGATTTGAAAACCGGCTTGTATTAGCCCCCAAGTGTCGTGGTGCATGCTTGCAGCGACATGGGACTTGCATATTTGATATAAACTGGACTTGAATAGTGTAGCCCCCAAGTGATGGGTCGTCTGCTTGCGGCGACTCGGGACTACGCAAGAATAATATGACTCACCATAATTTGTTTAATGAATCCTTGATCGTGGTTGTAATATAACCCGGGATGAATATCCTTGAATAATTCCTTTGTCTTTGACATGAAATCCCTGCTCATGGTTGCGATGCAACCCGGCAAATATATATTGGAGAAATCCATGAGTGTTGTAGATTACTACAGAGCACAATTAAAGAAACTCCGAGAACCGGTCAATTAGATGACACGACATTATATCTGACAGGGCGGCTCTTGAGAAATAATGAATACTCTGAGCTAGCTTGAAAACCCCAATCATTTAGTACTGGTTATGTTAAACCATGAAGATCCAGCCAGGTTGGCTATTAAAGATCCATTTTCTCTTTGCAAAAGTTTTTCATCATACTTAACAACAGCTCATCTTAAGAGATAAAACCTGCAAAAATAAACAAGAGAAAATATATTCTGCTTTGTTGTGAGGGCGGCTTAAAAAAGCACAATCTGGAGATGTTATATCTTTCCTAATTTGTTTTTTGAATTTTTTTGAACAACTCATGTGCCGGTTCTACTGGGCTGACTCACCAGTTAAAACTCCTTAGCAGTATAGGGTCTCTATCGAGATTGGCCGTCAATTTCTTTGAACGGCTCAGGGTCTCTAAGCGAGATTAACTGAAAGGAAGTGTGACGTCCCAGGAGAGACACGACAGGGCATGAGTACCCTGATAGCCCAAAAACTACCTCTCACCTAACATAAATCCGTTGTTTTAACCTTAAACAGTACGGGGACCTCAAGGATTAACTATCTAAGAGTACGAACGGGCCACATAGCGGAGAGTCGGCAGTAGATGGGAGAGTTTATCCTTGCTTTCCGTAAGCCGGCCCTCACGTGACAAGAGCCGCCGTTTTAACCTTAACCAGTACAGGGTCTCTATGGAGATTGGCCGTCAATTTCTTTGAACCGGCTCAGGGTCTCTAGGCGAGATTAACTGGTAAGAGTTCGGGGCGGTCACCTAGCAGAGTAGCATCATCTTACAGGCAGGTTTAACCCTGTTTGGCTTAAGAGCCGATCAAGAGGGTGTGTAAGCTACACCCGGTGGGTGGGAAGCCCCCAAGTGACCTTTGTTGATGGAATCAGCTGTTTGTCTTAAGAGCCGACCGATAGGGTTTGATAAGCTACACCCGGTGGGTGGGAAGCCCCCTGGACGATCATGTTAACAGAGTCAACTATTTGGCTTGAGAGCCGACCGATAGGGTTTGATAAGCTACACCCGGTGGGTGGGAAACCCCCTGGACAATCATATTGACAGATTCAACTATTTGGCTTGAGAGCCGACCGATAGGGTGTGATAAGCTACATCCGGTGGGTGGAAAGCCCCCTGGACGATCATGTTTACAGAGTCAACTTTATGCACCATCTTGTAAGTCGCCATCTTGTAAGCCGCCATCTTGTATGAAGAAACGCAGAAGCCTCCAAGTGACTTTATGATGATCCAATGAATCCGGGCACCCGTGTTTGAACAGTATATCTCGGCAGTTCGTCCTCTTGGGAAACTTTTAATCTTCCACCAAAAATGTAGTAGCCCCCCAGGATCGGGTTAACTTTGCCATGACTTGGGTTCTCGTTGAAAACGACCAAATGAGTCTTGCCATGTCTGTAGCCCCCGAGTCTTAAGTTGACTTGAAAAGACACCTTGAGAATCTCCACTTGAAAGAGCTGGCCATGGCAGGTTAGAGATGATCCCGTATGATTTGTTTCAATAATCCGGTCGATGGTTTGTCTCGACTGGTTGTTAAAGTGAACCAAATTGTAATGGCAGCGACTTGTGCGTCTGTCCGTTGGACGGTTTGTACTGGTGTATGCAGCCACTGGCATGTTGATGTAGACGTAGAAACCAGCCGCGGCATTGTAAGCGGGCGCTGTTTGTGAAAGACGCCACGACGTTATAAACCGGGCGAACGGTGAGTCGCCCGTGGCATTGTAAGCCGGTTCGGTCGGTGAGTCGCTGTGGCATTGTAAGCCGATGCTGTCGCAAGAGACGACCGTGGCATTTTAAGCCAACGAGAATGACGAGTCGGCCATGGCGTTTGTTGGTGAAGACCATATCGCGAATGCGGCGGCTTGCCACATCCATTGGGCGGCTCGAGCGAACACGCGTGGTACGGATGCTATCGCAGGGTGACACCGATACGAGCCATAATACGACTGTCACTTTTGTAATTGGTCCTGCGTAAAAACATTATAGAGCACACTAATTCTTTTCGAATGAATTACTAAATAAAAAATAAATAGATAGGAAAAATATCACCTGGTATATTTGAACTTTGCACATCATCGTGACCATAAGGCGGCGGGAGGTGCACGCTTTCACTCATCATAAGCATGCTGGATCAAGATGTCCTCCTTGTTGCCGTAGACGAGCTGGCCTTCACGCAGGCGTAGAAACCTCGGCGGCGTCTGGTGCTACCTTTTAAATTGGAGTGCACACGTTTCTACTTTCTAGCATCAGAGTACGCACATGCACTACCACGTTTTCTCTTTGCGATCTGTGCGCCCACATGCTTGAAGCCAATACGCAGAAAACAGCTCCGCCGTTGTTCACGTTCACAGCAGATGGTGATCTGGGTGGATGGAAGCCAGGCGAGGCGGAAACTAGCGGCTCTGGCGCGTAGCGGAGCAAGGGCTCGTCGGGCCAGAGGTGGGCGAGGCAGAGTAGGAGCTCGGCGGCTTGACACAGGATGCGCGGCTGGCTCGAAGCGAGGCGAAGCCATGGCGGTGGCGAGCGCAATGGAGCGAAGTAGGAGGCAAGGCCACAACTGAGTGAACCACAACGGGTCGTGACCGACGACCCACGCTGGCGTGCAGTGGCTGGCGGGGCGGAGCCGAGACGGGGCAGCGGTGCTGCGCGTGGCGGCTTGCAGACGCGGTGGCGCGGCACGGTGCGGCACGCAGACGAAGCGGCGCAGTGTAGCAGCCGCGAGAGGTGGAGACAGGATCGCGTATGACGGCAGCTCAACCGGCGTCTGGCTCAAACCGAGCTGTGTAAGCAAGGCGGGCACGCAGAGAGCCGCAGAGGAGTGGAACAGCGAGCGGGACGAGGCCGAGAGAAGCAAAGCTCGCAGCGGCGGCTCGGTGGCACCGGCCCGCAGCTGAGGCGGAGCTCACGGCGGTGACTCCTCCAGGCCGCCCCGCGGAAAAAGGCGGCACTCACGACAACGGCTTGTCTAGGCCGACGGAGATGCAGGCGAGAAGGGTGGAGCTGGTGCAGACGGTTGAGTCGGAGAGGAGCGGGAGCTAGGCAGCGGCGACTCACAGCAGCGACGCAGTGCTGGGTCGAGGGAGAGGTGTTGGGAAACACAGGCCCGACGCGGTGCGGGTGAAGCGTTGGGTAGAGCAGGGGCAGGTGCAGCTTCTGCTGGTCGAGGCCGGCGATGGCGGGGTGATGCCGGCTCGAGTGCCTTGTCTGATTTCGGGTCATGGCTATCGTAGTTGGCTTCAGGAATCTGTGTCTGCGCTGCGACCACCTCCGTTTATCCTCCATATTAGCGTCCGTATCCTTTGATGTCAATCCATCCTGTCCACTATTCCACTTTTTCAAATAGTACTATTACGAGGAGTAGTAATTTGGTCTCTCACGTGTAATGCTTAAGGAAATCAATGGATGTCCATGCATGGGATTTTTCGATTGCTTTGACGAGCGTCTTGCCCCAACGGGGAATGCATGCTTGGTTGACAGGGTGTCCAAGGAAGTCGAGTCCACATCAGGCAGCGGAGCGAGAACGGGTTGGAGCCAGCTCGAGGAGAGGTAAGGCACAGCGTCGGGGCACGGTGGAAACTGCCGAGGTGCGGTGGCGACAAGCCGACGAGGGCACGACGACGCGCGTGAAGGCGAGAGCACGCGGCAGTGGAAATAGCTCGATGCTTAATTTCTTTCCTTTTTGTTTTTTGTAATCCCCTGTTGCTTTCATGCGAGCCGCCTGGTTGATGCAGCTGTACGCTTTGTTTTTTTTGTTGGAATCTGAACCGAACATGGTTTGTACGTGGCCCTACTTCTTCAGAAGATCAATTGTCAGATTCGGCAACCGAATTATGATCCAACTTTGAAGTACTCCTTTTCTTGGGGATTACCAATGCGTACACGTCTTGGCAACTTTCCATAGTGTACAAACATCAGACGGAGATGATGGGTTCCTTCATGGCGTTTTGACAATGTAGCACGACGGAGAATCAGGCAGTGCGACTTCCATCCAGGCGAGAGCGATGTTGATATTGAGCCCTTGCATGCCAGTGAAGCAATCTCATCATATGAGTCGATTCAGCTTATGATGAAACTGGTAGGATGCAACCGTCGTACGGGTGCCTCCAATCGCTTTTGGACCTGAACATCCGTACGTGGAGTAGTAATGGTGACTCGCCAGTTTAGCCAACGGCAATTGCAGCAAAGATATTGTCGTTAGTCTCGTCTTCATGCAGTGGTAATCCTAAAATTGATCCAACTTCTAGCTGATGGATCACCTGGTTGCATATGGCGGCGTACAGGGTGAAACCAGACTCTTCTTCCTCGGTACATCACGACCTCCTCAACCCCTTGAAAAGCTCCCTCCAAAAATATAACACCATCGTATGCAGCCCCACGGTGTGCACCAACTGTCGTAAATTTGTCACGGCAGATGTCCGGGTGATCGGACTTAGGTTCGGGGCAGAAGCGCAACTATGTGGCGGCTTGAAGGGGTTGATCGGAATCGAGAGACGCGGATTTTACCCAGGTTCGGCCCCTCCGATGAAGGTAAAAGCCTACGTCCTGCTTGTCTGGTATTGATGATGAAGGAGATCTCTCGGTTACAAGGGTGTTGTTTTGCTACCTCTAATCACGAGAGCCTCTAATCTGTCTATCTCTAATCTATTATGTCTGTCTAAACTTGTGGACTTGTGAACTTGTCTTCTTAGGGGTGCTCTACCCTTCCTTATAGAAGTGGAGAGGGTAGGTTTACAAATAGAGTCCTACTAGGAGTAGGATTAGGACTAGTCTTTCTAGAATCCTATTCTGGGTCTTGTTTACTTCGATAGGGAGTCTTTCTCTCTTCGGTCCTTCTCTTGTGAGCCACCTGGCGCCGGCTTACACGCCGGGTCTTGGGCCTAGTCGTCCTGCGACCCGCCTGCCGGGTCATCAATAAAACGTCATGTCTTGACCGGGTCTCCTGTGAGTCGTCAGGCCGCGTCGTACTGCGGGTCATATCCTTGACATTAGACCCCAGGTTAGCTTGAATTTATTGATGCTAAGCTCCTGAAATAAGAGTAACAAATATGTTAAGTGGCCGGCTTGCTCCTTTGGCCGGCTTATAAAATGGCTCCTCAGAAATCCGAGTCTTTCTGCATATGAATGAGTTGTCTTGAAGATCGTCTTGCTTGTCAATGTCCTTTGAAAAATATTGAGAATAGAACACCCATATACCATTGAGTCGGCTTCCAATACTCTTGGCGGGTCATCTCCGCCGGATCATAATCATTGATGATGTCGGGTCATTATCATTGGTGACGCCGGGTCAAATAACTAGAATCCAGCTGACTTGATAAAAATATTGGGATGAAAATCCATCTGATGTAAAACTGGACTTCCATTGTTGTGAAGCAGGGTGGCTTATATAAACTCTGGCGGGTTATGATCTTTTGGTAACACCGGGTCATGAATGTTGGTGACGCCGGGTCTAACAACTGAACTCCATAATTAATATCTTGAAAATTCTCCTCAAAGTTTTTGATATGTCCATATTACCTGTAGCCCCCAAGCTCCGAGATTATCCATGATAACTTGGTGCTTTGAAATAATATTTTGGACTGTGTAGCCCCCAAGTGCCGGGTTGTCCTGCCTGCAGCAACCTGGGACTTATAGCTGTCTTATACCTTATGAAACTTCTCCAGGTGTAGCCCCCAAGGGCTGTCTCATCATCATGTGATGGCCGGGTCTTCAGTTTGAACCATATAATCTGTTTAAACAGTTGAGTACTGTAGCCCCAAGTGCCGGGTCGCATGCCTGCAGCGACTTGGGACTTAAAAAGTTTGGCCTGAGCGGTGTAGTCCCCAAGTCTCGGGTCAGTAAGAATTACTAGGCCGGGACTTAGAAAAATATAGAGAGCCCGGCTCAACTCCTTGAGATAATATGGTTGTGCTGACAATGTAATGATTTGAAAACCGGCTTGCATTAGCCCCCAAGTGACGTGGTGCATGCTTGCAGTGACATGGGACTTGCATATTTGATATAAACTGGACTTGAATAGTGTAGCCCCCAAGTGACAGGTCGTCTGCTTGCGGCGACTCAAGACTACGCAAGAATAATATGAATCACCACAATTTGTTGAATTAATCCTTGACCGTGGTTGTAATATAACCCGGGATGAATATCCTTGAATAATTCCTTTGTCTTTGACATGAAATCCCTGCTCGTGGTTGCGATGCAACCCGACAAATATATATTGGAGAAATCCATGAGTGTTGTAGATTACTACATAGCACAATTAAAGAAATCCAAGAACCGTTCAATTAGATGACATGACATTATCTCTGAGAGGGCGGCTCTTGAGAAATAATGAATTCTTCGAGCTAGCTTGAAAACCCAAATCATTTAGTACTGGTTATGATAAACCATGAAGATCTAGCCAGGTTGGCTATTAAAGATCCATTTGCTCTTTGCAGAAGTTTTTCATCATACTTAATAGCGGCTCATCTTAAGTTATAAAACCTACAAAAATAAACATGACAAAATATATTCTGCTTTGTTGTGAGGGCGGCTTAAAAAACCACAATCCGGAGATGTTATATCCCTGACAGAAAGTAAAAGGTAAGTAAATTGCGGCAAGTATAGATCTGAAAATATATGATGGAAAATAGACCCGGGGCCATAGGTTTCACTAGAGGCTTCTCTCTTGAAGGCAAATATCTTGGTGGGTAAACAAATTACTATCAAGCAATTGATAGAAAAGAGAATAATCATGTAGGTATCCAAGGCAATGATCATGCATATAGGCATCGCGTCCGTATCAAGTAGACCAAAACGATTCTGCATCTACTACTATTACTCCACACATCGACTGACTCCTGCCTGCATCTAGAGGATTAAGTTCATGAAGAACAGAGTAACGCATTAGGAAAGATGACATGATGTAGAGGGATAAACTCAAGCAATATGATGAAAACCCCATCTTGTTATCCTTGATGGCAACAATACAATATGTGCCTCGCTACCCCTACTATGTCACTGGGTGAGGACACCACAAGATTGAACCCAAAACCAAGGACTTCTCCCATTGCAAGAATTACCAATCTAGTTGGCCATACCAAACCAATAACTCGAAGAGACTTGCAAGGATATGAAATCATGCATATAAGAAATCAGAGGAGATTCCAATAATATTCATGGACAATCTGAACATAAACTCACAATTCATCGGATCTTGACACACACACACCACAAAAGAGGATTACATTGGATAGATCTCCATGAAGATCATCAAGAACATGGTATTGAAGATCAAAGAGAGAGAAGAATCCATCTAGCTACTAGCTTTTGACCCGTAGGTTTGTGGTGGACTACTCACGCATCATCGGAGGGGCAATGGAGTTGATGTAGATGCCCTCCGTGATCGAAACCCCCTCCGACAGATTACCAGAAAAGGCTCCAAGATTGGATCTCTCGGGAACGGAGGCTTCCGGCGGCGGAAAAGTATTTTCGTTGCTATTTTTGATGTTGCAGGAATATTTGGGTATTTATAGGACAAAGAATAGGGTTAGGAGACCTGCCAGGAGACGACAAGCCTGCTAGGCACAGCTAGTGGGGCCCGCACGTAGCAGGCTTGTGGCGCACTGGCACCTCCCCTGACATGCACTCCGAGCTTGGATGACTTGTTTCCTTCAAGAAAAATTCCTTCCACAGGTTTTATTCCGTTTGGACTCCGTTTAATATTCCATATCTTCAAACCTCAAAAACAAGGAAAAAACAGAAACTGGCACTTGGCTCTAGATTAATAGGTTAGTCCCAAAAATAATATAAAATAGCATATTAATGCATATAAAACATACAAACAGATAATATAATAGCATGTCATCATCAAATTATAGATATGTTGGAGACGTATCAGCATCCCCAAGCTTAATTCCTGCTCGTCCTCGAGTAGGTAAATGATAAAAACAGATTTTTTTATGTGGAGTGCTACCTAACATATTTATCCAAGTAATACTCTTTATTGTGACATGAATATTCAGATCTGTAAGACTCAAAAGAAAAGCTTAATATTGATATAGAAACAATAACATTTCAAGCATACTAGCAAAGCAATTGTATCTCTTCAAAATATAATGGCAAACGAAAGTTATCCCTACAATATCATATGGTCTGGCCATGCTCCATCTTCCCCACACAAAGTATTTATATCATGCACAACCCCGATGAAAAGTCAAACAATTGTTTTCACACCTTTATTTTCTCAAACTTTTTCAACTCTCACGCAATACATGAGCGCGGGCCATGTATATAGCACTATAGGTGGAATAGAATATGGTGGAGGTTTTCCAGGGAAGGGAGAAGATAGTCTCACATCAACTAGGCGTATGTAGAGACCCGACCTGAAAGGTCGAATCTCCGGTGTTTCCGTACCATCCCAAGATCATGCTGGTACACACACGGTACATCAATGTATATATCAAAGGGAAATCACACAACATTTATTAATCATAAATCTCATATTGAGTCCTTTATTACAATAAATATTACAATAAAGTGGCTGAAGGCCAACTCATGAGAATATCTAAATCTTGCGGAAGCGTCGAAGGTAGATGAGTCCATCTGACTCCAAGGGCATCTCACCGAGCGTAGAGCGTATCCTCACTCCTGGTCGGAAAAGTACTCTGCAACATGATACGTTGCAGCCATATAGGTCAGCATATTGAATATGCCAGCAAAGTCACAAGAGAGGGGTGAAAAGATAATCATCTAATCTATATGCATATATGGCAGGTGGGGTAGTAAGTTTTTGCGTAAAGCCAACTTTTTCCTACATCAAGAGAGGGCTAAGCAAAAATTATTGCTAAGTTGGTTGATTAATGAGATGGTTCCACCAACCAATTCTCATACCCAAGTTATTAATACCCACATCATCATATTAATTGTGTTGAGAGTTCCGGAAGTTTCAGTTCCTTTGGCTCAAGTTGTCCATGACCGTGGACACGGCTAATCGATTAGGTTGAGTACTCTGCAGAGTTTTGCACACGTTCCTCACAAGATTTGGTCGCCTCCGTTTGCTTTCTCGCACTTCAGGGTGTTTGAGAAACGGATGACCAAAACATGGTCTTCCAAAGGGTTTCCCTGCGACTCTGTCGGTGCCCATCCTTTCCTACTGTTCTTCTACATCTCGTAGCACCGCCTATCTAGGGTCACCATGATATCCAACCAAGCTAGAGCCCATAATGACTTGTGGCTATGCAGGTAAGCCTTGGGTCTTGAAGCATCCTTCCATCCCTTTGTGCCTGGGTGGACCTTTCCGCGTGAATACTGGCCCATCTCCAGCATCACCTAGGCTAACAACTGGTTTCTCCAGGGCGCCGTTCAACCATCATCCACCCAGAGGTATGTTGAAAACTTGGAAATCTTGAAGTCTTGATCGTCACAGGTCTTGAAGTTATTACCTCACAACTCTCATGAATCACACATCCAACCCCGTCTACTAATAGCATAGCAAAATAATTGAACGTTTCCCAAGGCCAAAGTGTCAAAGGGTTGGGGTACCTACCACATGATACTACATCAAGTAACCAAATTTCCAATGTACCTACTTTGCATGCAATTGGGGTGATGGAAGAACTAATGCAATAAAACATAGGTATACATGATCAAAGTGACTTGCCTGACTGATGATCTTCATACGTGAGTGACTCTAGGTAACACGCCTCGCACTCTGGATAATCTAACGAAGCAAACAAAAGCACTCAATAAGCATACAAGAAAAAAATATTGTAACTCAGAAAAATCAATAATGAACTAGTAAATAATCAAGACAAAACAATGCACAAATCACAAGCAAGAGAACACACAAAGTTTTGTTTTCAAAAAGGTGATGGGTAAACCACTACTAACATAGTAAAACTACTTGTATTAACAAAACAATAGTTGACAGCAAGGAAATAATAAAATATTTTATTAATAACAGAATTAAATCCATTTAAAGTTTTGTTAAGAAAAATCTTAGTAGGGTTTTAAAAGTTTTGGTAAACACTACTACATAACTATAGTTTGTCTATAGCAATAGAGTGAAACTAAACTATTATTTTATTAACAAAAAGAATTTCTTAACAGAAAAGAATTTACTAAAACTCTTCTTAGAAAACAGAATTTAATTATATAAAACTTTGTTAGAAGAAAACTATTACTAACTAGTTTGTTTTATAACAAATTATACCTAGTTGAAAATGAGTTGAGATTCCTATAACAATAAAGAAATAAACTAAGCAATTTTATATTTTTATTAACATAAAGTAAAACACCTAATGTTTAAGCAACAGAACCTACTAAAACAAATTATAACAAATCTGATTTAAACTAACTAAAAACTAAATTAACTAAACTATACTAACTACTAGGCAGAATTTGTTTATAGCTAGAACACTAAACAAATTCATCCTAAAAATCGTCAAACTAATCATGAAGATAGTCCTAACTAATACCAAGCAGTAGCAAAAAGATTCATATCAAAATCTATTTTTAAACTCTAGTTATTCAGATTTGAGTGATTTGAGCAAATTTGATTCAATTCAAATTCTAAGGTTCAAATTTAAAATCTAAGACTATAATTTTTATAGACTTTTGAAAGAAAAAAAGGGGTTTTTTTGCAACCGTTATTTCTTATTTCTTGCCTATATCATATCACAGAAACCTTTCGCTTTGGAACGTGGAGAGATGGCTGAGTGGACTAAAGCGGCGGATTGCTAATCCGTTGTACAATTTTTTTGTACCGAGGGTTCGAATCCCTCTCTTTCCGCTCCCTTGGATCATTTGGGACTTTCAAATTGGAAAGAATTCTGACCCCCGGATTTTCTCATAGATAAATGTACGAAACAAATCCAATTTGTAAGAAAAAAAATTGAATGTTTACTCCTCGCGTCCAGGATTCCGTCCTGGGTCATTAGATAAGAATCCAAAGATAAAGAGTGAAACAAAGAATATCACTACTGTATAAACAAAAAGTTTGAGAGTAAGCATTACATAATCTCCAAGATTTTTTTTAAGGAATAGATTACCAGTTTTTCCTTACCACACGGATCCTCAGGGTGAAACTACATGAAATATGTGACCTAATGCAAAAACAATCAATTCAAAGCACTAAATAGTTTAAAAGATACAGCTAAAACAAAATCAGAAAAGCTTCTGTTAACTAAAACAAAACAGGAAATAGAAAATAGAGCTAACGGACGGCTATGGCTACGTGGCCAATTCCTATTGGCTGAGAGGGTGAGCGCTGAGTGATTTCAGGCTGTCGGCCGATCCAAAGAAGAAAACGGTTCGCTGAATTAAAACGATCTAATCCGGACCGTAGGATCCAGATCGAACGGATGAGGGGCTCATAGTGTAAAGAGGTCGCTAGCGATGGAGTTTTCCGGCGAGTCCAAAGCGGTGAGGTCATCGGGGTGGCGCTCCGGTGGTCGATGGAGGCGCATGATGGGTCCAGGCGACGGTGGCTGACGTCCGGCGTCGAGTGGTGGCGTCGGACGGACGAGGGGAGGACGGAGTCGACGGCCACGAGCGTCGGGAGGTTCGGGGTGGCAGGAACTCCGGTGAGGTCGTCGGGGCGTACTGGCGCAGGGGAGAGAGGGGTTTGGAGGGGGATGGAGCACGGAGGAGGGTCCGCTCTTATATAGGCCGCGAGTGGGGGTCGGGGAAGGAAAGAGAGGGAGATCCGGCGAGGGAGGGATTGCCGGCGGCACCGGCGCGCACGCGAGGTAGGTGGTGGCCACGCGATTCCAGCGGTCGGTCGGGTGGGTCCTGCTGTTAGTGAGAGGGGAGAGGTTTGCGAGGCGTCGGTCGGCCGGTAATTAGGCAAGTCAGATCGGGCTTAAATGCAGATTTGGGCCGATCGGCCTTTAAGGCTTTAAAACTTTCCCATTTTTAATAAACAGAGCAATAAAAACTCTTTTAAAGCATTTGATTTAATTCCAAATATAGGAATATTATATATCAAAATTATCAGAATAATAAATTCCATTTAATAAACATTTTTATTCTGTCATTTGAACACTTTGAAAAAAATATATTTTCAGAAATTGCCTATTTGGTTTTAAAACTTTTTGCAAATATTTTTCAAAAGACCCCCTGGTTCTTATTGTTCAAATATATCACCAAGATGACCCTGGTGTGGAGTGTCATGTTACTCCCCTCTTATTTTGAACTTTTTCCAACGTTTTCAAATAGGTGAAAGCAACATATTAAAAATAGAAAGGGACTTTCAGAAAGTCAGAAGAAGCATTTCAACTATTTCATACATTCAAGCAATGATGATGATGATGCATAGCTATATTTCATAACATTCCAAAATGAAATTTTGGGATGTTACAGCGTATCAACGGGCTATGGAGATGCTCATCAATAGATATCAATGTGAGTGAGTAGGGATTGCCATGCAACAGATGCACTAGACCTATAAGTGTATAAAATCTCAAGAGGAAACTAAGTGGGTGTGCATACAACTTGCTTGCTCATGAAGACCTAGGGCAATTTGAGGAAGCCCATCATTGGAATATACAAGCCAATATAAAGAAAAATTCCCACTAGTAAATGAAAGTGACAAAACAGGAGACTCTCTATCATGAAGATCATGGTGCTACTTTGAAGCACAAGTGTGGAAAAAGATAGTAGCAATGTCCCATCTCTCTTTTCTATCTTTTTATCTCTTTTTTGGTGGGCATCTAAGGCCTCTTATTATTATTATTATTTGGGCTTCGCTAGCCTCTTTTATTTTTCATAAAGTCCGGAATCTCATCCCCGCTTGTGACGGAATCATAGCTTCCATCATCCTTTCCTCACATGGGACATGCTCTAACAATGATAATCATCACACTTTTATTTACTTACAACTCAAAAGAAAATCAGCTTGATACCTATGACAAAATATGACTCTATATGCAATATGGAAGTGATGGTGCATGTCATAAAAGGAAACGGTGGAAGTTGCATGGCAATATATCTCGGATTGGCTATGGAAATGCCATAATAGGTAGGTATGGTGGATGTTTTGAGTAAAGATATAAGGTGGCTGTTTTGAGGAAGGTATATGGTGGCCGTTTTTAGGGGAGTGTTTGTTGCACCAGAAAAAGTTGCGCGGTACTAGAAAGGCTAGCAAAAGTGGAAGGGTGAGAGTGCGTATAATCCATGGACTCAACATTAGTCATCAAGAACTCACATACTTATTGCAAAAGTCTATTAGTCATTGAAGAAAAGCATTAAATGCATGCTCCTAGGGGGGGAGGTCGGTAGGAGTTAACCATCGCGCGCCCCCGACCCTCACACAAAGGTCGACAATCTATAAACAGGTCATGCTCCGACTTCCTTACATAGCGGTTCACCATACATGCATGCTACGGGAATCACAAACCTTTACACAAGTATTTTTACCAAATCACGGTTTACTTCCTAACATGTCTCTTAACATTACCATCTTTATATCTCAAAACTTTATGCAAGGAATCAAACTTCTCATAAATACTCAATGCACTAATATGGAAGTTTTTATTATATCCCTTTTGGATGCCTATGATATTAGGACTAAATTCATAACCTAGACCAATTACCATGTTGTTTTTAGAAACTCTCAAAATAATATAAGTGAGGTAAGAGAGTTCAAGTATTTCTATAAAACGAAAACACCACCGTTCTCTAAAAGATATAAGTGAAGCATATAGAGCAAAATTGCCCAACTCAAAAGATATAAGTGAAGCACAAAGAGTATTCTAATAAATTCCTGATTCATCGTGTCTCTCTCAAATGATGTGTGCAGAAAGGATGATTGTGGCAAACTAACAAGCAAATACTCACATCATACAAGACTCTCCAAGCAAAACTCGTATCATGTGGTGAATAAAAATATAGCCTCAAGTAAATTTATCGATGGATTTAAGACGAATAAGGGGATGCTTCCGGGGCATCCCCAAGCTTAGGCTCTTTGGAATCCTTGAATATGATTTGGGGTGCCTTGGACATCCCCAAGCTTAGGCTCTCGCCATTCCTTATTCCATAGTCCATCCAATCTTTACCCAAAACTTGAAAACTTCACAACACAAAACTTAACAGAAAACTCATGAGATCCGTTAGTATAAGAAAATAAATCACCACTTTAGGTACTGCTGTGAACTCCTTATTTGTTTATATTGGTGCTATACCTACTGTAATATAGCTTCTCCATGGCCCATACCACATGGTACAACCCATAGATTCATCAAAATAGGCAAACAACTCAAAGAAAACAGAATCTATCAAAAACAGAACAATCTGTAGCAACCTAGAAACTTCGTATACTTTTGTAACTCAAACAATTTTGCAAAATTAGGACAACTTGGGAAATTTATATATCAATCTTGTGTAAGAATTTCAGATCAAGTCGACACTCTGAAACAATTATAAAATTCCTCGACTGAGCGCAAAAGTTTCTGTTTTTCAACAAGATCAAATCAACAACTACCATAGATCATCCAAAGGTTTTACTTGGCCCAAACACTAATTAAAACACCAAAACACAATTACTATAGAAGTAATAATGTGGGAAACACTCAAAAAAGAAGCAAAAAACAGAACACAAAAATAAAATTGGGTTGCCTCCCAACAAGCGCTATTGTTTAATGCCCCTAGCTAGGCAAAAGGCAATAGATCTAGGTATTGTCATCTTTGGTATTGGCAACTTTTGTGAGGACCTTCTCGGATCCAGGGGTTCTTTCCTCTTTCCCCCATTTGTAGGGGAAGTGTAATAGCCCGGGACCAATGCTCCCAAAGATTCCCCTTTTATTCCATTCTCGCCGTGTGATTCGTCTGGTTGTCGCATTCATCATTCCATTATTCGCATCATCTGCATAGCATCGTCACTCGTTTTTGAAAACTTGCGTCCGTTCGTAGTTGTCGGTTCTCTCCATTCGTGTCGCTGACCATTTTGAGACCAACCACACATGCACATGCCCGCAGCATAGATAAAAATATCATTTTAAAGTACGTATAAAATATTCTTGGATCGGGTCAAAAGTTGGCGCGTGGTCTTATTTTATTGTAGGTAGACCGCCTACCAAATTTTGTCGTGGTCAGAGGTCGTTTGGTACCCCAACGGTTAAATATATAACACCACTAGCCGGTCAAATTATCGGACGTTTTCTCAGTGTTTCAAACTCATGTCATGGGCCACAATTCTTTCTCTCATCCCCACCTAGCCCAACTACACAGCCCAGTAGCCCAACCTAGCTTGCCCCTCCGTTCGTGGTCATCGGATCGCGATCAGATGGATGAGGTCCAACCCACCCTAGACCATTCCCTATATAACCCCCATGAAGAGAGCCCCTTCACTCTCTAGGCTTTCCCATGTAAGTTTGCAGCCACCCCCCTAAACAAATCCACTTGCTAGCTCCACCTCCCTCCATTCCTGTAGCCCTAGCCATCCAGCCAAATCTGGCCCTCGGATCTGAAATCTGGGGCTCAGATTCATCCAAACCCCACCTACTGGACAATGTTCACAGCCAACTCGGACGTGTCCTACGACCGCAGAGCCCCGCAACCGCTCGAGCCTTCCATGGCGCCCGTGCGCCGCAACCCTGCAGCTCCCCGTGCGCGCTGTCCCGCCTCCTCCGGCCGCTGCCGGCAACCCGCCGTCGCGCAAGGCCAATGCCTCGCCGGACCTCCTCCCTTCCCTTTCCTTCTTCCTCCTCTCACCTCCCCCTCTGTCTCCCCAGCCGCCAGCCTTCATGGACGCAGAAGGAGCTCGATGTCGGTCGTCCAAGACCCGTCGGACCTCGTCGTTGTCAGGAACGAGATCCCCGCCCCGGATCCGCCTAGTCCGGCCATCCCCGGAGCCCCGCTGCCTCCCGACCACGCCGGCCGCCGCACCATAGATCTCGGTGGTCCTGCCCTCCTCATTCCAGGCGAGATCGGGAGGCGGACGACACCGCGTTGACCGGCCTCGCCCCATGCGTGGCCTCCTCCCGAGCCGAGCTTTGCTTCGACCCAAGGCCCATGAGTGAGCGCCCTCGTCGCCCCGCTATCATTCGCTCATGCGCTTTGTAGCTATAATGCGCCCATGTGCCACTGTTGGGCCAGATCCCAGATTTGGCCCATGAACGATTTTTTTCAATTTTGTGAATTTTGCTAATTATCCGGTGAATTGTAAAAATTGCAGAAAAACCCCTAGTTCATACATTTTATAACTTTCAAAATGTGCATCATATGTAAAAACATTATATGTGTAAAATGACTATAATTTCGTGTAGATTCATAATATCCAACTCTCACATGTGATAAAAATGATTAACTTGTTGTTTCCATTGTTTTTGCATAAATGCCATGCTAAAATGTTTTATATCATAACTAATTAACCGTAGCTCCGTTGATAATGTTTTACATATGTAACTTGACTAGAAAAATGTGTAGAATCTCATGGTGACATTTATTTTACTGTTTAACAACTCTAAAATATGGTTAGTTCAAATCTGGACCAAACTTAAAATATGCATATGAGGTCGTTCTGGAATTGTTATTTGTTGCTTCCGGCCTCATTTAAAGTGCCTAGGTGATGTAGCTGTTTGTGTTTCACCTCTTGCCATGTCTAACAACATTTAATATTGATGAGTACCTAAATGGGAGTGAACTAAATAATTTGATGGACTTTTGTCAATATGCAACTCGTTGTTACATATTGAACTTCACTTAATGTGCATTGTTTGGTTGTTGTGTTTATCATGCCTTGCATATATTAAACTTGACATGCATCATATTCGTTTGCGCATCATGTCATGCATATGTTGTGGTGTATCGTGTGTTGATTGTTACTTCGGATGCTTCTTCTTGATAGAGTTCTGAAAGCGTTCAGAGTGTGAGGATTCGTTCGTCTACTTCAGAGATCGTCTTCTTCATGGACTCGTTCTTCTTCTAATCGGGATCTCAGGCAAGATGAAAATTTCCCTGGATACCACTACTATCATTGCTATGCTATGTCACGCTACCTACCACTTGTTTGACAAGCCTCCCAACATTGCCATGAAAAGCCTCTAACCCCTCCACATCCCAGCAAAACCTTTGTTTGGCTATGTTACCACTTTCTCAGCCCTACTTATAGAGTTTTTAGCTACACGTGCAATTGCTTCCATGTGACAACATGGACATTCTTTTGTTATCACAATATTATTGCTATTTAATTTAATACACATATATACTTGGTAAAAGGTGGAAGGCTTTTCCTTTTGCTCGGTGTTTTGTTCCACTTTTGTCGCACCTAGCTACTTGCGTACCGATGTTATGTTCCATGCCGAGCGCTCCTAACATGCTCGGGGTCGTTATGGGGACCCCCTTGATTTTTGTTTTAGGATAAAGCTTGTCTGGCAAGGCCCAACATTGGTACTCCATTTGCCTAATAACTAATAAAAATTGCATAGGGACACGTCGGCACCCGCGAATCTTTAATCAACAACCCGAGCCAGTGATCCTCATGAGTGTTGGTCCAAATTAGAGCACCGTGCGGGGCCAACCCAGGGCAACTCGGTGGATGTCTATCAGGCCATTGTACGCTTCGCTTATCTGTCGTGTCCTGAGAATGAGATACGCGGCTCCTACCGGGTTCGTCGACATGTCGGGCGGCCTTGCTGGATTTGTTTTTACCTTTCTCGAACGTCTTGCACATGGAATTTTGACGACACTTTAGGCTATGTCGAAGTTGAAATTATCCATCGGGATTGCACAAATACTACGGGTGATTCCGCAATTGAGGAATTCCAATGCGACCTATGGTTAATTTGTGATGGATGAGTTGGAGCACTCTTGTAGGGTTTAATCTTTCGGAAAGTTGTGCCCGTGGTTATGTGGCAACTTGGAAACTTTGTTTAACACTTGGTCATAGTAAACTTGAAGTAAACTTAAATAAAATACACCAACTGTGTGCGTAACCATGAGAGTCTCTTCTCGTGAGTCCTTATCCGAGAGAGAACACAATAGGGTTATGACTGACGTAAGTAGGTGTTCAGGATCAGTTAGTGTTCATTACTAGTTCACGTCTGTTATGCGTAGACCACCATACTTTACTTTCTGTACTCCTAGGTTAGCCACTCAATATATGCTTAGTTGGTTGCTGCAGCCTCACCACTTAACCATATCTCACCCATTAAGCTTTGCTAGTCTTGATACCCTTGGAAATAAGATTGCTGAGTCCCCATGGCTCACAGATTACTACAATAACAATTGCAGGTACAATTAATGAGATTCTTGAACATGAGAGCGATGCTTATTTGTTTGGAGTTCTTCTTCTTCATCGATCTAGGATGGGTTCCAGGCGACAGCCTGGGATAGCAAGGATGTATGTCATTTTATCGTTTGGTTTCGTCCGTAGTCAGATCCTGCTCTTATTTATGATGTTTGAATATGTAGTTGTATTGATGTGATATTGGTGTAGCTTGTGGTGAGTGTAAGCAAATTCTATATACTCATCTCTTCTATACATGTACTTGTAATGATATCCATTCTTGCAACACGACGAGATGCACTTCTATCCCTGTCGAGGCCCTCGTGCCAAAATAAGGATAGGATCGCACCTTAGGCGTAACAAGTTGGTATCAGAGCCTGTACCGACCTAGGAGCCTCCTTGATTGATCGAACCTTGGTCGAGTCGAGTCTAGTGAAAAACTATTTTGAGTCTAGTTTTATATCGGAGAGTAGGATTCTTCTTGCTCCTCTTCTATGCTCTGGTGAGGAATGACGACTTATGAATTTTGATTCTACCCTCTTCTCACTCAAAATTTACGATCACGTGGATATTTTGGTATCTATATGATGCCGATGTGACGGAGTTCTGTACTTGGTGCCTCCTGTTACTAAGGAGTAGAGCTCTAGGGAATTCTTGACACATCGTTATTGTTCAGTTTCCTTAGTATCTTAGGACGGAGGATGTTCGAAATTTCTTCAATACTTCTCGTGGCGAGATAAGATCGGAGTCACCCAGTACTGGGGAGGCGTCCGAGGTACTGCCATGTTTGGTATCGTTGTGTTTTCGAGGATCCGAGATAGATGGAGTTCTGTAGCCTTTGGTTATGTGTTGATAGATGGATACAGTTGGAGTGTAGGGCTTGTTAGTTGTGTGAGATATTTTGCCTCCCTGTATCCCCAACACCCGATTGCATAACCAAAGATTTCGAAAGTTCTTAGGTGGGAATTCAAGTAGGTACCTAGGATTATCTTTCCAACAAGTGCATAATGGGTAAGCCTCATCCTTTGTTTCTTTTTGAATATGGTAATTCGAGTTGCTTCAATGTCAAGTGGTGAGCTCATATCTTTCGAAGTAGTGTTCTCATATTTCCGCGGGATTGCTAATTCTTTTGCTCAATCAAGTTGTCATATCAATTCTTTTTATCCGGTGTGCTTATGTTAAAGATAATCCTATCCTCTTCAATATTTCAAGGTCAATCCTCATATTTCTTCTGGAGTCTGTCTCATCTGTCCCAAGTTGTCTTTTTTCCCACCCTCCCACCCTTTTTCTTCAATGATTAATTCTCATCCAAGTGCTTTCTCTTCATCAATGCTTCCGCTATCATTTCTTCATATTGTATCCGGTGCTTTCTTGTGGAGATTCTCAACAGTTTCAATTTCAAGATCTATCCTCATATTCCTTGTTCTCGTTGTTATTCTTCTCTGATGGATTCGATTCAACCTCTCAGTGTTTGTCATATCATTTTTCTTTCGTTCAATGTTTTTCCATGTGGGAATTCTTATTCAAGCCTCTCTTGTTTATTGACCTCTCTCAATTCTATCCGGAGTTTTCAGATATCTTAGAAGATTCATGTTTCCGTTCAAAATCTTTTCAATTATTTTGAGGTTCTCACCTCATCAAGTTTCAGCTTGTACCGGTGCAATATCTCTTTCTAAGCAATCATTTCAATGATGGTTTCTTTTTAGTGGGCCATAACCCACAGGTTTTTCCCCAGGATCTTACCTGGCTCTTCTAATCTTTCCACAGATGTATTCTTGTTCTGCTCAATATGACGTAAGAATGAATTCATCAGTCATATTCCTCCTCGAGGATCGCTTCGAATATTTTTCATCGTTGGCTCAACCTTTCCTTATTCATTCTTCCGAGGTATCTCAGTTTCATGGTGTTGTTTCTCGTCATCATTCTCAGCATTGAAGACTTAAGGAGAGTTTCTCTTAAATCGTTGTTCGTTCTTACAAAGATTCATGGTTTCAGGTTGTTGCTATCCTCTCAAATTGTCTCCGATCATGAGAATTCCTCCCATATCTATCCGAACCATTTTAGAGTGGTATTCATTTCTCGATCCTCCAAAGGCCATCATTTCAGAAGATTTCTTCGTTCTCAGCTTTCAGCTTTCGTTCTCAAATTCTTCTCAATTGTTGTCCCTTCGTTTGTATGTCAATTATTCTGATGATTCATTCAAGATTTCTATTAGGAGGATCATGATCTCTTTGTTTTCATGTATCTTCATTCATTCGTAGTATCTTCATTCATTTCAATTCTTACCGGCATTCTCGTGAAGACTTTTTCAAGTTTGTGATCTCTCTCTCTCTCTCTCTTTAATTCTTTGCAAAAAGAATAAGTGGTGTGCGAAATCCGTTGCTTGTCATCAATCTAACTTGATGAAAGATAAGCATAACATAAATCTTATTCTTGTTTCATCAAGTGATTTCAATCCCTCTTCTGGAGTTGCGCATGATATACATTCTTGGTTCCAAGTGTTCATCTTTTCTTTTCCGGAGTTCCAAGTTTTCTCAATATCTCATCGGGAAGCTTCATCTAAATCTAAGAAGGCCTCAATCTTGTTCTTTCAACCTTCACTTCTTTATCATCTTTTCATTACAGAGTTCATCCCAATGCTTCTTCATGGTGGTTTGGTAAGGATGTAATTTTTCTCGAAGTGTTCTTCAAGATTCTTGTTGGAGGTGCTTAAGTGTTCTTTCTCTTGGATTTCTAAGTTCAATTCCTTCTCCATTGTCTTTTGATACGATGTTATTAAATTCTTGATTATGAGAACTCTCGATGGAAAATTGTCAAGAATAAGATAAGTAAACCCTTCATGTCTTCTCGAAGTTATCTTGGGTTGGATTTTACCTAAAGCATTTCCTAAGGATTGTTTCTATCATGGTGTCATAAATGATCCAAGTTTTCTCCTCCTCTTCTTCATGAAAGAAGTTTTTCATCTCTTTTTCTTCCAAGCAATCCTTGTTTTGTCAGTGGCTGGTTATCACCTCAATATTTGGAGATGTTGTCTATAAGCCCATGATGTCTACTACACAACCTTCTTCTTGTAGACTCGTGTTGGGCCTCCAAGCGCAGAGTTTTTGTCATGCCCAAGATGCGGCCCTATCCTTATTTTGGCACGAGGGCCTCGACAGGGATAGAAGCGCATATCGTCGTGTTGCAAGAATGGATATCATTACAAGTACATGTACAGAAGAGATGAGTATATGGAATTGGCTTACACTCGCCACAAGCTACATCAAGATCACAACAATACAACAACATACTCAAACATTATACATAAGAGCAGGGTCCGACTACAGATGAAAATAAACGACAAAATGACATCCATTCTTGCTATCCCAGGTTGTCGCCTGGAACCCATCCTAGATCGATGATGAAGAAGAACTCCAACAAACAAGCAACGCTCTCATGTTCAAGCATCACATTACCTGTACCTGCAACTGTTGTTGTAGTAATCTGTGAGCCACAGGGACTTAACAATCTCATTTCCAAGGGTATCAAGACTATTAAAGCTTAATGGGTGAGGTATGGTTAAGTGGTGAGGCTGCAGCAAGCGACTAAGCATTTATTTGAGTGGCTAACTTACGAATACAGAAAGTAAAGTATGGTGGTCTACGCATAACAGACGTGATCTAGTAATGATCACTAACTGATCCTGAACACCTACTTACGTCAAACATAACCCCATCGTGTTCTCTCTCAGATAAGGACTCACGAGAAGAGATAGTCACGGTTACACACACAATTGGTGTATTTTATTAGAGTTTACTTCAAGTTTGCTATGGCCGGGTGTTAAACAAAGTATCCAAGTTTGCCACATAGCTGCAGGCATGGCTTTCTGAAATATTTAACCTTGTAGGGGTGCTCCAACTCATCCATCACAAATTAACCACACGCAGCTGGAATAACCTTGACCACTGATCTCGTGATCATCCTAGGAAATTTCAAAGGAAATCCGACACCTCGAGATAGCCCGAAGAAAATCAGAGTTCCTCACGCAAGACGTTCGAGAAAGGTAAAACAAATCCAGCAAGGCCTCCCGACATGTCGACGATCCTGATAGGAGCCGCGTATCTCGTTCTCAGGACACGACGGATAAGCTAGCGTACGGTGGCCTGATAGAAATCTCCCGAGTTTCCCCGGGTTGGCTCCGTACAATGCTCTATTTTTGGACCAGCACCAGAAGCACTGCCCCCCTGTATTATGTTAAATTAATCCATGAGGGTGCGACCCTCTATGCTTTAATAAGTGATCAGTATTATTATGATGGGCAAATGTACTACCAAAGTTGGGCCTTGCCAGACAAGTTTTATCCTAAAACAAAAATCAAGAGGGTCCCCATAACAACCCCGAGCATGTTAGGAGCGCTCAATTATGGAACATAACACCGGTTCACAAGTAACTAGGGCGGCAAGAGTGGAACAAAACACCGAGAAAAAGGCCAAGCCTTCTACCCTTTACCAAGTGTATAAGTGCATTAAATTAAATAGCAATAATATTGTGATAACAAAAGAATGTCCATGTTGTCACATGGAAGCAATTGCACCTGCAGCTAGAAACACTATAAGAAGGGCTAAGCAAGCGGTAACATAGCCAAACAATGGTTTGCTGGGATGTGGAGGGGTTAGAGGCTTCTAATGGCAATGTTGAGAGGGTTGACAAACAAGTGGTAGGTAGCATGACATAGCGAACGAAAACAATACATCTAGCATGGCAATGATAGTAGTGGTATCCAGGGAAATATGTCATCTTGCCTGAGATCCCACTCGGAAGAAGAACGAATCCATGAAGAAGACGAGCCAACGTAGTCGAACGAATCCTCACACTCCGAATGCTTTCGGAACTCTATCGAGAAGAAGCAATCCAGAAACAACAATTAACATGCGATAGCACCACAACATATGCATGACATGATGCGCAAACAAATATGATGCATCTCCGGTTTAAATATGCAAGGCATGTCAATTCACATCAAACAACTACTACACATTAAAGTGAAGCTCAATATGCAACGAAACTCCACGTTCGAACTATTTAGTTCACTCTCATTTAGATACACATCAATATTAAATGTTGATTAACATGGCAAGAGGTGAAGCATGAACAACTACAACATCTAGGCATTTTAAATGAGGCCGAAAGCAACATATAGTACTTCTGAAACGTCCCCATATGCAAATTTATGAATCTATTCCAGATCTGTCCTAAACATGTTTTATATTATTAAACAGCAAAATAAAATGTGTCATGCTGTTCTACACGTTTTTCTAGCCAAGTTGCATATGTGGAACATTTAGAACGGAGTTACAGTTATTTAGTTATGAAATAAACCGTTTTAGCATGGCATTGGTGCAAATAAAAATAAAACAGCAAGTTAAACAATTTAAACACATGGTTGAAAGTTGCATATTACGAATCTACACAAAATTTTACAAGTTTTCCATATATAAAACATTTTAATACAATGCACGGTTTGAGAGTTATCAACATATTAAAAGTAGTAGCATTTACTTTTGATATGCAAGATTATATATGAGGCAACAAAACTGCAGAAAAATCTATTGATACGCTGGGCTGGTTGTGATGTATGACCAGTGGGCTCCATGGTTTAGTCAACTGGCTAGTAGGGACCGGTCAACAGGACGGCGGGACCCAAGTGTCATAGGAACAACAGAATATCAAAATTCTGGCAAAAATGAGGCTACATGGGAATTGAACCCAGGACTTCCAAGTGGAAAATCTAGTGCACTAACCAGCTGGGCTACAAAGGAGCTATGACAAATTATGGGTTTTGCTGTAGATAAACTACACCTGGACGCTGACTGAACCAAAATGAAAGTTTTGCAGGACCAGCAACCGGACACACAGGCAAAAGAAAACAGGGGCATATATAAAACATTTTAATACAATGCACGGTTTGAGAGTTATCAACACATTAAAAGCAGTAGCATTTACTTTTGATATGCAAGATTATATATGATGCAACAAAACTGCAGAAAAATCTATTGATACGCTGGGTTGGTTGTGATGTATGACCAGTGGGCCCCATGGTTTAGTCAACTGGCTAGCAGGGACCGGTCAACAGGACGGCGGGACCCAAGTGTCATAGGAACAACAGAATATCAAAATTCTGGCAAAAATGAGGCTACATGGGAATTAAACCCAGGACTTGCAAGTGGAAAATCTAGTGCACTAACCAGCTAGGCTACAAAGGAGCTATGACAGATTATGGGTTTTGCTATAGATAAACTACACCTAGACGCTGACTGAACCAAAATGAAAGTTTTGCAGGACCAGCAACTGGGATTCAAACCCCAGACCCCTTCAATGTGTGGTTCCGCTGTTAACCAGTTGGGCTATCTACCAGTTCCTGTAACAAAGGGCGTCAAACATTATTTGGATAAGCAAGAAAAATGGTCGATCTACAACCACGGACGCACGCGAATCTCGCCGGAAATGGCAGCAAACGAGCATGGGGGCTATAGGATCCGCAGAGCGACGGCAGGCCACGGGAAAATGCATGCGTGCATGTTCGTTGGAAAGGCAAAGGGGCTGCTGGGCACTCACCTTGGGCCTGACGTGGCCGTCGGTGTTGGGTTGGCTGATGCTCGAGCGAGCAGCAGCTCTGCTTGACGCAGGGGCGAGGCAAAGGCGCAGCTGGAACTAGGGTGCGACGCGCCGGCGATGGGGCATCGGGGACGAACGGACGAGCTTCGGGGCGCCAGATCCCGTCGGTGGATGAGCTCCGCATGGCGCCTTGGTTCCTTGGACATCCAACATAGAGAGAGGGATGAGAAGAGAGAGGGGGAAAACAGAGGAAGGAGCAGGTCACAGGGGCATGGCCATGGACCTGCAGTCCCCTGGCATCCAACTCGCGGGCGCAACAGCAGATTGGGGAAGGCGGCAAGCTGCAGGCTTGGCGGCGGCGGCCTTGCTATAGGTTCGGTCATCGTCAGCGGCCGGTCCGACAAGCCACGATGGACGAAGGTGAGGTGCACGGGAGCAGGACTTCGAGAGCGGGGAACAGGGGCCTGGACGGAGCTGGCTTTGGTGGCCGGGCTAGTGGCTACAGCTAGCGAAGGGAGGGATTGGGATCTAGTGACTTGTCTCTATCAAGTCACGTGGTAACTGGCCCCTCTCATCTGCCCTCCAATACCGATCCAACGCTTTACAATGTGTGAAAACAAGTCACAACAGGCTACAGAAAAGCTCAAGCACAGAAACAGCAGCGACATGCATGGCACTTGAACATCTCATATTGGCGATTTTCAGTACAAATAATAAGAACATCAAAGCACTAAAACATTTCCAAAATGCATATTTCTTCACAGCCCACATTTGGCTTAATAAAAACACAAGGTGCAACAACATCAAATAATTGGAACCAATACAATTTGCAGTATGTGTACAACAGAATAGTAGCAGCATTCGCAATAAACAATGGTAGTAAAGCACTTGAACCATTCCAAACTGGACAATTTTGTAGCAGTTAACATTTAAAATATGTAGCATTAACTTCAAATTTTGTAGCAGCAAGTGGTACAACTGAACAATCATGCAACTATTGGATATATTAGGCCAGTCTACTTGTACACTTAGCTACAGTTTCATCCAGAGAATGAACTGGGTGCACACATGCGCAAAGATAAGCTACATGAGCAGAGATAGGCCAAGACTGATTCTAACAGTACTCAACATTCAGCGTCTGCGAGATGAACAATCACCGGAGTACATAAATAAGGCCGTTTCACTTATACAAAACTTATTTGACACCATATTAGATAGGCCAAATCTGCATGAATTCGCCTTTCCATCAAATTTGCTTAAGTTGGTGCATCTTTTCCTCACATCAAAACCTATTTGACCCCCATATTCTACCCAAAACACCCAAGCTTCATGTGAATCTCTGAATCTCATACCATATTGAGGTATCCTTTTGCTAATTTCTGTCATTGCACAACCCAAATTCTACCAAAATTCAAAAAGGCATGTACAATTAGTGGCTTTCACAGTACTTATTAGTAAACATATAGTGCTTGTCAATTTCCATGATTACAATTCAAAAGCTACTTGTCATTGCAGAGAAGCAACGAACAACATTTCCCGGCTTTCACAGTACATTTTTCTTTAGATTTCTTATTAAGAGACAACAAGCTACACTAAGAACCACAATACTGAACGATGATGAAATTTTCTTCAGATTTGATAGTACTAAATTTCGATGGAAAAATTCTTAGTATAGTTCAGTTTCAGGGAATCCAATCAAATTCACCATCTCTATATAAGAACCACCGGTGGTGCTCCACTAAGAACCACGTTGCCAGCCGGTGACAAGGATATGGGGTTTGCCGGGTGGCGGGGAGAGACGGGCGGTCCGGGTGGCGTGAGCAAGGAGGTCAGACAGCGCGGCGGTCCTCCTCGATCTGCGACGGCGCTCCTCCCCGACCCGCACGGCCGGTGTCCCCCTCGATCTGCGACGATGCTCCTCCCTGTCCCGCGCGGCCAGTGTCCCCCTGGATCTGCGATGGCGCTCCTCCCTGTCCCATGCGGTGCTTCGCAGCAGAAGCTTCCCGGCCCATCGGGGTGCTCTATGCTGGTTCTCACGGTTGCGTGGCCCTGTCTATCTTCCGCTGTGCCGGTGCTCGGCTACTCTGAGCCAGCTCTTCGCGGCGAAGCGCGCGAAAGCAGGGGACGCTCGCGCCAAAGCCTTTCTTTTCCTCGCCACGGTTCTGTGCTGGATGGTTGGCTCGACAAAGTGTAGAGCCTTTTTTGCTTTGCTTCACTGCTGTCCCTTGGATGTGGTTTCAATGGCAGATGCGAGGGGGCCAGTTACAACGTGACTTGCTAGAAGCAAGTCACTAGATCTCAGTCCTGAAGGGAGGCACTGGGTTGGGGGAGGTCGAGCAAGGAGACCTCGGGAGCGGGGGTGCAGGGCTCGGGACGACATGGAAATCGAGCAAAACATGGAGGTTGGTCGGGCACGGAAATAGGGGAGAGACAGAAGGATGGCGGCGGCTTCGGGATTGGGGAGGAATGGACGGGACAACCTAGGGTTTCGTCTGCTTAAATAGGCAGGTGGTTAGGCTAGGGATCTTCCATCCGTTTTCGGACCTTACGACCTCGATTGGACAGTCCGAAAGCGGAGGGGTTAGTTGGGCTATGGTGGGCTGTGTAGAGTGGTTGGGTTAAGATGAGAGGAAGGTGGTGTGGCCCGGCAACGGAGTTTTTTTATAAACCGAAATTGTCCAACAAATAAACCGATGACCGCACCGCTACGGTTGACCGTTCGGGTATCAAACGAACTCGGAATGCGACGAAATTTGGCAGGCAGTCTTCCTACACTATAATAAGACCGCACGCCAGGTTTCGATCCGATCAAAGAATATTTTTCACGTGCTTTCAAAACGGTTTTTAACGATGCCGCGGGCGCGTGCGTGTGTGTGGTTGGTCTCAAAAGGTTGACGGCACAAACGGAGAGAACCGGAAACTATGAACGGATGCAAGTTTTCGAAAACGAGTGACGATGCTATGCAGATGATGCAAATGATGCAATGATGAATGCAACAACCAAACGAAACACATACGAGAATGGAAATAAAAGGGGAATCTTCTGGAGCGTTGGTCCCGGGCTGTTACAACTCTCCTCCACTACACGAGGATCTCGTCCCGAGATCTAAGAATGAGAAGGGGAAGAGAAAGGGCAAGAGGTAAAACTTAGTTGCTTCTTCGGCAAACGAGTGAAACCAATGAAACATGAAGGTTGAAAAGAGATGAAGAATGACATGAGGAACAAGCAAGAATTCAACAGAAGTTTCGGCAATTCTTCGTTTAAATGGATGATCAAAAGAATATGATCTTGATAATTCGAGAAGAAGAATCGAAGAGAGCACCCCCGGATCATACAAATAGAAACTAGATCATTGGAAAGGAAGGAATGGAGAACAAAACGACAACTTCTACCACCATTGAATTTGAAAAGCATGGTTGAACGGAGTTGATGGATAATCAACAACGAAAAGAATAGGTAGTTATGGTCTTATGAAAAACATCTCAAAATTATGAGGTGACAACCTTCCACAACAGAAAAAATTGATTGCTTGAGAGCAACAACATATGCAAAACTTCTTTCACCAAGAGGTGGAGGAGACACTTGAATCATTTATAACACCATGATAGCAACAACCCTTAAGAAATGCCTTAGGTGAAATCCAATCCAAGGTAACTCCAAGAAAGGAATGATTGGTTTACTTATCTTATTCTTGACAATTTTCCTTCGAGACTCCTCATAATCAAGAATTTAATAATACTATCTCAAAAGGCCAACGTGGTAGGAGACGCCTTGAGCAGAAAGGCTTGTTCCTTGAATGCCATGATTAAGGAAAGGCTACCCGCCCTGTATGAAGAGCTTGAAAGCTTTGGCTTGGAACTGGTTGCACGCGGGTTCCTCGCCAACCTCGAAGCCAAGCCCACCTTGATGGATGATATTTAGGAAGCCCAGAAGGGACACGAGAGCATTGACGACATCAAGTGGAAGATCAAGACATCAAAGGCCCTAGGATTCTCAATGGATGAACAAGGAGTTGTATGGTTCGGAAATCGCATCTATGTACCCAACAAAGAGGAGCTCAAGAACTTGATCTTGCAAGAAGCTCATGACACTCCAAACTCCATCCATCCTGGAGGAACCAAGATGTACCAAGACCTCAAGGAAAGATTTTGGTGGCATGGCATGAAATGGGAGATAGGCACGTTCGTTGCTAAGTGTGACATATGCCAGAGAGTCAAAGCCAAGCATCGGCGACCTGCTGGGCTATTCCAACCTCTCAAAGTGCCTGAATGGAAGTGGGACAAAGTCGGGATGGATTTCATCACCGGTTTACCATGGTCAATTAAAGGACATGATTCCATTTCGGTCATCGTCGATCACCTGACCAAAGTGGCCCACTTCATTCCCGTTAAGACAACCTACAATGGGAATCAATTAGCCAACCTCTACATCAACTGGATTGTGAGCCTCCACGGAGTTCCTAAGGAGATTGTGTCAGACCGAAGCACCCAATTCACCTCAAGGTTCTGGAATAGGTTCCAAGAGGCTATGGGAATTAAGCTCTCCTTCAGCATTTCTTTTCACCCCCAAAACGGTGGGCAAACAGAGCGAGTAAATCAGATACTCGAGGATATGCTCCGCGCTTGTGTCTTGGCGTATGGATCCAAGTGGGAAGATGGCCTACCGTTCACCGAGTTCTCCTACAACAACAGCTATCAGTCGAGTCTTCAGATGGCACCATTTGAGGTGTTGTATGGGCGCAAGTGTCGTACTCCCCTTAACTGGTCAGAAACCGGAGAAGGGTTAGTCTTTGGCCCAGATATCCTTTGCGAAGCAACATAGCAAGTTCAACTCGTTTGAGAGCGCCTTGAGATCTCCAAGACAAGACAGAAGAGCTATGCCGACTCTCACCGCTGGGACATGAGTTTTCGTATTGGAGACCATGTTTACTTCCATGTCACACCTCTCAAGGGAACCAAGCGTTTCCACGTCAAGGGAAAACTTGCACCAAGGTTCATCGGGCCCTTCAAGATCACCGATAGGTGAGGAGAAGTTGCCTACCAGCTAGAGCTATCTTCCGAGCTGTCGGATGTGGACAATGTCTTCCATGTGTCCCAACTCCGAAAGTGTCTTCAAGTTCCCAACCGCCCCGACCTCTACCGGGACATCGACCATCAAGCCATCGATCTTCAGCCAGACCTCACTTATCGTGAGAGGTCAGTTCGCATTCTGGATGAAGCTGAGCACTGCACCCGAAGCCGCACCATCAAGTACTTCAAGGTTCAATGGAGCAACCACACTAGAGCTGAAGCAACGTGGGAGCATGAAGACTATCTTATATCAGAGTTCCCTTATCTTTTTAGCGCTTAGCCTCGGAATCTCGGGGATGAGATTCTTGTAAGGGGCGTAGGTCTATCACACCCTGTGTTTGTATCACCTTGTCATGTTGGATTTATAAAATTTAGAGCTAGTTAAAACTTTTTCAATGCTTGTGTTTATTTGAATTGTTGTTTGTTTGCTTGTTGATTGTGGTATATGACACTCTTGGATTCTATCCCTCTTCATATTCATCTTCCTTGACCCAAACTTCTTGCCCAATGATCATGCCATGTGAATAGTTCCCAAAACTATTTTTATCCAATTTTATTTTGATCAAAAAGGATTTATCCAAATTAGGTCTTCAAAAACCCCTGAATTGAGGTTTGCACTGCAAGTCCTCAAATTGGGTGGATCCTTTCCCCCAAAGGCTATATTTCATACCTACAATATTTATGACTTCCCAAAACCACCAAATATTAATTTTAAAGATTATTTTAATATTTCATTTAAAGGCTTTTTCTTAAGACCAAAAATGGTTTTCCATAGGGAAAAATTATTTAAATGCTTTGAAAATATTTGAGAAAATTTAGGGAAACTTAGTGGACATATATTTTCCATATATATGAGTTTCAACATATGGGCATGTTCAAATCAAGGACAAAACCCCTCAAACCCCTTTCTGTTCAAAGCAAGCTTTTGAAATATTTCTATAAGAAATATTCTCAATAAATTCCAGGAAAATTCCAGAAAGTCAACATATCATAAGTGATGATATTGCAAAGTTTCAGCTCAACCCAAGTCGATTTGGTTCATCAAACCATCCCAAAACCCTTCCTGTCCAGATCCAAATTTGAACAACTTTACATTGTGAAGTTTCTCCCCTTGGACTCAAATTTTGTGGACATGCTCTAATCACCAAATAAAGATGCTAGACTAAGTGGTGCATCAAGGGTAAAAGCCTAGCATGACTAGATATACAAAAACCTGATTTTGTTAGTTTCTAGGGTTCACAATGTTTCTATTGTCAACTTTGCTCATCTGAGCTCAAACTTGGTGATCGAGCCTATTTCTAACCACCATTTGATCCTATCACGTCTCAGGGCAAGAAAGGTCCATTTCCTTCTCCTAAACCCCGTCGAACACCTTCTGGTCAATTCTACAAACCATCATTTTCTCCACATCTGCTATTTCCCTTGCCACCAAAATTTTACCACGGCTATCTGGTGTTGCCTTTCACCCCAGTAAAATTCTCTGGCCAAGGCTCAATGGGTAAGTGGGGAAAAACCCACATTTACCCCTCTTTTTTACCATATTAGGGACTTCCTCCCCCCATTTCTTTTCTTTCCTAGCCTCCCCTAGCTTCTCCTAGCCCATGGGCATCTCCAGTAACCCCAAGACACTAGAGGACACGCTGGTGGGTATATTTTATGCTAGGGCACGCCATATGGGCGCTCAAAAGCGTGCTACAGTGCGCTCTCGCATTGTAGCCGCCCCTGCCTGGCGCCCCCTGACCACCTCGGGCCTCCCCATCATGTCCTCTATTGGGGATATACCCCGCGGTATGACCCGGCCTAGCGACTCACAGGAGACCCGGTAAAGACATGACGTTTTATTGATGACCTGGTAGGCAAGTCACAGGACCACCAGGCCTAGGACCCGGCGTGTAAGCCAGCGCCAGGCGGCTTACAAGAGAAGGCCCAAAGAGAGAAAGACTCCTTGCCGACGGAAACAAGACCCAGAATAGGATTCTAGAGAGACTAGTCCTAATCCTACTCCTAGTAGGACTCTATTTGTAAACGTACCCTCTCCACTTATATAAGGAGGGGTAGAGAACCCCTAGAAAGACAGATTCACATGTCCACAAGTTTAGACAACACAAGAGATTAGAGATAGACATATTGGAGGCTCTCGTGATTAGAGGTAGCAAACAACACCCTTGTAACCGAGAGATCTCCTTCATCCTCAATACCAGACAAGCATTATGTAGGCTATTACCTCCATCGGAGGGGCCGAACCTGGGTAAACTTTGTGCCTCTTGATTCCGACCAACCCCTTCAAGCTGCCACATAGTTGCGCTTCGCCCCGAACCTAAGTCTGTTCACCCGGACATCTGTCGTGACAAAACCATGACAGTTGGTGCCCATCGTGGGGCAGACGCACGGTGGTGATTGCGTTTTTGGAGGGAGCTCTTTTAGGGATCGAGAAAGCTTGCAATTCACTGGATGAAGAAGAACTGGCATGAAAGATCTACACCGAATCTGAACCCACTAGTTGACATAGCCCATGGATCTGTCGCGCACGTCGCCTTTTTGCGTTTAGAGAAGATACTCGGAAACGACACATATGGATACGACGGGTGTTTTGACCAACCCTAACTCCAATTGTGGAATCCATACGAAGGATCAACACACGCAATCAGGAAATCAATATGATCCCAGTGGCCACAACCCTGCATCGTGACTTTTTACATCGGTGAAACAGTACTATGCATCCAAAAATCAAGCAAAGAGGATGAGTAGCTACCCATGTAAATCGACCTACGTTCAAAAAATCATCTGTGTTGCCACCATTGTTGCTTGGATACACCATGTGTCAGGTCAGGCAGCAGAGGAGTCAATTTCAGAAAAGAAAAGAAAATCAGCCTCCGTGTCGGGCTCGACCACTACTCCGAGTCACCTCGCCTCAACTCGAATTGCTGCCCCAGCCGTTGCCCCTGTCGGGCTCGACCTCGCCTCTGCTGCCTGAGAGAGTGCCTCCCCGTAGGCCGGCTCGCCTCTATTCGGCCTCTCCTTTCCATGCGAGTTGCTCGCTCCAATGCACCCGTCCGCTGATGCCTGCCTGACCTTCGTGGCCTCAGGTCGGCCTCGCCTCACCCCGAGCAGTTTTGACTTGCCAGCGAGCGTCCAACCCTCCGTTGTGGCCTATCCTCCGTCGCGTCCACCTCTACCACCAGGAACTCGCCGGATCGTTTCCTAGAAACAATGGGCCATGGCAGAGCAAGGCAATCATGGGATGTGGTGATGGGGGCTTGCGATGAAGCTCGAGGGGAGCCGCCGTTGCCGTCGATGCCACCGCTCCAATCTTGCTTGAGGGGCTCAGCCACTCCAAGGGAAGTCGCCTCACCAATCGAGCTCTATTGGTGGGACACCACTGTCACCCTGCTGCTCAAATCTAGGATCGAATGCCCATGGCCCGTGGGACCACTTTCGTCGCTACTCCAGGGTCCGATGGATGTTACAGGATCCGTGTATAAGGCACATCCCGCCACCGCCGCCGACTTACCATTGCTTTTCCACCTCGACATCACCGTTCCCGCCTGCGCACCTCGACCCCGGCCAGCCGGCTTCGCTGCGCCTTGCTCACCTACCTCCGTGCCAAGCACGACCTGGTCTTGTGGCTAGCGTGTTAGCCTGAAATAGGAAAGGTCTTGGGTCTACTTCCATAGCCGCGGCCACTCCACGCCTGCCTCTGGCTCGAGGCGCCTCGCCGCCATGGCCAGACCTCGCGCCTGCACCACGCTACGCCGGCTCACCTCGCCGGCATCTAGGCGTCAACGCCCCGTGACCGGCTGCCCCCTTTGAATGTCTTCCGCCTGCCGCCTTAGCTTCACCTGCGCCTGTCAAGAGCATTATCAGTTCAACACCAATTGCAGAGTCAGGGCCGCACCATGATAGTCGTTGACTTGTACAAAGACCTGAGGAACCTGGAAGAAAATCAAAGGCTGGGGGAAAGTCATTGGACCGGGCGCATGCACAATTCAGGTTACAAGGCTGAGTTGCCTGTGGAGCAAGATGTACTTATCCAGTATGAGCGCCCGCGTTCAGTCGATAAAAACACCAGGACAATTATCCATGACAAAAGTGCTGTGGATACGGAGCGCGAGCCAACATCATTCTACATTGGTGTTTGTCCGTGTCTTGCTGCTCTACGGACACATGTGCAAGCCACCGCCCCTGCTGTTCAGTCTACATGAACGCCATGGCCGACTCGCCATCCGCGCCGGCTTACAATGTTGTGGCCGTTTGTTGTGACCGCGCCGACTTACAATGTTGTGGCCGTCTCTCGCGGCTGCGCCGGCTTACAACACCGTGACTGTTGCTCACGACCGAGCCGGCTTATATAATACCGCAACTGCCTTCTACGTCTACATCAACACGATCAGGGGCCGCATACACTGGTACGAGCCGCCCAACGGACACGCATAAGCCGCCGCGGTGGCCCAGTTTACAACAACATGCCGGTAGCGCGCGCGCTCAACCGCCGGTATGAGCTGCCCAATGAACGCGACAAGCCGCCGTATCCGTGGTATGGTTCTCACCAACAACGCCACGGCTGACTCGCCATTCGCGCTAGCTTACAACACCATAGCAGGATCGCCCGTCTGCATTGGTTTACAATGCCGGAGCCGCCATCTCCGCGGTCCGATTTACATCAACATTATCATGTGCCAGCATCCATCTATGTCGCACTATTCGATGGACGTGCGCAAGCCGCCGCCCCCGGTCTGATCTACATCAACATATCAGTGCAGTGTTTGTCTATACGAGCCACCCAAATGGACAGGCACACAAGTTGCTGCCACTGCAGTTTGGTTAACTTCAACGACCAGCCAGGACGAACTGTCGACCGGATCATTGAAACAATTCATACGGGATCATCTATAACCCACCAAGGCCAACCTCGACCATCAGTGGAAACTCTCAAGCCGCCTCTTCGAGTCAACTTTAGACTCGGGGGCTACAGACATGGTGAGACTCATTTGGTCATTTTCAACGAGAACCCCGGGTCTTTGCAAGAGAAAACCCAATCCTGGGGGCTATTACATTATTGGCGGAAGATTAAATTTTTTTTGCCCAAGAAGACGAACCACCGTGATGCACCATTCAAACATGGGTGCCCGGATTTATTGGATCATCATAAAGTCACTTGGAGCTTCTGTCATTTCTTCATACAAGATGGCGTTTTACAAGATGACAGCTTACAAGATTGTGCAAAAAGTTGACTCTGTCAACAAGGTCATTTGGGGGCTTCCAGCCCATCGGGTTTAGCTTACATACCCTCTTGATCGGTTCTTAAGCCACCACAAGCTCGGGTTAAACCTTCCTATAAGTTGATGTTGCTCTGCTATGTGACCCGCCAAACTCTTACCAGTTAATCTCGCCTAGAGACCCTGGGCCGGTTCAAAGAAATTGAAGGCCAATCTCGATAGAGACCCTATATAGGTTAAGGTTAAACCGGTGGTTCTTGTCACGTGAGGGCCGGCTTACGGAAAGCGAGGATAAACTCTCTCATCTACTACCGACTCTCCGCTATGTGACCCGTTCGTACTCTTAGATAGTTAATCTTTTAAAGACACTGCATTGTTTAAGGTTAAAACGACGGATTTATGTCATGTGAGAGGCAGTTTATGGGATACTAGGGATACTCATGCCCTGTCGTGTCTCTAGCTGGGATGCTGCGCTCATCAATCCTCGCCTGGAAAACGAGCATTGTTATGAGTTCAAGTAGCGAGTCCTCTCGGTGGAACCAGCGTCCGTGTCTCTTTCTAGGGCGTTACGCTCATCAATTCTCGCCTAGAAACCGAGTGTTGCTCTAAGTTCAAGCAATGAGTCCACCCGGTAGAACCGGCAGATGTGTCTCTTTTTTGGTTCGTTGCGCTCTACCAGAAAATCTCATCGAGAGATCCTGCACTGGTATGTGTTCAAGCATCGACTCTAGCGAGGAAGAACCATCATATGAGTTTTGGAAGACAAGAAGGAAAAGCAAGATCATCATACATTGCATCATACATAGCATCATACATTGCATCATACGTTGCGTCATATTCACATGTCATGCCGGCTTATCAAACCGGGTCAGAGCAAGATTATGAAAGGAGCAAGGCTATGAAAGACATAACATCTCCGGGTTGTGCTTTTTCAAGCCGCCCTTACAACAATGCAGAATATATTCTATCTTGTTTATTTTTGCAGGTTTTATCTCTTAAGATGAGCCGCCGTTAAGTATGATGAAAAACTTTTGCAAAGAACAAATGGATCATTAATAGACAACTTGGCTGGATCTTCATGGTTTATCATAACCAGTACTAAATGATTGGGGTTTTCAAGCCAGATCAGAGAATTCATTATTTTTCAAGAGCCTCCCTATCAGGTATAATGCCATGTCATCTAATTGACCGGTTCTCGGATTTCTTCAAATGTGCTCTATAGTAATCTACAACACTCATGGTTTTCTCCAACATATATTTGCCGAGTTGCACCGCAACCACGAGCAGGGATTTCATGTCAAAGAAAAAAAGAATTATTCAAGGATATTCATTCCGGGTTATATTACAACCATGGTCAAGGATTCATTCAACAAATTGTGGTGAGTCATATTATTCTTGCGTAGTCCCGAGTCGCCGCAGGCAGACGACCCGGCACTTGGGGGCTACACTATTCAAGTCCAGTTTATATCAAATATGCAAGTCCCATGTCGCTGCAAGCGTGCACCAGGCCACTAGGGGGCTAATGCAAGCCAGTTTTCAAGTCATTACATTGTCAGCAAAACCATACTATCTCAAGGAGATGAGCCGACCTCTCTATATTTTTCTAAGTCCCAACCTAGTAATTCTTACTGATCCGGGACTTGGGGGCTACACCGCTCATGTAAAACTTTTTAAAGTCCGAAGTCGCTGCAGGCATGTGACCCAGCGCTTGGGGGCTATAGTACTCGACTGTTTAAACAGATTATATGGTTCAAATTGAAGACCCGGCCCATCACATGATGATGAGCCGGCCCTTGGGGGCTACACCTGCTGAGGTTTCATAAGGTATAAGACAGTTATAAGTCCCAGGTTGCTGCAGGCAGGACAACCCGACACTTGGGGGCTACACAGTCTAATATATTATTGCAAAGCACCAAGTTATCATGGATAATCTCGGAGCTTGGGGCTACAGGTAATATGGACATATCAAAAACTTTGAGGTGAATTTTCAAGATGTTAATTGTGGAGTTCAGTTGTTAGACCCGGCGTCAGCAACATTTATGACCTGGCGTTATCAAAAGATCATAACCCACCATATTTTATATAAGCCGCCCTGCGTCACAACAATGGAAGTCCGGTTGGATTTTCATCCCAATATTTTTATCAAGTCAGCTCGATTCTAGTTATTTGACCCGGCGTCACCAATGATAGTGACCCGACATCATCAATGATTATGACCCGGCGGAGATGACCCGCCAAGAGTATTGGAAGCCGACTCAATGGCATATGGGTGCTCTAGTCTCAATATTTTTCAAAGGACATTGACAAGCAAGATGATTATCAAGACGACTCATTCATATGCAGAAAAGACTCGGATTTTTGAGGAGCCATTTTATAAGCCGGCCAAAGGAGCAAGCCGGCCACTTAAGATATTTGTTACTCTTATTTCAGGAGCTTAGCATGAATAAATTCAAGCTAACCTGGGGGCTAATGTCAGGGATATACCCGCGGTATGACCCGGCTTGGCCACTCACAGGAGACCCGATAAAGACATGACGTTTTATTGATGACCCGGCAGGCGAGTCACAGGAAGACCAAGCCCAGGACGCGGTGTGTAAGCCAGCACCAGGCGGCTTACAAGAGAAGGCCCAAAGAGAGAAAGACTCCTTGTCGAAGGAAACAAGACCCGGAATAGGATTCTAGAGAGACTAGTCCTAATCCTACTCCTAGTAGGACTCTATTTGTAAACCTACCCTCTCCACTTATATAAGGAGGGGTAGAGCACCCTAGAGAGACAGATTCACAAGTCCACAAGTTTAGACAACACAAGAGATTCGAGATAGACATATTAGAGGCTCTAGTGATTAGAGGTAGCAAACAACACCCTTGTAACCGAGAGATCTCCTTCATCATCAATACCAGACAAGCAAGATGTAGGCTTTTACCTCCATCGGAGGGTCTGAACCTAGGTAAACTCCGTGCCTCTCGATTCGGACCAACCCCTTCAAGCCGCCACATAGTTGCGCTTCGCCCCGAACCTAAGTCCGTTCACCCGGACATCTGCCGTGACAAAACCATGACATCCCCCGTGTCCCCCTCGACGTCTGCAACACGGAAGTTGGTCGGGCCCCTCCTCTCTCCCCTCATCCCATGCATGCCCTGAGATGCCCGACTTGGCCAGTGAGCATGCTCACATGCGCGAGGACCCAACGCTTCTTGCTCCCTCCCTCCCTTCCCCTGGACGAGGACCGCGCCCAGGCACTCCCAGGACACGGCCCGAAACCCTCCCGTGGCCCGTGACGCCGCCCTTGTCCTCCCCGGCGCATCGCGTCCATGGTGCAACGGTGGCCACCTATTTAAAGGACTCCCCGAGCTCCTGCTCCTGTCCCCTCTGTTGCCCCCAGTGCCCAGCCACCTTGCCCTCGTGGTCGGGAGCCCGCGCCTGAACCAAACCCTCGCCGCTGTCAGGTCTTCTCCTTTGTCGGCGATTCTCTCTGCCCCGACGCTCCCCTCGGCCACCCATCGACGCGCGGGAGGCCCCTAAGCGCGCCGATGCCCTCCACTTGAGCCGCCGCGGCCTGGAACCCTGTCGATGAGCCCCCCTCCGCTCCTGTCGCAAGGAGAGGGATGATAGGTGGGGCCCACCTAATCCCCTCATCCCTCTCCTCTCTCTCTGCCTGGATGGGCCTGCGGGAAGGCTTAAAATTAAAACCTGCCGCGCGTGGCGCCTCGCCCTGGGCAGGTTCCCTCTTTGGGCTGGTTCGGCCTCGGTGCTTCTGGCCCGAGAGGGCACAATGCCCTTTTCTTTTTATTTTTCTGTTGGACTTCCAAAAATCCCCCAGGACACAAAATAAATCTAAATCCAATTATTTTTCCGCCTAAATCCAATTCCCTAGAATTTAATAGTGCCTTTCTGTAAAATTTTGAAAAATCTTTTATACCCTGTTTTATTTTAAAACCCATATTTAGGCATCTTTTTTCCTTTGTTTAATAATTTCAAAAATAATTTTCACAACAAAACCCTCGGCCAATATTTTTAGTATAACTTTTAGATTCATCAGAGTAGGGTAGCATTTTAAATTTAGTTTTGTGTGCTCTGTTTTTGTGTGATGCTTATTTTTATCGCTTTTATTCGCAACGACAGATTGCGCTGTTGACGAAGAAGTTGGACCCGAAGACTTCGAAGACCCTAGAGACTTTGTTAAGCCACACAAGCAGCCCTTTGACCATGTTAAGAAACTTTTTCATGCATGAAATATAGCACTTGTTCTTCCGATGATTGATCATGATGTGGTGTTCCCCCCTTTGGTGGGTTACATCCGATACTTTTACCTTATGAGGGTTATGCGGGCGGGTGTAGATAGGATGCTAATAGATGCTACGCAAGTGGGATGGGATTGATGCATAGTGATGGGAAGGAAGGAATGATTTCAAAGAATTTTCGAAAACCCCATCGGGTTCCACTAATGCCTGAGGGAGATGATGATAAGTTGGGTGACCACTTGAGAAAGAAGTGGTGTACCGGAGCAAGTGAGTGTGTGTGGTTTTCAAAAATGGATTGGTGTAAGTTGCGACCGTTATTCCAACCTTACATGTACGACCACAATACCCCTTATGGGATGGGGCTTTGTTGAGGATGGTGCTAGCAGGGAGCCCGCATTACTAGTGGCAAGAGTGAAGTGGTCACTCTTGTGACGGGGTCGTCCCGGAAGTGGAAGGCCATGCGTTGTCTTTACAGGCACCGGACACATTGTTGCGTGCCCTCATGGATGATACGTGTGATGTATATCATGAGGGATGGCACCAAAGAGTGGAATCTTTATTTAGTATCACCATGGGAAAGGCATTGTTCGGGTCCTTACCTCGGGTATGTGATGTACCGCGAGTCGTGGATGACACGGAAGTTCCCCGAGTCTTGTGGGTAAAGTGTGCAACCTCTGCAAAGTGCAAAACTATTCGAATAGCCGTGTCCACGGTTAAGGACAGTTGGATGAACGCTCTTGTGCTACGTCCAAGTGTGTTCACAAACTGGTGTGCATGTGTTGGTGACAAAGATGGTACTTGGGCTAAGTCCAAAGACATAGCATGACGTTGAACTAAGTCCGATGACTTAGCATAATGATTGAACATGAGATGTTCAACCCCTGTTTATGATGATACTTGTAACTTGCTCATATGGATATTTGCCAACTGTTGATGCATGCTTACTTGGTTACTTGATCATGTCATTGCATTCAAAATTGGCTTTCCACAAATTACCTACCTAGTGTTATATCCTGCATCCTTATTACCTTGTTCCACAACTTGGGTTGCTTGCGAGTACATTCAAACTACTCATTGGCTTACCACTGGTTATTTAATTGGCCAGGCATGGAAGAACAGTAGTATGTTGAAGAGTTCATTGGTGACGAACATGCGAACTAGGACGCTTCCCTGTCAGAATGCGTGTAGGTTTAAGGCAGTTGGCATGGGTTTACGCTTTCGATCAAGACTTCCGATGTTTGATCTGTTTAACTATTTGGCCCTTATGGCCCTATCTATGTAAGACTAGACTTTCATGGTCTTTATTTGTGTAAGACGCTAAATGTGGATGTATGACTCTTGTTATTCAGCTTCTGTGTGTTCAATGAGCATTGATATCTGGGATCACTATACACGTGCATTCGGTGATCACGACTTATGAGTCAGGGTCCCCACAGTGGTCTCCTGAGGAGGTGGATCAGGAGGGGATCCCGAGGGCATGTCGTTGGCAGCATGCTTGGGATTTGAGGGAGTAGGTCTCTCTAGGGTCTAGGGTTGCCAAAATAGGAAGGGTGGCTATCTATTTATAGCAGGTAGGTCTAGGATTAGCTATTTTGCACCTATTCGAGCCGTACGATCGAGATCGGACGGCTCCGGTCATGGGAATAGAGTAGGCTGGGCTGGTGGGCTATGGAGAGGGGTTCGTCTGAGATGAGAGGGGAGGTTTGCGGCCCGACATAAGTTTTGAAATACCGAAGCGTCCGATGAATAAAACGATGACGGTGCCGCTACGGCCGACCGTTTGGGTATCAAACGACATCTGATTGTGACGAAATTTGGCAGGCGGTCTACCTACAATAAAACAAGACTGCATGCCAACTTCCGACCCAATCTGAGAATATTTTTCACGCAATTTAAAAACGGTTTTTTAATGCTGCCATGGGCGCGTGCGTGTGTGGTTGGTCCTGAAATGGTGAGCGACGAGAACGTAGAGAACTGGCATCTATGAACGGATGCAACTTTTCGAAAATGAGTGACAATGCTATGCAGATGATGCAAATGATGCGATGATGAATGCGACAAACGAACGAATCACATGACGAGAATGGAAATAAAAGGGGAATCTTCTGGAGCATCGGTCTCGGGCTGTTACATGGAACCTTGGCAGTGCGTTAGCCCTTACCGGGATTAAGTGCAATGCAACACCTCAGACAAACATGCACATAAGTAAACATGAGGATCGATCGGGATTGCAGAACACTTATCTTTATTCAACTACGCACAGGGTCTGAGCCTGGCTTTGTACCAAGGATTATATGCTTCGGTGGCAAGACTTGTACAAAAGGTGGTTGCCGGGAAGCCTGGCAACCGTGCCTCATGGGTAGAAGTTGCGAAGGTGTTTGATATTCCAGGAGTTGCTCACTGGTATGCCATCTTCGGTCTTCAGGCGAACTGCACCAGGCCTGGTGACTCGTACTACCCGATAAGGGCCTTCCCACTTCGGCGCCAACTTGTTGAAATTCTTGGTGGACTGAACTCGCCGAAGAATAAGGTCGCCTTCCTCAAGACTTCTGGCATTAACTTTGCGGCTATGGTAGCGGCGCAAAGCTTGCAGGTAGCATGTAGCTCTCACAGCAGCCTGAAGACGGTCTTCTTCAAGGAGCGTCGTGTTGTCTTGCCGCCACTGCTCTTGCTTGAGCTCATCATAAGCGAGCACTCGAGGCGACCCATCTATGAGTTCCGTGGGGAGAACTGCCTCCGCCTCGTAGACGAGGGAGAAGGGTGTCTGGCCGGTAGCTCGATTTGGTGTCGTTTTGATTGACCGAATAACAGCCGACAACTCATCAATCCAGCACCTTCTGCACTTATGCAGCCTGTCGAAAGTTCTTGTCTTGAGGCCTCGCAGCACTTCAGCATTAGCCCTCTCCACTTGGCCATTGCTCATGGGGTGGGTAACGGAAGCAAAACAGATTCTGCTACCAAGGTCTCAGACATACTGCATGAAGGTGTGGCTCGTGAACTGTGTGCCGTTGTCGGTGATGATCCTATTGGGAACACCAAAGCGACAAACTAGTCCCTTGAAGAACTTGACGGCTGACTATGCTGTTACCTTCCTCACTTCTTCCACTTCACACTACTTTGTGAACTTGTCGATTGCAACGTACAAGTACTCAAAGCCCCCGGCAGCACGGGGAAAGGGGCCCAAGATGTCAAGCCCCCAGACCGAAAATGGCTAGGAGAGAGGGATCGTTTGGAGTGCTTGAGCTGGTTGATGTAATCTCTTTGAATGAAACTAACATGCCTCACACTTGGTTACTAATGTCGTTGCATCCTGGAGGGCGGTGGGCCAAAAGAAGCCTTGCCGGAATGCCTTTCCGGCAAGGGCTCTTGATCATATGTGGGAGCTACATATGCCTTAATGTATCTCTGCCAACAGCTCCAGTCCATCTTCCCGGGAAATACATTTGAGTTTCACACTGTTCGGCCTTTTTCTATAGAGGACGTTGTCTACGGACTGGTACATATTAGACCGGCGGGCTACTTTCTATGCTTCTTCTTGCTCCCCGGGAAGTTCTCCTATCTGAAGGAAATGGACAATGAGTTGTGCCCATGCTGGAGCCTGGGGCTCGACAGCAAGGACTAAAGGTGTATCCTCCGTCGGGGTAGCACTTGTCTCGACAGCAAGGGCCTGAGGGCCCACTGGAGCCTGTTGCACCTCGGCAAGCCTAGCAGGAGCGTGCGCTTCCACGACAAGAGTCGGGGGCCCTGCCAGAGCACAGTACTCACCGACAAGCCTGTCGTTCCCTCTGGCAACCTTCTCGCTGGCAGCTTCTGGAAGCTCTGTCGGGAAATACTTGTCGGAAAAACTTCCTTCTCTTCTCTTGTCCAGTTGATGGTGTCACGGAGGGTTGAGTTAGTTGGAGTACGAAAGTTCCTGGTTCCACAGGCAATTTAAGAGCAGCACACTTTGACAGGCGATCGGCAACACTGTTCTCTGCATGTGGAACGTGCTCCATTTGTAGGCCGTCAAAATGTTCTTCCAACTTCCTCAATTCATCTACATAAGCTTCCATCAACGGGCTCTGGTAATATTTGTTCACTTGCCTGACGACAAGTTGAGAATCACCTCTCACAATAAGTTTCTTAATCCCAAGGTCTGCCGCGATCCTGAGACCGGCAAGCAGTCCTTCATACTCAGCAGTATTGTTTGTTGATCCCTCCCAGGGGAAGTGCATCTGAACCACATATCTAAGGTGCTCTCCGGTGGGTGCGACAAGCAACACTCCGGCACTGGCGCCTTGCAGCGAGAAAGCTACATCAAAATACATGATTCATTCTCGATCAGTTTCCTTGCCGGGGAGAGTTGATTTTGGAACTTCTTCATCGGGCATTGGGGTCCACTCTGCAATGAATTACGCCAAGGCCCTGCTCTAAATGGTCGAAGTGATTTCAAACTTAAGCCCAAAGCTTGATAGTTCCAAAGCCCACTCCACAATCCCGCCGGTAGCTTCTGGGTTCCGCAAGATCCGTTGTAGCAGGAAGTGGGTGACAACGATCTCATGTGCTTGGAAGTAATGGTGCAGCTTCCTCGAGGCCATAAGAAGGCCAAAGAGCAACCTTTTCACGCCAGAATATCTTGACTGAGCCCACTGCAATATGGAACTGACAAAATAGACTGGTCGCTACACCACTTTCTTCTTCTGGATTGTCTCCTTCAACTGCGCAAATCCTTCTTTGCCGGCACCAGACTCTGTCGGGGAATGTCTCGGCTCGTTGCTTGGCGGTCCCGCCGTTGCTGCCGCTTCCTCATCAACTTCTCTTTCAGCCACTAGTATAGCACTCACCACTTGATTTGTTACCGCTAGATATAGCAGCAACGGCTCTTGTGGTTTCGATGCGAAGGACTGGAGGAGAGGAGAGGTACTTCTTCAAATCCTGCAGCGCTGCCTCCGCTTCGGGGGTCCATTTCATTGGGCCTACCTTCTTCAAGATTTTTAAGAAGGGCAAGGCGCGCTTAGAAAACTTTGAGATGAACCTACTCAAAGCAGCAACACAGTCGGCAAGACGACGCACATCTTTGACACGTCTTGGTGCTTCAATTTGCTCAATTGCTTTGATCTTGTCGGGATTTGCTTCAATTCCACGTTGAGATACAAAGAACTGGAGAAGCTTGCTGGATGGGACATCGAACACACACACTTCTCAAGATTGAGCTTCATGTTGATCTTGTGCTGGTTTGCAAATGTTTGACCTGGGTCTGATATGAGCATAGCCTTGTCCTTGGATTTGACCACTATGTCATCCATATAAGCCTCCATATTTCTATGTAGCTGGGTCTCAAAACCAATCTGGACTGCTCTTACGAATGTGGAACCAACACTTTTCAACCCGAAGGGCATACGCAAAAAGCAATATGTACCACATGGGGTGATAAATGCGGTCTTTTCCTTGTCTTCCTTGGCCTTGAAAATCGGATGATAACCGGAATAGGCGTCAAGGGAAGACAACAAGTCGCAACCGGCGATGGAGTCCACAATTTGGTCGATTCACGGCAAGGGAAAAGGATCTTTGGGGTAGGCTTTGTTGATGTCTATGAAATCAATGCATAGCCTCCATTTCCCATTCGCCTTATGCACTACGACTGGGTTGGCCAACCATGTTGGATGGAGTACTCCTCTGATCAAGCCAGCTCCTTCCAGTTTCTTGATCTCTTCGGCAATAAACTATTGCCGCTCTAAAGCTTGCTTCTGGACCTTCTGCTTGACGGGCCGCACGTGTGGGCAGACGGTAAGGTGGTGCTCAATCACCTCCCTGGGAACACTGGGGATATCAGATGGTTGCCATGCAAACACATCGACATTCGCCCGCAGGAAGGCGACGAGCGTGCTTTCCTATTTGTCGTCAAGGGTGGAACTTATGGTGAAAGTTCCCCCCGTGCTGTCCTCCTTGGCGGGCACCTTCTTGGTCTCTCGCGGAGCAGCTTTGGACCTTTTGCTCTTGCCGGTGGAGCTCTCTCGCACATCATCAACGGGAGCACAACACTCTGAGGAGGTGCGCTTGCCAGAATTTGCGCCAGAGGCCTTGCCAGTCTTCTCCCCCCTGGGAGCTTCAGCGGCAGGAGAAAGTGCCTTGGCGCTAGGTGCTGCGACTGCACCCATGTAGAGTTGGTTGGCGCAAATAAGTGCAGTTTTCTTGTCAGAGTTGATGGTGGTGACGCTCATTGGCCCGTGCATCTTCAGCACGTTGTAAGTGAAATGGATGGCCGCCAGGAACTTGGCCAGTGTCAGGCGACCAAGGATGCTGTTGTACGACAACGAGATCTTGGCGACGTAGAAAACGATCTTCTCCGTTATGAAATTGATATCACTGCCAAACATCACCGGCAGTGTGACCTTGCCTTTCGGCTGAGTCCTTCTCGAATTGACCCCTTGGAACGCGTCTGTCGGCTCGAGATCTTCGTCAGGAATTTGCAGCTTCTGAATGACATCAGGTGAGATCAGGTTCAGGCTGGCTCCACTATCGACTAATATCTTCGTCACCTTGAGGTTGCAGATTGTTGGCGAAACCAACAATGGCAACCACCCGGCCGTAGTTATGCCATCAGGGTGATCCTCGGCGTCGAAGATGATAGGAGTGTTGGACCATTTTGAGGTCTCTGTGAGCCGATGGAGGGCTCTGCCGCATTAACCTCGCACGCCCACTGTTTGAGTTGGAGGTGAGAGGAATGCAACGAGGCACCTCCCTCTATGCACATCATCTCTATAGCCTTCTGAAATCCATGCTCACTGGACTCGTTGTCTTCTTCGACATCGTCATCATCTCCTTCTTGCTTGTCACGGCCACGGGCTGGCCGGTCTTTTTTGTTGCTTGGGCTTGCCGCAGCGACCCCCTCGGCCGACACGCTTCTTACGGGACCCCTCGGCACCATCCTGGCCTTTCTCCTTGTCTTGCCTCTCGTACTTGGCCTTTTGCTTCTCGGCAAGCTGCTCAACCTGCCAACAGTCTTGGAGATCATGGCCTTTGGTGCGATGGATCTTGCAATACTGCTTGCCGGAGCCTTCTGGCTTGTCGGCAGCCGCCAGGGCATGTAGGAGGCACACCCGACAACATCATTGCTGGGGTCATCAATCATGCCTATCTTGGCGGCGTCGGGGTTGCCGGATCCCTCGACGGCAAGTACGGTCTTGCCCTTGCACTTATGGTTCCGTCGTTGGCCCTTCTTTGTCTAGGTAGCGATGTATTCATCTTCAGAGTCGACCCCTGTGCCTGCGTCTTCGCTGGGGAGTCTCCTTCCTTCTTCAGCCCGAGCACATTTGTCTGCCAAAGCATAACGCTCGGCGACGTCCCTGACTCTGTTCATCACCAGCTCTGTCCGCATCTTGCGGTTGCGCACATTTTGATGGAATGCGCTGATAACAGCGGCATGATGAATGTCTGGGATGTTCTGATGCAGGCAACTGAACCTTTGGATGTACTTGCGTAAATTTTTGCCCTCCTTGTGAGGGATGATGTGTAGATCACTTTCTTGGCCAGGAGCTTGATGAACTCCTGTGAGGGCGCCAACAAACTCGTGGCACAAGTCTGCCCAGGAGGCGATGGACCCCTCTGGTAAGTGCATCAACCACGACCTGACGTTGGGCTTAAGCACCAACGGGAAGTAGTTGGCGAGTATCTTGTCATCGCGACCTCGGGCAGCATGCACCGCAATGGTGTATATGCTCCGGGATTCTGATGGATGAGTCTTGCCGTCATACTTCTCTGGGACTTCTGGCTTAAACATGCGAGAGTTGGGCCACTGGACTTGCCGCAGCTCACGGGTAAACGCTGGACAACCCACCTCGTAAGGTAGGCTGACAGGATACCCTAGCGTAGGCTTGTCTATAGTGGTCCTCGCGCGCCTATCAGACTGGAGGCGCGCTTCCCGCCACCGCTCGATTGCAGTTCAAGCATCTTCCTTGCAACGTTCTCCAAGAACTTGATGCTGATCGCGGCGTGTCCGTGGGTCAGATGACGTCGTCGAGTAGCCATCATAAGCGTTGATCCGTCGAGTCAGTGACCGGTGCCGCTGTTGTGGAGGAGAGTGCACCGAAGTCGCGCCGCCTCCAGCAGTCTCACCGCTGGCGTGAGCCAGCTAGGTGGATCGAAACTTATTAGCGAGTCTGAGGAGGCTCTGAATGGTGGCTCTCCATTTGTCGAGCTTCTCCGCAGCTGGAGGGAAGTTTAGGAGTAGTTGCGCCCGTGCCATCGCTTCCTCCGACGTGGTCAGTAGCGAATGGTGCGAGGAACGCGAGGTGCTCTGACTCCTAACCGTGTTAGAAGGAGCACCGCCACGGTCCCGCGTCGACATGCCACTTCTGCTTGCATGTTGGTCCCAAACATCTTGGAAATGATGCGCAGGAGCTTTCCCATGGGGACGTTGAGAATTACGGGCACCATGGCACGGCTCTCCGCGCGCGTCCTCAGAAGTTCGTGACGTAGGCACCAGCGTGGGCGCCCTTGAAGATACCCCTTCCGCCCCTGGAGTTCGCCATACCACCCGTAGGTGGTACCGCTCCGTCCTGAGATCCAGGGGCGCGGGGGTTCCCGCCGCTGCCACGGGTGTCTCCGCGGTGAGCGTTGTCACTTACTTGGCCTTGATCACCGGAGCGTCGCGGAAGTTCCGAACCTCCGTCTTGTCCTCCTCCACCGCGTCTATGTCATCTCCTGTCTGCACAGATACAGGGATGGTGGACGTGGATTTGCCAACTGCTGTCAGGCCCTTCTTCTTGGGGGCCATGGCGATGATGAGTGTGAAGGAACTAACACGCCAATTACCAGAACAGGTTCACACAACCTAGCTCCCCCTACCTGGCGCGCCAAAGATGTCGCGGGGAACGAACTCCTATGGGATCATGGGGATCCCTTTGGGTTCGACGGGGAGTAGGCTTGTACAAAGAGTCGGTATGATGAATAGCACACGGGGATCTTTACCCAGGTTCGGGCTGCACGGATGCGTAAAACCCTACTCCTGCTTGGTGGTATTGAGAGTGTTCTTAGGGTTCTTGCTATAGGGACGCTACAAGAAACTGCCACGTGTGTGTGCTAGAAAGTCCCAAAAGTCGAGTAGTCCTCTATTGTATCGCCCTAGGCCTCCTTTTATACTCTGAAGGGGATCCCAACTGTGGCATATAGTGCGTACACAAGGTGTATAGAGCTACAATGCTATCATACCTAACAGTGACGGAGTATGACAGGCGCATTTAATGCACCGTCAGGCATCTCTGTCCGTTAGTGGGACGGGACGGGAGCCGTCCCATCGGCACCGCTTAACCCCCTCAGACGTTGACACCGCAACATGCGTCAGGTGGATCAGCACCTAGCCCGTGCGCTGGCGGGGCCTTGTCGGAGCTTTGTCTTGCCGGGGCCTTGCCTTGCCGGGGCCTTGACTTGCCGGGGCTTTGCCTTCTCGGGGCCTTGCCCTGCCGGGGCCTAGCTTTGCCTGGGGCTTCAATAGCCCTCCCGCCAAGACCTTGTCGTTGTCTTGATTCTCCTGTGCTGGTATCTGGCAAGCGCCCGCTGGGCCTCGCTGCCAGGATGGCTACTACTGCCCGTGTACAAGTAAGGGGCACTGGAGAGCCCAAAACTCTAAAGCACCAACAGATACCTCTTTACCACATTATGTGTGGCTTTATTTAATTCCTCCAAACTTCTTTTTGAAGAGGTTGGTTGAATAAAAAGCTTCTCCTCGTTACCTGATTTATCATAAGAAAAAATAGGAGGATATTGGGAAACCTCTTCCCCTTCATTTGTCTTCTCTTCCTCTTCTATTTGTTTTCTTGTCTTTTAATAATTGGCAATATAAGGTTTCTCAATGCAATTTACCACGCAATACATATAGATTTCATTTAGATCAAAATCAATCATTTTCATGTTTAGTTTATAAGGATATTGGATATTGGAGAACCCAAGCTGGAACATCCTTAGTTTCATGTTTCATTTCTTCATACCCCACGAATAGACTAAGTTCATTAAAGTGCTCAAGGGTAATGAGGTTATCACAATTTTTGGACACAATTCGATCATGAAATAATTCACATTGGAAATTGTTAGTGCATCTAGTGCCCCTTAGTGATTTTGGTGTATTGAAGACTTATAGGTTAAGGCACTAATGTGTTTGTGAGTGTACACAGGCTCTATAAGTCGATGAGGAGTTTGATATATTCGGAGATTATCGACCCCTAAAAATGAATGTCTTCAAGTGAAGACTTTGCTGAAGACTTTCTGAAGACTTTGGTGAAGACTTTGTGACGACTTTGAAAATAAAGAAGTTGGTGTGACCTTGAAGATATGAATGAGGAATATGAAGCGTGAAGACTTTTATTTTTTTAGTTTCATTTCCTTTATTTGAGTCATAGGAAACACCGTACTGTTAAAGGGGGTCGAGGTAATACTAAGGAAAATTTCCAACTGATGCTCAACTCCAAAATCCTCAACCCATACAATCCTTTGAGTGAAGCCTTTGGAAATCTCTTACAGTTCAGACAAGTTTTTCAGTGACAGAGACGAAGTTCTTCTAGTCTCTAAGGAAATTGATCTGACTGAGGAGTTAGGATTTCGCCAGTGCGAATTGCCTACAAGTGAGGATCATGATAAGCTGGGGACTTTCATAATTCGAAATTCCGACCGTTGCTGTGCTTAGCGCCAGCTGTCCCCAATCGTTCTTATCCACATAACGTTCATATCATTGGGGGAATTTATGACTTATCATGTGAGGTTGCACCCTGGCTATAAATAGCCAACCCCCACAACCACTAGCTGGTTGGCTGCTCTGAGAGAGAACTGACACTTGTCATTTGAGAGCAACCCATCCTCTGACGACTCTGTGAGAAAATCATCAGTGAGGAAAAACCCACAAACCAAACCATAAAACCCATTGTGATTAAGCATCATTGCAGAAATTCCCGTGTGGAACCGACGCTTGTTACCTTTGAGGACTGTGTATCCTCCAGACGGTTAGGCGTCATGGTCTAGTGCTCCTGTAGTCAATTGGGGACCACGAAGTGACCTTGGTCTAGAGCATCCGGCAGTAAATTGTGGATCGTCGGGTGACCAGTTTGTGAGGGTTTTGGAAGTCTACCCTGAAGACTTACCACGAGTGTTGGGCGAGGACTGTGTGACCTTAGCTCAAGGAGAATACGGCAAGGACTGTGTGTCCTGGGACTGTGTGTCCTCTGGTTTAAATACCAGGCCGCTCCAAACCAGATGTACGACTGTCACAACAGTTGAAACTGGGTCATCAAACCATTGTCTTCATCAAGCTATCTGGTTCTATTTCCTCAACCCCTCTATTCCTCATATATCTGTTAATGAAATTGATTGTTATAGTTGGAAGAATTTGACTAAAGACTTTCACAAATTCCTCACCTCAAATTCTTCAAGTTTCCTTGTTCATCACTGCTTATCCTGTATCACGCTACTCTCTATGTGTGCATGTTTCATTTCATCATGAAGACTATGCTGTCACTATGTTCCTCATGCACTTGAGTACTTATTCCGCTGCTAGTTATTCATCACATTTCAAATTCCTCAAAGTTGAAATTCCTCAAATGATGAATTTGTAAAAATCGCCTATTCACCCCCCTCTAGCCGATATAACACACTTTCAATTGGTATCAGAGCAGGTACTCCCTCGCTCTATGTGATTTTGGTTTAACCACCTGGAGTTTTAGTTATGTCGACTGTAGGTATGATCAAGGTTTCCATGGGCTGTCCTACCTTTGATGGGACAGACTACCCCTACTGGAAGAACAAGATGCGTATGCACCTTGAAGCTATTGACAATGATCTGTGGTACGTTGTGGAAAATGGTGTGCCCTCTGTCGCTCCCACTATTACTGCTGCTGATGTGAAGAGATTCAAGCAACTTGATTCTCAAGCGAAGAATATCTTCTGTGGTCATCTGAGCAAAGGACAGTATGGTAGAGTGAGTGCTTTGGAATCTGCTAAGCTTATCTGGGATAGGCTGTCCAAAGTCAATGAAGGTGTTTCCACTCAACATGACTCTCGTGTTGATGTTCTTCGCAATCTCTTCAACCACTTCAAGAGGCTTGACAATGAAAATGTTCAGCAAACATTTGATCGCCTCACTGATATATCAAATGAACTTCAAGCACTGGGTGCCACTGATATCACTGACCATGAAGTGGTGAAGAAACTGCTTCGATCTCTCGATTCCTCATTTGATACTCTAGTATTGATGATACAAGAACGTGGAGACTAGAAAGCTCTTGATCCTGCTGATATTCTTGAGAGACTCAATACTCATGAATTCCAACAAGCTGAGAAAAGAGACCTCTACTGGCCAAGCTATGGAAGATCTCGTGCTCTGAAGGCAAAAGCAATTTCCTCATCTGAAGAAGAAGATTCAGACAGCAGCCTTGGTGATCCTGACGAACTAAGTCAGGAACTAGCTATGCTTGTGAGGAAATTCCAAAAGTTCTCAAGACGAGGTGGATTTGGAAAGTCATCAAAAGGTGGCTTGAGGAAATCAGATTCCTCAGAAGATTGCAAAAAGAGAACATGTCATCGTTGCAAGAAGCCTGGCCACTTTATCTCTAATTGTCCTCTCTGGGAAAAAGACTCAAAGAAGAAGAAGAAATACAAGGATGATAGTTCTGATGACTCGTAGAAAAAGAAGAAATCTTCAAAGTCCTCAAAGCACAAGAAGAATGGTTCCAGAAAGGTCGAGCATTCATCAGCAAGGAAATGGATTATAAGGAAGAATCTAAAGAATATGAAGAAGAGGAAGAATCTAAGGAGGAATCAGAATCTGGTGTCGCTAGCCTTACTCTCGCTACTGCGTTCGTCGGCAAGTCCATATTCAATGAAGAATATGACCACTCCAACGACTCTAACGTCAGCAATGATGATTATGCTCCCATTTATTTCTTTATGGCAAAAGGCTCAAAGGTACACAAACATCATTCCTCATCTGAATCTAGTGAAGGTGAATCTGATGATTATGTGAAACCTAGCTATGCTAAAATTGTTAAAATTGCCACTAAGCAATAAAGTGCACTTGAAAAGCTTCAGAAAATGCTAGACAAAAGCGATGATCTGTTAAACCGTGAAGTGGATCGGACTCAAACTCTGTCTGTTGATCTTAAAAGTCTTCAGGCAAAGTATGATAACCTTCAGAGTCATCATAATGACCTCTTAGCCGATCATGAGAAGCTTTCATATGAATTTCTTCAGCGAAAGCAAGATCTTGAAATGTTGAGGGTGTCAAATGAGGATCTCCAAAGGGAAAACGATTCCTTACTGGCTCAACAGATCAGTACCGCTCAGGAAGAATTTGTTCCACCTTGTTTGAAATGCATCGAACGTGAAACTGCTAATTCTTCACCTGAATGTTCAAATGCTTCCATTGCTGCAATTTCTTCAACTATTCCCATGGTCTTAAATTCCTCATCTAAGGATACCGCTAGTATCACTAATGACAATGCAGGGTTGAAGGAATTGTATGTGACAGACATATACAAAAGTCTCAAAGGGCATCAAACCCTTTGTGATGTCCTCAAAAATAAGATTCTGAACAGGAACCCCAAGAAAGAGGGTATTGCCTTTGTGAGGAAACTCAACGTTGATGGATCCTACTGGACACCTGAGCAATACCCCAAAACCTCATGGGTTGCTGCAAAAGGATCTCCTATGGATCCATCCACTTTATCTGGCTTTACTTGTGAAACTTCATATTCCTCAGTTGAGTCACTTGACTCCAATTACAGATTCTTCAAAAATAAGTCAAGTGAAGTATTTGCTAGATATGTTGGAACTAACTGCACGAACGGTTCTCCTAAAATCTGGGTTCCCAAGAGCTACCTACAAAATCTTCAAGTGAATGTCCTCACGACACCACTCATGAAGAATCGGAACCCCAGACCAAATTCCTCAAATGGTCAAAATCATCATTCTCATGCTAATGCCTCTGTTTCGCAGGGAAAACCTAAGAGTTATGAATATGTGCATTATTCTTCAAACCATTATGTTCATAAGTCCTTGAAGAATTTCTCTGCTTATTCATTCTAATACTCTAACCCTCCCCATGTGAAACGAAGCGCACTTGCTTCCATGCCTCCCTTCTCACATGGTGCTCATAGAATGATGAATTCTTTGCCACCCCTCCAAATGTGGGTGGTGAAGAAAACAAAATGACATCTTATGCAGGGTCAAGTCTCCAGATGAATTTGAACATCTGATGAATTTGCTAGAGACCTGAGGAAATGCTTGAAAGGACGCAAGTTAACCATGATGAAATGAATTCTTCATTTCTCACGTCCTCACTCTACTTGCTTACTATCTTGTGTGATGAAATTTTGTTTGATGAAATTGATATCATATTCTTCACTCTGAAGCATATGAGTTCGTAAGTTGTACTAATTCATCTGCAGGATGATAATTTAAAAGCTACTGAGTGGGTTCTCGATAGTGGATGCACAAACCACATGACGGGTGACAAGAATCTACTGATGAATTTGCCACTCACTCCATCTCCTCTAAAGCATATCACCTGCGTAGACAAAGGAAAAAAGCAAGGTATTGGGACTTGGTAAGGTTGCTATCTCAAAGGACCGAACCATGGACAAGGTGATGCTTGTTGAATCCCTTGGTTCAACCTCATGTCTGTCTCAATGCTTTGTGATCTTGATATGGTTGTCATATTTGGAAAATATCGTTGTGTTGTCATCATGGAATCTGACAATTCCAAAGTCTTCGAAGGCTTTAGGAGAGGAGACCTGTATATTGTTGATTTCTCTACAGGTCCTCAACCTGCCACTTGCTTACTTGCAAAGTCTTCAGAAGGCTAGATGTGGCATCGACGATTTGGACATGCTGGTATGAGGAATATGCACACACTCGTGAAGAAAAAGCATGTCATTGGCATCGAGGGTGTCAAATTCCTCAAGGACCACCTTTGTGGTGCATGTGAATCTGGAAAAATGACCAGATCCAAGCATCCCTCAAAGACAATCATGACCACTACGCGACCTTTTAAATTGCTTCATATGGATCTCTTTGGTCCCACTCACTACTCCGTACTAACTAATTCTTCAAGTTTGTATGGATTTGTCATTGTTGATGATTACACTCGTTACACATGGGTGCATATCATTCTGTACAAAAATGAAGTGCAGGATATCTTCAGACGGTTTGATTCAAGGGCCTCCACCAACTTTGGTGTCAAGATCAAACATATCAGGAGTGATAACGAGACTGAATTCAAGAACACTAACCTTGATGAATATCTTGATGAACTTGGTATTACTCATGAGTTATCTGCTCCCTACACTCCTCAGCAGAATGGCATCGTGGAGCGCAAGAACGGGACTCTTGTTGAGATGGCTTGAACCATGCTTGACGAATACAAAACCCCTCGTCGCTTCTGGCCTGAAGCAATTGATACTGCATGCCACATCATCAATAGGGTATATCTTCACAAATTCCTCAAGAAGACTTCATATGAGCTCATGACAGGCAAGAAACCCAATGTAAGTTATCTCAAAGTCTTCTGTGCAAAATGCTGGATCAGAGATCCTCACCACAGTTCTAAGTTTGCACCGAAAGCACATGAAGGTTTTATGCTTGGTTATGGAAAGGACTCACACACCTACAAAGTCTTCAACACCTACCATCACAAGGTGGTTGAAACTGTAGATGTGTGGTTCGATGAAACTAATGGCTCGCAAAGAGAGCACCTGCCTTCTGTGTTAGATGAACAATCTCCTGAGGAATCCATCAAGCTAAAGACAACTGAAGATGTCATACCCACTAAGGAAATCATTTCAACAAATGAAGACTCTCATGCTGATATACCTGAAGAAAATGGTGCTGATGAAACTCCTCAGCCTCGTCAACCTGCTCATCCAAGAGTAGCAAATGAAGTGCAGATTGACAAAATCATCGATGACATCAATGCACCAGGTCCTCTCACACGCTCAAAAGCTTCACATCTAACTAACTTTTGTGGGCACTTTGCCTTTGTCTCTATCTTAGAGCCCACCAAAGTTGATGAAGCATTCAAGGAGCCTGAATGGATTCAAGTCATGCAAGAGGAATTGCATCAATTCAAGCTCAACAACGTGTGGGAACTTGTCAAGCAGCCAGATCCTCACAAGCATAACATCATAGGCACCAAGTGGATCTACCGCAACAAGCAAGATGAAAATGGTCTTGTGGTGAGGAATAAGGCTCGACTTGTAGCTCAAGGCTATACACAAGTTGAGGGAATTGACTTTGAGGAAACTTTTGCACCTGTTACTAGACTTGAAGCTATTCGCATATTATTGGCTTACGCTAACCATCATAATATCATCTATCAAATGGATGTGAAAAGTGCATTCCTCAATGGTAAGCTTGAGGAAGAAGTATATGTTGCTCAACCCCCAGGTTTTGAAGATCCTAAGCATCCTGACAAAGTCTTCAGACTAAACAAGGCCGTCTATGGCCTCAAGCAGGCCCCTCGGGCGTGGTACGACACTCTGAAGGAATTCCTCATGAAGAAAGGCTTCAAACCCGGTTCACTCGACCCTACTCTTTTCACAAAATCCTATGACAATGAACTGTTCATATGCCAAATATATGTTGATGATATTATCTTTGGATGTACTGACAAACGTTACAGTGATGAATTTGCCTATATGATGAGTGAAGAATATCAAATGTCTATGATGGGAGAGTTGAAATTCTTCTTAGGTCTTCAAATTCGTCAGCAAGACAATGGCATCTTCATCTCACAAGAGAAATACCTCAAAGATGTTCTAAGGAAATTCAACATGCAAGATTGCAAAGGCGTCAAAACTCCAATGCCGTCAAAAGGCCATCTCTACACTGATGAAAATGGTAAAGACTTCGATCAGAAGGTATACCGCTCCATGATTGGCTCCTTATTGTACCTATGTGCATCTAGGTCTGATATAATGCTAAGTGTATGTATGTGTGCTCGATTCCAAGAAACTCCGAAGGAATCACACCATAAGGCTGTGAAACACATTCTTCGATACTTAGCTCACACACCAACAGTTGGATTGTGGTATCCCAAGGGCTCAAATCTTCATCTCGTCGGATACTCTGATGCTGACTATGCTGGAGATCGCATGGATCGCAAGTCAACCTCAGGCACATGTCATTCCCTCGGACGATCCTTAGTCTATTGGTCCTTGAAGAAGCAGAACTACATTTCACTCTCTACTGCAGAAGCTGAGTACATTGCTGCTGGCTCGTGTTGTGCTCAGTTACTATGGATGAAACAAACCCTCAAGGAGTACGGAATCAAGCTGAAGAATGTGCCTCTTTTCTGCGACAACGAGAGTGCCATAAAGATTGCGTACAACCCTGTTCAACACTCCAAGACCAAGCACATCCAGATTCGTCATCACTTTTTTCGAGATCATGTACTCAAGGGCGACATCTCCATCAATCACATTCCTACTGAAGAACAACTGGCCGATATCTTCACAAAGCCCTTGGATGAAAAGAGATTTTGCAAGTTGCGGTGTGAGCTAAATATCTTAGAATCTTCAAATGTTCTTTGATAAAGAACACACATCCTAACACGTATGCAAAATTGATGACTTAGATGTGCAACACACGAAGTAACGTTTTTTCTTCAATCAATGAAGAATAACTGTCTAAGTGTGAAGAAATTAACGAAGAATTTGATTCTCAGAACTCTACGACAATTGTAAGCGGTGTCTGAAATCATCATTCTTATACGGTGCGTTAAGCCACCAACCAAAAGTTGAAGTTCTTCAAAATTGAGTACTCTTGCAAATTCTTCAAATTATCAAATTCCTCAAGTTTTTCAAATTCATCAACTTTTCAAATTCTTCAAAACTTTTGAGACTCATATTCTTCATTGACTATATATATATATATACTTTTGAGTTTTTCAATGTCCTCAACAACATTCACTTATTGCTAATTCTTCAAGTTGATTTTCATCTAAGTGAATGTGATCGGACCCTTTCCCCGACTATGCTAAACTCAACCCAGACTGTTCACAAATTCCTCATATGCGTTCTACTTTGAAACTTGTTCAAAGTCTTCACTGTGTCCTTGACAGCTGAAGAATTTGCGAACGAAAAGTTTGAAATCTTCACTACCAAAATTTTCGGCAGTTCCTGCTCAAACTGTTCCGATTCCCATGCCTGGATAACCCACGATCCTCCACAATCTTCACTACCCAGATCGTGGGTGACACCTGTCGCGTGGAGAGCAAGGGTCAGGGGCAATCCTGTCCAAAATCTTCGGGAGGATCCGTTTTTACTTCCTCTATAAATGCCCCCTTCCCATCTACTGCGCTCGGTTACTCCGCATCTCATCTCTCTCCCGAGCTCCATCCAAGCGCCACCGCTAAAGTCATCGTCGCCGGTGAGGAAGAGCTTCGCTGCCTGAACCTCGTCGTCGCCGTACTCGCATCGGCCGCGGAAATCTTTATCCCGCCGCTGCTATAGCTGTCTCCTTCTGCCAAGCTAGGGCGTGGGAGATCTGAACGGACGAACCTCCTCAGTTCATCTCTGTGTTCGTCGTGTTCTTCACCAGGGTAATTAAAATTTATTTTCACTACCCATGTTTGATCCTCAACTACAATTACTATTCCTCAAGTATGTGTTTAAACGTTATAAATCAAATACACAAGCACCTTCATCTCCTCATACTTGATACTTGATGACTTTTCCTAAGTAATGACTTTCTTCAAGATTCCTCAATTGTGCGAATTCTCAAATTTGCACAACTCTGGAACCTGAGGCTAAGAACACTTAGTAAAAATCCTCACACCTATCTCTCTTAAAATTTCCGAGAATGCATATGACCTCTTCAAATTCCTCGCACCTATACTCTATTCACAGGTACAACATATCCGCTGATGAATCACTAGGTTCTCATCAACTTAATTCATTTGTAGCACTACTTGAAGAAAAATTGTGTACCTCTTCAGAATCTTCAAGAGTTCATATTTCTCAAGTGAAGAAAATGTCTGATGGAAAGAAAGCTCAGAAAGGAGGGAAAAGCCAGATGTGCACACTGCATTTGAGATCCCTGAGGATCTATATGATGAATATTGCACACCTGACGAAGAAACTCAGGGAAAAGAGACAACCAAGCAGAGGAAGATTCGTCTGCAAAAGATTGAGAGGAGATGGGCCAAAGAATGGAGAGAATATCGTTATGTAACTCCAAAATACATGATGAAATTCGCTGTGAAACCACCTTGCAGCAGGCCTCCTCTAGCTCCTAACCAAATTGCAGATCCTTCTAGCATCAAAACTGGTGAGGACTTTCCTGCCATGTGGGAAAAGCAACAAGCCAAATTGGCGAGGAAAGCCAAAGAGGTTGTGAAGAAATTCAACGAGGATTCTGCTGTTGCTGCCTCTGCCGGAGCCTCTGCTAGTGCTCCAAAGAAGATGGTAAAGAAATCTGCTCTGAAAATTGACTCTTCAAAATCTTCAGTGCAAATTCCTCAAGGTCAAAGGCCTCAGCCCAGAAAACCTTCAGCTCCTGGAACTGTTGCTGCTCAGTCATCTGCAACTGTCAAAAAGTGCTCAACTCCAGTGCATCTGGCAACATGCAAAAGGACAGATGGTTTCGCGTTAGTGCCAAAGCTCGCTGCAAGCCCCTCCACTACTGCAAAGTCTTCAACCAGTCCCTCTGCACTTAAACTGAAGAAGACAGTCGGACGTCAAAAACCAAGCTCTCACACCAGCAAGGCTCTGGTTACAATTCCCTCAGATTCTTCTTCTGATGATGATGAGGAGGAGGAGGAGGAATTGGTAGAAATCATCAGACAGAGTCAGCACAGGGCAGCTAAAGCAAAAGGGAGCTGTGTTCCTCTCATGTTGGATCCCAAGTTGATCCTCAACTTCATTGATATATGGCATGAGGACCGAAGTACTCCACTTTCCTCACTAAATCTGCCTCCTGAAGTAGATCATGTCCTCACCCATTTCATCTCTAAAGAACAATGGAAAAGAGAGCAAGCTCAGAGGGCTAAGAGGAACAAGACTCGCAAAGAAAAGTTTCTGCGCGAAAATGTGATGAACTTGACCCCAAATCAACTGGTCACAGTTCAGTCCGAGATTCGCACTCTGTCCTTGGATCAACAAAGATATGATGCTGAATGGCAGGGCACAAGGGTTAGACTCGTCAAGGCTGCTAATGCAGCTGTAAAGGATCACAACACCAGGGTTACAGCTCGATCGCAACCACAAAAGACTCAGTCTGAAGAAAATGCTCAGACTGAATATGAAATTCCTTAGGCTGCTGATGAAAATGCTCAGCCTGAAGAAACTGCTGAAGAAAGAGATTTTGCATCAAAAGCATCTGCCAGTGCTGCTGAGGAAACTCAGACCACTGATGAACATGCCAGGGCAACCCCCAATGTTGTGCCTGAAGAATCTGATAGGCCAGCTGTAGAATCCACTATGCCTCAAGAAACTGAACCACCCAGGGCAGGTGCATTAGTCGTTCCTAAAGAAACTGCTCAAGCTAAGGAAAATCCCCTCAAAAGAAAAGCATCAACTTCTGGAGCCCCTGTGTTGAAGAAGTTGAAAACTTTGACAAGTTCCTCAGCTACATCTCTTGATGCAACTCCAATTTCCTCAGCACCAGCCTATGCTATTGTGCCAACTGGAGAAGCATATGACATTCCTCACAAAGAAGAGAATCATTCGGCTGCTTCCTCAGAGCCTCTTGATGAGGAAATTGTCATTGATGACACTGCATCAACTCCCAAGGTATCATCGCCCCAGCTTCTGCTAACTGCTGGCGCTGAAGAAATTGATGAAGAAGTTGACATTGGTGACACTACTCCTGTCATCAATGATGAATATTGGGAATCTGCACACCCCAACTCACCTATGGCAACTCCTTTGATGCTGCTTCCTCAGTCACCGGGACAAACTAAGGAAATACCTGACGATTCTGAACACCTGTATCTTCTAGACCCTGAAGAAATTCCAGCTGCAATAGCTGATGAAATTGATGCTTCGGCCACTACTGAGGAACCTGTTCTACAAATCACTCAGTCTGTAGTTCCTCCCATGCCAACCGAGATCAAAGGGTGCAATCGACCAAATCTTGAACCTAAGCAACGAATGCCATTCAAAGGTTCGGTCCGCCCCAAATTCCTCAGGACAAATTTCTTCAATGAACACATGTTCTTCACAGGGCCAAATCCATATGATTCTGCTCGAACTGGTCACACAAGGTTCTAGACTCCTACTCAAATGAACTACTATGCCACTGTTCTATGTGACAAGAAGAAAATCTTCGATCACCACAACATTCCTCATGTGGACATGGAGTCAATTCCATCATTCACGCCGGTGCTCCAAGTTCTTCATGATGTTGGGCTTCTTCCCTTCTACGTAGATGTCTGTGACTGGAACAAGGAGTTGCTTATTCAATTCTATGCCACTCTATACATTAGTGGAAATTCCTCAGACATCAACTCCTGGGTCTTGGACTGGATGACCGAAACAACTCATTTCACTGCAAGCTCTTCTGAATTGCTTCAGTCTGTCCCAGTTCCAATTCCTTCCGATGAAGCCCGCTGCCTGTTCAATGATCCACCACTGCCAAATCAGATGATGAATGTGATGATGAAGAAATTAGCACCTGGAAAGCCTCAAAGAACAACCTTTCTTGTGAAGGATTTGCTGTATGTACCAAGAATAGTCTATCGCATCCTCACTCACACCCTATGTCCTCAGAAGGGGCACAACTCTGAAGAAGAAGAAGTTGAAGGAATCATGAAGAATATGCTTTTCAACATCATTCATGGGATTCCCATCAATTTTCACGATTTCTTCATGAGGACTCTGGCCGATGCTGCTATGTCACCATTTGAGTTGAAGCCCTTTGCTCCCTGGATTATGCATTTCCTCAGAACAAAGTTTTCAATGCACTTTGAGGCTGACTTCCAAAATCATTTCAGTTTTCTACCCCCGATTGAATTCCTCAAAAGCACAATTGATGAAGGAAAAGGCAAGGATGTCATTGATCAAGGCACTCGTCCATTGGATGGTCAGTTTCGTCAAGCAGCATCCTACTCCACCAATGATAACTCTGCAACACAGGACTCCTCTGCCAAGACCTCTGCACAAAAGCCTCATGCAACTGCTCCTCGTGTGATGACTGATCGTGAGCTTCTCTTAAGTTTTCATTAGAAGGTCGATCGAAATCACAAGTGGGTCAAGCATCAACTTGGGTATATTGTGCAGAATATGACTGTGATGCAGAACACTGTCAAGAGGAACCACTACTATGCTCATGAAAACCTCAAGCGCTCTTGGGCTGTGCTAAATCACATCATGTCTTCAGAAGAATTGGATGAGCTGAACTTTGAAGAATATCCAGACTTTGCTTGCTGTCCTCAGAAGAAGTTCAAGAAAGTCCAAGTTCCTCTGATGGTCACCAGTTCCTATTCTTCATCTCGTGAGCGCGAGGAAGATGAAGACATTGATGATACTACTGCTGGACCTGCATCAACAATCGACCCCGACAACGCTGGCGCTCCTTCTTCACCAACAAAATGAAATTCCTCATGGGGCGTTAGTCATCATTTTTTCTTCCCTTTTGGTCCTCAATGACAAAGGGGGAGAAAATTTGAGTTAGTCTTCAAGCGGGTCTACATATATGGGCTATTTTTGGTTAAGTTGCAACTCTCGCTCTTCTGAAGTTTTTGGTTATTGAGTTGTAAACTTAAGTCCGATGGTGGTCTGATACTTTTGAACTATTTCCTCGCATGTTTATTTCCTCAATTACCTTAATGCATGCATGCTGAATTTCGTCAGACACCATTTTCTTCACGAATTTCAAATTCTTCATTTCATATATTCAAATGCGTGTATGAATTACAAGATATAGGGGGAGTTCTCCATGTTTTGAACCTGCCGTGTGCATTTGCAGCCCAAAGCAAATTCCTCAAATATGCACATCTTCAGGGGGAGTTCATCTATATCTTGCAATCAAATTCCTCAGAATCTGTACTTTCACTTCATATGTTTATCCCCGTTGAAAACTTAACCTATTTGTCATCAATCACCAAAAAGGGGGAGATTGTTAGTGCATCTAGTGCCCCTTAGTGATTTTGGTGTATTGAAGACTTATAGGTTAAGGCACTAATATGTTTGTGAGTGTACACAGGCTCTATAAGTTGATGAGGAGTTTGATATATTCGGAGATTATCGACCCCTAAAAATGAATGTCTTCAAGTGAAGACTTTGCTGAAGACTTTCTGAAGACTATGGTGAAGACTTTGTGAAGACTTTGAAAATGAAGAAGTTGGTGTGACCTTGAAGATATGAATGAGGAATATGAAGCGTGAAGACTTTTGTTTTTTTAGTTTCATTTCCTTTATTTGAGTCATAGGAAACACCGTACTGTTAAAGGGGGTCGAGGTAATACTAAGGAAAATTTCCAACTGATGCTCAACTCCAAAATCCTGAACCCATACAATCCTTGGAGTGAAGCCTTTGGAAATCTCTTACAGTTCAGACAAGTTTTTTAGTGGCACAGACGAAGTTCTTCTGGTCTCTGAGGAAATTGATCTGACTGAGGAGTTAGGATTTCGCCAGTGCGAATTTCCTACAAGTGAGGATCATGATAAGCTGAGGACTTTCATAGTTCGAAATTCCGATCGTTGCTATGCTTAGCGCCAGCTGTCCCCAACCGTTCTTATCCAAATAACGGTCATATCATTGGGGGCATTTATGACTTATCATGTCAGGTTGCACCCTGGCTATAAATAGCCAACCCCCACAACCACTAGCTGGTTGGCTGCTCTGAGAGAGAACTGACACTTGTCATTTGAGAGCAACCCATCCTCTGAGGACTCTATGAGAAAATCATCAGTGAGGAAAAACCCACAAACCAAACCATAAAACCCATTGTGATTAAGCATCACTGAATAAATTCATGTGTGGAACCGACGCTTGTTACCTTTGAGGACTGTGTATCCTCCAGACGGTTAGGCGTCATGGTCTAGTGCTCCTGCAGTCAATTGGGGACCACGAAGTGACCTTGGTCTAGAGCATCCAACAGTAAATTGTGGATCACCGGGTGACCAGTTTGTGAGGGTTTTGGAAGTCTGCCCTGAAGACTTACCACGAGTGTTGGGTGAGGACTGTGTGACCTTATCTCAAGGAGAATACGGTAAGGACTGTGTGTCCTGGGACTGTGTGTTCTCTGGTTTAAATACCAGGCCGCTCCAAACCAGACGTACGACTGTCACAGCAGTTGGAACTGGGTCATCAAACCATTATCTTGATCAAGCTATCTGGTTCTATTTCCTCAACCCCTCTATTCCTCATATATCTGTTGATGATATTGATGGTTACAGTTGGAAGAATTTGACCGAAGACTTTCACAAATTCCTCACCTCAAATTCTTCAAGTTGCCTTGTTCATCACTGCTTATCCTGTATCACGCTACTCTCTATGTGTGCATGTTTCATTTAATCATGAAGACTATGCTGTCACTTTGTTCCTCATGCACTTGAGTACTTATTCAGCTGCTAGTTGTTCATCACATTTCAAATTCCTCAAAGTTGAAATTCCTCAAATGATGAATTTGTAAAAATCGCCTATTCACCCCCCCTCTAGCCGATATAACACACTTTCAGAAATTAAAATGACCACTTTCACTACAAAGTTCACAAGGACGGCGAGAAATATTAAGTGTTCTAGCACAAACATATAGCCTCTCTTGCATCCATTTAGTTTCTAAATACTTATGCCTCTTGCAAAATCTATCTTCTCTTTTAGTCATGTCTTGACAAACTCTATGCATTCCAACAAAATTGACATGCTTATAAGAAATATTTTTATCATGACTAGTGCAATCATCATTAGTACTATGGATATTCAAAGAATTCATACTAACAACATTGCAATCATGCTCATCACTCAAATATTTAGTGCCAAACATTTTAATAACTTCTTCTTCTAACACTTGAGCACAATTTTCCTTTCCATCATTTTCACGAAAGACATAAAAAAGATGAAGCATACAAGGCAGCCTCAATTCCATTTTTGTGTAGTTTTCTTTTATAGACTAAACTAGTGAAAAACAATAAACTAAAAGATTTAATTGCAAGATCTAAAGATATACCTTCAAGCATTCACCTCCCCGTCAACGGCGCCAGAAAAGAGCTTGATGTCTACTACACAACCTTCTTCTTGTAGACTCGTGTTGGGCCTCCAACCACAGAGTTTTGTAGGACAACGGGAATTTTCCCTCAAGTGGATGACCTAAGGTTTCTCAATCCATGGGAGGTGTAGGATGAAGATGGTATCTCTAAAACAACCCTGCAACCAAATAACAAAGAGTCTCTTGTGTCCCCAACACACCCAATACAATGTTAAATTGTATAGGTGCACTAGTTCGGCGAAGAGATGGTGAAACAAGTACAATATGGATGGTAGATATATGTTTTCGTAATCTGAAAATATAAAAACAACAAGGTAAAAAATAGTAAACATCAAGTAAAACGTTGTACAAATGCTTGGAAACAAGGCCTAGGGTCCATACTTTCACTAGTGCAATTTCTCTCAACAATATTGACATAGTTGATACATATGTAAGTACCTCTCGTGCGACAAAGAGTTCACTCCAACGTCACAAATAGCGAAGAACTAACAAAGAAATTATTGTAGGGTACGAAACCACCTCAAAGTTATCTTTTCTGATCAATCTTATGAGCTGTCCCTATAAGTGTCACGAACAGCCCTAGAGTTCGTACTAAGATAACACCTTAAGATACACATCAACCAAAACCATAATGTCACCTAGATACTCCAATGTCGCCACAAGTACCCATGGGCTTGATTATACGATATGCATCACATAATTTCAGATTCTTCATGTTCAATCCAACACAAAGAACTTCAAAGAGTGCCCCAAAGTTTCTACCGGAGATTCAAGACGAAAACATGTGCCAACCCCTATGCATAGATTCCCAAGGTCACAGAATCCGCAAGTTGATAAACAAAACATACATCAAGTGGATCAATAGAACATCCCATTATCACCACGGATATCCCATCGCGAGACATACATCAAGTGTTCTCAAATCCTTAAAGACAATCCGATAAGAAAACTTCAAAGGGAAAACTCAATTCATCACAACAAGATAGAGAGAGAAAACTCCATCTGATTCATCTGTATCAATAAAGCTCGCGGTACATCAAGATCATGCCATCTCAAGAACATGAGAGTGAGAGAGATCAAACACATAGCTACCGGTACATACCCTCAGCCCCAAGGGTGAACTACTCCCTCCTCGTCATGGAGAGCGACGGGATGATGAAGATGGCCTCAGGTGATGGTTTCCCCCTTCGGCAGGGTGCCGGAACGGGCTCCCTATTGGTTTTTCGTGGCTCTGGAGGCTTGCGGCAGCAGAACTCCCGATCTTGGTTTCTTTTCGGAGATTTCTATATTTATAGGAGTTTTTGGCATTGGTCCCACGTCCAGAAGGTTCCCGAGGAAGTCACAAGCCTGGTGGCGCACCCTAGGGGAGGGCACCCCTGTGGCTTGTGGCCTCCTCGGCCTTCCTCTCCGGTGACTCTTCATTCCATTATTTTTTATATTTTACAAAAATATTCTCCATAAATTTTCAGCTCATTCCGAGAACTTTTATTTCTGCACACAAACAACACCACGGTAGTTCTGCTGAAAACAACGTCAGTCTAGGTTAGTTCTAATAAAATCATACCAAAATCATATAGAATTATTGTAAACATGACATGAATACTTCATAAATTATGGATACATTGGAGATGTATCAGCCCACAACAAGCTTATTCTTTTCTTTGTTGGTTTTCCAACAACTCCGTTCAACCTATGCTTCTCAAATTCAATTGGGGTAGTTATTAGCATTTTCTTTGCCGTTTGTTTCTTTCCAATGATCTGGCTTCTATTCCTTCATTTCGGAGGCATTGTGATGTTGCTCTTTTCAACTCACATCTAGTTTGATTAAGATCATGTTCTTTCTTTGCTTATTCATTTGACCCGATCATTATGTTATCTATTCAAGTTCTTCCATCTTATCAATTTCGCCTCAATTTTCTACCGAAGTTTTGCCCAAATTTCTTTTGAGTTCTTGGTTGTTCTTCATGTCATTCTTCATATCTATCCAACCTTCATGTTTCATTGGTTTCACTCGTTTGTCAAAGAAGCAACTAAGTCTACCTCTTGTTCTTTCTCTTCCCCTTCTCATTCTAGATCCCGGGACGAGATCCTCGTGTAGTGGAGGAGAGTTGTAACAGCCCGGGACCTCTGCTCCAGAAGATTCGCCTTTTATTCCATTCTCTTCGTGTGATTCATCTAGTTGTCGCATTCATCATTGCATCATTTGCATCATCTACATAGCATCGTCACTCGTTTTCAAAAACTTGCATCCGTTCGTAGTTGCCGGTTCTCTCCGTTCGTGTCGCTGACCATTTTGAGACCAACCACACACGCACATGCCCGCGACATTGATAAAAATATTATTTTAAAATGCGTATAAAATATTCTTGGATTGGGTCGAAATTTGGCACGTGGTCTTGTTTTATAATAGGTAGACTGACTGCCAAATTTCGTCGCGATCAGAGGTCGTTTGGTACCCCAGCGGTTAAATATATAGTGGCACTAGCTGGTCAAATTATCGGACGTTTTCTCGATGTTTCAAACCCATGTCACGGGCCACAATTATTTCTCTCATCCCCACCTAGCCCAACTACACAGCCCACTAGACCAACCTAGCTTGCCCCTCCGTTTGTGGTCATCGGATCGCGATCAGACGGACGAGGTCCAACCCACCCTAGACTATTCCCTATATAAAATCCCCCCACGGAGAGAGCCCCTTCACTCTCTAGGGTTTCCCCCATGTAAAATTGTAGCCACCCCCTCAAAAACCCAGCTGCTAGCTCCACCTCCCCCCATTCTCACAACCCTAGCCACCCAGTCAAATCTGACCCTCAGATCTGAAATTTGGGGCTCAGATTCATCCAAAACCCACCTACCAGACAATGTTCGCGGCCAACTTGGACATGTCCGGTGACTTCAGAGCGCCGCAGCCACCCGAGCCTCCCATGGCGCCCGTGCGCCTCGACCCCACAGCTCCGCGCACGCGTCGTCCCGCTGCCTCCGGCCGCCATCGGTGACCCGCCGTCGCGCAAGGCCAGTGCCCCGCCAGACCTACTCCCTTCCCTCTCCTTCTTCCTCCTTTCACCTCTCCCTCTGTCTCCCCAGCCGCCAGCCTTCATGGACGTAGGAGGAGCTCGCCGCCGGTCGTTCAAGCCCCGCCGGACCTCGTCGCTGTCAGGAACGGGATCCCGGCACAGGATCCGTCCAGTCCAGCCATCCCCGGAGCCCCGCCGCCTCCGGGCCGCGCTAGCCGCCATGCCATCGATCCCGGTGGTCCTGCCCTCCTTGATCCAGGTGGGATCGGGAGGCGGACGGCCCTGCGTTGACCGGCCATGCCCTGCGCGTGGCCTCCTCCCGAGCCTAGCTCTTCTTCGGCCTAAGGCCCATAGGTGGGCGCCCCCGTCGTCCCGCTATCCTTCGCTCATGCGCTTTGTACTTACAATGCGCCCATGTGCCACTGTGGGCCAAATCCCAGATTCGGCCCATGAACTTTTTTTCAATCCTGCGAATTTTGCTAATTATCCAGTAAATTATAAAAATTGCAGAACCCCCCTAGTTCATACATTTTATAACTTTCAAACCGTGCATCATATGTAAAAAAATTATATATGTAAAATGACTAGAATTTCGTGTAGATTCACAATTTTCAACTCTCACATGTGATAAAAATGATTAACTTGCTGTTTCCATTGTTTTTACATAAATGCCATGATAAAATGATATATATCATAACTAATTAACCGTAGCTCCGTTCAAAATGATTTACATATGCATATGGTTAGTTCAGATCTGGATCAAACTTAAAATATGCATATGATGTCGTTCCGGAATTGTTATTCGTTGCTTCCGGCCTCATTTAAAGTGCCTAAGTGATGTAGTTGTTTGTGATCCACCTCTTGCCATGTCTAACAACATTTAATATTGTTGAGTACCTAAACGGGAGTGAATTAAATAATTTGAATGTGAAGTTTCGTCAATATGCAACTCGTTGTTGCATATTGAACTTCACTTAATGTGTAGTGTTTGGTTGTTGTGTTTGTCATGCCTTGCATATATTAAACTTGACATGCATCATATTCGTTTGTGCATCATGTCATGCATATGTTGTGGTGTATCGTGTGTTGATTGTTGTTTCGGATTCTTCTTCTCGATAGAGTTCCGAAAGCATTCAGAGTGTGAAGGATTCATTCGTCTACTTCATGGATCGTCTTCTTCACGGACTCGTTCTTCTTCCAAGCGGGATCTCAGGCAAGATTACACATTTCCCTGGATACCACTACTATCATTGCTATGCTAGCTATCTCGTTTTCTATCGCTATGTCACGCTACCTACCACTTGTTTGACAAGCCTCCCAACATTGCCATGAAAAGCCACTAACCCCTCCACATCCCAACAAAACCTTTGTTTGGCTATGTTATCGCTTGCTCAACCCTTCTTATAGCGTTTCTAGCTGCATGTGCAATTGCTTCCATGTGACAATATGGACATTCTTTTGTTATCACACTATTATTGCTATTTAATTTAATGCACATATATAGTTGGTAAAAGGTGGAAGGCTTGCCTTTTTCTCGGTGTTTTGTTCCACTTTTGCCGCCCCTAGTTACCTGTGTACCGGTGTTATGTTCCATATCGAGCGCTCCTAACATGATCGGGGTTGTTATGGGGACCCCTTTGATTTTTGTTTTAGGATAAAACTTGTCTGGCATGGCCCAACATTGGTAGTCCATTTTCCTAATAACTAATAAAAATTGCATAGGGACCCACCGGCACCTGTGGATCTTTAATCAACAACCCGGGCCGCAGCACCGTGCAGGGCCAACCCGGGGCAACTCGGGAGATGTCTATAAGGCCATCGTCCGCTTCGCTTATCTGTCGTGTCTTGAGAACGAGATACGCGGCTCCTATCGGGTTCGTCGACATGTCAGGCGGCATTACTGGATGTGTTTTTACCTTTCTTGAACATCTTGCGCATGGGATTTTGACGACACTTTGGTCTATCTCGAAGTTAGGAATTTCTATCGGGATTCCGCAAATACTACGGGTGATTCCGCAGTTGAGGAATTCCAACACGGCGTATGGTTAATTTGTGATGGATGAGTTGGAGCACCCTGCAGGTTTAATCTTTTGGAAAGCCATGCCCGCGGTTATGTGGCAATTTGGAAAGTTTGTTTAACACCCGGTCATAGTAAACTTGAAGTAAACTCAAATAAAATACACCAATAGTGTGCATAACTATGACAGTCTCTTCTCGTGAGTCCTTATCCAAGAGAGAACACGGTGGGGTTATGATTGACGTAAGTAGGTGTTCAGGATCAGTTAGTGATCATTACTAGTTCACGTCCATTATGCGCAGACCACCATACTTTACTTTCTGTACTCGTAAGTTAGCCACTTAATATATGCTTAGTTCCTTGCTGCAGCCTCACCACTTAACCATATCTCACCCATTAAGCTTTGCTAGTCTTGATACCCTTGGTAATGAGATTGTTGAATCCCCGTGGCTCACAGATTACTACAATAACTATTGCAGATACATGTAATGAGATGCTTGAGCGTGAGAACGATGCTTGTTTGTTTGGATTTCTTCTTCTTCATCGATCTAGGCAAAATCTAGAAGCTCCCTATGATGTAAAGCTAAACCAATGTAAAAAATTCTAAGCAAAACTTTCGCGTCCCCTTTTAGATTGGAAATATGATAAGATTCCATTAATCTATACCAAGCATCTTTCAAAATTTCCCCTTGTTTTTGTTTGAAGTAAAGAACTTCAAAATCTGGTGACAATGGGGACATGGTAATATTAGACAAGTTGTCCAGCAAGAAAGTAGCAACCAAAAAAGGAAGAATAGAGATGCAAATGGAAAATAAAGTAAACGCAAGAGATGAGTTTGTGATGGGTACTTGGTAGGCTTGATGTGTATCCTCCCCGGCAAGGGCGCCAGAAATCCTTCTTGCGACCTCTTGAGCATGCGTTGGTTTTCCCTTGAAGAGGAAAGGGTGATATAGCGAAGTAGATAAGTATTTCCCTCAGTTTTTGAGAACCAAGGTATCAATCCAGTAGGAGGAACAAGCAAGTCACCAATGGATGCACCTTCACAAATAATCAAACTCTTGCACCCAACACTATAAAGGGGTTGTAAATCCCTTTATGGTTATTTGCAAGGATTACATCCAATAGAGATAGATGTAACGAGTGCGGAAAGTAAAAGCTAAATAAATTGCAGCAAGTATAGATCTGAAAATATATGATGGAAAATAGACCCGGGGGCCATAGGTTTCACTAGAGGCTTCTCTCTTGAAGGAAAATATCATGGTGGGTAAGCAAATTACTGTCAAGCAATTGATAGAAAAGCAAATAATCATGTAGTTATCCAAGGCAATGATCATGCATATATGCATCACGTCCGTATCAAGTCGATCGACTCCTGTCTGCATCTAGAGTATTAAGTTCATGAAGAACAGAGTAACGCATTAGGAAAGATGACATGATGTAGAGGAATAAATTCAAGTAATATGATGAAAACCCAATCTTGTAACCCTTGATGGAAACAATACAATACATGCCTTGCTACCCCTACTATGTCACTGGGTGAGGACACCGCAAGATTGAACCCAAAACCAAGCACTTCTCCCATTGCAAGAATTACCAATCTAGTTGGCCAAACCAAACCAATAACTCGAAGAGACTTGCACAGATATGAAATCATGCATATAAGAAATCAGAGGTGATTCAAATAAGATTTATGGATAATCTGAACATTAACTCACAATTCATCAGATCTTGACAAACACACCACAAAAAAGGATTGCATTGGATAGATCTCCATGAAGATCATGGAGAACATGGTATTGAAGATCAAAGAGAGAGAAGAAGCCATCTGACTATTAGCTATGGACCCGTAGGTCTGTGGTGGACTACTCACACATCATCAGAGGGGCAATGGAGTTGATGTAGATGCCCTCCGTGATCGAAACCCCCTCCAGCAGATTGTCGGAAAAGGCTCCAAGATTGGATCTCTTGGCAACGGAGGCTTCCAACAGCCGGCAAATATTTTCGTTGCTCTTTTTGATTTTGCGCGAATACTTGGGTATTTATAGGCCAAACAATAGGGTTAGGAGACCTGCCAGGAGGCGATAAGCCTGCTAGGCATGGCCAGGGGGGTCGCGCCTAGCAAGCTTGTGGCGCCCTGGCACCTCCCCTGACATGCACTCCAAGCTTGGATGACTTGTTTCCTTCCAGAAAAATTCCTTCTAAAGATTTTATTCCGTTTGGACTCTGTTTAATATTCCATATCTGCAAAACTCAAAAAAAAGGAAAAAACAGAAACTAGCACTTGGCTCTAGATTAATAGGTTAGTCCCAAAAATAATATAAAATAGCATATTAATGCATATAAAACATCCAAAATAGATAATATAATAGCATGCCATCATCAAAAATTATAGATACGTTGGAGTCGTATCAGGTGGCAATAGGAAAACCACTCGGGTACATTGTTTCCCAGAGAGGGATCAAGGCCAACCGGCAGAAATTCGAGCTCTGGTTGCATTGGCAATACCCATAGAACTCAAGCACGTCAAAAAACTGGTCAGTTGCGTAGCTGCCCTAAGCCGATTTATATCTCGGCTAGGGGGAAAGGCCTTACCATTGTACAAGCTCCTAAAGAAGACCAAGAATTTCAAGTGGACAAATGAGGCAAGCAGCGCTCTAGAGGACATTAAGAAGCTCGTGGCCACCAACCCAATCCTCACAACCCCGGACTAGACAAGCCGATGTTGTTATACATTTCGGCAATGAATCATGTTGTTAGCGCGGTCCTAATGGTTGAGTTTGACGTTGAAGGCCACAAGTTCCAGGTGCAAAACCAATGTACTACGTCTCGGAGGTATTAACCCCATGCAAATCTAGGTACCACTACTAGGGAAAAGCCTAGTAGTAGCTTGGGTTACCGCGCTACTAGTAAGGCGCTACAACTATTACTTACCAGTAGCGCGTGTAAGACGTGCTACTGCTAAGACATATAGCTGTAGCATGTATCATACAAGTGCTAGTGACAAGACAACTATTAGTACCGTTCTTGCAAACCCGCGCTACTAGTAATCTGTTTTTCATTATTTTTAATTTTTAGTGTATTTATACATTGTTATACAAATTTTGATACAATACAAATTAAGAGGTTGTTATATGATTATGTTCATGATGAAATATTATATCATTGTGAGGAAGAAACATGGATTTTATTCATCCAAATGAATCAAAAGTGATCAAAAGTTGAATTAGTAGGACGACGATCCTACTAATTCAACTTTTGGTCACTTTTGATCCATCCACATGAATCTAATCTGCTTTCCTTCCCCCAATGATATAACAAATCATCATGATAATCATGATCAACATCATCATCATATTAATATAAAAACTCTTGCATCATATCATCACCAACAACACTATATCTAATAATCATCATAGTCATTACCACCAACACTATTTAATCATCATTTTCGTCAATGAGACATCATATAACAAGTTGGTCACTAGTCATAATCACAAATCCTCCTCCTCATCATCATCAACTCTAACACATTGTACCTAGGACTTACTCCTCTCTCATAGGACCTACTCTACACTCTCTTAGGTACAATATCATAAAACAAGATAGGCCCTGACTCTCCATTATGGAGAATGGAGATCATCCTGTCTCCAATTCTTGGCCTACGCACAATGTTGCTTCCAAGTAGCTCTCTACGATTGACCATACATTTTTTCCAATCCTTATTGTCATGTCTTCATCATTTTTAGAAATCCGGTATGGACAGGAGTGATGCATAGGCTGATCTGGCCGTGCTGGCCGTAAGCTCATAACATCAAGGCGACCTCTCGGAAACATCAGATAAGGCACACAATCCTTCAGGATTTTCTGTTGAAAAACATAGTAATAACTTTGTAGTTAGCAATGTAGTTTAGTTTTAGAAGAATTTATGCAAAATATGCACGAATGTCGTAATAGTAGAAAATCTTACCATGCAATCTCCATGGATGTTACCATAGTTCACCATGTGCACTAGTGGCACGTATTGACCATAATGTGGAGGAGTTTGATAATAGCTATTGTAATTCTCAAGATCATTAAGAAATGTGATAATATGATCTTTCTCCTTATAAGTTAATTCTGCTTCATCATTGTAGTAGTAGGTTCTGTCTACCATCTTCCATACATTTTTTGAAGAATGAAAATAAGCTATCAATGGAAATAAGTTGTCAACTATTTTTAAATAAACAATATAAATTACTTAATAAATATGGTTCAGAAACTCACATAATGGTAGAACTGGAGGCGTCTGCACATCAACCCAGATGCCAATATTACCTTCAATTTCATCTTTCGGATGAATATCAAAGGTGATAAGCATATTAGGCTCAAATGCATAAGCCTTGCATAGTGCTCTCCAACTTTTGCATTCAATATAGGAGTAGGTGTCTGCATTGTACAATTTTACGGCAAAAGTATAACCATGCTCGGTCCTCAAGTGAACTCTCCTTACCTCCATACTTTTTTTAGTATTGAAACCAATCTTATCCAAGACATAAATTCTTGCATGGCAGGGGATACGCTAGTAGAATAGTAAAAAATTAAAATTATAAGTTGAAGCAAAATAAGCAGAAGTCATGCTTAATTACGAGAAAAGACTTGTCATTGTGACTTATTGTATGCACTTCGAAGGTCTCATCCAGCATGATGCTGAAGCGCCTACCATCAACTAGGTAAGGCTTGTCACACAGGTCGTGCTTGTCTTCGCAGTATTCGCACATAGCGAATTCCCTTTCATCGTCAGACATTTCCTATGTTCATAGTCCAAACATTTAAAATCGATCGAAGGAAACTACGAAAAAACTGATCAACACACAAATCACTATTAGTCAATAGGCAATAGGTTGACTTTAGGTCTATCGAGTCTTTCCTTGCTAAACTCTCATCTCACGTATATGGTGGGCACTTCTTCTGATATTGCGACCGTCGGTGATGGTGGCTCCTCCATTCGTCCTCGAGTGTATTACACCAAAATGTCTAGCACACGGGAACGAAGGAGAAGCGACCCTCATGACAACAGTCGGGATTCTTCCTCTCATATATATATATATATATATATATATATATATATATATATATATATATATATATATATATATATATATGGTGGACACTCTCCTCACTGAAAGACACGCAAGGAGCCAAAACAGACCTAAAGTCAACCCGTTCCATATATCGAACAATCACATAGAAAAAATGGCCTATGTTTTGTCGGAATGATTGGCAAATCACACGCACCTGATATGTCCTACATTGTAGCACAAGTCATGCTAAAATTCATGAAACAAATTTGGCATGACCTTTACTAAAAACAGGACATATCGAGCGCCAATTTTTTTCCGAAACGGAAACGAATCAACATTCTGGCAAAACATATGCCACTCGGAGGTACATTGCAAACAAGAACACAAATACATCCTCTATATTCATAATGCATCATCATCGACATCAATGACATGGCGACTAGCACTAGCATTTTCATCATTGACATTTACAACACATTATCATCTATATCAACAACATGGGGATTTGGCTGTTCTCACCTAGAGGTCTTAGGGGGGCGGCCATGGGGACGACTGCGGGGATGAGGTAGGGGCAAATACTTGATTTCTGCATAAACGAAATATAAACAAAATATATTCTATCAACATGTATCTGAGTAGTATTAACAAATATGACATGTTCATTCTAGTAAATGAGTAAATAGTTTCAGGATCACTAGAAACTATCAACTATGTCTAAAAATAATATACTAAAACCCTAGTAATAATTCAGTTACCTAGAAACTATCAACTAAACCCTAGAAACTATCCTAAATCAAAGTGTTATATATGAACAGAGGCTTATATCAACTAAAAACTATCAACTATGTCTAAATTTTTACTAATGAGTTAATCATACTAAATCAAAATTGTTATATATCAACTACAAACTATTAAGTAAATCAAAATGTTGCATATCAACAAGAAAATATCAACTACCTACTAAATCAAAATGTAGCAGGGAGGAGCGGTTGTGGATGGAGGAGGGAGGAGGGAGAAGGAGGGGTGACACAAGGAGGGAGGAGGAAGGAGGACGGAGGAGGAAGATGGAGCGAGGAGGGGCTGGCCGGCGGCGAATGGAGGAGTGGAGGGAGGACGGAGGAGGTGGGGCGGGGATGAGGGAGTAGGGAGAAGGAGGGGCGACTGAAGGAGGGAGGAAGAAGGAGGACGGAGGAGGAAGGCGGAGCGAGGAGGGGTCGGCCGGTGGTGAATGGAGGAGTGGAGGGAGGACGGAGGAGGTGGGGCAGGGAGGAGGGAGGAGGGGGAGGATTACCGAGTCCAGGGAGGAGGGGAATGTGACGGTAACAGAGGGAGGAGGGGTACGCGACGACGGCGGTGAGCAGCGGGGGTAGAGAGGGAGCGACAGTGTGAGGGGGGAGTGAGGGACCGAGAGTGAGGAAGAGAGAGAGCGCACGGGGTGGATAAGGTGGGCATAACAATAGCGCTAGTTAGTTCCAAGTGCTACAGCTAAGTAGAATAGCAGTAGCGCTGGTTGAGGAAGGGCGCTACTACTATACCTAGCCTGTCGGGAATTGTGTGGAAATTATAGTAGTAGCGTGTTTTATAAGTGCCACGCTACTGATATGAGTTTATTAGTAGCGTTGTTTTTGTACACGCGCTACTGCTAAGTAGCAACAGCGCCTCCTTTTAAAAAGCGCTACTGGTAAGCTTCTGTGTATAAGGTTTTCCCAAGTAGTGTACCCTCATTACTAGAAGATTACCTGTGCAGTCTATATGGCTTCTCGGACGCTGCGACACTACTTTCAAGTGTGTTCCATTACCGTGGCATCTGAAGTCCCTTTAGGGGATATGATCAATAACAGACATGCCACTGGGCACATCGCCAAGTGGGTAATAGAGATCCTCCTTTCAAAATGATCTTCCGCCCATGATGAGCTATTAAATCTTAGGTACTTGCATTTTCGTGGCCGAATGGACAGAAGCCGAACTCCCTCGAGAGTGCAGTACATACTCACATTGGACCATGTACTTCGTTAGATCTAAAATGCTAGTCGGGCTAGGAGCCGGGGTCGTCCTGACCGCACCCACTGGCGATAATATACGGTATATTGAAAATCATGTATACCAATTCTAATAATGCAGCCGTATATGTGTCTCTGCTGCACGGGATTTGGATAGCAGCATCCATGGGGTCTTGAGGTGTGAGGTGGCTCTAATCTCACCATTTCACAAGTAAATGGCGAGTTCGATGCGAAGGACCCAAAGATGACTGCATACAGGAATGCCTTCTTACCAATATCAACCCTCTTCAAGGGTTGGAATTCCATCACATCCCATGGGATTGCAATCAAACCGCTGACAATCATGCAAGAATGGGCGCCAAGCGCGACCCGATTCCACAAAACAAGTTTCTTGGATGGATTTTCATGCCGTCCGTGGTCTGGCAAGACGAAATCAATGACAGAGGCACCCAGTACTTCAGAAAGATGAATGTTGACCCACAAGTATAGGAGATCAATCGTTGTCCTTTCGATAAGTATGAGTGTTGAACCCAACGAGGAGCAGAAGGAAATGATAAGCGGTTTTTAGCAAGGTAATTTCTGCAAGCACTGAAATTGTAAGTAGCAAGTGTTTTGATAGCAAGGTAATTTGTAATGAGCAAGTAACGGTAAGAATAGGTAAGGTGCAACAAGGTAGCCCAATCCTTTTGTGGCAAAGAACAAGCCAAAACTATCTCTTATGATGAGCAAAGTGTTCTTGAGGGTACATGGGAATTTCATCTAGTCACTTTCATCATGTTGGTTTGATTCGTGTTCGCTATTTTGATAATTTGATATGTGGGTGGACCGGTACTAAGGTGTTATTCTTAATTGAACAAACAACCTACTTATGATTAACCCCCTCGAAAGCATCCGCAACTATGAGAAAAGTATTAAGACAAAGTCTAACCATAGCATTGAACATGTGGACTAATATGTCTCCAATGTATCTATAATTTTTATTGTGTCATGCTATTATATTATCTGTTTTGAATGTTTTATATGCATTAATATGCTATTTTATATTATTTTTGGGACTAACCTATTAATCTAGAGCCTAGTGCCAATTTCTGTTTTTTCCTTCATTTTGAGTATTGCAGATATGGAATATTAAACGGAGTCCAAACCGAATAAAATCTCCGCGATGTTTTTTCTAGAACAAAAGAGATCTACCAGGCTTGGAGTGCAAGGCAAGGACTCTGCCAGGAGGTCACAACCCAGGGAGGCACGGCCACCCCCTAGCCACGCCTAGCAGTCTTGTGACTCCCTCGCACGAGTCCTAGCCCTAATATTCGTCCTATAGATACCCAAATATTCCCCAATACCAAAAACAGCCACGGAACTACTCTTTTGCGGTGTGTTTGTCGAGATCCGATGAATTGTTGGTTTATGTTAAGATTATCCATGAATATTATTTGAGTCTTTTCTAAATTCTTATATGCATGATTTCATATCTTTTCAAGTCTCTTCGAGTTATTGGTTTGGTTTGGCCAACTAGATTGGTAATTATTGCAATGGGAGAAGTGCTTAGTTTTGGGTTCAATCTTGTGGTGTCCTCACCCAGTGAAAAAGTTGGGGTAGCAAGGCACGTATTCTATTGTTGCCATCAAGGGTAACAAGATGGGGTTTTCATCATATTACTTGATTTTATCCCTCTACATCATGTCATCTTACCTAATGCGTTACTCTGTTCTTCATGAACTTAATACTCTAGATGCAGGCAGGAGTCGGTCGATGTGTGGAGTAATAGTAGTAGATGCAGAATCGTTTTGGTCTACTTGACACAGACGTGATTCCTATATGCATAATCATTGCCTTGCATATCTTCATAAGTATCCCCTTTTCTATCAATTGCTCAACAGTAATTTGTTAACCCACAGTGATACTTTCCTTCAAGAGAGAAGCCTCTAGTGAAACCTACGGCCCCCGGGTCTACTTTCCATCATATATTTTCAGATCTATAAACCGAAAATACCTTGCCTCAATTTATTTACCTTTTTTACTTTCCGCAATCTTTTACATCTATCTCTATCAGATCTAATCTTTGCAAATAACCGTGAAGGGATTGACAACCCCTTTATAGCGTTGGGTGCAAGAGTTTGATTGTTTGTGTAGGTGCATCCATTGGTGACTTGCTTGTTCCTCCTACTGGATTGATACCTTGGTTCTCAACAAATGATGAAACTACTTATCTACTTTGCTACATCACCCTTTCCTCTTCAAGGGAAAACCAACGCACGCTCAAGAGGTAGCAAGAAGGATTTCTAGCGTCGTTGCCGGGGAGGATACACATCAAGCCTACCAAGTACCCATCACAAACTCATCTCTTGCATTTACTTTATTTGCCATTTTCCTCTTGTTTTCCTCTCCCCCACTTATAAAACGATTTTCAGAAAATACCAAAAAGATTTTCCTTTTTATTTGCCCTTCTTCCATTCGCCTTTTCATTTGCCTCTTGTTTGCTTGCATGCTATATCGATTTGTCGCCACCATGTCTGGATATGGGAAGGTTCTCATTGAAAATTTTGAGGGTATTACTAGTGCTAATCTTGAGAAATTTTTTGCATCTTGCTCTCTAGATCATGAATCTAAACCCCCTCCTAATTATAAAGTTAAAACTTTTCAAGTGGGAGAAGGTAATATTATTGGGAAAAGTGTTATTCAAGAGTTCTTTGATTGTACTGGAGTAATGCCCATGAATAATAAAGCTATTCTTCTTAGCACAAATTGTTATATTGATGCTATTGTCATGCTTGTTGAAAAGTTAGAAAGGAAATTTGTGCACATTCATACCGCTTTGCAAGAGGTGTTTTATGAACTTACCAAAATTAATCATCCTAGGGCCAAAAAGATTGCCACGGTCATCCTTATGCATGGATTTGATTTTATCATACAAGAAGCTAGGGAAATTTTTGCTTACCATAAAAAGGATATTGAGCACCCTCCGGTTAAGGAAATCTTACACGATAAATAAACCTTGTGCGGCTTTGAATTTGGGGATTATCAATCTTACCATGATAATCTTAGAAGAAGAGTTCCCCATTCTGAAATTACCCATACCATTTACCTTGAAACCTATGATGAATTTGGTATGATAACTACGGGCGTTTATGTAGGATTCGATGATGATTGGTTAGAAGAAAAAATCGCTGAACCCGTTAAAAATAAGATATGCATTCTATATGATGATATCTATGGTGATGATCCAGGTGATGAGAACGGATTGCATACCAAAGATGACAATACCTAGATCTATCGTGTTTTGCCTAGCTAGGGGCATTAAACAATAGCGCTTGTTGGGAGCCAACCCAATTTTATTTTTATGTTCTGTTCTTCCCACATTATTACTTCTGTAGTAATTGTGTTTTGGTCTTTTAATTAGTGTTTGAGCCAAGTAAGACCTTTTGGATGGTCTATGGTGGTTGTTGATTTGATCTTGCTGAAAAACAGAAACTTTTGTGCTCAGTCCAGGAACTTTATAAATTTTTCAGAGCGTCAAATGGGTCTGAAATTTTGACACAATATTGATATACAAATTTCCCAGGTTTTCCTAAGTTTTACGAATTGTTTGAGTTACATAAGTATACAAAGTTTTCAGGTTGCTACAGGCTATTCTGTTTTTGACAGATTCTGTTTTCTTTGAGTTGTTTACCTATTTTGATGTATCTATGGGTTATATCGGGGGGTATGAACCATGGAGAAGTTATAATACAGTAGGTATTGCAAAAAAAAATTAGTTCACAACAGTACCTAAAGTGGTGATTTATTTTCTTATACTAACGGATCTCATGAGTTTTCTGTTGAGTTTTGTGTTGTGAAGTTTTCAAGTTTTGGGTAAAGATTTGATGGACTATGGAATAAGGAGTGGCAAGAGCCTAAGCTTGGGGATTCCCAAGGGACCCCAAGTCATATTCAAGGATGCCAAAAAGCATAAGCTTGGGGATGCCCCGTAAGGCATCCCCTCTTTCGTCTTCAATCCATCGGTAAATTTACTTGAGCCTATATTTTTATTCACCACATGATATGTGTTTTGCTTGGAGCGTCTTGTATGATATGAGTATTTGATTTCTAGTTTGCCACAATCATACTTGCTGCACACATATTTTGAGAGAGACACGCATAAATGATGAATTTATTAGAATACTCTTTGTGCTTCACTTATATCTTTTGAGATAGGCGATTTTGCTCTAGTGCTTCACTTATACCTTTTTAGAGCACGGTGGTGTTTGGTTTTATAGAAATAATTGAACACTAGTACCCCACTTATAGTATTTTGAGAGTCTTTAAACAGCATGGTAATTGGTTTAGGTTATGAATTTAGTCCTAATATGATAGGCATCCAAGAGGGATATTATAAAAACTTCCATATTAAGTGCATTGAGTATTATGAGAAGTTTGATTCCTTGCATAAAGTTTTGAGATATAAAGATGGTAATGTTAAGAGACATGTTAGGAAGTAATTCTGAATTGGTAAAAATACTTGTGTAAAGGTTTGTGATTCCCGTAGCATGCACGTATGGCGAACCGTTATGTAAGGAAGTCGGAGCATGATTTGTTTATAGATTGTCGACCATTGTGTGAGGTTCGGGAGCGCACAATGGTTTACTCCTACCAACCTCTCCCCTAGGGGCATGCATCTAATACTTTGCTTCGATGACTAATTGACTTTTTCAATAAGTATGTGAGTTCTTTATGACTAATGCGAGTCCATGGATTATACGCACTCTCACCCTTCCACCTTTGCTAGCCTCTCTAGTACCGCGCAACTTTCGCCGGTGCAATAAACCAACCTTGCTAAAAACAACCACTATATATATTTCCTCAAAATAGCCACCATACCTACCTATTATGTCATTTCCATAGCCATTCCGAGATATATTGCCATGCAACTTCCACCGTTCCGTTTATTATGACACGCACCATCATTTTCATATTGCTTTGCATGATCGTAAGATAGCTAGCATGATGTTTTCATGGCTTGTCCATTTTTATGTCATTTGCTTTGCTAGATCATTACACATTCTGGTACACCACCGTAGACACTCAAATAGAGTCATAATTTGTTCTAGTTGTCAAGTTGTAATTCTTGAGTTGAAAGTAAATAAAAGTGTGACAACCATCATTATTAGAGCATTGTCCCATATGAGGAAAGGATGATGGAAGCTATGATTCCCTCACAAGTGGGGATGAGACTACGGACTTTATGAAAATAAAATAGTCCAGCAAAGCCCAAAAAAAGAGGCCTTAGATGCCCACCAAAAAATGAGAGAAAATAGAGAAGGGACAATGCTACTATCTTTTTTTCCACACTTGTGCTCCAAAGTAGCACCATGATCTTCATGATAGAGAGTCTCCTATTTTGTCACTTTCATTTACTAGTTTTTCATTATATAACTTGGCTTGTATATTCAAATGATGGGCTTCCTCAAATTTCCCTAGGTCTTCATGAGCAAGCAAGTTGGATGCACACCCACTTAGTTTTCTCTTGAGCTTTCATACACTTATAGATCTAGTGCATCCATTGCATGACAATCCCTACTCACTCACATTGATATCTATTAATGGGCATCTCCAAAGCCTATTGATATGCGTAGATGATGTGAGACTATCTTCTCCTTTTACTTCACAACCCCCACCGTATTCTATTCCACCTATAGTGTTATATCCATGGCTCACGCTCATGTATTGCGCGAGAGTTGAAAAAGTTTGAGAAAATAAAAGTGTGAAACAATTGCTTGACTTGTCATCGGGGTTGTGCATGATATAGATACTTTGTGTGGGGAAGATGGAGCATATCCGGACTATATGATATTGTAGGGATAACTTTTTTTGCCATTATGTTTTGAAGAGATACAATTGCTTTGCTAGTGTGCTTGAAATATTATTATTTTTATGTAAACATTAAGCTTTTGTTTCGAGTCTTATGGATCTGAATATTCATGCCACAATAGAGAATATTACATGGATAAATATGTTAGGTAGCATTCCACATCAAAAATTCTGTTTTTATCATTTACCTACTCGAGGACGAGCAGGAATTAAGATTGGGGACGCTGATATGTCTCCAACGTATCTATAATTTTTTATTGTGCCCTGCTATTATATTATCTGTTTGGGATGTTTTATATGCATTAATATGCTATTTTATATTATTTTTGGGACTAACCTATTAATCTAGAGCCTAGTGCAAGCTTCTGTTTTTTCCTTGTTTTTGAGTATTGCAGATATGGAATATTAAATGGAGTCCAAACAGAATGAAATCTTCGCGATGATTTTTTCTAGAACAAAAGAGATCTACCAGGCTTGGAATGCAAGGCAGGGGCTCTGCTAGGAGGTCACAAGCCAAGGGGCGCTGCCACCCCCTGGCCGCACCTGGCAGGCTTGTGACTCCCTGGCAGGAGTCCTAACCTTAATCTTCATCCTATAAATACCCAAATTTCCCCCAATACCAAAAAGATCCACGCAAATACTTTTCCGCCACCAGAAGCCTCCGTTCCCTAGAGATCCAAGATTGCAGCCTTTTCTGGTAATCTGTTGGAGGGGGATTTGATCACAGAGGGCATCTACATCAACTCCATTGCCCCTCTGATGATGTGTGGGTAGTCCACCACAGACCTACGGATCCATAGCTAGTAGCTTGATGGCTTCTTCACTCTCTTTGTGCTTCAATACCATGTTCTTCATGATCTTCATGGAGATCTATCCGATTAATACTCTTTTGCGGTGTGTTTGTCGAGATCCGATGAATTGTGGGTTTATGTTCAGATTATCCATGAATATTATTTGAGTCTTTTCTGAATTCTTATATGCATGATTTCATATCTTTGCAAGTCTCTTCGAGTTATTGGTTTGGTTTGGCCAACTAGATTGGTAATTCTTGCAATGGGAGAAGTGGTTAGTTTTGGGTTCAATCTTGCGGTGTCCTCACCTAGTGACAGAGTAGGGGTAGCAAGGCACGTATTGTATTGTTGCCATCAAGGGTAACAAGATGGGGTTTTCATCATATTGCTTGAGTTTATCCCTCTACATCATGCCATCTTGCCTAATGTCTTACTCTGTTCTTCATGAACTTAATACTCTAGATGCAGGCAGGAGTCGGTCGATGTGTGGAGTAATACTAGTAGATGCAGAATCATTTCGGTCTACTTGACATGGACGTGATGCCTATATGCATAATCATTTCCTTGGATATCTTCATAATATTTGATTTTCTATCAATTGCTCGATAGTAATTTGTTCACCCACCATGATCTTTTCTTCAAGAGAGAAGCATCTAGTGAAACCTATGGCCCCCGGGGTCTACTTTCCATCATATATTTTCAGATCTATAAACCAAAAATACCAAAAATACCTTGCTGCAATTTATTTACCTTTTTTACTTTCTGCAATCTTTTACATCTATCTCTATCAGATCTTATCCTTGCAAATTACCGTGAATGGATTGACAACCCCTTTATAGCGTTGGGTGCAAGAGTTTGAATGTTTGTGTAAACGCATCCATTGGTGACTTGTTTGTTCCTCCTACAGGATTGATACCTTGGTTATCATCAACTGAGAGAAATACTTACCTACTTTGCTGCATCACCCTTTTCTCTTCAAGGGAAAACCAACGCAAGCTCAAGAGGTAGCAAATATCATAGCACAACACATCCAGCAAAGAGGGGAGCCAAAGAATATTCTCAAGTATTCGCAGATGAGTTGCCAATTCAACCACTCGTCAAAGACTTAATATCTGCAGGAAAGTATTCAGTAGAAAAGTAGTATGGAAGTAACGGGAACGATGGCAAAACTGACAGTAGCAGTTTTGGAGTGATTGTAACTATAGCAACGGAAAAGTAACTTAGCGAAGATCAATATGTGAAAAGCTCGTAGGCAATGGATCAGTGATGGATAATTATGTCGGATGGCATTCATCATGCAATAGTTATAACATAGGGTGACAAAGAACTAGCTCCAATTCGTAAATGTAATGTTGGCATGTATTCCATATATAGTCATACGTGCTTATGGAAAAGAACTTGCATGACATCTTTTGTCCTACCATCCCGTGGCTGCAGGGTCCTAATGGAAATTAAGGGATATTAAGGCCTCCTTTTAATAGAGAACTGGACCAAAGCATTAGCACTTATTGAATACATGAACTCATCAAACTACGGTAATCACCGGAAAGAATCCCAGTTATTGTCACCCTAGGGGATGCAGATCATAACTCGTAATAGGTGTCTACAACTTGCAAGATAGGATCAAGAACACATATATATTCATGAAAACATAATAGATTCAGATCTTAAATCATGGCACTCGGGCCCTAGTGACAAGCATTAAGCATAGCAAAGTCATAGCAACATCAATCTCAGAACATAGTGGATACTAGGGATCAAACCCTAACAAAACTAACTCGATTACATGATAAATCTCATCCAACCCATCACCGTCCAACAATCCTATGATGGGATTACTCACGAACAGTGGAGAGCATCATGGAATTGGTGATGAAGGATAATTGGTGATGATGATGGCATCGATTTCCCCTCTCCGGAGCCCAAAATGAACTCCAGATCTAGCCTCCCGAGGAAGAACATGAGGTGGTGGCGGCTCCGTATCGTGAAACGCGATGAACTCTTCTCCTTGATATTTTTATCCACAAATAGGAATATATAGAGTTGGAATTGAGGTCGACGGAGCCCAAGGGGGCCCACAAGCCTGCTAGGCGCGGCCAAGGGGGTGGCCGCGCCCTGTGGGCTTGTGACTTGTGTGGCCCCCTCCTGTTGATTCTTTTGCCAGTATTTTTTTATTAATTCTAAAAATAATCTCTGTAAATTTTCAGGTCAATCTGAGAACTTATATTTATGCACAAAAACAACACCAAGGCAATTCTGCGGAAAACAACACTAGCTGGGTTAGTTCCATTCAAATAATGCAAATTAGAGTCAAAAACAAGGGCAAAAGAGTTTGGAAAAGTGGATACGATGGGGACGTATCGTCTCTCTAGCAAGACATCATCTAATAACTACTCCCCAATGCATTCCCTTAGGCCCAAGAATGATGAAGTGTCTCGTAGTCGACGTTCACATGACACCACTAAGGGAATCACAACATATATATCATCAAAATATTGAACACATATCAAATTCACATGATTACTTGCAACATGACTTCTCCCGTGACCTCAAGAACAAAGGTAACTACTCACAAATAATATGCATGCTCAAGATCAGAGGTGTATTGAATATCATAATGGATCAGAACATATAATCTTCCACCAACCATATAGTAATCAACTACACAAGGTAATCAACACTACTAGTCACCCCCATGTACCAATCTGAGGTTCTGGTACAAAGATTGAACGCAAGTGATGAACTAGGGTTTGAGAGGAGATGGTGTTGTTGAAGATGTTGATGAAGAATGGCCTCCTCAAGATGAGAGGGTTGTTGGTGATAACAATGGCTTCGATTTCCCCCTCTAGGAGGGAAGTTCCCCCGGTGGAATCACTCTGCCGAAGGGAAAAAGTGCTCCTGCCTAAGTTCCGCCTCGAGGCAGTGGCGCTTCGTCCCGAAAGTCCCCCTCCTATTTTTTTAAGGTTTTTTGGGAATTTATACCAGAAGATGGGCCTGGGTGAGCACCCTCCACCAGTGAGCGGTTAGGGGGCCTAGCATGCCCTGGTGGAGGGTGGCCACCTGGTGGACCCCCTCCGGTAGTTTTCAGCTCTAGTAATTCTTATTTATTGTATAAAAAATCTCCGTAAATTTTCAGCTTCATTGGGGATGTGCAGAATTGGTATTCGTGACATGGATTTTTTAGGTATTGAATTCCAGTTACCGGCATTCTCCCTCTTGGTATATACCTTGAAAACTGTGAGAGAGAAAGCATTAGAATTACTCCCCAAAGCATTGTTATGCATAATATCATTATAAATAAAAGTAGTAAAACATGATGCAAAATGGACGTCTCAGTCAACTCCTTAGCAACTGATGATGACACTGGAATAATAGGAAGTTCATATCTCGAAGAAACAACCTTGGCTCATGAAATCACGACAGTAATGGACCGAGCCTTTTCTCGAATACCTACTCCATAACGAGTTACCCGATGACCAAACTGAGTTGCGAAGGATAATCCACTGATGCAAGGCATATCGAGTAAACGGGGGCGAGATGTATAAAAGAAGCATCACCGGCATCCTCCAGACGTGCATAGTCAAAGAAGGTGGACGTAAGATTCTTGTTGAATTCTACTCCAGCATGGACGATCATCATGCATCGTCTCGAGATTTAGTCAGTAAGGCTTTCCGAGCTGGATTCTATTGGCCTACCACTAAGGAGGACACAAAAATGTTGGTCGAACGCTGCCAGGGATGTCAAGTTTTTGCAAACCGAAGCCATATGCTGGCCACTACCATTCAAAAAATCCTGATCACCCAGCCATTTGCAGTCTGGGGGATCGACATGATCGGATCCCTAAAGGTGGCTCACACCAAAATATATATCTAATTGTCATGGTAAACAAGTTTACTAAGTGGATCGAGGCTAAACCCATTCCAAAGGCCGAGGCCGCCAACGTCATAGAATTCATTTTAGGTCTGGTGTACCGATATGGCATCCCCCATAGTATATTACGGATAACGGCTCCAATTTCATGGCCAAATAAGTACAACTGTGGTGCGAGAAGTTGGGCATCAAGCTCGACTATGCCTCCATTTATCACCCCAAACTAATGGGCAGATTGAAGGCGCAAACAGCCTTGTTTAAAGCGGCATTAAGTTGCATTTGGTATGTTCCTTGAAAGAGTCTGATTGCAAATGGGTGGAGGTTGATATGTATCAACCGTATCTATAATTTATGAAGTATTCATTCCATATTTACAATAATTCTATATGATTTTGGTATGATTTTATTAGAACTAACTCAGACTGACGTTGTTTTCAGCAGAACTACCATGGTGTCGTTTTTTGTGCAGAAATAAAAGTTCTCGAAATGGGCTAAAAATTTAGTATGATTTTTTCTGCACCAAAAGAGACCCCTGAAGCATTGGAGTTGGGCTAGCAGAGCCACGAGGAGGTCACAAGCCTGCTAGGCACGACCACCCACTGGCCGCGCCTAGCAAGCTTGTCACCACCTCGTGGCACCTCTTCACGTGAGATCGATGCCAAAAATTCCTATAAATATAGAAACCTCCAAAAAGAAACCTAGATCAGGAGTTCCGCCGCCGCAAGCCTCCAGAGCCATGAAAAGCCAATCGGGAGCCCGTTCCGGCACCCTGCCGGAGGGGGAAACCATCACCAGAGGCCATCTTCATCATCATGACGCTCTCCAAGACGAGGAGGGAGTAGTTCACCCTCGGGGCTGAGGGTATGTACCAGTAGCTATGTGTTTGATCTTTCTCTCGCGCGTTCTTGAGATGGCACGATCTTGATGTACTGCGAGCTTTATTGATATAGATGAATCATATGGAGTTTCCCCTCTCTATCTTCTTGTGACGAATTGAGTTTTCCCTTTGAAGTTTTCTTATCGGATTGAGTCTTTAAGGATTTGAGAACACTTGATGTACGACTTGCGATGGGATACCCGTGGTGACAATGGGATCTTCTATTGATCCACTTGATGTATGTTTTGGTGATCAACTTGCGGGTTCCCTGACCTTGGGAATCTATGCATAGGGGTTGGCACACGTTTTTGTCTTGACTTTCCAATAGAAACTTTGGGGCACTCTTTGAAGTTCTTTGTGTTGGATTGAATATGATGAATCTGAAATTATGTGATGCATATCATATAATCAAGCCCATGGGTACTTGTGGTGACATTGGAGTATCTAGGTGACATTAGGTTTCTGGTTGATGTGTATCTTAAGGTGTTATTTTAGTACGAACTCTAGGGTTGTTTGTGACACTTATAGGGATAGCTCATAAGATTGATCGGAAAAGATAACTTTGAGGTGGTTTCGTACCCTACAACAATTTCTTCGTTATTTCTCCGCTATTTGTGACTTTGGAGTGAACTCTTTGTCGCATGAGAGGTATTTACATATGATTCAACTATGTTAGTAATGTTGAGAGAAATTGCACTAGTGAAAGTATGGACCCTAGGCCTTGTTTCCAAGCATTTATACAATGTTTTGCTCTCTATTTACTATTTGTTACCTTGCTGTTTTTATTTTTTTTAGATTACAAAAACCTATATCTACCATCCATATTGCACTTGTATCACCATCTCTTTGCCGAACTAGTACACCGTCTCTTTAATATTTGGTTGCAGGGTTGTTTGAGAGAGACCATATTCACCCTACACCTCCCACGGATTGATAAACCTTAGGTCATCTACCTGAGGGAAAATTGCCACTGTCCTACAAAATTATGTGCTTGGAGGCCCAACACGAGTCTACAAGAAGAAGGTTGCGTAGTAGACATCAAGCTCTATTCTGGCATCGTTGCCAGGGAGGTGAGTGCTTGAAGGTATATCTTTAGATCTTGCAATCAAATATTTTAGTTTCTTGTTTTTCACTAGTTTGGTTTTATAAAATAAAACTACAAAAAAATGGAATTGAGGTTGCCATATATGGTTCATCTTTGTATTGTCTTTCGTGAAAATGATGGAAAGGAAAACTGTGCTCAAGTGTTAGAATAAGAAGTTATTAAAATGTTTGGCACTAAATCTTTGACTGATGAGCATGATTGCAATGTTGTTAGTATAAATTCTTTGAATATCCATAGTACTAATGATGATTGCACTAGTTATGATAAAAATATTTCTTATAAGTATGTAAATTTTTGTCAAGACATGCCTAAAAGGGAAGATAGATTTTGTAAGTGGCATAAGTATTTAGAAACTATATGTTTGCAAGAGAGGCTATATGTTTGTGCTGAAAGACTTAATATTTCCGTCCTTGTGAACTTTGCAATGAAAGTGGTCATTTTAATTTCCAATGTGAATTATTTCATGATCGAATTGTGTCCAAAAATTGTGATAACCTCATTACCTTCGAGCATCATAATGAACTTAGTCTATTCTTGGGGTATGAAGAAATGAAACATGAAGCTAAGGATGTTCCAGCTAGGGTTCTCATGAAAATGATTGATTTTGATCTAAATGAAGTCTATATGTATTGCATGGTAAATTGCATTGAGAATCCTTATGTCACCAATTACTTGAAGACAAGAAAACAAATAGAGGAGGAAGAGAATACTAATGAAGGGGAAGAGGTTTCCCAATATCCTCCTATTTTTTCTTATGATGAATCAGGTAACGAGGAGAAGCTTTTTATTCAACCAACCTCTTCAAAAAGAAGTTTGGAGGAATTAAATAAAGCCACACATAATGTGGTGAAGAAGAAGAAAAGAAGGAAAAGTAAAGGTAAAGATGTATCTCTCCCAAATAATGTTGCTCCCATTATTGATAGGCCTCATGAGAATGAATCAAAAATAGTTGTGGAAGATGATACACTTGAGGATGATTTTTTTATGCCTATTGCTTGTTGTGATAATTATGATTGGGAAGATAATGATACTTATAATCTTGAAAATATTTATGGCACCAACTTGGAGGATGATAATAATAATTGCTATACTATTGGTGCTATTCATACCATTAATTATGAGAGTGATTATGTTTATGATATACAAACCCACAAGCTTGGGGATGTTATGCTTAATGAAGATGATCTTTTCCCCCCTAGTTTGAATGATAAAAATTGTTATAATAATTGCATGCCTCCTACTTATGATGATTATTGTGATGATACTTATGCGATGAAAAAGAGTGATGACTACTATTATGATACTTATCATAATTATGAATATCCTTTTACTGAATATTACTCTTTTAGTGTGGAACCAATTTGTATTATTTAACTCATTTATGATACTCCCACTATTAGTCATGAGAAGAAATTTTCTTGTGTGGAAAGTAGTAAAATTTCTATGCGTATAGATCATGAAAAGAATGCTTTATGTGTTGGTTATATTGTGGAATTCCTTCATGATGCTACTGAAAATTCTTATGAGGGGGGAACACATGCTTGTAGGAATTGCAATAATATCAAGTTTCCTCTCTATGTGCTCAAAGTTTTTAAGTTATGCTTGTTTTTCCTTCCTATGCTAGTTGATTCTTGCTCCCATAAATTGTTTGCTCACAAAATCACTATGCATAGGAAGTGGGTTATACTTAAATGTTCTTGTCATGAGATTCATGATGCTCTTTTGCATGTTTCAATTATTATTCCTATACGAGCATCATTGAAATCATCATGCCTAGCTAAAAGGCATTAATGAAAAGCGCTTGTTGGGAGACACCCAACACTTTTACCTTCTGTTTTTATGTGTTAACATGATTAATATACTGTAGTAATTATGTTGTGTGTCTTTTATTTCAATAAAGTGCCAACTAAAGCCTTTGGGATAGTGTGGATACTTGCTTGTTTGATTCTGTGCAAAAACAAAAAGTTTTGCGTCCAGTATATGAATTATATGATTTTACTGAAGCATAAAAAAATTCTGAAATTTGTACAGAACATTTATACGCAAATTTCTCGAGTTTTAATAATTTTTAGAAATTTTTAGAGTCAAAGAAGTATGGTGATCATTCAGATCTTTACTGACTGTTCTGTTTTTGACAGATTCTATTTGCATGCATAGTTTGCTTGTTTCGAGTTTTCTTATTGCTTATATTGAGTAATATAAATTGTGGGAACGATGGAATACAGTAGGTATCATGTGGGAATAATTATGAATCTTTTCTTGACAATACCTAAGTGAATGGTTTATCTTTACTACACTAACCCTTCTCATGAAGTTCCGTTAAGTTTTGTGTGATTGGAGTTTTCAAGTTTTGGGTGGGACACCGGTATGAGGAGAATAAGGAGTGACAAGAACCTACCCCCAAGGTAATATTCAAGGAATACTCACGCGTCTAAGCTTGGGGAGCCCCGGAAGGCATCCTCTCTTTCTTCTTCAACCCTATTAGTATATCTCACTTGGAGCTATATTTTTATTCGTCACATAATACGAGTTTTGCTTGGAGCGTCATTTTATTTTGTTCTTATCTATTAGATGTTACTTATAATCTTATTTTTCAATAAAAAGTTCCAAGAATTTCCTTAGGATGCTTGCATTGCATGTTTCGATATGTGTTGTGTAAAAATAGAAACTTCTGTTGTAGTGTTTGAATTTTCATATATTACTAGTACATGGAAAGTTTCTGAAATGTTTACACAGTTATATCATATAAATTTTATAGAATTTCCTAAATTTTCATAATTTTTTGAGTCACAGAAGTACACAGTTACAATAAATTGATACACACTGTTTTGTTTGGACAGATTGTTGTCATAGTTTTGTTATCTACTTATCCTATAGTTTCCATAGCCTATATTGGTAGATATAAATTGTGGAAATGATAGTAAACAGTAGATAATGTTTGAAAATTATTGTGCAACTTATCTTGGAAGTACATTAAGTGTTGATTTATTATTATGTGTACTAACCTATCTCACGAGTTCTTTTTGAGTTTTGTGTGGATGAAGTTTTTGAGAATAGGTGAAACCATGATATGAGAGGATTGAACGAGATACAAAATCTCAAGTTTGGGTATGCCCAAGGCACCCCAAGTAAATATTTCAAGAATTCTCAAGCATCTAAGCTTGGGGATGCTATGCATCCCACCTCTCTTCGTGGACTATCGGTTAGCCTATGTTGAGCCTAAATTTTTATTCGTTCACATGATGCGTGCTATTCTTGGAGTGCTATTTTTATTTTGCTTGCTGTTTAATTTAAATAATCAGATCTGAAAACATTTATTGATAGAGAGATAAAGTGCTCACATAGCTACTTAAAGTTTTGACTACTTATTGATCTTCACTTATATGTTTTGGAGTAGTTTTGTCATTTACTCTCGTGCTTCACTTATATCCTATGAGTAAATGGTTGAATGAATTGAATATCATAAATCCGAAATTATATATGTTTTATATGCTTATGCCATGGGGAGTAATGACTACACATATAAGAAGTATTGGTGGTAAAATTTATTGAAAGTTAGCAAACACTGCATTGGTCACTTGAACCATTCATGAAAGAATATTGAAGGAAGAGAGATTTCAAATATGAATATACTATCTTGGACATCTTCTATGATTGTGAATCCCCATTAATTATTTTCAAAATTGAGCAAATTAGTTGAAGTTGGACAAGGAAGGCAACGTAATGAGTTATGCTTGGGTATATTTGTATAGAAGTTATATTGTTATGGATCCTCCAACATGTGGTGCTTGCTTCCACCTCATACTAGCCAAAACTTCCGCACCAAGTAGAAATACTACTTGTGCATCCAAACACCCTTAAACACGAAGTTTTTCCATATGAGTCCACCATACCTACCTATATGCGGTATTTACCTACCGTTCCAAGTAAATTTGCATGTGCCAAACTATAAACCTTCAAATAATAATCTGTTTTGTATGCCCGAATCGCTCATATAATGACTAGGGGACGTCAGTATCTTCCATGCTAGGTGGCTTATTCTCACGATATGTGTTGATTCAGTATCATTCACGACATAGTGGCTGGTAATCGGGATTCCCAGTCCTGAAATAAAAAATCAAATAAATAAACAAAACTCCCCTAGGAATGTTGTTGGTATGGACGGTACCCATGGATTCGGCTTGCCGTGGAGTGTGATTGATTGGTGGAGGGGGAGTAAAACTTTACCATTCTGTTTGGGAACCGCCTATAATGTATCTAGCATGGAAGATATCAAGATCCGTCGGTTGTTATGGTGACAATGAAAGCATACCGCCCAAAATTATTATTCATCTCTGTTTTAAAAGATTGAGCTCTGGAACCTCTGCAAATCAATGCTTCCCTCTGCGAAGGGCCTATCTTTTACTTTCTAGTACTTACCTTTATGCAAGAGTCATGGTGATCTTCACCACTTGCTATATTTCGCCTTTTTCTCTTGGCAAGCGTCATGTGTTGGGGAAAGATCCAAGCATATATGGCCATTCAAATATATTTGATCATGAATTATTATTGTTAACAATTATCTATATGATAAATAAGTTGGGAGGCGAAACTTTAAGCCCCTATCTTTCTTTGTGTTCGATGGATGCCATTTGCTCTAAAAATATGCTTTGAGTGTTAGCAATCATGGAAGACAATATGATAGTTGAGTATGTGGAATTTGCTAAATCAAAGCTCTTACATAGAGCCTTCCTTATTAGATGAATTGCAATTGCTTGGTGACTGAAAGCATAGTTTGTTAGTCTATACTTTAACATGTGAATAGCTTGTTATTTCATCATGAGAAGTTTTATGAGATAAGCTACTGTTTATGATATATAATGATGCTAGAAGAAGTGTTTGGAACTATCATTGATCAAATTTATGCACTATGCTAGCATTCACACTTCATAAATTATTTCGTTTATCATTTACCTACACAAGGACGAGCAGGAATTAAGCTTGGGGATGCTGATACGTCTCCAATGTATCTATAATTTATGAAGTATTGATTCCACATTTACAATGATTCTATATGATTTTGGTATGATTTTATTAGAACTAACCCGGAGTGACGTTGTTTTCAGCAGAACCACCATGGTGTCGTTTTTTGTGTGCAGAAATAGAAGTTCTCGGAATGGGCTGAAAATTCAGTATAATTTTTTTGGGACCAAAAGAGACCCTGAAGCATTGGAGTTTGGCCAGAAGAGCAACGAGGAGGTCACAAGCCTGCCAGGCGCGGCCACCCGCCCTAGTCGTGCCTAGTAGGCTTGTCACCGCCTCGTGGCACCTCTTGACATGAGATTGACGCCAAAAATTCCTATAAATATAGAAACCTCTGAAAAGAAACCTAGATCAGGAGTTCCGCCACCGCAAGCCTCTAGATCCACGGAAAACCAATCGGGAGCCCGTTCCGGCACCCTGCCAGAGGGGGAAACCATCACCGGAGGCCATCTTTATCATCCCGGTGCTCTCCATGACGAGGAGGGAGTAGTTCACCCTCGGGGTTGAGGGTATGTACCAGTAGCTATGTGTTTGATCTCTCTCTCGTGTTCTTGAGATGGCACGATCTTGATGTACCACGAGCTTTATTGATATAGATGAATCATATGAGTTTCCCCTCTCTGTCTTCTTGTGATCAATTGAGTTTTCCCTTTGAAGTTTTCTTATTGGATTGAGTCTTTAAGGTTCTGAGAACACTTGATGTATGTCTTGTGATGGGATATCCGTGGTGATAATAGGATGTTCTATTGGTACACTTCATCTATGTTTTGGTGATCAACTTGCGGGTTCTGTGACCTTGAGAATCTATGCATAGGGGTTGGTACACATTTTTGTCTTGACTTTCCGGTAGAAACTTTGGGGCAATCTTTGAAGTTCTTTGTGTTGGATTGAATATGATGAATCTGAAATTATGTGATGCATATCGTATAATCAAGCCCATTGGTACTTGTGGTGACATTGCAGTATCTAGGTGACATTAGGGTTTTGGATGATGTGTATCTTAAGGTGTTATTTTAGTACGAACTCTAGGGTTGTTTGTGACAGTTATAGGGATAGCTCATAAGATTGATTGGAAAAGATAACTTTGAGGTTGTTTCGTACCCTACAATAGTTTCTTCATTAGTTCTCCTCTATTTGTGACTTTGAAGTGAACTCTTTTGCACGAGAGGTATTTACATCTGATTCAACTATGTTAGTAATGTTGAGAGAAATTGCACTAGTGAAAGCATGGACCCTAGGCCTTGTTTTCAAGCGTTTATACAACGTTTTGCTCACTGTTCACTATTTGTTACCTTGTTGTTTTTATATTTTTAGATTACAAAAACCTATATCTACCATCCATATTGCACTTGTATCACCATCTCTTCGCTGAACTAGTGCACCTGATAGAGGCGAAGTTGTCCCTGTCTTTCGATGAGATGGTGGCTATTGTTTTGGTGGAGTAGACTTTGACGATCCGACTACGAATGCGTGAAGATGTCACACCTTAGCTATTGCGAAACCAACTCCAAGAGGTTATTGACCATGCCGGAGCATGATCAACCTGACCACGAGGGTCTGTTTCCTACACGCAAACGAAGAACAAGCAAGAAACTAAGATTGCAATCTGGATATTGCGAATATAAGAGGAAAGCTTTATTGATGCAAGTGGGGTTATGTGACGCCTTTGTCTAGTCGTGGAACACAAACGAAGAACGCGAAGTTGCAGCTATGGCGAACTTTTAATCTAAACAAAACCCAAACCTAAAACGAAGCCTAAGGGCTGTGTATATGGGGGAATAGAGGAGAATTTCATGGCCCCTTGGAGGAGGGGTCCAAAACTGACCCTAACTTAGTTTCCCCATACATACAGACTCTAAACATGGGCCTGGCCCAAAAATAAGGTGGTGCGGCACCTATATTAGCCTATGGACGAATTTTATAAAGTGGCATCATGCATATTTCATCCAAGGCTTCCCGCTCCCATTATGGTGGCTTCAATGTGCGAAAATCATCACTAGAAGCTCCATTGGTCTTTCCCGCGTGCGCACCTTCTCCTCCATGCTTGATCCCGCTCCAATGGTCATCCTTCTTGTCCATGCTAGGTCCTTCATTCATAAGTAAAACAAAAGTATCTAGTTTAGGCAACATCATATGTTCATGAACATTAGAAGGATTTCCAAGAAACGAACGTACCTGGTAATTCAATTGACGTGCGCGAGCTCTAGTAATTGGTCCTATATGTATAGCAGTCAGGGTTGTGGGTGTAACATTAGTAGGGATGTCCTCATCATCCTCCCTTCTTGAACTAAAGTCGTCCTCGACGAAAGATCATCTTCCTCACCCAAATAAGGCTCCAAATCTGCAATGTTAAAAGTGGGGCTAACCCCAAACTCTGCAGGCAGCTCAAGTTTATATGCATTATCATTTATTTTCTCTAACACATTAAAAGGACCGTCAGCACATGGCATTAGCTTTGACTTGCGCAAATCAGGAAATCTATCCTTAAGCTAATGTAAGCAAACAAGATCTCCAGGTGCACAGACAACATGTTTTCTACCCTTATCTCCAGCAAGTTTGTATTTAGCATTCATAGTAGGAAAGTTTGTATATGAGGCAAGCATTCTTCCCACATTTTCAGGTTATTCTTCAAAATAGCCCTAAGCATAGTAGACAATGATCTATTGACTACTTCAGTTTGGCCATCAGTTTGGGGATGCCATGTAGCTAGTACTAAAAAGCAGCTTAGTCCCCCAACTTAGCCCATAAACATATCCAAAAGTGGCTAAGAAATTTAGCATCGCTATCTGAAACAATGGTATTTGGCACACCATGCAACTGAATAATTTCACAAATGAACAAATCAGCTACTTGAGCAACAGCATCACTTTAATGACATGGTATAAAGTGTGCCATTTTGGAAAATCTATCCACGACAACAAATAGGCTATCCCTCCCCTTCTTTGTTTGAGGTAAACCTAAAACAAAGTCCACAGATATATCCTCCCAAGGAACACTAGGTACAGGCAAAGGCATATATAAACCATGAGGATTGAGTCGTGACTTAGCTTTTTGACATGTAGTGCAGTGAGCAATAAAACGCTCAACATCCCGTCTCATCTTTGGCCAAAAGAAATGTGTAGAATGTACGTCCTCCGCCTTCTTCATGCCAAATGTCCCATTAATCCTCCTCCATACACCTCCTGTAACAACAAAAGACGAACGAAGCTAACTAGAATGCATAGCTTGTTAGCACGGAACACCAATCCATCATTAATATCGAACTTGTTCCATGTTCTCCCTTCTTTAGAATTCTGCAACACATCTCTAAATTCAGCATCATGCACATATTGATCTTTGATGATCTCCAAACCAAATATTTTAAAGTCAAGTTGTGAAAGCATCGTATAACGATGAGACAATACATCAGCAATAACATTTTCTTTACCCTTATTGTGTTTAATGACATAAGGGAAAGTCTCAATGAATTCAACCCATTTAGCATGTCTATGGTTCAGTTTTGCTTGACTTTTAATATGTTTCAAAGATTCAGGAACAGAATGTATAACAAATTCTTTGGGCCATAAATAATTTTTTCATGTTTCGAAAGTCCAAACAAGAGCATATAATTCCTTATCATAAGTAGAATAATTCAGACTCGGCCCACTCAATTTTTCAAAAAAGTACGCAACAGGTTTACCATCTTGTAATAACACACCTCCTAACCCAATTCCACTAGCATCACATTCAAGCTCGAAAGTCTTATTAAAATTAGGAAGTTGGAGTAAAGGAGCATGTGTTAACTTATCTTTTAAGACCGTGAAGGCTTCTTCCTGTGCGGTACCCCAAGCAAAAGGCACGTCCTTCTTTGTAAGCTCATTGAGAGGCGAGGCAATGGTGCTGAAATCTCTCACAAAATGCCTATAGGAACCAACGAGGCCAAGAAAACTCCTCACTTGTGTGACCGTTTTGGGCTGTGGCCAACTCTCAATAGCTTCAATCTTGGCTTTATCAACTTCAATTCCATGTGGAGTAACAACATAGCCAACAAAAGAGACTCGGTCGGTGCAAAAGGTGCACTTCCCAAGGTTACCAAACAAACGTGCATCACGTAGAGCAATAAAAACATCACGTAAATGTTCCAAATGTTCCTGCAAAGATCTACTAAAAATCAGTACATCATCAAAATATACTACCACAAATCGTCCAATGAAAGCACGTAAAACCTCGTTCATTAATCTCATGAAAGTGCTAGGTGCATTAGTTAACCCAAAAGGCATGACTAACCACTCATATAATCCGAACTTAGTTTTAAACACTGTTTTCCATTCATCTCCCAATTTCATACGAATTTTATGGTATCCACTATCCAAATCAACTTTGGAGAAAATTGTAGAGCCACTTAATTCATCAAGCATATCATCTAGCCTACGAATAGGATGACGATAATGAATAATAATATTATTAATGCCTCTACAATCCACACACATACACGTTGTACCATCCTTTTTTGGCACTAAAAAATAGGAACATCACAAGGACTAAGGGATTCGCGTATATAACCTTTGCCGAGCAGCTCCTGTACTTGACACATAATCTCCTTCGTCTCCTCTGGGTTGGTACGGTATGGCGCATGGTTGGGTAGCGATGCACCAGGAATTAAGTCAATCTGATGCTCAATCCCTCGAGTAGGTGGCAATCTCGGTGGCACATCTTGTGGAAAGACGTTAGCAAACTCCTGCAAGATGTTAATGACAGCAAGAGGCAAAGAGGGAGGCATGTCCTCGAATGAAAATAACACCTCTCTGCATACAAAATCATAGCAAATAGATATAGTAACATCCAATGCAGTAATATCAGATTTAGTAGCAAGTAAACATCCACTCTTTAATTTTATTTCAGATGGAATATTAGATGATGGTTTATTAGGCTTATGTTGTTGCTCAAATTCCTTTGCTACAATATGATTTTCACTCTTATGTAGCTCCTGTTTTGCTTTACTAGCTCTAGAAATGTCATCTTTTATAATATGTTTAGGAGACATAGGAAGCAACATGATATTTTGATCCTTATGAACAAGAGTATATTGATTTGTCCTACCATGTTGTACAGATTTTTAATCAAATTGCCATGGTCTACCAAGTAAAACAGAACATGCTTGCATGGGTACCACATCACAATCAACATAATCAGAATATGTAGCAATGCTAAAATGCACACAAACAGTACGTATTACCTTAACCTTGCCACTATTGTTGAACCATTGGATGTAATAAGGATGAGGATGTGGTCTGGTGGTTAGAGACAAATTCTCCACCATCTCCATGCTAGCCAAGTTATTGCAACTCCCTCCATCGATGATGACGCGAACAGAACGCTCCTTCACAACTCCTTTTGTGTGGAACAAGTTGTGCCTCTGATTTTGCTCAGCCTGTGTAACCTGCACACTCAGAACACATTGAGCAACTAAACTTTCATACCTGTCAGCGTAATAAGCAGCCATGTAATGTGTCTCTTGTTCTGTATCCTCGCCACCCTGTTCTTCACTTGTAATGAGAGCCAAAGTCTCCTCATCATAATCACTAGCGGACGCATATCCACCATCCTCAGTAACAATCATTACATGCTTGGAAGGGCATTCTGTTGCAAAGTGACCTCCACCCTTGCAACGACGGCATATAACCTCATGTGTTTGCCTTGTGGATGCAATAGATGAAGAAGAGCTCTGTGCAGGCCCAGAAGGTGTGCTCTTCATGGAGGGTGGAGTAGGAGCCTGTTTCCTGGTATCTCGGTTGGAGTTGGAGGTTGAAGTAGGTGGTGTTGCAGCAGGACGTGCGGAAGTAGAGGAGGTACGTGGCGTCCATGATGAAGTGCGACCTGCAAAAAAGTAGTTCTCGCCATTGCCTGTCGATCATGCACTTCACGTTCAGCTTTGCAAGCAAGATGAAATAAACGAGTGATAGTGTTATACTCCTTATACTCCAGAATAGTCTGAATCGCTCTATTTAATCCACCCATAAAACGTGCAAGCATAGCTTCATTCTCCTCAACAATACCACATCTAATCATGCCAGTTTGTAATTCTTGATAATATTCCTCTATAGAATTTTTCCTTGTCTTAAACACTGCAAATTTTGAAGCAATTCACGTTGATAATAAGGTGGAACCCAACGATTATGCATAGCAGCTTTCAAAGCAGCCCAAGTAGTTGGAATATTAGCATGATGTATTCTACAATGTTCTGACCACCAAACACAAGCAAAACTAGTGAATGAACAAACAACAACAGCAACACGTCTATCCTCAGGAAATTGTAAGCATGTAAAATGTTGTTCTGTTTCTAACTCCCATGTAAGATATATATCAGGAACATATCTACCCTCAAATGTCGAAATATTCAATTTAAGTTTAGGGATATGGTCATGATCCCGTACCTGATGGGGTGGTGCAGCCCTACCATTACAGTTGTAGCCATGTGGACGACCTGGTGCGTATGGTGGTGGTTGCCCCTGAGGCTAATCTGGAGCAACCTCTCCCTCATCATTGTAATCACCATCATAATCCTCAACCTTCTCAATGACAGTAGCAGCAGGAGCCACAGAAGTAGCAATAGTATCAACAGTACCAGTACGTTGGGCTTGGCCAAGAGGCACACGTCGCGCTCGTCGTTCGAGAGGGATACGAGTGGCAGCAGGTGGTGGTAGACGGGCAAGCACCTCATTGAACTTGGCGTCCATCTTGGTGTCGAATGTCTTCTCCAAACCATCTATCTTCTCCATGGCCTCTCCATGGTTGTTCACGAAGTCTTGTACCTGGTCAACCATCATTTGCTGAAATTTATCATGGAGCGCTTTTTTTGTCATGCTCTCCCAGTCGATCTCATCGTCTTGTGATCCTGGCATGGTTAGCAGCAAGAGGAAACACATAGAAATATGAAACCTATAGACTACTAGGAAGTGGTGGTGGTGGTGTGTCACAAATCCTTCAAGAGAATCTCAAATTCTTACTAGTTCTTAGCCAGCAGTAGGTGATGATCGACAACCATTGTAGTTAAAACTCTCAAAGCTTGGATAGAGCGATTGCCAGATGGTGTCAAAACACATGACGCAGATGTATGTGGAGCTGGGATGGCTTATAATATGGTAGCAAAAAGGGTCAGCAATAACCAATTCAGAGAAGCAAAATTGAATAAACGCTCAACGACGGCACTCTGCTGGTCCTAGGATAGATAGTGCTAGAGATGCAAGCCTAAAACACCAACAAAATCACGACACTACACGTAATCAAGGGAAGAGCACACTCTGATTTTTTTTTTTTGTCGGCGCCTTTTTTTGCGCTCTTTTTTTTGCTCAGAAAATCACTACAATGGCGACTGTCTCAAAACTCTTCCCAAGTCATATAAGAAAGATAGGCACGGGATTGTTTTGACTAATTTTTTTTCTGGAGCGATTCGGGGGTTGCGACGACCAATAATTTCGACAAAAATCACTATGATGGCAAGTGTCTCAAAACGCTCTGGAGAACCTAAAATCAAGATAGGGAAAAAATATTTTTCAGCCGATTTTTTTGGGCCAAAACATGCTCTGCAAAGCGTGCCAGACTCTTTTTTTTCTGACACCTACTCTGGTAGGAAAACACGAATTCGAAATCAAAAGGATCTCAAAACTAAACCTAAAATGAGATGGACTCGGATTGGTGGCGGATTTGTGGTGATATATATGGACACCAATGGATAGGGATGGTGGGTGGTGATATATGGCAGCGGTGATGATGATGGTGGTATATGGCAACTATGAAGACGATACGGTGGCGGCATGACAACCTATGAATAGAACTCGAAACTCTAAAAGACTAGACGCTAAGACAATCAACTTGACACGATGATGCAACCAATAATTCAACTATGCAAGCACTGAAAAGAAAATTGCAAAGGCTCAGACTGGCTTGGAGAAAAGATGAATAGATCTATCTTTTTTTGTGGCATTTTTTGGGCAATAGGTAAGGAAAATAAATCTAATCTACGAATAACTAGAAATTCTCACCGAGCAACCTGGAAACTGATACCACTTGATAGAGGCGAAGTTGTCCCTGTCTTTCGATGAGATGGTGGCTATCGTTTTTGTGGAGTAGACTTTGACAATCCGACTACGAACGTGTGAAGTTGTTGCGCCTTAGCAATCGCTAAACCAACTCCAAGAGGTTATTGACCACGCCGGAGCACGATCAACCAAACCACGAGGGTCTGTTTCCTGCACGCAAACGAAGAACAAGCAAGAAACCAAGATTACAATTTGGATATTGCGAATATAACAGGAAATATATATTTATGGAAGTGGGGTTCTGTGATGCCTTTGTCTGGTCGTGGAACACAAACGAAGAACGCGAAGTTGCAGCTATGGCGAACTTGTAATCTAAACAAAACCCAAACCTAAAATGAAGCCCTAAGGGATGTATATATGGGGGAATAGAGGGGAATTTCGTGGCCCCTTGGAGGAGGGGTCCAAAACAGACCCTAACTCAGTTTCCCCATACATACGGACTCTAAAAATAGCCTATAATATGGTATTTCGAAATTACATGGGCCTGGCCCAAAAATAAGGTGGCGGAGCACCTATATTAGCCTATTGACGTATTTTATAAATTGGCATCATGCATATTTCGTCCAAGGCTTCCCGCCCCCATTATGGTGGCTTCAGTGTGCGAAAATCATCACTTGAAGCTCCATTGTTCTTTCCCACGCGCGCACCTTCTCCTCCATGCCTTATCCCGCTCCAATGGTCATCCTTTTTGTCCATGCTAGGTCCTTCATTCATAAGTAAAACAAAAGTATCTAATTTAGGCAGCATCATATGTTCATGAATATTAGAAGGATTTCCAAGAAACGGAAGTACCTGGTAATTCAATTGACGTGCGCGAGCTCTAGTAATTGATCTTGTATGTATAGCAATCGGGGTTGTGGGTATAACATTAGTAGGGATGTCCTTATCAGCACCTATACAATTTACCATTGTATTGGGTGTGTTAGGGACACCAGAGACTCTCTGTTATTTGGTTGTAGGGTTGTTTGAGAGAGACCATCTTCATCCTACGCCTCTCTGTCACACGGAGTGACAAATCCCAGTCTTGATTCGTGCCAACCCAACAGACACTTTCGGAGACACCTTTGGTGCACCTTTATAGTCACCTAGTTACGTCGTGACGTTTGATGCACCCAAAGCATTCCTACGTTATCCGGGAGTTGCACAATCTCATGGTCTAAGGAAATGATACTTGACATTAGAAAAGCTCTAGCAGACGAACTACATGATCTTGTGATATGCTTAGGATTGGGTCTTGTCCATCACATCATTCTCCTAATGATGTGATCCCATTATCAACCACATCCAATGTCCATGGCCATGAAACCATGACCATCTATTGATCAATGAGCTAGTCAACTAGAGGCTCACTAGGGACATGGTGTGGTTTATGTATTATGGTTTCCGGTTAATACAATTATAGCATGGACAATAGACAATTATCAAGAACAAGGAAATATAACAATAACCATTTTATTATTGCCTCTAGGGCATATTTCCAATAGTCTCCCACTTGCACTAGAGTCAATAATCTAATTATATTGTGATGAATCAAACACCCATAGAGTTCTGGTGTTGATCATGTTTCGCTCATGAAAGACGTTTAGTCAACGGATCTGCGACATTCAGATCCGTATGTACTTTACAAATATCTGTATCTCCATCCTGAATGTAACCACGAATGGAGTTGAAGCAGCACTTGATGTGCTTGGTCTTCTTGTGAAACCTGAGCTCCTTGGCAATGGCAATAGCTCTAGTGTTGTCACAAAAGAGAGTCATCGGGCCCGACGCATTGGGAATCACTCCTAGGTAGGTGATGAACTCCTTCATCCAGACTCCTTCATGTGTTGCTTCTGAAGCAGCTATGTACTCCGCTTCACATGTAGATGCCGCCACGACACTTTGCTTGCAACTACACCAGCTGATTGCCCCACCATTCAGAATATACACATATCTGGTTTGTGACTTGGAGTCATCTGAATCTGTGTCGAAGCTAGCATTGACGTAACCCTTTATGACGAGCTCTTCGGCACCTCCATAAACGAGAAACATATCCTTAGTCCTTTTCAGGAACTTAAGGATATTCTTGACCGATGTCCATTGTTCCATTCCGGGATCACTTTGGTACCTCCCTACCAAACTTATGGCAAGGTTCACATCAGGTCTGGTTTACAGCATGGCATACATAATAGAGCCTATGGCTGATGCATAGGGGATGAAACTTATCTTTTCTCTATCTTCTGCCGAGGTCGAGCATTGAGCTATGCTCAATCTCACACCTTGCAATACAGGCAAGAACCCCTTCTTGGACTGATCCATATTGAACTTCTTCAATATCTTGTCAAGGTATGTGCTTTGTGAAAGACCAATGAGACGTCTCGATCTATCTCTATAGATCGTGATGCCTAATATGTAAGTAGCTTCTCCAAGGTCCTTCATTGAAAAACACTTATTCAAGTAGGCCTTTATGCTTTCCAAAAGTTCTATATCATTTCCCATCAACAATATGACATCCACATATAAATGAGAAATGCTACAGAGCTCCCACTCACTTTCTTGTAAATAAAGGCTTCTCCATAAGTCTGTATAAACCCAAACGCTTTGATCACCTCATCAAAGCGAATGTTCCAACTCCGGGATGCTTGCACAAACCCATAGATGGAGCGTTGGAGCTTGCATACCTTGTCAACATTCTTAGGATTGACAAAACCTTCCAGCTGCATCATATACAATTCTTCCTTAAGGAAACCGTTAAGCAATGTCATTTGATGTCCATTTGCCAGATCTCATAATCATAAAATGTGGCAACTACTAACATGATTCAAACGGACTTCACTATTGCTACGGGTGAGAAGGTCTCATTGTAGTCAACTCCTTGAACTTGTCGATAACCCTTAGTGACAAGCCGAGCCTTATAGACGGTCACATTACCATCCCTATCAGTCTTCTTCTTAAAGATCCATTTATTTTCTATGGCTTTCCGATCATCGCGCAAGTCCACTAAAGTCCATACTTTGTTCTCATACATGGATCTTATCTCGGATTTCATGGCTTCAAGCCATTTGTTGGAATTTGGGCTCGCCATGGCTTCTTCATAGTTCGAGGGTTCACCGTTGTCTAACAACATGATTTCCGGGACAGGGTTGCCGTACCACTCTAGTGCGGAACGTGTCCTCGTGGACCTACAAAGTTCAGTAGTAACTTGATCAGAAGTTTCATGAATCATTATTAACTTCCTCTGTAGTCGGTGCAGGCACCACAAAAACATTCTCCTACGTTGCTCTACTTTCCGGTTCGAGAGGGGTACAATTTCCTCATCAAGTTCTACTTTCCTCCCACTTACTTCTTTCGAGAGAAACTCTTTCTCTAGAAAGGATCCATTCTTGGCGACAAAGATCTTGCCTTCGGATCCAAGGTAGAAGGTACACCCAATAGTTTCCTTAGGGTATCCTATGAAGACGCACTTTTCTGATTTGGGTTCGAGATTTTCAGGTTAAAGTTTCTTGACAAAAGCATCGCATCCCCAAACTTTCAGAAACAACAGCTTAGGTTTCTTCCCAAACCATAATTCATACGATGTCGTCTCAAGGATTTAAATGGTGACCTATTTAAAGTGAATGTGGCAGTCTCTAATGCATACCCCCAAAATGATAGCGGAAAATAAGTAAGAGACATCATAGGTCGCACCATATCCAATAGAGTGCGATTACGACATTTGGACACACCATTACGCTGAGGTGTGCCAGGCGGCATGAGTTGTGAAACAATTCCACCGTTCCTTAAGTGTGTGCCAAACTCGTGACCCAAATATTCTCCTCCACGACCAGATCATAAGAACTTATTTTCTTGTCACGTTGATTCTCTACAACATAACGATAGCCACCGCGAGCCTCAATGCTCATGGGTCCACATAAATTGGTATGTATTATTTCCAACAAGTTGGTTGCTCGCTCCATTGCTCTGGAGAATGGAGTCTTAGTCATCTTGCCCATGAGGCATGGTTCGCACGTGTCAAATGATTCATAATCAAGAGACTCCAAAAGTCCATCTGCATGGAGTTTCTTAATGCGTTTGACACCAATATGACCAAGGCGGCAGTGCCACAAGTATGTGGGACTATCATTATCAACCTTACAACGTTTGGTATTCACACTATGAATATGTGTAACATGACATTCGAGATTCAATAAAAATAAACTATTTACCAGCGGAGCATGACCATAAAACATATCTCTCATATATATAGAAAAACCATTATTCTCGTATTTAAATGAGTAGCCATCTCGGATCAAACGAGATCCAGATATAATGTTCATGCTCAAGGCTGGTACTACATAACATTTGTTGAGGTTTAAAACTAATCCCCAAGGTAGATGTAGAGGTAGCATGCCAACGGGCGATCATGTTGACCTTGGAACTATTCCCTATGCACATCGTCAACTCGTCCTTTGCCAGTCTCCGCTTATGCCGCAGCTCCTGTTTTGAGTTACAAATGTGAGCAACCGCTCCGGTATCAAATACCCAGGAGCTACTACGAGCGCTGGTAAGGTACACATCACTAACATGTATATCATATATACCTTTGATGTTACCGGCCTTCTTATCCGCTAAGTACTTGGGGCAGTTCCGCTTCCAATGACTGGTTCCCTTGCAATAAAAGCACTCAGTCTCAGGCTCGTGTCCATTCTTAGGCTTCTTCCCCGCAACTGATTTACCGGGCATGGCAACTGCTTTGCCATCCTTCTTGAAGTTCTTCTTACCCTTGCCTTTCTTGAAACTGGTGGTCTTATTCACCATCAACACTTGATGTTCCTTTTTGATCTCCACCTTAGCTGATTTCAGCATCGAATATAACTAAGGAATGGACATCTCCATCCCTTGCATATTGTAGTTCATCACAAAGCTCTTGTAGCTAGGAGGAAGCGATTGGAGGATTCTGTCAATAACCGAGTCATCCGGAAGATTAACTCCCAGCTGAGACAAGCGGTTGTGCAACCCAAACATTTTGAGTATGTGCTCGCTGACAGAACTATTTTCCTCCATCTTACAACTGGAGAACTTGTCGGAGACTTCATATCTCTAGACCAGGGCATGAGCTTGGGAAACCATTCTTAGCTCTTGGAACATCTCATATGCTCCATGTTGCTCAAAATGCTTTTGGAGCCCCGGTTCTAAGCTATAAAGCATGCCGCACTGAACAAGGGAGTAATCATCACTACGCGACTGCCAGGCGTTCATAACGTCTTGAGTTGCTGGGAAAACAGGCGCGTCACCTAGCGGAGCATCAAGGACATATAATTTCTTGGAATCTATGAGGATGATCCTCAAGTTACGGACCCAGTCCGTATAGTTGCTTCCATCGCCTTTCTGCTTTGTTTTCTCTAGGAACGCATTGAAGTTGAGGGCAACATTAGCGTGGGCCATTGGATCTACAAGATAGATTGTAAAGACAATTTTAGACTAAGTTCATGATAATTAAGTTCATCTGATCAAATTATTTAATGAACTCCCACTCATATAGACATCCCTCTAGTCATCTAACTGATACATGATCCACATCGACTAGGCCGTGTCCGATCATCACGTGAGACGGACTAGTCATCAATGTTGAACATCTCCATGTTGATCGCATCTACTATACGACTCATGTTTGACCTTTCGGTCTCTCATGTTCCGAGGCCATGTTTGTACATGCTAGTCTCGTCAAGTCAACCTAAGTGTTTCGCCTGTGTAAATCTGGCTTACACCCATTGTATGCGAATGTTAGAATCTATCACACCCGATGATCACATGGTGCTTCGAAACAACGATCCTTCGCAATGGTGCACACTTAGGGGGAACACATTTCTTGAAATTTTAGTGAGGGATCATCTTATTTATGCTACCGTCATTCTAAGCAAATAATATGTAAAAACATGATAAACATCACATGCAAATCATAAAGTGACATGATATGGCCAATGTCATCTTGCACCTTTGATCTCCATCTTCGGGGCGCGGCATGATCACCATTGTCACCGGCATGCCACCATGATCTCCATCATCGTGTCTTCATGAAGTTGTCTCGCCAATTATTACTTCTACTACTATGGCTAATGGTTAGAAATAAAGTAAAGTAATTACATGGCGTTTTTGATTGACACACGGGTCATACAATAAATTAAGACAACTCCTATGGCTCCTGCCGGTTGTCATACTTATCGACATGCAAGTCATGATTCCTATTACAAGAACATGATCAAACTCATACATCACATATATTTCATCACATCCTTTTGGCCATATCACATCACATAGCATACCCTGCAATAACAAGTTAGACGTCCTCTAATTGTTGTTGCAAGTTTTATGTGGCCACTATGGGTTTCTAGCAAGAACGTTTCTTACCTACGTAAAAGCCACAACGGTGATATGACAATTGCTATTTACCCTTCATAAGGACCCTCTTCATCAAATCCGATCTGACTAAAGTGGGAGAGACAGACACCTGCTAGCCACCTTATGCAACAAGTGCATGTTAGGCGGGGGAACCTGTCTCATGTAAGCATATGTGTAAAGTCGGTCCGAGCCGCTTCATCCCATAATGCCGCCGAATCAAGATAAGTCCAGTAACGACAAGCAAATTGACCAAATAATCGCCCACAACTACTTGTGTTCTACTCGTGCATAGAATCTACGCATAGACCTAGCTCATGATGCCACTGTTGGGGAACATAGTAATGATTCAAAAAAATTCCTACGTGTCACCAAGATCAATCTAGGATATGCTAGCAATGAGAGAGAGGGAGTGCATCTTCATACCCTTGAAGATCACTAAGCGAAAGCGTTTCAAGGAACGCGGTTCATGGAGTCGTACTCGTGGCGATTCAAATCACGAAAGATCCGATCCAAGCGCCGAACGGACGGCGCCTCCGCGTTCAACACATGTACAGCCCGGGGACGTCTCCTCCTTCTTGATCCAGCAAGGGGGAGAGGAGAAGTTGAGGGAGAGCTTCGGCAACATGATGGCGTGGTGGCGGTGGAGCTCGTGGTTCTCCAGCAGAGCTTCGCAAAGTGCTACGGAGGAGGAGGAGGTGTAGGAAGGGGGAGGGCTGCTCCAGGGGAAGGGTGCGGCTGCCCTCCCCCCCCCCCACTATTTATCGGGGGAAGGGTAGAGCCCCCCTAGATCCATCTAGAGGGGGGGCGGCGGCCCCTGGGGGGACTTGCCCACCAAGTTAGGTGGGAGGCACCCCCACCCCCTAGGTTTTCCAACCCTAGGCGCCCTGGGCCCTTGGGGGGCACACCAGCCGACTAAGGGGCTGGTTCCCACCCAACTACAACCCATTAGGTCCATCGGGGCAGGTGGACCCTCCCGGTGGACCCCCGGAACCGCTTCGGTGGTCCCAGTACAATACCGATAAACCCCGAAACCTTTCCGATGACTAAAACTAGACTTCCCATATATAAATCTTCGCCTCCGGACCATTCCAGAACTCCTCGTGACGTCCGCAATCTCATTCGAGACTCCAAACAACTTTCGGTAACCACATACAATTCCCATTACAACTCTAGCGTCACCGAACCTTAAGTGTGTAGACCCTACGAGTTCAGGAACCATGCAGTCATGACCGAGACACCTCTCCGGCCAATAACCAATAGCTTGATCTGGATACCCATATTGGCTCCCACGTGTTCCACGATGATCTCATCAGATGAACCATGATGTCGGGGATTCAATTAATCTCGTATACAATTCCCTTTGTCCATCGGTATGTTACTTGCCCAAGATTCGATCGTCGGTATCCCTATACCTTGTTCAATCTCGTTACTGGCAAGTCTCTTTACTCGTTCCGTAACACATGATTCCATGACTAACTCCTTAGTCACATTGAGCTCATTATGATGATGTATTACCGAGTGGGCCCAGAGATACCTCTCCGTCACACGGAGTGGCAAATCCCAGTCTTGATTCATGCCAACCCAATAGACACTTTCGGAGACACCTGCAGTGCACCTTTATAGTCACCCAGTTATATCGTGATGTCTTATACACCCAAAGCATTCCTACGGTATCCGTGAGTTGCAGAATCTCATGGTCTAAGGAAATGATACTTGACATTAGAAAAGCTCTAGCAAACGAACTACACAATCTTGTGCTATGCTTAGGATTGGGTTTTGTCCATCACATCATTCTCCTAGTGATGTGATCCCGTTATCAACGACATCCAATGTCCATGGCTAGGAAACCATGACCATTTATTGATGAACGAGCTAGTCAACTAGAGGCTCACTAGGGACATGGTGTGGTCTATGTATTCACACATGTATTACGGTTTCCGGTTAATAAAATTATAGCATGAACAATAGACAATTATCATGAACAAGGAAATATAATAATAACCATTTTATTATTTCCTCTAGGGCATATTTCCAACAAGATGTTGCGGATAACAACTGGAGCCAAGTCCGTGGAATGTTGCCTTGCTTTGGCGTTTTTACGGTTAAACACAACCACCCTTATTCTACCTCCTCTAGTTTATGCTTAGCATCTTGAAACTTTAGGCTTTGTTTGTCTGTCCTCTTTGCTAGTTATGGTCGACTAATCCGAAGTACTATGGTTACTTCGGATACATACTACATGCGTGACAAATACTATGCGTCGGGCTCTTTACAGCCATTTATATTTAGGGTATTATCGGTTCGCCATATGATCTTCTCATTTTTGGCCTCATATATGCATCAAATTGACTTAAGTTTTTGCCAAGATGGGTTGACTGGCTCCTGTGCTTAACTCCTACGTCCCCGCTTGTTTGGCTAGGGGGCAAAGGGAGCACCTCTGCGATTGCTGCCATCAGGTTAACCCATTAGACACCTTAGACGGGTGAAGCCAAAAGCTAGCGTTCTTAAGAAAATAGTTGGTCAACAATGATAGAAGCATTAAACAATATAACTGAGGGCTTATTGCTCACCTCATACATATACTTGGGGGCTTCACACCCACCTCGGATGCATATATCCTTCCCTGATCAGGCCGATCATGGTGATCATATATGATCACCCAGGAAAGGAACCGATAGCAGAACTATTTTCCATGGAAGATGTTTCTCGCGCCTAGACGTCATATACCATAAGCTCCGTGTCATTTTTTTATTCAAGCCACATAGCCGGAATGCCTAGTTCTCTGAAATATTTGGTCCGCTCCCTCGAACCGAAGTAGGAAGCACTCCTCCATCATTTACCAAGGAGGGAGAAGCCAAAGGCTGGCTAGACAAGTTTGAAACAACGCATGCATTACAAAAAACATAGTGTACATAGATACACACAGTTATTATAACAAAGTTTAATATTTTTTAGGCCATCTGCCAATGACTTAAGCCTACAATCCTGCTGGGAGAAACGAGCGGCATGCATTACACTATTGTACGAGAGAGAAGTTGGCATTTCTTCCCTGGCAAGACCAGCTGGGCCCACTTTGGCTAGTCTTTTGGTATCTATCTTTGTGTGGTGTGTCTTGAAAATGGCCCAATCTTCTATGGCTCCCTCCCGATAGGCAGACATCTTCCATGCTTTACCCAATGCCGGGTACCATCAAGGCGCTTGGCCAGATCAGACGTGCCTTCAGGCATATTCTCTTCCTCGTGCCATAACACCTTGAAAACGATCTTCATCGCCTTCCGAGCCCTTTCTTGCTCCTCGGACGGTAGATGCCCTTGGACAAAGAGTGTGCTGCCTCTTTGGGGTGACCTGTAAAATGAAACCAATTGGCACAAGCGTTAGCACAAGGCTATATTGTTCGGGAATTCAATCCTATTTCACAAAAACAACATGCTTACCGCTTATAGTCTCGTTGAACTATTGGTTCTTCCCCTTATCTGCAGCCAATTGAGCCCACGGTCGCTTAATTTCTTTGGCTTGATGATCGTTCCTCACCTTTAAGGAGTTCACCTCATCCTTGCACTGGATTAGCACAAGTTGGTCAGCCTGCCTCTGCGACTCGACGTATAGATGGTCCTCGCGAGCCTAACTCGGGTGTTTCTCCAGCTGACAAATGAATTCCGCTTCTAAGGAATATGATTCATCAATCACAAGTTAATATGTCTGTCATAAGTAAGTACTATCACATCAGATGCACTTGTCATTCGCTTTTGTGGTAAACTCCTCTACTTGATTCACCTCTGTCTGCAAAGCACTTAGAAGCTTCTTGGTTTCAGTCAATTCCATAGACAACTTCTCGTTCATCTCCCGAGATGACTACAAAAAACAATGTTATTGTTTAAGCCTCAATATGGATACATGTAGCCACACTTCGGCTTGGAGGCTACTGGCCTCCGCACTAATAAATTTTATCTTTATAGGAAAATCCACCAATTGGATGTACCATCCGACCAGTGTCTTGGGGGATACTGCCTAGCAAGATATAAACTCAAAATACATAAATACCTGACAGCCCTTGGCCAGGGCGTCCACTACCGTCGTGAAGGTAGAGCGAGCAGTGCCGAGGTAGGCGTCTACCGAACTGAGAGCATAAAACTCTTTGTTGGTGAATGCGGGACTCTTTAGATCAGGTTGGCAGTGCCGATGTTTCATCACATTATCCACCTTGAACACTGTAGTTGAACACTCTCCCGAGGATTTCACTGGTGGTGTCGCCTCTGTGGCATTCCTTGAGGTAGATGTCGGCTATACGCTAGCCCTCGAGGGTGGACTATTATCAACCTCGATTGTTGTCGCCTTGGTGGGCGCTTTGTTCAAGGACAGGTGCTTAGATGTCTAGTCCTATGTCTTTGACATGAATATGAGGATAGCGATGAGTACCTATCCGAAGATCAAACATCATGTTCTGCCCTCGATGTTTGCCCTTGTTGGGGGACATCTTCCACACTGATGGAAGGACCCCTAGCAGGGACCCCATCACCGTTCCCCTTAGGGGGATGAGTCCCGATGCTCAGGTTTCCTCGAGTGGGAGGTCAGGGTTTTTCGAGGAAAAGGGTAGGAGCCCTGGCAAGTCCGAAATGATGGCCACTCTAGAGACATCAAGGCTCTCTTGGTAGAATGTCCCACCTTCGTATAAGGTGGATATCTCCTTGTCCTCATGAAAAATGGGGTCGTAATCATGATGATACGTCCCTGGCTCGGGAGCTAGACACTTGAGTGTCCCCACCCAGAGCCTCCATCTCTCGAGTAATACAACGGACATTTCGATTTAGTAAAATGAGTTATGATACATCTCCAATGTATCGATAATTTATGAAGTATTCATGCCATGTTTAGAATAATTTTGTATGGTTTTGATGCACTTTTGTATGATTTAAATAGAACTAACCCGGACCGACGTTGTTTTTAGCAGAATTACCATGATGTTTTTTGTGTGCAAGAAATGAAAGTTGTTGTAATTGAACGAAACTTTTTGATGTTTTTCTTTGTGGAAGGAAAGGAACCCGAGAAGCTTTGAGAGAATACTAGAAGAGACACGAGGAGGTGACAAGGCAACCTAATGTGCCCAGGTTGTGGGCACACCGAGATACCTTGTGGGCCCCTTGGGCACCTCCCTGGCATGATTTCAACGCTGAAAAATCATATACGTGTAACCTAGAACTTCCTCTCCGCCGACGCAAGCCTCTGTACCAAAGAAAAATCATCCGGAGCCCTTTACTGGTGTCCTACCATAGGGCGAAATCATCACCTGAGGCCATCTTCATCATCCCGGCGGTCTCCATGTCGAGGATGGAGTAGTTCACCCTCGGGTATGAGGGTATGTACCAGTAGCTATGTGTTTAATATATATATATATATATATCTCCCGTGTTGTTGAGATGGCACAATCTTTATGTATCATGAGCTTTGTTATTATAGTTGAATCATATGGTGTTCTTCCCTTGCTATCTAGATGTGATGAATTGAGTATTTCCCTTTGAGGTTTTATTATGTTGGATTGCATTTGAGAACACTTGGTTTATATCTTGCATGTGGATAACCGAGGTGACAATGGGGTGTCTATTCAGTCACTTGATATATGTTTTGATTATCATCTTGCGGATCCCCATCGTGACATTGGGGTGATCTAAGGACATAGGTTGATGCACGTTTTCGTCCTACTTTCTACTATAGAAATCTTGGGGTACTCTTTGAAGTTCTTTGTGTTGGATTGAATATGATGAATCTGAAATCGTTTGATGCATGTCAAATAATTAACTCATGAATACTTGTGGTGACATGCGAGTATCTAGGTGACGTTAAAGTTGATTGATGTGTATTATAGGCGTTATTATAGTATGAACTATAGGGTTGTTTGAGTATGGCTAAATAGATTGATCGGAAAGGATAACTTTGAGGTGGTATTGCTACCTACAACAATTTCATCTTATGTTCTCCGCTAGATACGAACTTTCGAGTGAGTCTTTGTCGCACGTTGAGAGATGGTTATATGATTCAATGACGTTAGCACTGTTCAGAGATTGCACTAGTGAACATATGAACCCTAGGCCTTATTTCCAAGCATTGATATCCATTTTGCTCATTTTTTACTACTTGCTACCTTGATGATTTTTTATTCACATTATAAAACATATTTCTACTATCCATACTACACTCGTATCACCATCTCTTTGCCAAACTAGTGCACCTATACAATTTACCATTCTATTGGGTGTGTTGGGGACACAAGAGATTGTTTGTATTTGATTGCAAGGTAGTTTGAGAGAGACCATCTTCATCCTACATCTCCCATGGATTGATAAACATTAGGTCATCCATTTGAGAGAAAATTGCTACTGCCCTACAAACTTTGCGCTTGGAGGCCCAACACGAGTTTACAAGAATAAAGTCAGAGCCAAATCTGGGTCCAGAAGGTAGCCCTGGGTGGCGAGGCATTAGTTGGAGGCACGACATGGTGCAGCTACCCTAGTCGCCCTTGAGGGGGCATGGGGATGCTTGGAAGACCCATCATTGTTGCCCATGTTTGAAAGCTTTTTGAGGCTAGAGCTTTGGAGGAAATGTCGCTAGAGGACAAGAGGAAGACCAAGATGCGCTTGGATGTGGTCCTAGGGCTTAGGAATGGGTTAAATAAAGGAAAGGGAAAACTGACGCTTTAGCGCATGGTCATAAAAGTGACTCGACTCCCCACGCGACGTGACGTTTGAAGTGGCGTGTGGTAGGACCCGGGCTGAACTAAACTCCTATATTCAAATGCTGGAGTGCTCTAAACAGGTAAACGGAAGTCGTCAATTGAGTCGAAGATTCCATCACCCAAAGTGGTACATTCGAAGAATATTATCTGGAGCAAAGTTGTCATCCTCGGCGTCAAAGACTAGTTCGGGGCTATGAATGGAGTCCTGGACTAGGGGTCCCAGCCGAGCTGGTCTAGTCCATAGGATGAGATGGAGTCCCATCAATCTGAAGGAGTTTGATGGCCCTTTAATGGTGGGTGAGTGCATCAAACTCTACCGAAGACTTGGCATGGGCTCCAAGAAGGGAGGATTCGTTCGGCATGTAATCCGTAGATGGTAACCAACATTATGGTAACCCTAGATACCCACTATGCCTATATAAACCGGAGGGTTAAGCCCGTAGAGGATACCCATACACATCATCATCACCCCTAGGGTTTAGACCATAAACATACGATCTGAAGGTAGATCAACTCTGTACTCGTTACACCATCGATATAACAAGAGCATGATGTAGGGTTTTACATCCATCGAGACGGCCTGAAGCTGGGTAAAAGCCTTTTGTTCCTCATGTCATGTTACCATCGATCAGATCTCATAGCTTGGGCCCCCCTACCCGAGGTCTGTTGGTTTTGAAACCAACACTCTCGGTACAACAATCTCCAAAGTAGCTTGCAAACATGTGACTAATGAGTTTAGTCATAGGGATACTGTATTATGAAACGAGTAAAGAGAATTGTTGATAACGAGATTGAACTAGATATGGTGATAGCCACAATCGAATCTTAGGCAAGTAACATATCGCTGGACAAAGGGAATTGTAATGGGATTAACTGAATCCCCGATATAGTGGTTCAAAATAATAAAGATCTTCATTCAATATGTGGGAGTCAATATGGACATCACGGTCCTGCTATTGGTTATTGATCGGAGAGGAGTCTCGGTCATGTCTATATGTTCTCGAACCTGTAGGGTCACACACTCACTACTGCAGACGTGTCTTATAAAAACGGTTTAAACCCCCTTTCCGCGAGGTAATTTTAAACGTCACCATGCATGTATGTGCGATGGGGGGAGGCTATCCCACACGACACAGATAAATCTTTGGTGATAGGTCCTCCGGTCACACACGCTGAGCATAAAGATCACGTGTGTGATCTGGTGAGCCATCGAAAACAATTATATCAGATAAATCGTGTGAGATTTTATTAACATCACACACGGTGCCAATAATAAACTATATGGCATAGGTTATCCATCACTCACATTTTTCTTGTGGAAATGTTTGTTCAAGGTGGCCTAACACAAACATATGTCGGGCGGAAGTCGTGTGTGGTTGTTCATTATTCCAACACGCGTACTTTCTAGAAACAGTGTGGGTTGTATTAGGCCATTACCCATAGTTCTGTGTGAGAAAACATACGCAATGGAAAAACCACGATAAGTAGGCTAATTGGCCTATTATTGATACTCCATTTAGTAATGAAATTGACATTTCAAATCAAACACACCATATATTTCATATTCGTATTATGGCAACCAAGATTTCACAACTGAATTACATCGGAGTACAACATCAGATAGCTTCAGCAATTAGTTACATCATATAGGCATATAGCTAGCTACGACATTACTCAACAGCACCAAGTTTCACGTGAAGCATCTAAAACCTTTGGAAAGTAGCATCATATTTGGTAAATAGACAGATGAATCTAATCTCGAAAATTGCAGAATCTAAAGGCAAATATTGAGCCTTCAGTGGTGTTGAATGTCCTTGCAACTTTAGGTCAGTGGTTGTGGATGATTGCTCTCCCAACCTTCGTCCTCTTGACGAAGACTTCAGTAGTGTACCGTGTGAGTTGAATGAACACCTTCTTCATGTCTTGACCATTCAGGTGGTCTGAGAGGTAATCATCGCTGAACTAATTTGTGAAGGACTAAAAACAAAGAAATGCATAAAAGTAGGTAGAAAAGTTATTACCATCCTATAGTGTACTGATGTCTTCTTCATTGTACAAACAAAGATCTTGTTGTTATTAGTCGCTAATTTCGTTATCCTAACAATCTTTCTTAGTTTCTTGACTTGAATGATATTCATGGACATCCCATTTCCCCATATGCAAATGGATCGAACTGTGGGTCTAAACCTCTGATAGCAGGACCTACATGTGCAACATCAAAAATTTAAAAACCTAGATATTATAATGGTTCCTGCATTTGCACAATAATGTGTTATTAGCTAAATGACCATGCATGTGCAAACCTTGATGGTAAACCTTGGTGCCTCCCATTTCTTTTGCTTTAACACATATAAGGTAGTTACTGATCAGTTTAAGTGACAGTTGGCGTCCTACAAGTAAAATATGTTGATGAAAAATGAACACAAAGCAAGTTCTACAATATTAAGCCGAGCCACGTGGAAAAGCCAGTTATCCAAACCAAGCATGCTTAAGAACTTGGAAACTAGCAATTGGATATGTTTCTCATGTATTTAGTATAGCCAAATTTTATTTATTTTCCATTACATAACAATACAAAATTGAATCCACAAGAAGTGAACATCGCATTTCAGAATTGAACCAAACAGTTAACTGAACATCACAACAAATGAACCAAACAGTTAAGTGAGCACCACATTGCACATTATATATAACATTTTGTCACACCCTGTGATTTTCCTCATGACTAAGTTATCATGACTCAAAAATCAGGGCCAATTAAAAACTTTTTCTGTACTTGTGATGCTTGACTTGATTGTTGATTTCTTGTTTGCTTTCATGTGCTCTATAATTCATAAATCCCTCCTACTCTCAAAACACTTTTCCTTGACCTAGAACTCTTGTACAATGATCATGCCATGTGAATAGGACTTAATTATATTTTTACAAAATATTATTTTGGCCAAAAGGCATTTATTTAAATTAGGTTTTCAAAACACCCTGATTTGAGGTTTGCACTACAAGTCCCCAAATTGGGTGGATCATTTTTCCCCAAATGTTTTATTTGGAACCTACTATATATATAACTTCCCACAAACACAAAATATTATTTTAAAAGACTATTTTCACATTTTATTTAAAGGGTTTTTCTTAAGGCCAGAAAAGGTCTTTTATAGGGAAAAATTATTTAAATGCTTTAAAAATATTTGAGAAAATTTAGGGAAACTCACTGGACATATATTATCCATATATAAGAGTTTCAACAAATGGTCATGTTCAAAATATTGGACAAATCCCTTCAAAACCATTTTTGCCTATTTTCAAGGATTTGAAATATTGCTATAAGAAATATTCTTAAATAAATCCAGGAAAATTCTAGCATGCCACATATGATATATGTGGTCATCTTGACAAGTTTCATCTCAATCCCAATTGTTTTGGTTCACCAAAATACCCTAAAGCCATTCCTGTCCAGAGCCAAATTTGATCAACTTTACATTGTGAAGTATCGCCTATTGATCCTAAACTTTGTGGGCATTCTCTGTTAACCAAATTATGATGCTACATCCAGTGGTGCATCAAGGGGAATATGATTGCATGATCAGATCTGTAGAAATCAATTTCTGTCCATTTCTAGGGTTTACCAAGTTTACATTATCAACTTTCCTAAAATCATCTCAAAACTTGTGATCGGGACCAAATGTACTTACCATTTACCCCTGTTAAATATCAAGGTCAAGGGATTCCCCTGCCTAGGCCAATCACAACACAAACACCTTCAGCCATAAACTTGTGGACAAGCAAAGTGGGCCCAAAAACATTCCCCTTGCCCCCAACTTTTTACAACAACATATTATAACTCTCTTCTACCTCCAGTAACTTTGCCATGGCCTTTGGTGAAATTATTTAGGGGGTAACTCTCTCATTCTTCCTCTCTTTTACCATGGCAAGACCTCTTCTTTTCCCTGTCCCATTATTTTGTTCCTAAAAATGCCCCCAAGCATTTCCAAGGCATCATTTGCATTAAACCTAACCTAGAGATGGCATGCTCATGTGGGAAATATGAGCAAACCATCTCAACTTAGTTTTGGGTAGTAACTGTAGACTTGAACTACAAGTACTTGTTATACTTGTCTCCCTGAGCTGAAACTTGGGGTGTTAGTACTCCCTCCATACCTTTGAACACTATAAAAGTTCTTTCCCTAATTGCCCTCCATGGAAAGCCCCTAAGATAACTCCCTAGTTTGCTGCCGCAAACTTACCTGCAGTAGAAACCAACCTCAGCCAGCTCCATCTGGATCCAAGTTTCACCATATGGCTTTACCATGCATGCCTCGCATGGTGGACATGTTTGGCCGACCAAAAAGATGCCCTGGACAAGGTTTGGCGTGGTATCCACGCAACCGACATGCAGAAACGGCGCTCTGCCGCTTGTCCTCGTCCTGTAGCTTGTGTCCGGCAGCAACAGAGTGCCACAGCATGCCGGGCATCTTCCCTTGGCCTCGCACGCCCCTCCCCGATGCTCACAAGCTTCCAAGACCCCCTGGCTCGTGTGCTCCCCCAAGCCGAGGGCATCCGAGGCACGCTCGAGACCTCCAGTCGCCCCTTGCTTCACCTCTCCCCCCTGAGAACCTTGGACACTGGAGTTCGCTCCTTTTCGATCCCCTAGGACCCTAACAAAGCAACGGGAGCTCCCAAGCCCGGCCTCTCCCACCATGGCTGCCATGGCTCCGCCTTGGCCTCGAGCAAAAATTGGCGGTGCCCGCCTCTCTTCACCCCTCCGAACTCCACCTCCATGCCCCAGCTTCGCAGCATCACCTCTCCTCCCTCCCCGTTCACGTCCTTCCCTCTCCTCCACAGCTATGGAGCCGCACCCGTCATCGCCGTCGGCTGCCTCCGCCTCGACCGACGCCGCAGTCGACCCCGACCTCCCCAGGGCTCGAGGACTGCCTAGGCAGAAGCGGCTCGCCGCTCCGAGTGCGTCGATGGTCGGAGCACCGCCGGAGACGGCCGGTGCCGCCGGGGGCAGGCGCTGGAGCCGCTTGGGTCTGCCTCCCCTGCTCCTCATCAGCCGAGCGGGAGGAGGAAGGAGGCCTTGCCATGCAGGGCCCGCATGTCAGCGAGCCTAAGGCCGGGCCCCCAGTTTAAGTGGAGGCGCCCTTCATGGGTACCGCCTCCCTACAAATGAAGCATACTCCTGGAGTACGCTTTCGACGTCGCCCTCTCCCTGTGCAGTTGGGCTGCTCGACCAGCCCAATAGCGAACCCTCGCCCGGTGTGCCATTTAGGCCTTTGGGTAACTCCCTTTTCCCTTTTTCTTTTTCTAGTAGATTCAAAAATTCATAGAGAAATCATTATAGCTCCAAATTTAGTGATTCAAAATCCCAGGTACTCCTAAAATCATATCCTATACAAATTTGTGCATTGCACATTTTTTCCATAAATCTTTTTTGATAGTTCAAATTCAAATTTGAATTTGAACCATATAGAACCCCACCTTGCAAATTCCTAGGAAATTATTAGTAACTCCAAATGGGGTGATTCAAGTTCCTAGATGTATCTAAATTCATACCCTAAGTGGTGAGCATTTTTCCTTACACTTATTCTACCATGTCAATTATTGGGCCATTTATTCATATATGACCCACTTTGCAAATTCATAGGAAAATCATACCAACTCCAAATCCAGTAAATCCACTTCCCACATGTTTCTAAAATCATGCCCTATTTATTGGGTGCCTCAACTCCTTTTTATGAAACTATTTTCTGTTGACATCTTGAAGGATCATCATTTCCATCATTCCCACCCTTGAAAGCTCGCCCTTGTCCCACATCCACGAAAACCTCCTTGGTCATTTTTCTCATGACCAGAGATATCCTAGAAAAATAAAACTCCTATTTATACAGAACATTTATTTCTCTGCTTGTTCGGTTGCTTATTGTGGTTGTTTACCGACGGTAGTTGACGAGATACACGGAGTTGGAAGAGAGCATGTGAAGACCTCAAAGATGTTGCTAAGCCAGGCAAGTAGCCCTTTGACCATGATAAGAAACCATTTTATTGCATGTAATATAGCACTTTACTTTCATCATATTTGATCATGTGTTGTGGTGTTCCCCTTTCGGTGGGATGCCTCCGGTACTTCTCACTGACACTTGCATCGTGCATGACCCTACCCCTTATGAGGGTTGTGCGGGTGGGAGTAGTTAGGTTGCTAATAGATGCTATGCAAATGGGATGGACTTATGCATGGTGATGGAAAGAAATGGTTTCAAAAGCTCTTTCGAAAACCCTGTTGGGTGCCACTAATGCCCGAGGGAGATGATGATGAGTTGGGTAACCACTTGAGAAAGAAGTGGTATGCTAGAGCAAGTGAGTGTGTGTTTTTGAAAACGGAGAGTTCTAAGGTCTGTTGACCATCCCAGCATTACATGCACAACCACGATACCTATTACGGATGGGGCTTTGTTGATTACTATGGTTGGTACTAGCAAGGAGCCCGCATTACTAGTGGCAAGAGTGAAGTGGTCACTCTTGAGACGGGGTCGTCCCAGAGTGGAAGGTCATGCGCTGTCTTTACAGGCACCGGGCACACCGTTGCATGCCCTCATGGATGATACGAGTGATGTATATCATGAGGGATGGCACCAACGAGTGGACTCTTTGTTTAGTATCACCATGGGAAAGGCATTGTTCACTTGCTTACACCGGGTGTGCTAAATACCGCGAGTCGTGGATGACACGGAAGTTTCCCGAGTCTTGTGGGTAAAGTGTGCAACCTCTGCAGAGTGTAAAACTATTCGAATAGCCGCGTCCATGGTCATGGACAGTTGGAGGTCCTTCTTATACTACGTCCAGATGTTTTCGTGAAACTTAGTGTGAGTATGGATGTGATGGTGAGAAGAGGTCACATGAGCCAAGTCTGATGACTTAGCGTGAGGATTGAACTAAGTCCGATGACTTAGCGTGATGAGTGAACATGAGATGTTCAACCTATACTTATGATGCTATCTGCAATTTGTTCACATGGGTACCTGCTAGTTGTTGATGCATGCTCACTAGTTACTTGATCATGTCATTGCATGCAAAAGAATAGCTTTCCGCAAATTTACCTACTTAGTGATATATCATGCATCATTGTTACCTTGTTCCACAACTTGGGTTGCTTGCGAGTACATTCAAAGTACTCATTGGCTTGCCACTGGTTATTTAATTGGCCAGGCATGGAAGAATAGGAGTATGTTGAAGAGTTCGTTGGAGACAAACATGCGAACTAGGACGCTTCCCGATCAGAATGCCTATAGGTTAAGGCATATGGCATGGGTTCACGCTATCGTTGAAGTTTTCTGGTGCAATTATATGAAGACATGGCTATGAAGGCCATATTTGAGTAAACCGGTATGTAATGGGTGTAAGACTCTTGTTATTCAGTTTCTGTGTGTTTAGTGAGCATTGATCTCTAGGATCACTGTGCATGTACATTCGGTGATCACGACTTATGATTCGGGGTACCCACAGAGCTGGTATCAGAGCCATCCTGATTGTAGGAAGCCCTTAGTTAGCATGGACGTTAGTTAGGACAAAACCATTTTTTGAGACCCTTCAAAACACTTGTAAAGGCTACCTGATTTCTTAACTCTTCTAAGCTTTCGAATAAACTGGAGGATTGTGCCTAGCACTTCCACCATTTTTATTTTTGGCTCTCCTCGTCTACTTTTCAAAATCTTGTAAACGGTCGATAGTACCCTTCTGCCCTCCATGGGATTCCTTGAAATCCTCATGGGTAACCTGGAAGGAATCCACCTTGCCAGACATTCACATAAGTTGACGACCCCATGACAAGGAGCTACCAGCAGAGGGTACCTTCTCGAAGGATGAGGATGTCAAAACTTAGACGATGGTGACACCTTTGACACAGCCCGAGGATGATGCCACCCCAGCCTTTGAAGACCAGGGCACAAGACATGCAATGTCATGATATGCATCGCTAATAGAGCAATCATGTCCTTTTCGTAGTTATATCCGTAACCACCGGTGGATGAGAACCTCACCATTTGGTCTGCCTCACTATAGTGAGCAGGAAAACAGTTCTCATCATCCCCCGTTCTTGGTGCCAATGATGTCATCAATGAGACCGACAGGATACAACTCTACCATGCCTTGTTAATGCCATTGCATAAAAGGTTTCCTACCTGGAACCCTTGACATCTCAGAAGACTAGAAGACACTGACACGACTAAGAAGACACCAGAAGACCCTGTCAACAACTGATGTGAAGATTCACCTTTGTCAACTCAACAGACCCGAAGTCATCAAGGACTCTTCAGGCGCGACCAGGATTATTTTGGTGAACAACAATTAGAGACATAGCGACACCCGAAGAAGACCCAGAAGACTAAGCAGACTCCTCTCCAAGACACGAAGCAAGCACGACTAATGAGTCCGAGAACCCCTAGGGTAGGATAGGTCGTGTAACCCCTATGCAAAGTCGAGTCTGTATGATGGTTCAAATGGATCCATGATGTGTGTTGCTTCTTTTTCCTGTTTGCGCTTTGGTGTAAGTCATGCTTTTGCCCTAGGCAACAAGTGCGCGACTATACCACCTACCTTACCTTGATGGTTGTGTTTTGTCTTTTCAACACTTGTTTGATTGCACTTGCACTATACCGCCCCCTTAGGCACTCTCCTCTATGCTACTTTCCCTATTCCCCCTCTGGTTAACTGAAGGCCAGCAAGACAAGATGCGCCAAGTATTCACCTTCACGGACAGCTAGTGTTGAAGACTATGACTACAACAAACTCAACAAGACGCAACCCCGTAGATTTATGCTGCTCCCTCAAGATTGGAAACCCCTCCCTTGCCTAACCTATACCTCACAAGCTCCCCAGCACAAGTCTCTGAATCACGTGTTTAATACACGGGATTGCCAGAGCACTTCTTGAGCTTCAATAACCCCTGCTTTGCACTGGGATCATTATGGAGCTAGTGATCATAGTGAAAAAACGTCCTTCATTCTTACTCTAGAACAAGAACCTTGATGCCATAGGAAGGATCGTTCTAAGGGTTTACAATTTGTGGACAATGATTGGATTTAAGCATAATAGATGTCTTGAGCAAGCGGTTCAGGCCCATTGATGGTTACGAGGCCTAATGCTGGTAGACAAACTTGGTGGGTCCAGATTGATAGAGTAACATAACTTGCTTGTACCTTGAGCAAATTGGATTTTGTAGGACCATTGTAATCATAGGTTGAAATTCTTGGGGGATAATGACTTGACTTTGGCAATAATATTGATATTGGATTGATGGTGATATGATAGCGACTAGAGTAAATAGTAGGGAATTCTTACTAGATATAAACCTTGGAGATATGAGTAGCATATGCAATACTAGATTTGACTCATATCAGATGATACCTTCGAGGGTATAGAGTAATTCTGTTTGGAGTAATTGACTGTACTATTGGTATCTAAGAACTGTGCTCGAGGATAAGGTGTTAGACGTTCACTCATATCCTAAGCTCCTTGAACCCCGAAGCCTTACCGGACCATGCCATGGTCAGATAAGACCATAGGCTCTGGCTCTAAGTCAAAGGACCATGGCCGATATCCCATCATGACCACCACCCACCCTTTACATAAGGAAGGTGGCCACGAAGACCTCTACTAGGTTAGACCTTGAACCCTTGACACTAGTGACCATCCGGGGCGAGTGCCCGCTCCTATAACATACCCCATGAGCAGGTGTTTATGTGGTACCTCGGGAAATAAGTTGTTGTCCTCCGGGATGACGTACTTATTTACTCAATAAGAGGAGGAACACCTTGGTCCTATTTGGACCAGCCCCAAGAACACCCATTACCATGCCTCTCGAGTATAAGATCTCACCTTGAAGGAGATGGACTACTTGAAGCACCCTCCCTGCCAAAGAAGACCTTCTTTCCCAATCAAGATGAAGAACTACTATGATTGCGGATCCACGACAACGATGAAGGAGAATCAAAAGAAGTCAACCACCACTCCTCTGCCGGCAACATCAAATAGACTATATCAAGAAGCACCGACGTCCAAGCATGATGAAACCCTTGCACATCAAGAGGGTTATAGAACCCCTTGTCTTATCAATCACCTATTAGTTCTTGACTAGGAAGGAACCGAGGAGGTGATAACACCCCTCACTCCACCACCTTGATGGTGTACGTTGAGCATGACGTCCCTGCTCCCTTCAGATGCCTGGAACGGAATAGAACGATTGACATGGCCTCATTGCTAGGCCATTTTTTTGGTTCAATCTGGGGCGTAAACCATAGCTCGACCATGGTAAGCCAAGTGTCGAAGGTAGTTCACCCTGCTTGCCAAGACTTAGACCTTGGGGATTAGATGGCTGATCTGTACTCTGAATAGTCAGCTTATCTAGAACCCATTGAAACCCTCCCATATAGTAGAACCCGTTTTGACACCAAGTCTCTAAGCTCAGTCTTAGGGCCGAGACTCAGCGTAGACTTTGCCACGGACAGGCGAATAGACCAACACTCGAAGACCCTCCAGAAACGTGCATCCATGACGATGAAGGCAAACGACCAAGAAGAATGAAGAATCTACCTGGGCAACTTACTCAAGCAGAAGATCTCAATAAGAATCCCACGATGACGCGCTTCAACACTCTCAAGGATGAAGACCACCTGTGGCTGAAGACCCCTGCTTTAAGGAAGATAAGGACTTCCCCGTCAATGAGGAGATACACCAAGACTCAACCCTTCTATTCTAACGCGAGACATCTAGATGTCACTAACCAACATGAGCAGTCCCAGGACCAGCACAAAGACACACTACTTGGCCGTGTATTCCGACTTTGGGATACACACGCAAGCCAGGCCCTTGCGAGGACCCGTTCACCCTTAGACAAAGTCAACGATGCACTCGGAAGCCTGTCATCAAATACTTCAAGATCCAGAAGGACAACCACACCAGAGCAGAAGTAGCATGGAACGTGAAGACCACCTCACCTCTGAATTTCTGCATCTCTTCTACACCTAGCCTAGGAATCTCGGGGACGAGATTCTTGTAAGAGGGGTAGGTCTGTCACACCCTGTGTTTGACCTCATGACTAAGTTATCATGACGCAAAAATCAAGGCCAATTAAAAACTTTTTCTGTGCTTGTGATGCTTGACTTGATTGTTGATTTCTTGTTTGCTTTCATGTGCTCTATAATTCAAAAATCCCTCCTACTCTCAAAACTCTTTTCCTTGACCTAGAACTCTTGTCCAATGATCATGCCATGTGAATAGGACTTAATTATATTTTTACAAAACATTATTTTGGCCAAAAAGCATTTATTTAAATTAGGTTTACAAAACCCCCTAATTTGAGGTTTGCACTACAAGTCCCCAAATTGGGTGGATCCTTTTTCTCCAAATATTTTATTTGGAACCTACTATATATATAACTTCCCAAAACCACAAAATATTATTTTAGAAGACTATTTTCATATTTTATTTAAAGGCTTTTTCTTAAGGCTAGAAAAGGTCTTTTATAAGGAAAAAATATTTAAATGCTTTAAAAATATTTGAGAAAATTTAGGGAAACTCAGTGGACATATAATGTCCATATATAAGAGTTTCAACACATGGTCATGTTCAAAATATTGGAAAAATCCCTTCAAAACCATTTCTGCGTATTTCAAGGATTTGAAATATTTCTATAAGAAATATTCTCAAATAAATCCAGGAAAATTCTAGCATGCCACATATGATATATGTGGTCATCTTGCCAAGTTTCATCTCAATCCCAATTGTTTTGGTTCACCAAAATATCCTAAAGCCATTCCTGTCCAAACCAAATTTGATCAACTTTACATTGTGAAATATCTCCTATTGATCCCAAACTTTGTGGGCATTCTCTATTAACCAAATGATGATGCTACATCAAGTGGTGCATCAAGGGGAATAGGATTGCATGATCAGAACTATAGAAATTTATTTCTGTCCATTTCTAGGGTTTACCAAGTTTACAATATCAACTTTCTTAAAATCATCTCAAAACTTGTGATCAGGACCAAATGGACTTACCATTTACCCCTGGTAAGTATCAAGGTCATGGGATTCCCCTGTCTAGCCCAATCACAGCACAAACACCTTTAGCCATAAACTTGTGGACAAGCAAAGTGGGACGAAAAAGATTCCCCTTGCCCCAACTTTTTACCATGGCATATTATAACTCTCTTCTACCTCCAGTAACTTTGCCATGGCCTCTGGTGAAATTATTTGGGGGTTAACTCTCTCATTCTTCCTCTCTTTTACCATGTCAAGACTTCTTCTTTTCCCTCTCCCATTATTCTGTTCCTAAAAATGCCCCCAAGAATTTCCAAGGCATCATTTGCATCTAACCTAACCCAGAGATGGCATGCTCATGTGGGAAATATGAGCAAACCATCTGAACTTAGTTTAGGGCAGTAATTGTAGCCTTGAACTGCAAGTACCTGTTATACTTGTCTCCCTAAGATGAAACTTGGGGTGTTAGTACTTCCTCCATACCTTTGAACGCTAGACAAGTTCTTTCCCTAATTGCCCTCCATGAAAAGCCCCTAAGATAACTCCCTAGTTTGCTGCTGCAAACTTACCTGCAGTATAAACCAACCTCAGCCAGCTCCATCTGGGTCCAAGTTTCACCATATGGCTTTACCATGCGTGCCTCACACGGTGGACATGTTTGGCCAACCAAAATGATGCCCTGGACAAGGTTTGGCATTGTGACCACGCAGCCGACATGCAGAAATGGCGCTCTGCCGCTTGTCCTCATCATGTAGATTGTGTCCGGCAGCAACAGAGTGCCACAACATGTCGAGCATCTTCCCTTGGCCTCGCATGCCCCCTCCCCGATGCTCATAAGGTTCCAAGACCCCCTGGCTCGGGTGCTCCCCCAAGCCGAGGGCATCTGAGGCGCACCCGAGACCTCCAGTCACCCCTTGCTTCACCTCTCCCCCCCTAAGCACCTTGGACACCGAAGTCCGCTCCTTTTCCATCCCTCAGGACCCTAGCAAAGCCATGGGAGATCCCGAGCCTGGCCTCTCCCACCATGGCTGCCATGGATCCGCCTCGGCCTTGGGTAAAAATTGGCAATGCCCGCCTCTCTTCTCCCCTCCAAACTCCACCTCCATGCCCCAGCTTCGCCACATCACCTCTCCCAACTCCCTGTGCACTTCCTTCCCTCTCCACCGTAGCTATGCAGCCGCGACCGTCATCACCGTGGGCTGCCTCCGCCTCGACCGACGCCGCGGTCTACCCCGACCTCCCCAGGGCTCGGGGACTGCCCACGCAGAAGCGGCTCGCCGCCCCGAGCGCGTCGGTGGTCGGAGCACTGCCGGAGACGGCTGGTGCCACCGGGGGCAGGCGCCGGAGCCACTCGGGTCCGCCTCCCCTGCTCCTCATCAACCGACCAGGAGGAGGAAGGAGGCTCTGCCATGCGGGGCCCGCATGTCAGCGAGCCTAAGGTCAGGCCCCTAGTTTAAGTGGAGGAGCCCTTCATGGGTACCGCCTCACTTCGATGGAAGTGTACTCCTGGAGTACGCTTTCGACGTTGCCCTCTCCCTATGCAGTTGGGCTGCTCGACCGGCCCAGTAGCGAACCCTCACCTGGTGCGCCATTTAGGCCTTTGGGTAACTCCCTTTTCCCTTTTTGTTTTTCTAGTAGATTCAAAAATTCATAGAGAAATCATTATATCTCCAAATTTAGTGATTCAAAATCCCAGGTACTCCTAAAATCATTTCCTATCCAAATTTGTGCATTGCACATTTTTTTCCATAAATCTTTTCTGATAGTTCAAATCAAATTTGAATTTGAACCATATAGAACCCCACCTTGTAGATTCCTAGGAAATTATTAGTAACTCCAAATGGGGTGATTCAAGTTCCTAGATGTATCTAAATTCATGCACTAAGTGGTGAGCATTTTTCCTTACACTTATTCTACCATGTCAATTATTGGGCCATTTATTCATATATGACCAATTTACAAATTCATAGGAAAATGATACCAACTCCAAATCCAGTAAATCCACTTCCCACATGTCTCTAAAAGCATGCCCTATTTATTGGGTGCCTCAACTCCTTTTTACGAAACTATTTTCTATTGACATCTTGAAGGATCATCATTTCCATCATTCCCACCCTTCAAAGCTCCGCCTTGTCCCACATCCACGAAAACCTCCTTGCTTATTTTTCTCATGACCAGAGATGTCCTAGAAAAATAAAACTCCTATTTATAGAGCACATTTATTGTTGTGTTGCTTATTGTGGTTGTTTACCGACGGTAGTTGACGAGATACACAGAGTGCTCAGACTTGGACTAGAAGCGTGTGAAGACCTCAAAGACGTTGCTAAGCCAGGCAAGCAGCCCTTTGACCATGATAAGAAACCATTTTATTGCATGTCATATAGCACTTTACTTTCATCATATTTGATCATGTGTTGCGGTGTACCCCTTTCGGTGGGATGCCTCCGGTACTTCTCCATTGACACTTGCATCGTGCATGACCCTACCCCTTATGAGGGTTGTGCGGGTGGGAGTAGTTAGGTTGCTAATAGATGCTACGCAAATGGGATGGGACTTATGCATGGTGATGGAAAGAAATGATTTCAACAGCTCTTTCGAAAACCCCGTCGGGTGCCACTAATGCCCGAGGGAGATGATGATGAGTTGGGTAACCACTTGAGAAAGAAGTGGTATGCCAGAGCAAGTGAGTGTGTGTTTTTGAAAACAGAGAGTTCTAAGGTCTGCTGACCATCCCAACCTTACATGCGCAACCACGATACCTCTTATGGGACGGGGCTTTGTTGATTACTATGGTTGGTACTAGCAAGGAAGCCGCATTACTAGTGGCAAGAGTGAAGTGGTCACTCTTGAGACGGGGTCGTCCCAGAGTGGAAGGTCATGCACTGTCTTTATAGGCACCGGGCACACCGTTGCATGACCTCATGGATGATACGAGTGATGTATATCATGAGGGATGGCACCAACGAGTGGACTCGTATCACCATGAGAAAGGCATTGTTCGGGTTCTTACCTCGGGTACGCTAAATACCGCGAGTCGTGGATGACACGGAAGTTCCCAGAGTCTTGTGGGTAAAGTGTGGAACCTCTGTAGAGTGTAAACCTATTCGAATAGCCGTGTCCGTGGTCATGGACATTGGAGGTCTTTCTTAGACTACGTCTGGATTTTTTCGTGAAACTTGGTGTGAGTATGGATGTGATGGTGACAAGAGGTCACATGAGCTAAGTCTGATGACTTAGCGTGAGGATTGAACTAAGTCCGATGACTTAGCGTGATGAGTGAACATGAGAGGTTCAACCTATACTTATGACGATATCTGCAATTTGTTCACATGGATACCTGCTAGTTGTTGATGCATGCTCGCTAGTTACTTGATCATGTCATTGCATGCAAAAAAATTAGCTTTCCGCAAATTTACCTACTTAGTGTTATATCATGCATCATTGTTACCTTGTTCCACAACTTGGGTTGCTTGCGAGTACATTGGGGTATTGAAGTGATTCACTGGATATATGTTATGGCATAAACTTGCGGATTTGAGTGACCTTGGGGATCTATGCATAGGGTTGATTGCACGTTTTCCTACTATGTTCTCTGATAGAAATCTTGGGGTGCTCCTTGAATTTCTTGTGTTGGATTGAATATGATAGATCTGAGATTGTTTGATGTATGTCGCATATTTTACCCACAGGTACTTCATGTGACATTGGAGTATCTAGGTGACATTAGGGTGGATTGATATGTATCATTGGTGTTATTTTAGTACAAACTCTAGGGATCTTTGTGACACTTATAGGAATAGCTCAAAAGATTGATCAAAAATAATAACTTTGAGGTGGTTCTACTACATGCACAGACTTAATCTATATGTTCTCCGCTAGATAGGACTTTGGAGTGATTCTTTGGTGCATGTTGAGCGATGATCATATACTTCAACTATGTTAGCATTGTTTGGAGATTACACTAGCAAAAGTAAGGACCCTAGGCCTTAGTTCAAGCATTTATACAATGTTTTGCTTGCTATTTCACACTTGCTATCTTGCTGTTTTTATATTTTCATATTACAAAAACCTATTTCTATCATCCGTATTGCACTTGTATCACCATCTCTTCGCCAAACTAGTGCAACTATACCATTTACTATTGTATTGGCTGTGTTGGGGACACAAGAGATTTCTTTTATTTAATTGTAGGGTTGTTTGAGAGAGACCATCTTCATCCTACACCTCCCATGGATTGATAAACCTTAGGTCATCCACTTGAGGGAAAATTGCTACTGTCCTACAGAACTTTGCGCTTGGAGACCCAACGTGGTCTACAAGAATAAAGTTGCATGGTATACATCAAGCCATTTTCTGGCATCATTGTCGAGGAGGTGAGTGCTTGAAGGTATATCTTTAGATCTTGTATTTAAATCTTTTAGTTTCTTGTTTTCCCTAGTTTTCTTTTATAAAATAAAACTATAAAAATGGAGTTTAGTTTGCATAATTTGCTTCGTCTTTATAATGTATTTCGTGAAAATGATGGTTCGGAAAATTGTGCTCAATTGTTAGAAGAAGAATTTATGAAAATGCTTAATGAGAATTCCTTGAATGATGAGCATGATTGCAATATTCCTAGTATCAATTCTCTGAATATCCATGATGCTAATGATATGCAAAGCCACAAGCTTGGGGATGCTATGTTTGATGAAGATGATATTTTTAGTCCCCCAAGTTTTGATGAGCAAAATTACTATGATGAAAGCATGCCTCCTATTTATGATGATGATTGTGGTGACATGTATGGTAAATAATAATGATAACCATGAAACTTTCCATCATGATTTTAGCTTTCAACTATATTAGGCCACTCAAATATCTCATGATAATTATTTTGTTGAGTTTGCTCCCCACTACTTTGAATGAGAAGAATTTTACTTGTGTGGGTAGTAATCAGAATTATATGCTTGTGCATCATGAAAAGAATAATTTATATAATAGTTATATTATGGAATTCCTTCATGATTATAATGAAAATTATTATGACAGAGAAACATATGCATGTAGGTATTGCGATAATAGAAAGTTTCCTCTTTATGTGTTCGAAGTTTTGAAGTTGCACTTTTTGCCTTACTATGCTAGTTGATTCTTGCACCCATAAATTTTTTGCTCACAAAATCCCTATGCATAGGAAGAGGGTTAGACTTAAATGTGCTTGTCATGTGATTCATTATGCTACTTTGCATGTCTCAAATACTATTTCTTTGTGAGCATCATTGAAATCATCATGCCTAGCAAAATGGAATTAAAGAAAAACGCTTGTTGGGAGACAACACAATACTAATACCTACTGTTTTTGAGTGTTGACATGATTAAGCTATTGTAAAAATCATGTTTTGTGTCTTTTATTTCAATAAAGTATCAAGTAAATCCTTTGGGATAGTGTGGAAACTTGTTAGTTTGGTTCTGTGCAAAAACAGAAACTTTTACGTCTAGTGCAGAATTTATCTAGTTTTACTGGAGCATCAAAAAATTCTGAAATTTTTACAAACAATTTCCTTGTAAATTATCTTAGTTTTCCTAATTTTGCAGAATTTTTAGAGTCAGGGTAGTACGGTGATCATTCAGATCTTCACAAACTCTTCTATTTTTGATAGATTCTGTTTTGCATGCATAGTTTGCTTGTTTTAGTGTTTCCATCGCTTATATTGAGTGATATGAGTTAAGGAAATGATATAATGAAATAGTTATAATTTTATAAAAATTATGATTCTGTTATTGACGGTACCTAAGTGAATGATCTATCTTTATTATACTAACCCATCGCACGAAGTTCCGTTAAGTTTTGTGTGATTGAAGTTTTCAAGTTTTGGGTGCGATACCAGTATGAGGTGAATAAGGAGAAGAAAGAACCTAAGCTTGGGGATGACCAAGGAACCTCCAAGGTAATATGCAAGGAAGACTCAAGCATCTAACTAGAGGTCGCACGAGGGAGGCACCACACAACAGGGCGCGCCCTAAGGGTGGGTCGCGCCCTGTTGGCTCGTGCACCCCTCGAGCGTCCCTTGGTGCCCCTCTTATCTCTATAAATCATCTAAAATCCCAAAAAAACTAGAGAGCCTCCCGAAAAACTTTTTCTGGTTACACAAGTCTCTGATCCACCGTGTGCCCATCTGGAGCCTGTTCCGCCGCCCTGCCAAAAAGGGGATCGATCACGGAGTGCCTCTACATCAATCTTGTTGCTCCCATGGTGATGTGTGAGTAGTTCCCCCACTGGCCTACGAGTCTATAGTTCGTACCTAGATGGCTATCTCTCTCTCATGATCTTCAATACAATGATCATCCCATCTTCTCTTTGATCTATCCGATGTAATTCTTTTGTGCGGTGCGTTTGTTGGGATCCGATGAATTGTGGGATTATGTTTAGACTATTCATGATAAATATTTGAGTCTTTATGAAATCTATTATGATTCTTATTTGCATGATCATCATAGCTTTGTAAATCTCTCTGATCTATTGATTTGCTTTGGCCAAGTAGATTGATATTTTTTCAGTGAGAGGGGTGCGTTGTAGTTAGTTCAATCTGACGGGTTGCTGTATCCCAGTGACACAAGGGGACATGATACGTATTTGTATTGTTGCCACTAAGTCTAAAACGATGGGATAAGTTTATATTAATTTAATTCTATTTGTGTTCATCATGTCATTGTTCTCCAAGCATTACTCTGGTTTACTTAATACTCTAGATGCATGTTGGATAGTGATCGATGGGTGGAGTAATAGTAATAGGTGCAGGAAGGAGTTGGCCTATTTGCTTATGGACGTGATTTCTATATGCACATGATCATTGCCATGAATAAATATTGCATAACTATGCGCTTTTCTATCAATTGACCAATAGTAATTTGTTTACCCACCGTATGTTTATTTTCATGAGAGATGCCACTAGGGAAAACTATGCCCCCCGAGTCTATTCACTTATAAGTTTACAAACGCTTCAATACCTTGCTAACATTTATTTATTTTCCATTTATTTTGCAATTTACAATTAGCTACTACCAACCACACTACTTATTAGCTTGCAAATAACGAGTCCAAGGGGATTGACAACCCTCTTGACCGCGTTGGGTGCAAGTGTTTGCTTATTTGTGTACAGTTGTTGAAGACGGGGGTTGGTTGTTACTCCGATTGGTTTGATAAAGCATGGTTCTGTACCGAGGTGAATACTTACCTATGTTGTGCTGCATCATCCGTTCCTCTTCATGGAAAACCCTACACAGACCACAAGTATCACTGGCTCACCGGGAATTGAGCCCTCTGACCTCCACCCACCGCCCGCCTTGCTCCCAAGTTCTGCATTAATGCTCCTCCTTATCCTTCATTATTATCAATAAACAACGCCGCCGAGGATTGCCTCCTTATCCGATGGAGAACAAGGTGGCCAAGAAGCAGGGGTAGGTCGAGGCTAAACCGCAAGAGCCTTCAACGAGCGAGGACTTCAGCAACAACTTCCATGACGAGATGTTGGTAACCATCATGTCCCTCCTCCCCATCAAATATGTGGCATGCACCATCACCCTCTCCTGGTGGTGGCATCCCCTCTGGCACTCCAACCCGTGGACCTCATCAACGACAATAATGAGCTCTGCAACAGGGATCACAAACGCTTGGACGCATTATCCCACACCCTCGCCACGCACATTGCGCCAATCAGATGGCTTGCCATTGGCAAGTTCCATTCCAACTACAAGGTCAAACCCAAGTTCCATGATGTCGGGACCCTGATCCTAAGCCATAAGAATCCAGCATGTAACACATCACATCTCTTTGCGGCCTCACGCACGGTTGACTCCACGGCTACCACCTTACCTGGGCCGGGACCGTTTGCGTCTTTTGGCTCACGTATGTAATATGTCGCTAGCATTCAAACGTCAAAGAGCCCGGGTCGACATGACTAGTCGTAGAACCCAAGTGGCACATCCGTATAGGAACAGACATACGTAACCCAACAATGCAGGTGTCGGCCTCTAGCATGTGTAGACGAGTCGTAGCAAGCTACAAGGACTCCATTACGCGATGGGACATAAATGTCATCACTACACGTAGATGAGTCATAACAGGCTACAGGGACTCCATTACACTGTGAGATATTTCCTCGAAGGGACAGACACATCAGCAAAGAAGGATACATGTCAGTCAATCAATGTGTCCGGAGCCGAAGCAAGCTACCAAGGCTCGGTGGAAGCACAAAGAGGCAGTTCCCTGTAAAGAGTACTACTAAAGGCACATAACTAGGTGTTGAATCCCATACATATCGTTGCATGTCACACGTACGCACGACATGCCCGATATGCATAGATACAACTACGGCATCACAACATAACCATACAACAACACAACATTTATTTAGGAGGCTCATAAGAGCTAACATAGTGTGATATTACAAACAGGGGTCACATTACCCAACACACAAATCATACAAACAACAAGCGGAAGCTTAACATGTCTGGGTACAAACATCTAGAAAATAAGAAGGTTGAGGAAGCCTATCTATCTACAAGGCCCTCCATAGGAACCAGACCTCTGGCTAGGATTCCCAAGCTAAATGGCCAACATCAATCTTATCGTAGAAACCACTAGCGAGACTGGAGTCTCCTCTGCAAAAACATAATTAAGCAACAATGAGTACTGAGTACTCAGCAAGTCTTACATCAGAACTAACTACATATGCATCGGTATCAACAAGGGAGGTTGTGAGGTTCAATGCAGCAAGCCAGCTTTGACTCGGTGGCTATCCTTTACTACGACTTTCATAACTTTGAAAATATTTTGTGAAGCGTACACGAGTCCACTAACACTACAACAATACACCACCATGGATCCGCTCCCGTCTTCCTACAAGAGTGCCATCCACGGTACTCACACTTGTATTGAAGCTTTTATGAGTAACCCTTTAAATTGTCTATGAACCATATATGTATCCAAGTAGTCCATATCCGCGGACGCGGCTATTCGAATAGATTGATTACCCTACAGGGGTGTACTTTGTCACACATGCTCCCGCCACTTACCGCCATGTGCTCGTAAAAAGGCACCTCAGCAACCTTCAAGCGGAAGCCCAGCGAGGGAGTCGTCCACAACCTGACTAACCACACAAGACTCTAGTCCAGGTTTATCGCCTATCTGAGACTGAACCCGCAAGGAAGTCCGGCCAAAGTTTCCTCAACGGCCCCAAACGATGTGTACAGGGTTCCCAAGCCCACCTTTACGGATGGTACTATGCTTGGTACACCGGGACACAATGCCTAGTCTCTCCCAAGGTCACCTGTACGGGGTGCCACTCGATAGACTACTAGCATGTCCTACAAACACCAGAAACTAGTTGCAACTCCTAGACATAGATCAAGTCGATTAATAAGTCGAGAGAGTCAATTAAGGATCCCAATGTGTGATAGTAGCTAGTCTTGGACAACATACACAGGACTCAGTTCTTTAGGACGGTCCCCATGAGACAACCCGCCATGTACTCTTACATGGCCTCTCATCGCTACCTTTACCAAATCGGGTTCACAACTTAACTATCATCATCAAAACAAGTTCAATTCACTCTGGTTCATCACCTATATGAATCAGACCTGACACAACTCTAAGCATAGCAAGCATAGCAGGTTAAAGGCACAACAAGGCTCAAGCATCTACCAGGTATGCTAGGTTGCATGGTTCAGCTATTTACTGTGACAATGACAGGTCATGCAGAGGAATGGGTTCAGCTACCGGAACATGTAAAAGTTGAAACGCTTTGTCCTAATGCAATAAGTGAGAGCAAGAGCGAGAGAGTGGGATTGTATCAGATATATTCAAGGGGGGTTGCTTGCCTGATAAGACGATCACATGTTACTGCTCCTCGGATGGATACTCGACCGTATCCTCCGAAACAGTGCCTAACACGAAGAACAACCATTGAAGGGGGAACAAATCAATACACCTCAAATGCAACAATATTATGCATGAATATGACATGGCAATATGGTGTGTTTGAGCTAATGCATCTAGCAACAGATCTAAATGAAGTAGGTTTGAACTCAAGGTTCAAATTCAACTTCATATATGGAGTTCCATAAAGCATTTGAACGAAAATGTCCAAGTTTACCAATTTAGGTTGCTCTAACATGCATGAAAATGGTACAGATGGATTCATTGGATTTTTCTGATCAATTTTCATATATAAATTATTTTCATCTGATTTACAGATTAATTTATACGAATTTTCTAAGCTTTTAATATTTTCTAAAATTTATTAAAAATATAGAAATGCAATATTGCGTCAACCTGACGTCACTATGACGTCAGCCTGGTTAACCGACCGGTCCAGGTCAAACTGACCAGCGGGACCCAGTGGTTAGTGACCCACCACTAAGCAGGGTCAAATCCCGCGTTGACTATGGTTTGACACGGGGATTAGCACTAATGGCTGCCACGTTAGCCCCGCCGGAGTTTGGCCAGCAACGACCAAACTAACGGCGGAGGGTCGCCAGAATCGCGCTGCAGGGGGTCTCCAGGCGGACTGAGGCCGCTGGGGCGTAGCCTGAGCTCGCCCGCATCGCATGGGACACGCGGGGAGGCAAGGGGAGGCCGCAGCTGATGGCGGTGAGCTCGCTCGCGGCGGCCGGAGCTCAGGCGGCAGTGGCGCTACAGGCTGCAAGAGGAGGAGCCGGTGGTCGGGGCGGCATCTACAGGTCCGCGTAAACACGCCGGAGTGCTCAACTGAGCATGGCGTGTGCTCTAGCCGCGGTGGCCATGACGCCGGTGGCGAGGTGCTCGGCCACTATGGGGAAACGGCGGCTACGACGGCTAGACAGCAAGGAAAAGAGGGGGTGAACGGAGAAACTCATGGCACATCGGACGATGGCTCAACGGGCTCGGGGAGGCACCAGGGGCAGCGAATCGACGGCGGCTTCGGCCCGGCAACGGGAGAGAGCAGAGGAGAGGGGGGAGAGCGAGCGAGCGAGAGAGAGAGAGGGTGGTAGGGAGAGAGGGGAAGAAGGCCACGGGGGGGAGGGGTCGCGCTGGCGCTCTCTCTGGCCTCTAGAGGCAAGTAGCCAGGCAAGAGGTGGCCGGCGCGTGCTGGCGCGCCCCAGCCACACGCCCCAATCCTCCTGGCAGGAGGTTGGGGTGACTGGCAGTTGGGCCGCTGGGCCAGCCTCTCCTAGGCCTCCCTTTTTATTTTTTTATTTTTTTATTTTTCATTTCCTATTTTCTATTTTCTGTTATTGTATTTGTTTTAGTTTAGGCACTAAAATATTTAATAAAAATATGAAATTTTTTTCTAGGCACTAAAGGAAATATTCCAAAGGCCATGGCCAAGTGTCAAATTTATTGGAGCTATAAAATTATTTATAGCAATTAAAAGCCCCAATCCGAATAACTATTGATTTAATTCAATATCCAAAATGACATTTGTAAAATGTGCACCACCCCTGGTTTATATTGCCACATTATTCCAGAGAAGATGAACATTTTTCAGAGCCACTTTGGATCATTGAAAAAAAAATTGGTTGAGCCTATTTGAACTCAAATTGTGCTAGGGTTTTGATCATCCCCATTTCAAGTTTAAAAGGAAATTAAACATGATGCAATCACAAGCATGGATCCTAGTGCATGCTAAAGCTAGGGATGTGATAACTCACCCCCACTTAAAAGAATCGCGTCCCGAGATTCTGGAGTCGACGGGAAAAGATCCGGATATTCAAAACGAAGACGATCTTCACGCTCCCAGGTAGCTTCATTCTTAGAATGATGTGACCACTGAACCTTCAGAAATTTGATATTCCGACGTCGGGTTATACGCTCAGCTTGATCGAGAATATGAACAGGATATTATGTATATGAGAGATCATCTTGAAGATCAAGCATTTCGTGGTCCACTTCACGGATAGGATCCTTGGAGCAACGCCTGAGTTGAGAAACGTGGAAGACATCATGAACTCGGGAAAGATGCGGGGGCAATTCCAATTGGTAGGCAACCTCTCCTCGTTTGGCAAGAATGCGAAAAGGACCAATGTAACAAGGAGCCAATTTGCCCTTGATACCGAAACGATGGGTACCCTTCAGAGGATTAACCCGAAGGTAAGCCATTTCGTCCACCTCATAAGTTACTTCCTTATGATGGCGATCATACTGACTCTTCTAATGAGACTGAGCCGTCTTGAGATTTTCGTGGATAACATGAACTTTCTCTTCTGCTTCCTAGATCATATGTGGGCCAAAGAATTGTCTTTCTCCGGTCTCTGACCAGTTCAAAGGTGTTCGGCATCTTCGTCCATAAAGAACTTCAAAAGGAGCTTTGCCCAGACTAGATTGGTAGCTGTTGTTATATGCAAACTCTGCAAATGGAAGACACTTTTCCCAATTCATTCCGGATGAGATGACACAAGTTGTGAACATGTCTTCGAGAATCTAATTGACTCTTTCAACCTATCCACTTGACTAAGGGTGAAAAGTAATGCTAAAGGAGAGATGGGTTCCCATAGCATTCTGGAAAGTTTCCCAAAATCGAGAGGTGAAAAGACTTCCACGGTCCAAATTGTTTTCCAATGGAACACCATGCAGGGACACTATTCGAGAGATATACAAGTCCGCCAACTGACTAGCTGTGATACTCTCTCGGACAGGAAGGAAATGAGCCACTTTGGAAAGGCGATCAATAACCACGAAGATTGCATTATTTCCTTTCTTGGTCTTGGGAAATCCGGTGATGAAATCAATTTCAAATTTATCCCATTTCCATTCAACAATGGCTAAAGGCTGAAGGGTGCCAGCAGGTCTCTGATGCTCTGCCTTCACACGACGACAAATGTCGCAATTAGCAATGAATTGAGCAATTTCCCTGTTCATTCTGGTCTACCAGAACCTTTGGCATAGGTCCTGATACATCTTGGTGTTGCCGGGCTGAATGGTGAGAGGAGATTCATTGGCCTCCTTAAGGATCAACTCTCGAAGTTGTTACATTTTAGGAACTACCAACCGATTCCCAAAGTATACTGCACCTCTAGCATCAATGGAGAAACTACCAGCAATTCCCTTTTCAACATTATCCCTGATCCGGGTAATACCCGCATCATATTGTTGGCTTGTTATAATCTGATCCTCCAGAGTAGGTTTTGCAACCAAGGTTGAAAGGGATCCGCGAGGAACAATGTGGAAGTGAAGCTTGCAAAATTCCACATGAAGAAGGGGTTGACCTTGTTGCAGCATAAGATTGTTGCAGTAGGATTTACGACTTAACGATCCACCATGACATTTGCCTTGCCTGGGGTGTAAGTAATTCCTAAGTCATAATCCGTAATCAGATCCAACCATCGTCTTTGTCTGAGATTCGGATCTGGTTGACTGAATATATACTTCAGGCTTTGGTGATCTATGTAAATCTCGCAATGATTACCAAGAAGGTAATGTCGCCATACCTTGAGTGCATGGACTTCTGCTGCAAGCTCCAAATCATGTGTTGGATAATTTTCCTCATGTGGGTGCAACTGTCGGGATGCGTAGGCGAGCACTTATCGGTCTTGCATAAGAACACATCCAAGTCCTTGTCTGGAGGTGTCACAATAGATGACAAAGTCCTTGGAGAAGTCAGGTGGCACAAGCACGGGAAACTTCTAACTTGCTTAACTTTCTTGAGGAGTTCCGTCAAAGGCTTGGCAACTTTGGAGAAGTTCTCCATGAAGCGGCGACAATAGCTCGCTAAACCAAGGAAACTTCTAACTTGCTTAACTGTTTTAGGTGGAGTCCAGTCGAGAATGGCCTGAACTCTTTCAGGATCAACTGCAATGCCCTTTTCGGAGATCACATGACCTAGATAGGTCACTTCAGGTAACCAGAATTCAAACTTGGAGAACTTGGCATAAAGACGGTGCTCTCTGAGTTTTTCTAGCACAAGTCTGGGGTGCTCAGCATGTTCTTCTTCATTCTTCGAATAAATCAAAATATCATCGAGGTAAACCATGACGAACTTATCTAAGTACTCCATGAAGATTGAGTTCATCAAACGGGAAAATGTTGCTAGAGCATTGGTTAGTCCAAAGGACATGACTATGTACGAGTACTGGCCATAACAAGTGACGAACACTGTCTTGGGAATGTCTCCATTCTTAATCTTGATTTGATGGTAGCCTAACCTCAAATCCATCTTGGAGAACACTGAAGATCCAACAAGTTGATCATACAAATCATTGATCCTGGGGAGCGGATACTTATTCTTTATTGTGACCAAATTGACGGGTCGGTAATCCACAACCATACGATCCGTTCCATTCTTCTTCTTCACAAAGAGGACGGGACAAGCCCAAGGAGAGGAGCTAGGTCGAATGAAACCCTTTTGCAAGGACTCATCAAGTTGCTTCTTGAGCTCAACTAACTCCAAGGGTGCCATCTTATAAGGTCTTCTGGAAATTGGAATAGTTCCTGGGATGAGGTCTATCACAAACCCTACATCCCTGTCAGGCGGAATGCCTGGCAATTCTTCTTGAAATACATCCGGAAAATCTCTTACTACCGGTATATCTTTAATCTCGGGAAGAGGGTTGGCATTGAGTGAATAGAGTTGACGCTTTGCAACTTGTGTTGAAGCATGGACTATCTTGCCAGATGGGTACGTAAGATGAACAGACCTAGTGGAGCAATCAATCTTGCCATGGTGATCTATCATCCAGTCCATACCCAAGATGATAATAATATCTGAAGACTTGAGAGCTATCAACGAAGCAAGGAATACAAGTCTATCAACACGGATTTCATTTCCGTGGCTTATTCTTGTGGTCTTCCATCTAGACCCTCGAGTCTGAATTTCAAGAGTCGTTGGCATATCGCAAAATGACATGTCATGCAACTGGGCATAGCCTTCTGAGATGAAGGAATGCGATGCTCCAGTATCAAATATAACTGATGCCGGATGGCAATTGACAAGGAGTGTTCCAAGGAGAACTTTTGGATCATCATTAGCTTCTTTGGCTGAGACGTGATTCACATATCCCTTCTCAGTGATGGTTGGCTTGGACTGGATCACCTTGACTGGTGACTTATCACGGTCAATAGACTTTCCATACTGAGGTGAAACACCATTGAACTGAGTGCAATTGCGAGTGATGTGGCTTGGTTCTCCGCACTTGTAGAAAATCACAGAAGTATGACATGGAACCGCATTGACAGGCGGTCCACCAACATGTTTGGGTGGAGCATTTGGCTTAGTTGGATGCGGCGCCACACAGGATGGCCTCGATGCATATCCAGGAGGAAGCGATGAGTTCGGAACCCAAATCCGGCGCTTCTGAGATCCAGAACCGGAGGTAGAAGCCAAATCACGATTGTGCTTGCGAGAGTCTTCATAGGTGAACTGAGCTGTCTCTGCATTAATGGCCTTGTTCAAAAGAGCTTGGAAGGTGTCACAACGATGCAGGTGAAGATCACGACGCAACTTTGGGTTGAGACCCTTCCTGAACCTAGCTTGCTTCTTGGCATCCGTGGACACTTCTTCTGTGGCATAACGTGCAAGGTTCGCAAACTCTTGACTATAAACATCTACAGCCATCTTACTCTAGGTAAGGTTACAAAACTCTTCCCTCTTTTGGTCCATGAGACCCTAAGGAATATGATGCTCACGGAACACCTCTCTGAATTCTTTCCAGGTAGGAATCTGGCCAGCTGGAATTATAGTCTCATAGTTCTCCCACCATATACTAGCAGGCCCCTCCAAGAAATATGTAGCATAGGTGACCTTGTCAGCCTCGGCCACGTTCACGGAACGCAACCTGTTTGTGATGCTATGGAGCCAGTCATCTGCATCGAGTGGCTCAATGGAGTGATGGAAGGTGGGTGGGTACAACTTGATAAAATCATGGATGGTCACTGTTCCAGGACATTGATGTGCGGTGTTTTCCTGAATACTTGCCAGCAAGTGATTTGACTCATGGTTGTCTTTCTCAATGTCTAGCATGAACTGTGAGAACGAAGTGAATCCGCAGAACTTTAGCATCTCTGGTTCCATGTCTTTGGCCCTTCTTGCGACCAATGGTATCTTGGGTACTGTGGGACATCCTGATGATGAGAAACTAGGATTAGACATGGCAGCATACCAGATAGATAGGAGGGAATGCAAAAGCATTGATCTTCAAAGAAATCCTAGGGAAAATTGGACAACATAACGGCTGTGAATGCTCAGAATGAGACATCCTGCAAAAGATTTTGGTGCCATGACACCTAACATAACAATCCCAAGATTCTGATGAACTAACAAGCTACACAGATAACACTCGATACTGGATTGCAACTCAGATCAACCATTCCTATAAGTATACGAAATAGTAACATGAGATCCTGGTAGATAGGTAAGAAGCCTAGTTCTTAATCCTCATAGAAAAGGAGGGGGTGACTCACAATCAGAATAACATGGGGAAAGGAATAAAAAGAGCCTTACATTCCCTTCCACAATCAATTCCCTTATATAACTAAAGAGTCGCTAGACTCAACATCGACCAGTTTGGCTTGGTAATCCTACAGTCAGCCAGCTCTAATACCAACATTGTCTGGACCCCAATCCTAAGCCATAAGAATCCAGCATGTAACACATCACATCACTTTGTGGCCTCACCCATGGTTGACTCCACGGCTGCCACCTTACCTGGGCCAGGACTGTAGTGACCCGACCTGAAAGGTCGAATCTCCGGTGTTTCCGTACCATCCCAAGATCATGCTGGTACACACATGGTACATCAATGTATATATCAAAGGGAAATCACACAGCATTATATTAATCGAAATCTCATATCGAGTCCTTTATTACAATAAAGTGGCTGAAGGCCAACTCATGAGAATGTCTAAATCTTGCGGAAGCGTCGAAGGTAGATGAGTCCATCTGACTCCAAGGGCATCTCACCGAGCGTAGAACGTGTCCTCACTCCTGGTCGGAAAAGTACTCTGCAACATGATACGTTGCAGCCATGTAGGTCAGCATATGGAATATGCCGGCAAAGTCACAAGAGAGGGGTGAAAAGATAATCATCTAATCTACATGCTTATATGGCAGGTGGGGTGGTAAGTTTTTGCGTAAAGCCAATTTTTCCTACATCAGAGAGGGCTAAGCAAAAATATTACTAAGTTGGTTGATTAATGAGATGGTTCCACCAACCAATTCTCATACCCAAATTGTTAGTACCCACATCATCATATTACTTGTGTTGAGAATTCCGAATGTTTCAGTTCCTTTGGCTCAAGTCGTCCATGACCGTGGACACGGCTAATCGATTAGGTTTGAGTACTTTGCAGAGCTTTGCACACGTTCCCCACAAGATTTGGTCGCCTCCGTTTGATTTCTCGCACTTCAGGGTGTTTGAGAAACGGATGACCAAAACATGGTCTTCCAAAGGGTTTCCCTGCGACTCTGTCGGTGCCCATCCTTTCCTACCGTTCTTCTACATCTCGTAGCACCGCCTGTCCAAGGTCACCACGATATCCAACCAAGCCAGAGCCCATAATGACTTGTGGCTGTGTAGGTAAGCCTTGGGTCTTGAAGCATCCATCCATCTCTTTGTGCCTGGGTGGACCTTTCCGCGTGAATACTGGCCATCTCCAGCAACACCTAGGCAAATCCACTGGTTTCTCCAGGGTGTCGTTCAACCATCATCCACCCAGAGGTATGTTGAAAACTCGGAGTATTGAAGTCTTTATCATTATGTAGGTCTTGAAGTTATTACCTCACAACTCTCATGAATCACACATCCAACCCCGTCTACTAACAGCATAGCAAAAAGTAAAACAATGTTTCCCGGGCCAATGTGTCAAGGGTTGAGAGGGATACTACCACATGATACTACAACAAGTAACCAAGTTTCCAATTACCTACTTTGCATGCAATTGGGTAGATGGTAGAACTAATGCATATAAAACATGGGTAAAACATGATCAAGGTGACTTGCCTGATTGATGATCTTCGTACGTGAGTGACTCTAAGTAACAAGCTTCGCACTCCAGATAATCTAACGAAGCAAACAAGAGCACTCAATAAGCATATAGCAAAATATTATAACTCACAACCATCAACCATGAACTAGTAACTAATCAAGACAAAACAATGCATAAAAATCATAAGCAAGAAAACACACAAAGTTTTGTTTTCTAAAAGATGATTGATAAAACACTACTAACATAATGAAACTATTGGTATTAACCAAAACAATAGTTGACAGCAAGAAAGCAATAAAATATTTTATTAATAAACAGAATAAAACCAAATTAAGTTTGTTGGGGAAAACTTTTAGTAAAGTTTTTTTTAAGTTTTGATAAACACTATATGAAACAACTATAGTTTTACTAACAAAAGAGCAAAACAAAACTTATTATTTATTAATAAAACATGTTCTTAACAGGGAAGAATTTACAAATAAACTTGTCTTAGAAAACAAAATTAAATTATATAAAACTTTTTTGAAAGAAAACTATTACTAACTAGTTGTTTTAGTTCAAATTAAACCTATTTGAAAAATGTGTTGAGATTCCTATGTTAATAAAGAAACAAACTAAGCAAATTTATATTTTTATTAACATAAGTAAAACACCTAAAGTTTAACTAACAGAACCTATTACACAAATAAAACTAAATCTAATTTAAACCAACTAAAACTAAGTTAATTTAAACTATACTAACTAATAGGCAGAATCTGTTTATAGATAAAACACTAAGAAAAATCATCCTAAAAATTCTGAAACTAAGCATGAAGGTAGTCCTAACTAATACCAAACAGTAGCAAAAAGATTCATATCAAAATCTATTTTCAAACTCTAGTTATTCAGATTTGAATGTTTTGAGAAAATTTGATTCAATTCAAATTTTATAGTTCAAATTTGAAATTTAAAAGTACAGGGTGAAACTACATGAAAAATGTGAGCTATTGCAAAAAGAATCAACTCAAAACATTAAATAGATTAAAAGTTATAGCTAAAACAATTTTCTAAAACATTCTGTTTAACTAAAACTAAACAAAAAGAAGAAAATTTCTACCGGACGGCCAGGGGTGACGTGGCACTATCCTATTGGCTGGCTAGCGTGTGTGTTGGATGGTTGCGGGTGGTCGACCGGACCGAAGAGGAAAACGATTCGGGAATTAAGTTGATCTAATCTGGGCCGTTGCGTCTGGATCGGAGGGAGGGGGTGAGCTCGAAGATTTTACCGGAGGGGGAGGTGGACTCCGGCGATGGTGACGGCGGCCGGTGGTCGAGGACGCCACCAGAGGTGGCTCCGGTGGTTGAAACGGAGCGCGGACGGGCTCAGATGGCGGAGGAGGTTCTCCGGTGCCGATTGGTGGTGTCGGAGAGGGGCGAGGATGACCGAGGCGATGGCTACGGGCGATGGGAGCTCCGGTGGTGGTGCAACTCTGGCGAGGAATTTGGCAGCGTCTCGGCGAGGGAGAGAGAGGGCTCAGGGGGGAATGGAGAGAGGAGGGGCAGTGCTACTTATAGGGTGCTCGGGGGGTGCGGGGAAGGAGCGAGGAGGGAGATCCGGGGGGAAAAACTACCGTGCGGCGGCGCGCGCGCGAGGAGGAAGGCGACCGCGCGGGGCTAACGGTCGGTCGGGGTGGGACCCGGTGGCAGCGAGAGGGAGAGCGAGGTTTCCGCGTCGGTCGGCCGGCTCGAATTGAATTCACGAATAAAAGCCTGTGGGCCGGCCCGTTTAATTCTAAATCCGTTACTGTTTTTATTAACCAGAGCAGTAAAACGTCTTTAAAAGCATTCAAAACATTTTTAGAAATAGGAGTATTATATATCAAAATTAACAGAAGAATAAATTCCATTTATTGAACATTTTTATTCTGTCATTTTAACACTTTTAAAAAAATAATATTTTCAGAAATTGCCTAATTGTTTTTAAATCCTTTTTGCAAATATTTTCAAAATAACCCCTGGTTGTTTTGTTCAAATAGATCACCAAATGGGTCCTGGTGTGGAGTGTCATGTTCCTCCTCTCTTATTTGAACTTTTTACCAAGATTTCAATTAGGTGAAAGCAACACATTGAAAGTAGAAAGGGGTTTCAGAAATTCAGAGAAGGCATTTCAACTATTACATGTATTCAAGAAATGATGATGATAGATGCATAGCTACATTTCATAACATTCCAAAATGAAATTTTGGGATGTTACAGGGACCGTTTGCATCTTCTGGCTCACGTATGTAATATGTCGCTAGCATTCAAATGCCAAAGAGCCCGGGTCGACATGACTAGTCGTAGAACCCAAGTGACACATCCGTACAAGAACAAGCATACGTAACCCAGCAATGCAGGTGTTAGCCTCTAGCGTGTGTAGACGAGTCATAGCAAGCTACAAGGACTCCATTACGCCATGGGACATAGATGTCATCATTGGACGTAGACGAGTCATAACAGGCTACAGGTACTCCATTATACTGCGAGACATTTCCTCGAAGGGACACACACAGCAGCAAAGAAGGATACATGTCGGTCAATCAATGTGTCCGGAGCGGTAGCAAGCTACCAAGGCTCGGTGGAAGCACAAAGAGGTAGTTCCCTGTAAAGAGTACTACTAAAGGCACACAACTAGGTGTCGAATCCCATACATATCGTTGCACGTCACATGTACGCACGACATGCCGAATATGCATAGATACAACTAAGGCATCACAACATAACCATACAACAACACAACATTTATTTAGGAGGCTCATAAGAGCCAACATAGTGTGATATTACAAACAGGGGTCACATGACCCAACACACAAATCATACAAACAACAAGCGGAAGCTTAACATGTCTGGGTACAAACATCTAGAAAATAAGAAGGTTGAGGAAGCCTGTCTATCTACAAGGCCCTCCACAGGAACCATACCTCTGGCTGGGATTCCCAAGCTAAATGGACAACATCGATCTTATTGTAGAAACCACTAGCGAGACTAGAGTCTCCTCTGCAAAAACATAATTAAGCAACAGTGAGTACTGAGTACTCAGCCAAGTCTTACATATGCATCGGTATCAACAAGGTAGGTTGTGAGGTTCAATGCAGCAAGCTAGCTTTGACTTGGTGGCTATCCTGTACTATGACTTTCATAACTTTGAAAAAGTTTTGTGAAGCGTACACAAGTCCACTAACACCACAACAATACACCACCATGGATCTGTTCCCGTCTTCCTACGAGAGTGCCATCCACGGTACTCACACTTGTCTTGAAGCTTTTATGAGTAACCCTTTAAATTGTCTATGAACCATATAAGTTTCCAAGTAGTCCATATTCGCGGATGCGGCTATTCGAATAGATTGATTACCCTGTAGGGGTGTACTTCGTCACACATGCTCCCGCCACTTACTGCCATGTGTTCGTAAAAAGGCACCTCGACAACCTTCAAGCGGAAGCCTAGTGAGGGAGTCGGCCACGACCTGACTAACCACACAAGACTCTAGTCCAGGTTTATCGCCTATTTGAGACTGAACCTGCAAGCAAGTCCGGCCAAAGTTTCCTCAACGGCCCCAAACGATGTGTACGGGGCCACAATGCCTAGTTTGTCCCAAGCCCACCTGTACGAGGTGCCACTCGGTAGACTACTAGCATGTCCTACAAACACCAGAAACTAGTTGCAACTCCTGGACAAAGATCAAGTCGGTTAATAAGTCAAGAGAGTCAATTCAGGATCCTAATGTACGGTAGTAGCTAGTCTTGGACAACATACACAGGACTCGGTTCTTAAGGACGGTCCCAATGAAACAACCCGCCATGTACTCCTACATGGCCTGTCATCGCTACCTTTACCAAATTGGGTTCACAACTTAACTATCATCATCAGAAAAAGTTCAATTCACTTCGGTTCATCACCCGGATGAATCAGACCTGACACAACTCTAAGCATAGCAATCATAGCAGGTTAAAGGCATAACAAGGCTCAAGCATCTACCAGCTATGCTAGGTTTCATGGTTCAGCTATTTACTGTGATAATGACAGGTCATGCAGAGGAATGGGTTCAGCTACCGAAACATGTAAAAGTTGAAATGTTTTGTCCTAATGCAATAAGTGAGAGCAAGAGTGAGAGAGTGGGATTGTATCAGATATGTTCAAGAGGGGGATTGCTTGCTTGATATGACGATCACACGTTAGTGCTCCTCAGATGGATACTCGACCGTATCCTCCGGAACAGTGCCTAACACGAAGAACAACCATCGAAGGGGGAACAAATCAATACACCTCAAATGCAACAATATGTTGCATGAATATGACATCGCAATATGATGTGTTTGAGCTAATGCATCTAACAACAGATCTAAATGAAGTAGGTTTGAACTCAAGGTTCAAATTCAACTTCATGTATGGAGTTCCATAATGCATTTTAACCAAAATGTCCAAGTTTACCTATCTAGGTTGCTCTAACATGCATGAAAATGGTACAGATGGATTCATTGGATTTTTCTGATCAATTTTCATATATAAATTATTTTCATTTGATTTGTATATTAATATGAATTTTCTAAATTTTTAATATTTTCTGAAATTTATTAAAAATATAGAAATACAATATTGCGTCAGCCTGACGTCACTATGACGTCAGCTTGGTCAACCGACTGGTCCAGGTCAAACTGATCAGCGGGACCTAGTGGTCAGTGACCCACCGCTAAGCAGGGTCAAATCCCGCGCTGACTGGGGTTTGACCCGCTTGTGGGGCCCACTGGTCAGCTAGTGCGGGGGGGATTAGGCACAGGGATTAGCACTAATGGCTGCCACGTCAGCCCCGCCAGAGTTTGGCCGGCGGCGACCAAACCGACGGCAGAGGCTCGCTGGAATCACGCTACAGGGGGTCTCTGGGCGGGCTGAGGCCACTGGGGCATAGCCTGAGCTCGCCCGCATCGCGTGGGACACGCGGGGAGGCAAGGGGAGGCCGGAGCTGACGGCGGCAAGCTCGCTCGCGACGGCCGGAGCTCGGGCGAGGGCGGAAGCGGTGCTATAGGATGCAGGAGGAGGAACCGATGGTCGGGACGGCATCTACACATCCGTGCAAACACGTCGGAGTGCTCAAGTGAGCACGACATGTGCCCTGGCCGCGGTGGCCATGACACGGACAGCAAGGTGCTCGACCACTACGGGGAAACGGCGGCTACAACGGCTAGACAACAAGGAAAAGAGGGGGGTGGACGGATAAACTCACGGCGTATCAGACGACGGCTCGATGGGCTCGGGGAGGCACCAGGGCGGTGAATCGACGACGGCTTCGGTCCGGCAACGGGAGAGAGCAGAGGACAGGGGGAGAGCAAGAGAGAGCGAGAGCGGAAGGGAGAGAGGGGAAGAAGTCCACGGCGGGGAGGGCTCACGTTGGCGCTCTCTCTGGCCTCCAGAGGCAAGCAGCCGGGCAGGAGGTGGCCGGTGCATGCTGGCACGCCCAAGCCACATGCCCCAATCCTCCTGGTGGGAGGTTGGGGGTGACTGGCAGCTGGGCCGCTGGGCTAGCCTCTCCCGGGCCTCCCTTTTTCTTTTTTCTTTTTTCTTTTTTCTTTTTCATTTCTTGTTTTCTATTTTCTGTTATTGCATTTGTTTTTGTTTAGGCACTAAAATATTTAATAAAAATATGAAACTTTTTCTAGGCACTAAAGGAAATATTCCAAAGGCCTTGGCCAAGTGTCAAATTTATTGGAGCTATAAAAATATTTATAGCAATTAAAAGCCCCAATCTGAATAATTATTGATTTAATTCAATATCCAAAATGACATTTGTAAAATGTGCACCACCCCTGGTTTATGTTGCCACATTATTCCAGAGAAGATGAACATTTTTCAGAGCCATTTTGGATGATTGAAAAATATTTTGGTTGAGCCTATTTGAACTCAAATTGTGCTAGGGTTTTTATCATCCCCATTTCAAGTTTAAAAGGAAATTAAACATGATGCATGGATCCTAGTGCATGCTAAAACTAGGGATGTGACACATGAGTGGTTCTTATCCCCCGCCCTAGATCAGGTCGAGGATCTCAGCTTTGAAGGTGGACATCGATGCTCACTACCTCCATCGTGCTCCACCTAGTGCCCATGCTCCATCGCGCTACATTTAGGGAGTGCTTTTCCCCCAAGATTAATGTCATACATGCTCTTCATCTCCCTAAACTAAAGGACCTTGAGCTCATTGGTGTCAGCATCACGAAGGAGGATAAGGAGCACCTGCCTCGTGGTTGTAACGCTTGAGTACCTTTGTCTTCATTTCATGTTTCAGTAGCCTCCACATCGCTATGACGAATGTCCGTACCTTTTATGTGTATGGAAGGTGCCCCAATATGCTGTCAATTGGGGTGTTTAATGATATGGTCATTGAGAATGTGCCTATACTTAAGAGATTGTTCGTACTCGATAAAGAAGCTCCAACAAGAATTAGGGTCATTAATGCACCAAAATTGACAGTGTTGGGATATTCGTGTGTTGAATTCTCCATACTTGTTACAGCTGGATCCATACCCATCCAGGTACAACATTCTTGTTCTCCTTCTTTTTATTGTACATCACATTTTATCTATTTTTTGTTGATCTATGTTCGTTTGTCATCCAAAAAATGATTCTCGCAGGCCTCGCCATGACTCTGCACAGAGTGAAGATCCTGGCACTACAATCTTTTGACCCCTATCTGGATGAAGTTGTTAGATTCCTTAGATACTTTCCATGCATGGAGGAGCTATGCATCGAGGTGATTCTCCTTTCCTGTTAATTATTAACCACAACGGAGTTCAATTTTTTCATACTTTTACCCATGATTACAATGACAAATGTATTATGATTTCCAAAGGAAATTTGGAGGATTTCAATGCATACTTTTTGAGATGTTAGTAATGAATGATTGAAGATGGCATGTCACTCTATTAGTGTATTTTAGAAATCCTGCAAATCAAAAAGGCCCGTGGTGTTCAAAACTGCATCTAGGCACTCATATGTTGTGTTCCTTTGCAAAAACAAGCAGGCCTGGAAGTAAAAAAAAAATGGTGCAATATAACAATCCCATTGAATGCATTGAATCCCATCTCATAGAAATTACACAGAGCAAGTATCAAGGCACCAATCTAGAGATTCAATTCACTAGGTTCTTTGTCCAGAAAGCATGGGTGATAAAGGTAATGAGGTTTGCACTATATTTAGTGCGCTGCAATGATTCGTTTGCGAATTAGCGTAGGCATCTACAACTAAATGGAAGACCCTCTGTAGAAGTTGAATTTCATATTGGAAGTTCATATGACAAATTATTTGGAATGTAGTCTATCGAGCCATATATGACTTCTTGGTGGTTGATCCCTTGCAGCAATATTTCAGGACAAAGATTTTGAAGAAGGTGGACTTGATTTCTAATATCATTTTGAACCTTGTAATCTTTGAATTTGGGTCTTGTAATGCTGGAATTGGAACCTTGTAATATTTCTAGTATTTTGATACAATGTTTGAAACGGCATTGTGTTCTTTTTTGGTTATGCAATCATGTTCCTATAAGTATATATGTTGTTGTTCTGTAGACACAACATAGATGTTGCATAGAAAGAGCAAATCACATTACACACGGACTAAACTACGAAACCCGTCGGTGATGATTTCATCAATTGCTGGCAATTGTATACTAGCAAGAGTTTTCCCACATCACAATAATTTATTAGCAGCAATCGTGTGTTTTATTTCTGGTGTTCGCACACGATTCTGATTACTCAACTGTTTGTTGTTTATCGCACACATCTTGTTGCAAGCATTTGTGTCTCATGTATCATCGCACATAGCTTATCATAGTGAACTGTGTGCCCTCTATCACACAAATCTAGATCTCTATAGTCGTTTGAGTTATTTTGGCTGATCCCAAACAGTTCGTCAGGATCAATTGTTTGTCACATATCACACACGCAACTCCTTTTAAATCATATTTGATGGATCCACCATCGCACACAGATCGCGTTATTGGCGATGGAGCTAGAACTATACCGTTTGCAATTCATTCTTCGCACACAGCTTGGCCGAAGGGTTTTAGATTGTTGTGTCGTCTTTGGACCTTCCTATAGTAGTGACTTAATGTTCGGTAATGCCGGGGTAGTATTTAGATATTGATAATGGCAAGAACCAAATATCATTTGGAGTCTCGTATGTGATCCAGGATGTCACGAGGAGCACCAGAATAGTCCAGAGGTAAAGATTTATATATGGGAAAATATTTTTCACAGTTCCGGAAAAGTTTAGGAATTTTCAATAGTACTAGAAAGGTTCTAGAAGGTTCCGGGGGCTCCACCATGGGGCCCAATGACCCGGGAAGGGCACCCATGGACCGCGGGGTGGGGCTACATCCCACATGGACTGGAAGCACCAAACCGCAAGGCCCGTGTCATTTAAATCTAGAGATAAGGTCTTATCTCTAAATTTAAAGGCTTAAATCTAGAGATAAGACCATATCTCTAAATTTAAAGGTATTTCTCCCTTGCGGCTAGGCCTAGGAAGGTTTTAGCTACCCGACCCGGACCCTTAGTATGTATAAATAGAGGGGAGGTGCATGGGGAGAGCTACCCTTCCATCCTTGGTCGTGTCTCTCCTAACTCCTCCCATCTCCTCCTGCACATGCTTAGCAAAGCCCTGTGTAGTTCTGCTGACAGCACCACCACCATGTTGCCATGCTGGATAAGATCTCATCTATCTCTCCTCTCCCACTTGCTGGATCAAAGAGGAGTATATGTCACCAAGCCATACATGTGCATATCTCGGAGGTGTCATTCGTGTGGTGCTTGGAACGGATTGGATCGCGACACAAGTACGACTACATGGTGTGTCATTATGGTTACAACTGTCCTAGGATACCTCCACCCACTCTGTTGTGGATGGACGACCACCTACCAAACGACTGGCATCTGAGCCCAGATTGGGTGCAAGTTTCGGCCACTCCGATGAGCGGCCTCACGTGGCTTCTCAAGATCAACTATCGTCAGGCCTTGTGTCACCAGACCTCGCTGATGATCCCATGCACGTTATCATGACATTGCTTTGGGACACTTGGTTTTGGAATGAGCATGACGTGCCTCGGTAGAATTTTTGTCGTTCGTGCTCAAAGCCTGGCACCGACGCACTCTAGGGAATCGCGTCCTCCAAGCCCTCCCCGTCCGTGCTCTAGGGCACGAGTGAGCGGACGTACGGCAACACTGCCCCGCCACCACCAGATCCACATCAGCCCATGATGATCGAAAAGAAGAAGCTCATGATGAAGGTGATGGCTGTTGGGGAACGTCGCATGGGAAACAAAAAAATTCTACGCGCACGTAAACCTATCCATGGTGATGAGCATCTACGAGAGGGAGAGTGGATCTACGTACCCTTGTAGATCGCTAAGCGGGAAGCGTTAAGAAACGCGATTGGTGTAGTCGTACTTCTTCGCGATCCAAATCGCCGAGCGTCCCGCGATCTAATCATGAACAGTCCCGCGAACCAATCACGAACCGTCCCGCGATCTCGTCACGATCCGTCCCGCGATCCGATCACGAACGTCCCGTGGCCTTGATCACGATCCTTCCGATCTAGTACCGAACGGACGGCACCTCCGCGTTCAGCACACGTGCAGCTTGATGACGATCTCCACCGTCTTGGTCCAGCAAGAGGAGGCGGAGAGGAGAGAGAGTTCACTGGCAGCGTGACGGCGCTCCGGTGATGGTGGTGGAGTTATTCCTGCAGGGCTTCGCCTAAGCACCGCAGAAAACCGATCTAGAGGAGAAACTATGCACTAGAGGAACAGGTGGCACGTGGCTGAAAATCTTGTGCCAAAACCCTAAAATACTCTAGTATATATAGGAGGAGAGTAGGAGGAGGCTTGGCTGCCAGAAAGGCAGCCCTTGGGTCGGCCAAACCAAAGAGGGAGGAGTCCTCCTCCTCCACTCCTAGTAGGATTAGGACTCCTTCCTTATTTGGCCCTTTTTTTGCCTTTTCCACCTTTTTCCTTTTGGTATTTTCTTCCCAGCCTCATGGGCTTTGTGTAGGACTTACACTAGCCCACTAAGGGCTGGTATTCATCCTCCTACAGCCCATAAAGCCTCTTGGGTCGAAATACCCCTCCCGGTGGTCTCCCGGTACACTACCGGCACTCCCGATACACTACCGATGAGCCCGAAACTTTTCCGGCGACCAAACTGGGACTTCCTATATATGAATCTTTACCTCCGGACCATTCCGGAGCTCCTCGTGACATACGGGATATCATCCGGGACTCCGAACAACCTTCGGTCACCACCATACATAACTCTACACTACCGAAATGTCACTGAACCTTAAGTGTGCAGACCCTACGGGTTCGAGAACTATGTAGACATGACCGAGACACCTCTACGGCCACAATGGCGGGACCTGGACGTCCACATTGGATCCTACATATTCTATGAAGATCTTCATTGGTCAAACCTCTATGTCAAGGATTCAATCAATCCCGTATAACGTTCCCTTTGTTCTTCGGTATGTTACTTGCCCGAGATTCGATCGTCGGTATCTCCATACCTAGTTCAACCTCGTTATCGGCAAGTCTCTTTACTCGTTCCGTAATGCAAGATCCTGTGGCTAACATATTAGTCACATTGCTTGCAAGGCTTGTTGTGATGTTGCATTACCGAGTGGGCCCTGAGATACCTCTCCGTCACACGGAGTAACAAATCTCAGTCTTGATCCATGCCAACTCAACAGACACCTTCGGAGATACCTGTAGTGCACCTTTATAGTCACCCAGTTACGTTGCGATGTTTGATACACACAAAGCATCCCTCCAGTGTCAGTGAGTTGCATGATCTCATGGTCATAGGAACATATACTTGACATGCGGAAAACAACAGCAATAAACTGACACGATCATATGCTACGTTTGTAATTTGGGTCTTGTCCATCACATCATTCTCCCAATGATGTGATCCCGTTATCAAATGACATCTCATGTCCATGGCTAGGAAACCTTAACCATCCTTTGATCAACGAGCTAGTCTATTAGAGGCATGCTAGGGACATGGTTTTGTCTATGTATCCACACATGCATTTAAGTCTCCGATCAATAAAATTATAGCATGGATAATAAACAATTATCAGAACAAGGAAATATGATAATAACTAATTTATTATTGCCTCTAGGGCATATTTCCAACAATGGCGGACTCGGAGATCGAACGAAATGGGCTGATGTGGATGTGCAAATGGCACTATTGACCATCAGCGACGTCGCCATCCCCAAGGTCGAGAAGATGGAGGGTCCAGGCGTCGCGGTGGAACCCCACGGTGATGGAACAATCCTAGTCGTGGACTTTGATTGTTACCATCACGTCAGAGTTGGTGGTAGCGCCTATTGTGTGGGTTGTGGCCAATACATGGTTACTGCCCCGTGTACCACCGCCGTACCCTCCAGTACAGCCTCTGGAGGCGTCATCAGCCCACCTATAGCAGCCACCACTCTTCATCGACCTCAGCACGGATGAGGAAGACGATGACAATGGCATGTGGTGAAGACAACGGCCAAGATGGCAACGACGTTCAATCCAGGATTTGTTTTTTCTTTTATGTTTTAAGTTCAAGTTTAATGCATGTTGGACACTTTGACCATAACTATTGGGTGTTTAATGTAACATATAGTTATCGTTTAATTAATTTTGATGTTTTTCTATTTGAATTTTAGTTTAAATCCAGACGCTTTTGCCAAATGCGTCGGATCACTGGGTGCAAGCCTTGCCATGAGGGGTAGGAGGGGAATCTTCCCCGGTACCCTGAAGCCCAAGGGGCCTCGAGAAGCCATACATATGTAGCAAAACGCATGCATGGCAGGCTGGATTCCTCTTGGTACACCATAATATGTATCTCATCTTCTAATTCTTCTCCCGCATGCGCCGCGTGAGTCATAAGTGCAAACACTTGTCTCTCGTCAAGATCTAGCGGTTAAAAATTTCACTACGGTGGTTTTGCTGGGGGATCGAGAATAAAATCGGACAAGATTTGCAAAATTATAGTCCTCGACTTTTTAATTCTCTCCCTATCTTGTATTCTCATGACTACATCGTGTCTGAAAAGAAAAAGAATTGTTACCTTTGTATAGTTAAAAAAACAAGAAAAACACCTTAGATTAGCAATTTGTTTTGAATTGGAGGACCAATCTGTGTGTCGATTGAATAATTTGAGTTTTTATTATCCGCCTAGGTATAAACTAGGACACTTTATTGAATAGTTATTCAATATACAACTCATTCATACTACACTGAAAGAAAAATAAACGATGTTGATGGTCTTTGACAACGCGAACTTGTAGTGCTAGATCTTAATTTGTTGTAGAGTACTCAATCTAAATAGTTGGTTTGAAATGGTATTTAATGAACACATTTACATATACGTTGTACTAAGGATGAAATGGTATACCCAATGAATTTATCTCTTGTAGTCAAGCATGCCCAAATCTTCTAATAATCCAGTATGTAGATGATACTATTCTGGTACTTCCTACAGATTCTTTGCAACTCACCCACATCAAAAGCATGCTTCAGTTCTATTTTGATTTCACAGGTCTCGAAATTAACGACGAGAAGTCTTTCTTAGTGCCAATCAATGTGCCAGAACAACAGACCAGTATATTACTAAAAATTCTAGGTTGCAAACAGGGACAAATGCCTTTCACCTACCTGGGACTCCCAATGGGAATTAGGAAGCCAAAAATTGATGAATTTAGCCCAATGATTCAAAACAATAAAAGAAGACTTTATGGATGCTCAACCATGATATCATATGATGGTAGAATTCTTTTGATCGAGTCTGTTTTTGCAGCCCTGCCAACATTTTACATGAGCACTTTGGCACTACCAGTTGGAGTAATTGAGCAAATCAACAAATATTTAAGAACCTTCCTATGGAGAATATTTGGAATGGAGGATAGAGGAACTGCTCTAATTGCATGGTAAAAAGTATGCAAACCAAAGAAGCAAGGAGGGATAGGAATATTGGATATTGCTCTGCATAACAAAGCCCTATTGATGAAAAAACTATATATATTCCTGAACAAAGATGACATCCCCTAGATCAATCTATATTGGGAAAGATATTATCATTATTCACCACCCATGGAAAATTAGAGGGTTCCTTTTGGTGGAAAGCACATGTTAAGCTCATACATGAATTCAAGAGTCTATGCAACTACACTGTTGGATCAGGGGAAACAATTCTATTCCGGAAAGATAAAGGGACAGATGAAACACTAGTACAAATATTCCCTTAGCTCCATTCTTTTGCACTGGATGACAATCAATCTGTCAAAAGATTTTGTGCTAGTCCAATAGGGTCAACAAATTTCCATCTCCCATTATCCAATGAAGCATTTGATCAAGTCCACCAGCTAGATAAAATCATTCCACAGCTACAGCTAGAACAAAGGGACAAGTGGGCCTGCATTGGTTTGCTAAACAAGTTTTCCTCAATGCACATTTACAAACAACTCTTGGGAAAGCAGGACGAACATCCCATTTTAAAAATGATCTGCAACAGCTCAAGCAGACTAAGGCACACACAAAAATTGCTTGTTGCACATTGTAGAATAAACACCACATCACTTCTTATAAGGAAAGGAATGCAGCTTGATAGCCCACATTGTCCCAATTGTAATCGAAGGGCTGAAGAAAGAATAATGCATCTTCTTTGGGACTGCAACTTTGTGCAAGATTGTTGGAATTCACTACTCCCAAATAGACAAAGAGGTACTTCAATTTATGAGGACACTACATAGGCAAGACATCAGCTAGCCATTCAATATGCAACAGAAATCGTCATCCTGGGCTGTTGGAACATTTGGATTCAGAGAAATAACAAAGTCTTTAGGGGACAGACCCAAACAGTACAAGCATGGATATTTTTTCTCAAACATGATCTAAAGCTTCTAAAGTTCAAGATCAAAGATAAATTCACTCACAGTTTTACAAATTAGATAGAGAATAATATGTAACTACATGAATTTCATTCATAGAGCAGGAATTGGCTAATCATAGCCTACCATGCTAGTTGTTTATTTTTCTTAATTAATATAATATCGTAGAATTCTATGGTCACGTGGTTCCAAAAAATTATCTCTTGTGTGTCCTGGATGGAGGTGCCCCATTACCGCCCCAAAGGTGGCCACATCAACATGCCGAGTCATCGAGAGAAGGTCGTGACGCGCCCAATGATTAGCATATATATATATATACACATATATATATATATTGTTTCGCGTAACAGGACATTATTCTGTTATTATCTTTGAGCTGACAACTTCAAGCAGTTGTATTGATGTTGTCATTTCGTTAAACTGGTCGTCTTCTTTCGTATAAAAAATCATGATTTTTTATTGAAATGAGCCATGTAATATATCATTGGAAAGCTCTTGACATCTAGATTACAATCATATGTAATGTTTTCCTAAAATCATCATGGTTTGAGATCAGTTTTGAAAAAAAATGTTTTTAAACCAAAAACGTGAATCGTATTTTGGAGTTGATTTTCAAACGGTTTATCGGAATTGAGCAAATGAGATGGCGTTGGAAAGCTGGTGAAAATCCTCAACTTCCATACATAGAATATTTTTTCAAATTTTGTATGATTTAAAAATAATTTCAAAATAGTGAAATTCTGTGTGAAAAGTATTTCCGTGAATTTTTGCGAACTGTTTGTCGGATTGAAGCAAATGATATGGAGTTGGAAAGCTATGAAAAATGCTCACCTTTTACATATAGAAACTTTTTTCTAATTCCTTATGGTTTAAATTCAACCTCGAATATGGTGAATGTTGGTTTCGAACATGGTCTTTATAAAGGTTTTTCGAAATGAGGCAAATAATATACTGTTGAAAAGCTATCAAAAATGAAAAACTTAGTCATGTTGATCATTTCTCAAATTCGCAACCGTTTTAGAGTAATTTCGAATACGGTAGGACCCATCTTGTTGTTTTTCGTCCGAAAAAACAAGTACTCGTACTGATCTATGAGTGTGTTTATATTGAGGTATTTTTCATAGAGTAATTTTGATGGTTCCAAAACCAGAGTATGTGAACTAATGTCCATATGTTTTTGTACTGAGCATGTTTCACATACTAAACTTTACTCTATTTTTTGGTATAATTTTGTTTATAACTTTTCAATGGTCATCGCCCCTAAAATTGCATGGTTTATATCGTGAACTAAATGATATATCTTCAAATACATAATTTTTTGTGTGTTTCTTTTTTTGAGCTTTTTTTTGCAACGATGTTTTGTACTTCTCTCATTTTACAACTTGAACTTTTACCATTTTAATTTTCATAGGTTTCTTTTTGTTTGAGATTTTTTCCTAAACTTATCCAAGACATCATATTGAACTTAATTTCAAAAAAATATGAACTTGTTCCCTTTCTACAATGCCAAAGCCTAGAAAATAGTAAGAGATTCACCCAACAAAGGGGCTAATTACATTGAGCAGTAGTAAACAGTGAGATCGGTAGCTAGCAGCAATAAGGGTGGTTACCAACACACATACATATGAACTGATAACAAACTTGCACATGACCTGATGCGGAGCATCCCATGATCCCCACCATGGACCCTTCACCAACATCGCAAGCCACGAGAGGACCAATGACGAGAGCCCGTGAACGTGTGATGTCTACTATGCAACTTTATTCTTGTAGACACGTGTTGGGCCTCCAAGTGCAGAGTTTTGAAGGACAGTAGCAATTTTCCCTCAAGTGGATGACCTAAGGTTTATCAACCTGTGAGAGGTGTAGGATGAAGATGGTCTCTCTCAAACGACCCTGCAACCAAATACAAGAAATCCCTTGTGTCCCCGACACACCCAATTCAATGGAAAATTGTATAGGTGCACTAGTTTAGCAAAGTGTAATATGGATGGTAGAAATATATTTTTATAATCTGAATAAATAAAAACAGCAAGGTAGAAAATAACAAAAGTGAGCACAAACGATATTGCAATGATTGAAAATGAGGCCTAGGGTCCGTACTTTCGCTAGTGCAATCTCTCAACAATGCTAACATAGTTGGATCATATAACCATCCCTCAATGTGTAACAAAGAATCACTACAAAGTTCCTATCTAGCGGAGAACATAAGAAGAAATTGTTTGTAGGGTACTAAACCACCTCAAAGCTATTCTTTCCGTTCGAGCTATCCTTGAGTTCATACTAAAATAATGGAAGCTATTCTTTCCGATCGATCTAATCAAGAGTTCGTATTGAAACAACACCAAATAATTTTAGATTCATAATACTCAATCCAACACAAAGAACTTCAAGGAGTGCCCCAAGATTTCTACCGGAGAAACAAAGACAAGAACGTGCATCAACCCTATGAATAGATTACCCCAATGTCACCATGGGAATCCGCAAGTTGAATGCCAAAATACATATCAAGTGAATCAATGCGATACCCCATGTCACCACAAGTATTCAATTGCAAGACATATATAAAGTGTTATCAAATCCATGAAAGTATTCAATCCGATAACAACAAAATCTCAAAGGGAAAACTCAATTCATCACAAGAAGAGTATAGAGGGGAGAAACATCATATGATCCATCAATGTTAACAAAGCCCATGATATATCAAGATCGTGACATCTCAAGATCACGAGAAAGAGAGAGAGACTAAACACATAGCTACTGGTACAAACCCTGAGCCCCGAGGGTGGACTACTCCCTCCTCATCGTGGTGGCTGCTAGGATGACGAAGATGGCCACCAGCGATGATCTCCCCCTCCGGAAGGGTGCCAGAACGGGCTCCCGATTAGTTTTCGGTGGCTACAGAGGTTAGCGGTGGCGGAACTTATGATCTAGGGCTACCCCAAAGGGTTTCGGAATATTTTGGAATTTATAGTGCAAAGAGGGACTGCGGGAGGCCACCGAGGTGGGCACAACCTACCTGGGCGCGCCAGGGGGCCCTGGGTGCGCTCTGGTGAGTTGTTCCCCCCTCGAGGCACCCCCAGGTACAGCTCTGGCCCATTGGGTTCCTTCTGGTCCAAAAAAATCCCAAAATTTTTTGTGGTGTTTGGACTCCGTTTGATATCGATTTCTTGTGTTGTATAAAACAAGCAAAAAATAGCAACTGGCACTGGGCACTGGGTCAATAGGTTAGTCGCCAAAAATTATATAAAGTTGCTATAAAATGATTGTAAAACATCCAAGAATGATAAAATAACAGCATGAATGCTTCATAAATTATTGATATGTTGGAGACGTATCAACGTGCCATCGAAAATGACGTGACACCTCTCCTTGCTCAATCTCCGTTTGATCCACTCGAGACTTGGTCACTACCTCAGGCAGAAGTTCTTTGTGTGCTCAGGTGCTTGGGCGACGGACGTCAATCTTGGAAAGACAAGGAAGGAGTCAGGGACAAGTCCCATCTCTCGAACGTCCGGACGACGGGCATACCTCGGACGTTCGACGCCTGAAGACCAGCCCAACCCGAATGCTAGCCAGACTCCCTAGCTCACGGACGGCTGATGTCGCGCGGACGACCGACACGTTCCAGCACACAAACGTCTGGGCCATCCTGGAAATCCGGCTCCCATGCACCCACTCCCAAATGTCGGAAGACCAAAGCCTCCGGACGATCGAGCCCGAGACGTCCGACCACGTTCGAAAATCCGGCCAAGGCACACCCGCACCAAACCCTCAGAATTCCGACCTCCTCTGAATGTTCAGACCGTCCTGAGCCGTCGGACTTCCGGACCCTGTCTGCTCATAGGCCCACGGGTTTTGTCCCATGTACCCTCCCTCTCTCGCCTAAGACTATATAAACTTCACCCCCTCCTCTACCTAGGGTTAGCATATGTTTAGCAAAGACCATTGTTGAGCATAGCTCCATCTACTTCCTTCCCTCGTGGGATGAGATACCTCTAAGTGAGAAGATCCAAAGAGGATGCCAACGCCCCTCTAAGGAAAGATCCCCTCGTGAATATCAAGGCCCATCTCTCCGGAGTGGGAAGGCTATCGGTACTTGTATCCATTTGTTGGTTTCGAACCTTGTATCTCGTGAATTGTTGGATCTAGATGATGTGTGACTTGAGGATCGTATTTGAGTGTTTGTTTGACCCTTGATTTTCCTCCCTTTTCCCCTCCAAGTGTGGAAGAATAGGGACTCACAAGCATGCCCCGTATCATATTGGTATCATGAGCCACGTTGATTCACACCTTGGAGTCTCTCCCTCCACTTTCTAGCCAATTTTTGCTTTGATTTGACCTAATTTCGAAAATCCCCACAAAAATAGCCATACCAAATTTTCTTGGATTCATTGCATTTGAGGAGATTTTGTTGATTTGGATCCGTGGATTTCGCATAGGACAAGTGGATCTATCTTTCCCACATCATCCCCATCATTTTCATCCGCGAAATCGCCCCAATTTTGCCTGGAATTTTTCTTTTGGTTTGAGTTCATCCGGTGAAACCCGTAGGCTCCGGATGACTGACAGCCACCAGACGACCGGACGTTGGACGACCGACAACATCCGGACGACCGGACCCCCGATGACCAACCGTTCCCGGACGTCCGAGCAAGTCTGTCGAAACTGAATTTTGCCCAAAAAATTTGTTTTCTCCACCATTTCTTCCGCAACCCATTTGCACTTGAGATTTTGAGTCGCGAGCCCCGCCACTTCCTAAGGTGTTTCGGCTAATTAGGAGTGGTTCTTCATCGACATCGCCACTCATCATCACCCCGGATCATTGCCAACCAACTCTTCGTTGACATCACACCATACGCAAGGACAGTAACCGCAATGACACCCTTGACTTATACCCTTGCCATTGCATTGTTACCCCGAGCCTGTTCGCGTTACTTGCCTATCGAGAGTAGCCATTGAGTATTGTCGGGCTACGTTAATTGTGCACTTTAGTGATACATACTCCGCATAGCTACAATTGCATGCATATATACCCTAGTATCATCTCTTGAGTTACATAGTACTCGCAGACATAATTGCTATCTTGGTGTGCACGTCCTGCATAGTGACAATCCAAATATCATTGCTAAAATAAAGAGAAGCAAAGCTTTTAAGCAAGGAAAAAAGAGAAATAGCATCACCAAATTTGCATATCATACTTGATCATCTTAGATCACTTGACCGAGTGACTCGTGCCTCATACATACATAGCAAGTCGGGAATAGGAAGATGACACGTTTTGTTCCTTATAGGTTGTGCACAAGTTCATATCATGCCCATTTGAGCAATCGTGCTAGCGTCTCTCTAGTGTTGTGCAACACAAGCATTTTCCATGGATTCCACATTTTGTGCTCATTTCTTGGTTGCACAACCCCACTTATCTATTCGTGTGTGTGTTTTCGTGTACACTCATTGCTATTGATTCACATTGTCTTACTTGAGAATTTGCGAATCTCTTGCAACTTTATTGAATCATATTATTGAATTTTGTAAAATTTTGTGCCACCATCCTCACCAAGCTACTCCATAAACATTACTTGTGTTGGTGTGAGAAGGACGATCTTCGGTACCAATTCTACTATTTCCAATTGAACTTTGAGTACTCGATTCGTTGTCAACTTTTGGAACGGTATTTGGTTTTGCCTTCTCACTCTTCCACTTATATTTTCTTGAGTGCTATGGATAAGAACATCATGTAGAACCCAACATTCGAGGATCATGACGACGACGCGGCCACCCATGTCACCAAGTTGCACTTCTTCGGCATAAACAAGGCAATTACTCAAGCTCAACACGCCTTGAATGACTGCATCGAGAACCTCGCCACCGACTTGCACGAATCCCAGGCGCGCACACGAGACTACCTCGACACCAAGCTATCAAGACAAATGGAGGAGTTTCGGTCCTTCATGGTCAACCGTGCACCCTCTACTTTTACTATGTTAAGACGACGCTCAAGTCGACACTTGTTGAAGTACTCTTCCGAAATAAGCCCTCCGCGAGCATGAGTCCATCACCAAGATGAATGCTCTGGTCCAAGCTCACCTCAAGGTCGACAATGTCAAGCTACCGAAAATCCATTCCATGGCAATGGATTGCAAGATCGCATACGTTCTCGCGACCGTCGTCGTCAACAAGATGAAGATGCTTGGGAGCAAGAACAACGTCGCCAAGAAGAACAACATCGTCGCCATGAACAATTGCGTCAAGCATATCAAGCCTTGGAAGAATCTACTCGTGCCATGGAGGGGCAAAAATGCCAAGCTCACCGCGATCAAGAATAACTCTGGCGAGAACAACAAGAAGAAGTTGCTCGCCAAGAGGAACATCGACAACGACAAGAAGAAGACGCCCGTCAAGAGGAGCAACAAGAACGACAAAACCACGCACGAGGACCTTGTCAACGGCCTCAAGCAAATCACGACGAGCACAATGATGACGATGCACCAAGGCAACCACAATGTCAGCTCGACAACAACATTGACGCTCCCCATCCTTGTCAAGGGCATCGCCAAAACAACTAAAATGATGAACAACGCTTCGGCAAGCTCAAGTTCACCATGCCCATGTTCTGAGGAAGCAACGATCCCGAAGACTGCCTTTCATGGGAACTCAAAGTTGACAAGATATTCCGTTTGCACAACTTTGAGGAAGAGAAGAAGATTGCCATGGCCTCTCTTGAGTTCCAAGGTTATGTCCTCATTTGGTGGGAACAAGTGATTGAGCGAAGAAGGGAAATAGACGAACCTCCTATCACCACTTGGGCTCAAATGAAGGATCTCATGACAGAACGCTTTGTACCTACACACTACAACCAGGATCTCTTCAAGGAACTCCAACTACTCAAGCAAGGCACCAAGTCCATAGAAGAATACTACCAAGAAATGGAAATTGCCATGATCCGAGCCAATATCAAGGAAGATGACGAGCAAACAATGGCGCGTTTCTTGAATGGTCTCAACAACCAAGTCAAGAGAATCGCAGACTTCCAATCATACTCCAACTTCCTGGAGCTAATCCATCAAGCAACCAAGGTGGAACGTCAAGTGCAAGATGACTACAAGTATTCCAAGTTCTCTTCCAAGACCTACGGTTCAAGCGCGCAAACTTTTACGACGCCAACGCCTTCGACGACGAAATCTACAACACCTACCGGCGACAAGTCAAGTTCCAAGGACAAGATGACTTCATCAAGCCGTCATACTACTTCAAGCAACTACAAGCCAAGGGCTTTATCCTCTACATCGACACCGGATGATACCGCTAAATCAAGCTCCACCAAGTGTTCCACGTGCCAAGGCCGCGGCCACAAGACCTACGAGTGTCCAACAAGACGAATCATGATTCTTCAATATGATGGCACCTATGACTCTATGGGAAACGACGAGATGCAAGCGCTAGAAACGTTGCCATGTGCCGACAAGTCAATGAAGACGAAAATTCACAAATCTTTTGTGACAATGGTCTGAGCCCCGCTCTTGTTGTTTCCAAGGTTTTGACTCTTCAACAACAAGAAGATGAGGACCAACGTCGCCACATCTTCCACATCAAGGTGGGTATCCAAGGAAAATCCGTCAAGGTCATCATAGATGGAGGAAGTTGCCATGATTTGGCAAGTGAAGACCTTTGATCCAAGCTCCAATTGGTCAAGAAGAAGCACCCATGCCCCTACAAGGTCCAATGGCTTAGTGACTCCGGCACTACCCAAGTTGATCACACGGTGCAAGTTCCCTTCAAGATAGGCGCTTACGAAGACACCTTCGAATGTGATGTGGTTCCCATGTCCGTTTTCCACCTACTCCTTGGGAGACCTTGGCAATTCAACCGTGGCATCCTCCACAATGGGCAGACCAATCACTATAGCTTCAAAATGAAGGGCAAGGAATATGTGCTTCGACCAATGTTGCCAAGTCAAGTGACCACCGACAAGCAAGCGTCATCCCATCATGGAGATAAAAGTGAGAGAGTGATCCACCTCAAAGAGACTGAGCGCCACAAGCCAAAAATGAGTGACTCCACGATGAGGGACATGAGAGATCTAGTTCTATTAGCCACCAAAAGAGATATGAGGGATGTGAGTGAGAGTCCATCGACCTTTCTTCACTACGTGCTCGTGTGCAAGGATGATATCGCTCGGCCTAACCCTTCACAGCATCTTCCTCTTGTGTTGTCTCAATTGTTGCAGGAATTTCAAGACATATTTCCCGATAAGCTACATCCGGGACTACCATGAAAACGAGGGATCGAACACCGCATCGACCTCATCCCGGAGCACCGCTTACCAACAAGGCACCCTACCACGTCAACCCCGAAGAAACTAAGGAGATCCAAAGGCAAGTCCAAAAACTCCTAGTTAAAGGGCATGTACGTGAGAGTTTAAGTCCTTGTGCAGTTCCCGTGATCCTAGTACCTAAGCAAGATGGTAGTATGTGTATGTGTTCGGATTTCTTCCCTATCAATGCTATAACAATTAGATATTGCCATCCTATTCTTCGCCTAAATGATATGCTAAATGAACTTAGTGATGCCACTATATTTTCCAAGATTGACTTGAAAAGTGGTTACTACCAAATACGCATACAAGAGGGCGATGAGTGGAAAACGGCTTTCAAAACTAAGTTTTGTCTATATGAATGGCTAGTGATGCCCATGGGCTTATCCGAAGCACCGGGAACATTTATGATTGTCATGCATCATGTCTTATGCTCATTCATTTGATATTGTGTTGTGGTATACTTTGATGACATCCTTGTTTTTAGCGAATCTCTTGAGGAGCATGCTAAACATGTTAGGGAAGTATTGCAAGTTCTTAGGAAGGAAAAATTATATGCTAACATGGAAAAATGCACTTTTGGTGTTGAAAAGGTTATTTTCCTAGGATTTGTGGTTTCCTCTAAGGGTGTCCGTGTGGACGAAACTAAAATTGAAGCAATTTTGCAACCAGTGCGTAGTTTCCTAGGACTAGCCAGTTTCTAGAGTCTCTTTGTTAAGGATTTTAGCACTATTGCATCTCCTCTACATGCTTTGAGCAAGAAAATGCACCCTTCATTTGGGGACCAACCCAAGACACCGCGTTCCTTGAGCTTAAAAATTTGCTTATTCATGCACCTTTGCTTGCATTACCCAACTTTGATAAATCTTTTGAAGTGCATTGTGATGCTAGTGGTAATGGCATAGGTGGAGTGCTAATGCAAGAAAAGTGCCCCATTGCATACTTTAGTGAGAAACTTTCCAGTGCTTAACTTAACCACCCCATCTACGATAAGGAATTGTATGATTTGGTGAGAGTGTTACATGTTTGGGAGCATTACCTACGCCCACATGAATTTGTCATTCATACCGAGCATGAAACTCGCAAATATCTTAAGGGTCAAACTAAATTTAACAAACGGCATGCTAAATGGAGTGAATTCATTGAATCTTTTCCTTATGTCATCAAATGCATTAAGGGTAAATAAAATGCCATGGAGGATGCTCTTTCCCACAAATGCATGCTTGTTACTCAACTTGAACTCAATGTTATTGGTTTTGAGCATATAAAGACTTGTATGAGCAAGATGCTTCTTTTTCTACTCCATATGCCAAGTGTCAAGTGAAACCTTGTTGGGAAACTTATTACATGAAAGATGGCTATCTTATGCGTGCTAACAAATTTTGTATACCCGGGTCTTCTTTTCGTTTGTTGCTTTTTCAAGAAGCTCATGGAGGAGGACTAATGGGTCACTTTGGACGTGACAAGACATATGCCACCCTATCCAACAAGTACTTTTGGCCAAAGATGTTTCGAGATGTTGCACGATTCACCAACCGATGCTCTACATGTCGTAAAGCTAAGTCAAAAGCTCAATCCCATGGTCTTTACATGCCTATTCCTATACCATTTCAACCTTGAGAAGACACTAGTATGGACTTCATGCTTGGTTTAACACACACTAAATATGGCCATGATTCCTTGTTTGTTGTTGTTGATCGTTTTTCCAAAATGGCTCATGTCATGCCATGCCATAAGACCAATGATGCTTCACATATTGCAAATCTGTTTTGTAGGGACATCTTACGGCTACATGGAGTGCCCAAGACCATTGTCTCGGATCGCGATGTCAAGTTCCTTAGCTACTTTTGGAAGATACTATGCGCCAAGCTCGGGATCAAGCTACTATTCTCTTCGGCCTATCACCCACAAACCAATGGCCAAAAGGAGGTGACTAACCGAACGCTCCCGACTCTCCTTTACATGTTGATCAAGAAGAATCTCAAGGAATGGGAAGATTTCCTCCCCATCACCGAGTACGCCTACAACCGTCCAAGACACTTCACCACCGGCAAGTCTCCTTTCGAGGTGGTCTATGGCTTCAACCCATTGTCCCCATTGGACATCCTTCCTCTACCACTCCAAGAGAGCGTCAACATGGACGCAAGTGCAAGGGCAAGCTACATCAAGAATATGCATGACAATACAAGGCGCGCAATGGAACATCAAGTGGATCGCGTCACTGCCAAGCGCAACATCAACAAGCACCCCATGGTGTTCAAAGTCGGCGATCTTGTGTGGCTACACCTTCACAAGGACCGTTTCCTCTCCGATCACAAGTCCAAGCTGCTTCCTCGCGCCGATGGACCCTTCAAAGTTTTGGCACGCTGCAACAACAATGCCTACAAGATCGACATCCCACGCGACAAGTACAATGTGAGCAACACCTTCAACGTCATGGACTTATCCCCCTTTCATGGTGATGAAGATCTTGATCTGAGGACGGATCTTCCCCAAGGGGTGGAGATGATGCGGAGCATCCCATGATCCCCACCATGGACCCTTCACCAACATCGCAAGCCACGAGAGGACCCATGACGAGAGCTCGTGCACGTGCCATCCAAAACAAGGTGACATCTCTCCTTGCTCAATCTCCGTTTGATCCACTCGAGACATGGTCACTACCTCACATAGAAGTTCTCTGTGTGCTCGGGTGCTCGGGCGAAGGACGTCTAGCTTGGAAGGACAAGGAAGGAGCCGGGGACAAGTCCCGACTCTCAGACGACCGCCAGACCTCAGACGTCCGACGCCCAAAGACCAGCCCAGCCCAAAGGCCAGCCGGACTCCCGAGCTCATGAACGACCGATGCTGCCCGGATGAGCGACACGTTCCAGCGCACGGGCATCCGGGCCATCCTGGAAATCCGACTCCCATGCACCCGCTCCAAAACGTCGAAAGATCAGAGCCTCCAGATGACCGAGCCCCGGACGTCCGACCACGTCCGAAAATCCGGCTAAGGCACACCCGCACCGAACCCTTGGACTTCCGGCCTCCTCCGAACATCCGGACCGTCCTGAGCCGCCGGACGTCCAACCCCGTCCGGATGTCCGGACCGTGTCTGCATATAGGCCCACGGGTTTTGGCCCATGTACCCCCTCTCTCACCTAAGACTATATAAACTTCACCCCTCCTCTAGCTAGGGTTAGCTTATGTTTAGCAAAGACCATTGCCGAGCATAGCTCCATCTTCTTCCTTCCCTCGTGGGGTGAGATACCTCTATGTGAGAAGATCCGAAGCGGATGCCAAGGCCCCTCTAGGGGAATATCCCCTCGTGGATATCAAGGCCCATCTCTCTAGAGTGGGAAGGCTACCGGTACTTGTATCCATTTGTTGGTTTCGAACCTTGTATCTCGTGAATCGTTGGATCTAGTGGATGCATGAGGATCATCTTTAAGTCTTTCTTTGCCTCTTGATTTTCCTCCCTTTTCCCCTTCAAGTGTGAAAGAATCGGGACTCATGGGTGTGCCCCGTATCATGACCGGACAAACAAGAAAACACATGAAATGACCCAAAAACACAATACATGAATTGATAACCCCCATGGCTAATGGTACAACATTGTTCCACCCAGGTTCACCGGATTTACTGAAAGTAGAACTTCTCAGTTTTATGAAATCGAACTAATGTTTAAATGTTCATCATTTTGGCCTACAGATCAAAATACCGAGAACACCATATTTGCTAAAGGTCGTGCCAGTACAAAATTACAGAACAAATTCTTTGTCCAATGACAATGTAAGAGTAACAACCGGTCATTAGAAACAACACTAGCTCAACCGTCGGGCATGTGTGTGCGACAAGGGGGAGAAGATACTTCGATGCTACATGTGTAGAGACAACAAGCTCATGAGTTGAAGATGATGGACGACTCGTGCATGAGGCCTTGAACTGCTCGCCTGCTACCACTGATGGCTATGGATCATGCAAAATCCTGACCAAAAGATCTCATTTTTTCATGAAATTAATCTCTTGAACTTGCTCCACGACAATCTTTGAACCTCCTACAAGAACAATTACCATTTCAAAGTTCATATGAAAACCAATAAGCAATGATCACAAACATTTATGAAACATTCTTTTAAAGAGTTATTAAACAATAATTCAAACCAAAAAACAGGGTGAAACTATGCAACTACATTACATACCATCAAGATTCTAGCAACAACCATTTTTGCATCATCATTGGCATTTGGAGTAACACCCAACAACTATTAGAGTTCTATAAGACTGCACATGTACTTACTATGATGATGTAATTGTACTGCCCAAAAACATACCCGGAAGCACAAACAAACATTTTACTACATTGATGCTCACAGGAATAGTCAAAAACACCTAAAGAGCATGTTCTCTTCACATCTTTCCAACTACTCAATTAGCAGAACATCACATCTACGCATTTTAAGAGCAGGAGCAAAGAAAGAGAGATATTGCTATGAGAGAGTGTCGTTAACACATGCAGAGGACTACCTCCAGCAGCTTTAGTATTTAAGTTAATGTCCCAGCCCTTATCTCGCGATGAGACAGTAGATGCGGTAATCCATCTCCTATCCTTCTTGCGGAGGACTACCATCAGCACTTAACTTGGACAGATGCCGGCAACCACGGTGGACAGGCCGATGGTGGTGCGGCCTGACCAGAAGAGTCTGGTGGTTGTGCAGATACTGATATTTCAACACATCATGTTAGCACACCAAGGAAACAACAAGTTCTCCATAAAAATGGTATCCTTACTTCCCTTACCATATTTAGCTTAGGATGATTACACCGTTAGTGAGCCCCTCCATCGCTGAAACAAGACACAACAGAGCTCAAGCACATTTTTTGTTCTAGTGAGCCACAATGTTATCCATACTTCCCTTACAATATTTAGCTAGGATGATTGCACCGTTGGTGAGCCCCTTCATGGCTGAAACAGGAAACAACAGACTGCTCAAACGTAAACCAAACTGTTTACCTGGAGTCTATTCTAGATTCACCATCGTTAACACATTTCAAACCTTTTTCTTAACTCACATAGAAGTGCTATATATAACATTATTTTCATAATACTGTAATAATTTTTCTTTCTTCAACTATCTAAATCGATATTCTAGTATCAATTAATCACATCATTGCAGCCGACATCCTTTTGGCCGCGCACGAGATCACTACAGCATTAGCATGTCCATGCTGTTGAACCGACGAGTTTTTTGTCATTGCACTGTTGTAACATAAGGACTAGACAACTATCAATAGAAGTTGATGCTTTTTGTAGGTTTTTGGGAATGGTAATTTTTGTTCTGTAAATATACATAAGTTCTAAACACGTGTGTTGCACCATTACAAATATTTGTACTGCACATGTCCATAATAATTACTGTATATTTTATTTGACAACAAAGAAATATTTCAAAAAATTGATGATTGTTTGGGCTACACGTACCAAAACGAACAATTTAGGAAACAAGAGTCTGAACTTTTTGTGCATTTTCCCACTGATCTTCACTGAACTAAAATTAGAATTTGTACTGCGTGTTTCTTTTAATATAACATGGTAAATCCATGTTGTCTGTTTTTTCAACCAGAAAAATGAGCAAGATTGCTTGCTAAAGGCCACATATTTTCATATAGTAACGCATGTGAAAGATAATATATAAAGGCACATTGGAGAAAGAATTAGCAAAACTAAAACTAAAACATATGTTACCAGAACTGAAAGCAATGGTTTTTCAAACTTTTGGGTGATAGCATGGTGCTTTAATCCGATGTCCATATATCTGAAACTCGACAAGCAACCTGAAATGATGCATAACAGTATGAGTGCGTGGGCCATTGTATTTTAGAGCAGAGAAAGGAAGGAGGCGTACGATGGGGGAACAACGAGGCGATGCTATCCTCTCCGCATCTGCCATTAATGACCACCCACCTCCCACCCACCCCCATTCAACACCCCGCCGCTCGCTCGCCTGCTCACCTAATCGCGATAGCAGGCACCGGTTATTTCCCCTTCACTCCCACCCAGGCATAGATGGCGGGGGGGCACGCAAGGGTGCACACGTGAGGTGACTTCGCTCGCCAGCGCCGGTGGCTGCACCGAGTCCAGTGGGGGCCGTACCGGTGGCGGCGCTGCCACCAATTAACTCCAAATCGCCGACAGCGCTGGCGAAGATACTACGGGTGGTGCGCGAGCGATTTCCCAACCGCAAGGAGTGGCCAGGGCTCTGCGTGGACATCATTCGCAGCTGCACATTCGCGAAGCACTGCCGATTCACCGGCGATGACGACAGGATGGACTACGACCTGGTTTTCTGGGCCATCTAGGAAGCGGAGTCCGTGGATCCAGAGCAGGCGGCGAAGTGGCACCGGTTCAAGTCAACGAGCCCATCCAGAATCAACATCTCGCCGCCGTTGATGGAGCGCCTCACCAACATTCCACCTGGTGTGCTGCCGCCCGGAATCAGGTCGCCCCACATGTGATGCGCGGGGCGCCCCGGGAGTGTGGGCGTCCAGGACCATGCTGCGGGGAGGGGAGGGTGCTTTGCCGCTCGGCGGATCCACCCTCCTGGCTAGGAGATCGAGGCGCGGTATGTTCTAATCAAGCAAAGGTACTCCGCAAATCTAAATTCAAGTTCTCCTTTCGTTCTAGTGTAGATGAAATTGATAGAGATACGAGGTCGACTAAGGAAGATGGTGGGGATGTGAGGATTGTTCCTCTGGATTCAATGAGAGTTGATCGTCCTAAAACTCTGGGGGCTAATCCAATTCTTTCTCCGGCGATGCCGGTTGCCGATGGCAACCCTGCTTTTGAAGATGAGAATAGGGGTGATGCGATAGTAGCGACACCCGGTATGGGGCCCACCCATCCTCCTACCCCACTCATTAGGGGGGGTGACTGGGAAGACGGGGACTAAAACTATGCTTTCTAAACATTTTAACAGAAAAGAGGAGGAAGTGGCAGATTTCTGTGGCCAGTTATGGGTTATCCCATCACCTCAGCACCCACGCGCACCGCCCATCTATTTCTATTGCTTCCCCCCTGTAAACCCTAGTTTTGCTTTGGGCAGCCATCTCTTTTGGGTGAGGAAAGATCTGTTTAGATCAAGCCAGTTCACAGTTGAGGATTGCCATCGAGTCCTTCGACCTGGTCCTTTTGACCCAATTCCTACCAAATTTCGCCTTGCGTGTGAGGGGATCGGGCCTGGAAGCATTTCTTTCGCAGCTGCAGTGAGGAAAAACATGGAGCAGCGGGGGCAGCAGCAAAGGAAACGCCAGCCTATGCCCAAGAAGGGCGTAGTGGCTCCTCCCCCAGGCTCCCCCTCCAGTCGCGAAGCCCCCGACCCCCCTTCCAAGCCTGTTGGTGGAATCAATAAGAATACTGCCTAGGGTCCCGGTGCCCCCCAAGCTAGCCCCTCCTACAGCTCCCGCGACTCAGGTACTTGACCCCAGGTACAAGGACATGATATGCTTCAATTGCAGTTGGGCTGGGCACTACGTTGGGAATTGTGTGGAACAGAAAAAGTGTTTCATATGCATGGGAATCATAATGTTAACAATTGTGTTGCTTGGGCAAAGTTACAACCTACAGCTGAATACTTTGGCAGTGCAGCTATAGGTCTGGGTTTCTACCATATTAACATTCCTATAGCTGATGAATCTAGCTCGTTGAACTACAAAAACAATGTAGTTTTGAAAGTGATGAAAGGTGAAGTTTCTGCTTCTAATTTGATTATGCAATTGAATGGCATTTTCTGCAAAGGTAAAGAGTGTCCTTCGCAGATCAGGGAATTAGAGGAGAAGAAGTTCCTTCTCAGATTTCCACCTTGGAAAAAAGTAGAAGACCTGATTGAGTTCCCTGCATTTGAACTACCCATTGATGGTGTTTCTGTCAAAATCTGTGAATGGGAAGGAATGCTAGACCCTTATGGAGAGTTGACTTAAGCTTGGGTGCAAGTGGAAGGGATTCCCCCTAAATGGTGTGCCTGGAAGGTTTTTGCCCAGGTTGCTTCATGCTTTGGTATCCTAGTGGATGTGGACTGGAATGGGATGTTCAAAAGTTTCTATGAGATAGTCAGAATCAAGATTGCATGCAGAGACCCATAAAGAATCCCATATGAGAGACTGGTAGAAATGAAAAAAAAGCTTTATCTGCTTTTCTTCACTATTGAAGGCTATGAGCAGATGGGAGAGGAATCTGATGGTGATGATGAAGACCCAGACTTGGATAACTCAGTTGAGGATAAGGTGGATGAGGATGCTGGACATGGGAACAAAGATACAATGGAAGAAGATGATGAGGAACCAATTGATGAGTTGGACAAAGCAAATTTTTCTGCTAAGACCTCTGCTGGATCTAGGAGCAAGGGTGTATCTGGAGTGTCTGCTTCTTCTATTGAATTCCGTCCCCCAAACCTTAAGGACTGCTGCCATGAACAATTCATTGAGGAAACCAGAAACAAAACTCCTGCCATAAATCTGCAAGACAATGTGCAATTCACCAAGAAGGGGAAGGAACAAGATGATGAGGGCTTGTCTGCACATATGGAATATTGTTCTTCTCAGCTAAGCAAGTTTGAGATGGCTGATTCTGAAGATAATAAAGAAACTGAGCTACCTAAGATGCAATGTCTTCCTGAAGATTTGGCTATAGCTATTGGTTATGTTAAGAGATCACTGCTTGAGTCCCTGGACATTGCTGAATTTGAAAAGAAGATGAAATGCAACACAAGATAGTCGAAGAAGGGGGGCATGTGTTTCTCTACTAGACCAGTCACTAGACAGCATGGTAACATCAAGATTATGGAGAAAGCCACAACATACCTACAAAAGAAAAAACTGGAGAACCCTTCATCCTTCCAAGGTAAGTCATTTGCCACCACCCACAATAATATTCTGGCTGATCAGATTAATAAAATTGATATATGTGTTGGTAGTATAGAAGAACAAACTGATATTATTCGGGATATTGTTTATAGAGAGAAATTGAGATGTCTTCAATTTGAGGATGTTAACCCTGATATTGTCCTACCTACTGACTTATACCTTGATCCACAAACTATGCAGGGGGGTTCCCCCCGGAGTGGTGCTGGTGATAACCATGGATCATGGGGCATTGCTGATCTAGGTAGCTCTAGCCCAGCTCTAAACACCAAGAGTGTGCCTTGTGGCCTTCCACATCCTTTTAAAATACAATGATAGGAGCCTTTTGGAATATTCATGGCCTAGGTCAACCTGGTAAAGCACAACGCCTATGTGAGTTTTTGCATAAGAACATGGTAGGTTTTGTTGGTTTCTTTGAAACCAAGAGAAAGAATATCGAGGATAACATCATTAGAACCATTTCCGGTAGATTTGATTTTACATGGCATCAACTTCCCGCGAGAAATACTGTTGGGGGCATCCTTGTGGGTGTTAACAATGAACTGTTTGAGATTGTTGGCTTCGTTGATAGAAAATACAGTGTGGTGGCGACTATTAGAAACAAGATTGATAAAGTAGTCTAGCAACTAGTTGCTGCATATGGTACAGCCTATAATGAGTTTAAGATGGAATTTATTTCCGAGTTACATGACGTTATGAATACTGTGACTTACCCAGTTGTTCTGGGAGAAAACTTTAATCTTGTTAGATCTGATTCTAACAAGAGCAATGGCAACATTAACCTGTCTACTACTTTCCTCTTTAATGACTGGATAAATAAGTGGGGTTTGATGGAAATTAATGTATCAAATAGAAAATATACCAGGGGTAATAACCAGGATGACCCTATCTTCTCTACCATTGATAGGGTGTTTGTTTCCCTTCCGTGGGATAATAGATTTCCTGTATCTATTTTGAGGGCAATGCCGAGGATTGGCAGTGACCATACTCCCTTAATTCTAGATACAGGATCCCGAAGGGTTACCTCCCCTAAGGTCTTTAGATTCGATAAATGGTGGTTGGAGCAACCTAACTTTAAATAGCTAGTTAGTTGTGTGTGGGATACTCCAGTTCCTGGTAAAGATTACATAGGTGTCTGGCTCTTTAAGACCAAACTACTTACGAAGAAAATCAGGGGCTATAGTATTAACATCGAAGCTGAGAGTAAAAAATGAAGAGGGACTTAGTCCGCGAATTTGATATTCTTGATGTGTTTGCGGAATCCAATAGGGTTTCAGATGCGGACAAAGTAAGGATGAGAGGAATTAAGAGGGAGCTGGATATTATCTCGAGAAAAGAGGAGACTGCCTTGTGGCAGAGGTCGAGAGATTGTAGGATTAAGGATGATGATAAAAATAATGCTTATTTTCGTGCCTTGGCTAACCACATACATCATAAAAATCATCTATCTGAATTAAATGGGGATTCTGGCCCTGTTTATACCACAGATGAGATGTTGGGGGTGGCCACTACCTTCTATAAGAACCTATTCGGATATGAGGAGAAACACAATATTCATCTTGGGCCTTCCTTCTGGGAAGAAGATGAAAAAGTTATTGAGGCAGAAAATGAAACTTTGCAAAAGAACTTTTCAGAAGAGGAAATTAAAGAGGCTGATTTTGGCTCTTATGCTAATGGAGCTCCTGGCCCTGATGGTCTGTCTTTCCTATCTTACCAAACATTCTGGGAGGTGATTAAAAAAGGCTTTATGGCCATGGTGCGAGATTTTGAGGAGGGCAGATTAGATATTCATAGACTAAACTTTGCTTTGATTATACTGATTCCTAAAGAGCAGAATGCTAAAGATGTGAAGAACTTTAGGCCTATCAGCCTTAGCAATTGTGCTGTGAAAATTCTATCGAAAGCATTGACTAATAGATTTTCCCCTATAAGTGCTAGGATGATCTCCCCAAACCAGACAGCTTTTATCAAAGGTGGATACATTTTGGAGAGTGTGATGTTGGCCCATGAAGTAATACATGAGGTTAAGAAATGTAAATCCCCTGGGCTTGTGCTCAAATTGGATTATGAGAAAGCATATGACAGGGTAAGATGGGAATTTCTTTTTAAGATGTTAGAATCCAGGGGCTTCAGATCTAAGTGGATCTCCTGGATCAAAGTCTTACTGCTGAGAAGTACCTTTAGTGTGCGGATTAATGACACCATTGGCCCATACTTCATGGGCAGGAAAGGACTCAAACAAGGAGACCCCTTTCCCCCCTCCTATTCAACCTAGTTGCAGATGTCTTTACTAAAATGTTAGTTAAGGCATCTCACCATGGTCTGATTTCAGGACTTCTTCCGCACGTTATTCCCGGTGGGGTGATTAGTTTGCAATATGCGGATGATACACTCCTCTTTTTAGAGGATTCCTATGAGAAAGATAGAAACTTCAAATGGATCCTGTCTTGTTTTGAAAATCTTTCTGGGAAGAAGATTAATTTCCATAAAAGTGACTTGTTAACAATCAATATAGATGAGGATAGAGCGAATGTTTTTGCACAAATATTTTGCTGCAAGTTGGGGTGTTTCCCAATTAAATATCTGGGTGTTCCTTTGCACTATGACAAGTTCGGGAGAGAGGACCTCCAACCTATCATTGATAAGATTGTTAGAGCTATTTCTGGTTGGTTGGGTAGATACCTCACATATAGAGGCAAGTTAATTTTGCTCTGCGCTTGTATTGTTAGCATACCTGCTTACCTAATGGCTGTTCTAAAATTCCCTAAGTGGGCTATTAATGCCATTAACTCCCAAATGGCTCATTTCTTCTGGGGGAATACAGGAGACCAACATAAGTATCATCTAGCCCATTGGGGCCTCGTATCAAGGAAGAAAAATCTGGGTGGTTTGGGGATACCCAACTTGAGAGATTATAACATGGCCTTATTGGCGTCCTGGGGGAAGCGCTTCATAGCCAGGAAGTCCATGCCTAGAATGAGATCAATATCGGAATTACCGAGAACAATTGGGGAAGCCAGAAAAGAATAATTGCCCATCTTGATAGAAGCATCCCGAACCACCATCTTTGAACTGAGACGCTTCCCGGGAGACACAACTTGCAATGCATTTGGCAAAAACTCCATGGAAAAACCATGTTTTGCCGCAAAAGGATATGACATGAAACAATGCGATGCACCAGTATCAAACAAAACTTTTGCAGGAATAGAATTAACTGAGAGATTACCCATAATCACTTCACTGGACTGATCTGCTTCAGCTGCATTCACCATATTCACTCTTGCGGTCTTGGGATTATGCTTCACCATTGCATTGCCTGGAGGCTTGACAGGAGGAGGAGGCGGAAGACGCCGCTGGTTGCACTTGTTTGCATAGTGACCCTTCTGGCCACACTTGTGACAAGTCACCTCAGAGAGCGGACGACCATTGCCTGGAGGAACAAGAACTGCCTTGGACGCCTGGGGTCTCTGCTGGAATCCTGGGTTGGGTGGGTGGGAAGAACCACGACCACCAAACTGCTTCTGCTGCCAAGGAGGACGAAACGGAAGAGGATTTGGCGCCCAATACTTCTGCTGCTTGGGAACCATCTAAGAGCCGGAAGAAGAATAAGAATCCCTTGAACGCTTCTTGGAGTTCTCCAACTTGAGCTGAGCTGCTTCAACCTTCAAAGCCATGTTGTAGAACTGATCAAACTCACGAGGATCTTGAAGAACTAGGCCTGGCAGAAGCTCATCCTTGAGACCACCTCTGAACTGATAGATCATAGCCTTATCATCTGGAACATCTTGCTTGGCATAACGGGCTAGATTCTGGAACTTGACATTGTACTGGTAGACTGACTTAGTTCCCTGCTTCAGGTGCCTGAATTTCTCACGCATCTCCTCGACAAAGCTTGTCAGAATGTAATGAGCCCTGAAGTCACGACGGAAATCGTCCCAAGTAACAACACGATCGCCCCTGGAATCCTTGTACTGCTACCACCAATCAGCTTCTTGACCCTTGAGCTGGAACGAAGCAAACTGACAAAGTCCTCTGGCCTGACATTGCTGCACTCAAAATGCTTACTCATATCACGAAGCCAATCATCAGCATCTAGAGGCTGCTCACAACAGGTGAAAGTCTTGGGCTGGTTGGCAAGGAACTGACTGAGAGTCACAAACTGCAGTTGATTTTGAAAATTGCCTTGAAAACCTTGCTGAGTCTGCTCCCTTTCTTGCAACAGTTTGAGCAACATCTGAGTGTTCGCATTGGTTGCGGCCATCACAGCTTGCCAAGCTTCTGGAGGAGGAGGAGGAGGAGGCGGTGGCGTGGGTGGTGGTGGAACATCGGCCTGCTCCTCACCACGACCCGGATTGTTGCGAGTTGGTGGAGCCATCCTGAAGATGGACAAAACGCATCAGCACCTCATTGATAAGATGAATCAAAGCTGAATCAAATGCCTGAAAGAAATTGAACAAATAACAACACAACCTTCCTACTGAAAAATTAGTAAGAATGCTTCTTCAGATCATGATAACATCATCAGATATAATAAGCCACTTGCAATAACACAAAAGTCTTGAGCTGAGCGCTCGGAACAAATGTACATTCCCAATACATCTGAAGAAGATGATCCTAGATGACTACAAGATTTCCCACCTATGAACTTCCGAAAACTTTCTTGTTTATGCGATTCGGGTTGCGGACTCAGGAACCTACCCTAGGTAATCAGATGCAACTGCATCCGCAACCTTCCACACCATAATTCAAGAAACTCCACAAACTCATCTAATCTCGAATCCTCGAACTCACAATGATACTAAACCATGGTGGTACCCCGAACGCCTCCCCAGTACTGGGTGACTCCGACCTTATCTCACCACGATAAGTATTGAAGTAATTTCGAACATTCTCTGTTCTGAGATATCAAGGAAGCTGAATGATAACGATGTGCCAACATTCCCTGGAGCTCGACTCCCCGGAAGAAATCAAGTCAGACAGGAGGCACCAAGACAGAACCCTGTCACATCGGCATCATATAGACTCCAAAATACCTGCATGATCCTAAAAAAAAATTTGAGCGAGAAGAGGAGTAGAATCGAAATTTCCTAAGTTGAATACCTCACCAGAGCATAGAAGAGGAGTAAAAAGAATCCCACTCTCCGATATAACTAGACTCAAAATAGTTTTTACTAGACACGACTCGGCCAAGTTCGAACAAGCAAAGGCTCCTATGGTCGTATGGCTCTAAATACCAACTTGTCACACCCAAGATGCGCGTCTGTCCATTTTAAGACACGAGGGCCTCGCAAGAGATAGAGGCGCATCTTGCCATTAGCAAGTATAGTAACATTGCATCATACATTACAGAAGAGATGAGTATAAAAGTTGGCTTACACTCGCCACATGCTAAATTACAATTCCACTGAGAGTTCAAGTCATCAAGATGAAAACAGGGTCCGACTACGGACGAAATCAAACGATAAAACAGATGCAAATGAAACTATCTCGCTGCCCCAAAGATCACGACCAGATCCTCTACTCATCCGGATACGTCACGTACATCCTGCCTCTTTCCACATCATACTCCCACTGGAGCTGGGTAAGATCATCCTGCACGTACTCATCTGAACCTATACCTGGAGTCTTGTAGTAAACTGTGAGCCACAGAGGACTCAGCTATCATGTGCCCGAGTACCGAGACTATTTAAGCTTAAGGTTGGGAAGGGGTAGTGTTTAGTTTGCAGCAGCACTAAGCATATATGGTGGCTAGCTTACGCAACATGAAATAGATATGAGTGGCCTACGAAGAACGATCGAATCTAGTATAATCTCTATGAGATCCTGAACACTTACTTACGTCAGTCATAACCCCACCGTGTTCTCTCTCGGATCATGTTCACGAGCAGAGACGATCACGGTTACTCACACAGTTGGTGTATTTTAGTTAGAGTTACTTCAAGTTAACTATAACCGGGTGTTAAACAAATATCCAAGTTGCCACATAACCGCGGGCACGGCTTTCCGAAAGATTTAACCCTGCAGGGGTGCTCCGACTAGTCCATCACAAATAACCACACTCCGCGGGAATTCCTAGACCACGGATCTCATGGTCTTCATCGGTAATTCCAAAGGAATTCCAACACCTCGAGAAAACCCAAAGAAAGTCAGAGTCCACACGCAAGACATTCGATTAAGGTAAAACAAACCCAGCAAGACCACCCGACGTGTCGACGAACCCGATAAGAGCCGCGTATCTCGTTCTTAGGACACGACAGATGGGACTAGCTATAGGGAAAACCAATCCTCAAGTTGTCTTGAGGCGGCCCCGCAAGAAGCCCATTTTGGACCAACACTCATGAGGAGCACTGGCCCGGGTTGTTGATTAATAATCCACGGGGCTGCAAAGCCCTATGAAAGTTTTATTAAGTTATTAGCAAATGTAGTACCAAAGTTGGGTCTTGCCAGACAAGTTTTAATCTCAATCGAATAAACAAGGGGGTCCCATAACAACCCCGAGCGTGTTAGGAGCGCAAAGTATGGAAACATAACACCGGTAACAAGAAAACTATGGCGGTAACAGCGGGACAAATCACTTAGCAAAAGGCCAAGCCTTCCACCAATACCAAGATATATATGTGCATTAAATTAAATAACAGAATTTATTGTGATATTCAACTCCATGTTATCACATGGAACAACCTGCATCTGCAACTAAGAACGCTATAAGAGGGGCTGAGCAGCGGTAACTTGGCCAATCAAAGGTTTGCTAGGATGTGGAAGTTAGAGGCTGTCATGGCAACATGGGGGCTGATATAAAGTGGTAGGTAGCGCAATTGTAATGATAAGAGCGAGAAACTAGCAAGCAAAAATAGTATCGGGATCCGGGTACGATCATCTTGCATGTTGGTTCTTCAACGAAACAAGTAGCGGGATCCTCGTAGTGGTACTCTCCTGGGTCCTCGAACTCAGTATCGACACTCGCGTTTACCCAAGAGAAATAGCAAATAAATCTCCAACGAAGGTGCAATGCACAACCAAGATGATGCATGATTCATTTTACGAAGAATTTAATATGGCAATCCAAAACTAGTCAAGTTTCACATGCAAAGTTTGTAAATTAGTGAATCTGGATAGAACCTCATGTTAAGTTGTTTAGACACGCATGAACAGGGCAAATATGGATGCATCATGCAAAATCGATAGAAATGCATATAAAGAATGCAAGAAACGGAGCTACGGTTCTCACGATACGCTCGCGACAAGGTACGAAGGCAAAACACAAGTCAACCAAGACCTGGGCTAATTCATGGCATTCCAAGGTAGCCACTAGATAGGTGATGAAAAACCAATCACAATAGACTTAAGAATCAACCAATTCCATGGAGTATAGCTCCCACAAGTCACAAAACAATAAAACCCACAATCTGCCACAAAACATCAACATAGCAACTTCTAAAGCTCACAACTTGAGCTACAGGAACTCTACAGCCAAAAACAAGATATGGACAAAATCTACTCAACATTTACATCAATTCATCCAACTACACAACCAGCAAAGGATCCACACATCAATAAGCAAGAAGCACTCAAGTTGGCATGATGAATCAGTTTTCTGGGACCTGGTGAAAATTCCAGTTTTCTGGAATCTAAGTTAATAAAGTAGCAAGTCGACAGCACTGGTTAAATATGCTAGAAAGCTCCTATTGGCATGAAAATTAACATGATGGTAGAAGGCAATATCTACTACAATTAACTAGCACTGAGCATGCTCAAATTTCAACGATATCACTAGATACAACCCACTCTTCATGGCATAACAATAACTATAGATCTCGTAGACAGCCATATTTCAGGTTGGCAGAAAACAACATCATCATAGCAACTTAACAGCAAGGTAGCCACTGAACTGGTGACTTAGCATAAATAACAAAAATACTGGGACATTCCCAACAACTTTAACTACCACTTCCATGATGGCAAGAACTTAAAACCATACATAGATTAAATCATATTAAATGGACAAAAGGGCATCACAACATAAAAATGCAGTTTTTGTGAAGTTGCCCCAAAGTCAAATCTGACTTCACAGATGCATTCCTGGGTTTATTCTACCCCAAAATCATTACTCATACCCCTATACTTGCTTGGAGCAAGAGGGAGAAAAGCTAGGTCGAAATTTGACCCATTAAGTCATGGGTGACTTAAGTCACTTATGCACATGAATGAAAATGGCCCAAAATGGCATGTAATCTATTAATACTTGTTGGAGATGGTTAATTAGCATCCTAGGAACATGATATCATGGCATAGCATCAATAGCAAGGATGAAACTAACTAGAAGAGAAACTATGCTCAATATGCACATAAGAGAACACCCACACATGGAGCTATACATACACACACCTCTCATTGCATCTACCCAAGACACACACCTCTCATACATACATACCTACACATGGCATCACAAACGCACACACAAGTGTGTGTATGTATAACATACACACACAACACAAGCCACCTGACTACCACATCCAACACACATACACATATCTATATATACTCATGCATATCACACCACACCACTACACATGCACATAAGTACACAAGTGTATGCATACACATGCACATACACACAACCATGCTCACATATATATATAATAGAAGCTAAAAGTACCTAGATCAAACCTGCACATAATATATAGGCTATATCTAGCAAAACAAAAAATAAAAACAAAAGAAAAACAACAGAAATGAAAACAAAAAAAGGTGAGGGGGCGGGGAACTCGAACCGACGCCCTCCTGAACACACACGCGCACACACAGGACGCGCACCACTGGGCTATGGCCTCAGTCGTTACAAGTATAGGGGCCTCTGCTCTTATATCCTAACCGCGTGGCTAACTGAATATAACACTGCAACTGACGGAGCAGAGCTAGAGCACGACGCGCGTGCACTGGACACGATCGGGGCGAGCTCTACACGCAACAAAAAAGGGGAGCTTGAGCGGGAATGGAACTGGGGGGATCAGCGCCTCTACTGGACACGCACCGCACACGCAAGCACCCACGGGAGCTCGAGCTTGAATCCATGGCGGATCTGAGCTCACGGCACCTACGGCTCTACACGCGCACACGCACAGAAGCAAACGGGGATGGCCAACGCGTGGGACTGCTCACCTAGAGAGGTGCCGGAGCCGTCAGGAGCGAAGAGGAAGGAGACCCCGCGATGCAGAGGAAGAAGACGCCTGGGGCAGAAGCTTCCGTGCCTGCATGAAGACGCGCTCGAGGTCGATGCTTCAGAGGTGCTGCCGCGCCCCTAGCACCGGGAACGGGACACGGGCACTCCTAGCTCAGCCTTGGACATGACAACGGGGACACGATGACGACGGGGACACGACGACGACGGGGCCCTCTGCTGCTCGCTCACTGCACCTGCTGCACACTCTCTCTGAACCCTCTATGTAGGGAAGAAGATGGAGGAAGAAGATGGGGGTGGAGCGGCGGCGCGAGGGAGGAAGGAGGAGGAAAGGAAGAGGGTAGCCGGGGCTAGGGCTAGGCGCTCTTACGGCCATGGAGACGCGCCGGAGGCCGTCAAATCATGCTCGCTTTTGACGTGGACAGAGCGGATGGACGTCGTACTGAAGGAGGAGGAAGGAACAGGGAGCGGGCTCGCTGAGGAGAAGATGGGCCGCGCGCAAGGAAGCCCAGGAAGCTCTCCCTCTCTGCACCAGAAACCCTCTGGGTTTTCTGTTTTAAAATAAAACATCGCACAAAAATATTTATAAAGACAAGACCAGAGGTTTTTTTGGGAGAATAAAAATATATCCTTTGATAAAAGAATATATTTGATTATATAAAAAAGGAAGAGGGAATTTTTAGATAAAAGAATTTGCAGACATGATTAACAAAGCCCCCTGTTTTAAAATAGCCAAAATTCAAACAACCCCCAATCAACAGTAGCACCACATCCTAAATTCATAAAATAACTAGGGCTACCTATTGAACATTTTTAATTAATTTTTTAAAAAACTTAATCTATTACGAAAAACACATTGAATAAAAGGCATGTGGTGGTGTTTTAGTTGAAGAAAGAAAAGAGAGGGGAAGGAAGAGAAGTTGCACACATGAATCCACCACACTCAAACCCTCACACTCATCACACACAAATCACCTCACAATCATCACACCAATCCAAGACACATGAAGGTAAGCATGGCAAGACGAAAGAATGATGCATGATGAAATGATGCATGAATGCAAACCACACATAGATGACAAGTTGCAAAACATCTCATAGCTCATGACACAAGTTCATACATGGGGTAACATGCCAAACAAGGTAGGGACAGCACTGGGGCTATGATAGTGGCGCAGGTCTTGCTGATAAATCGCCGAACGAGCTGCCGCGAGATCACGTTCCTCCTCCAGGGCATCCAATGCGTCTTGACGCGCCGTCTCATTGTCCGCCTCAACGTAAGCCGCCACTCGTGGCGAGTCATGATGGATGTCACTTGGTAACACGGCCTCTGCACCATAAACCATGAAGAAAGGTGTATAACCCATTGATCTATTGGGGGTAGTTCTGATGCTCTATAAGACGGACGGCAACTCCTCCACCCAACAACCCGGCATTCGCTGTAAAGGAACCATAAGCCAAGGCTTGATACCTCTCAAGATTTCTTGATTAGCGGGCTCCGCCTAACCATTTGACTGTGGATAAGCAACCGCAGAAACATCAAGCCGGATATGTTCACTGTCATAGAATGCTCGCATAGCCCCCTTGGATAGATTCGTATTATCTGAGATGATATTGTGAGGGTAAACAAAATGGTAGATCAGCTTTTTGATAAATTTAACCGCCGTAGCTGCGTCACACTTGCTCATCGGCTCAGCTTCTACCCACTTGGTAAACTTGTCAACCGCCACCGGGAGGTGGGTTTTCTTGTCCTTGGACCTCTTTAAAGGCCCGACCATATCAAGCCCCCATATTGCAAATGACCAAGTAATTGGAATCATGCGCAACTCTTGAGCCGGAACATGAGTCCGCCGGCCAAACTTTTGACAACCGTCACACTTGCGGACCAGATCCTTTGCATCCTTGTGAGCCGTCAGCCAGAAGAAACCATGCCTAAAAGCCTTGGCCACCAGAGATTTTGAGCCGGCGTGATGTCCACAATCACCAGCATGAATTTAACTCAAGATTTCCTTGCCCTCCTCAGGTGAGACACAACATTGAAACACGCCGGTGACGCTGCACTTATGTAACTTGCCATTGACTATCGTCATAGACTTAGAACGCCTGGTGATCTGTCTGGCCAGATTTTCATCATCAGGTAACTCTCCATGAGTCAAGTACACCAAGTAAGGCACAGTCCAATCCGGAATAGCATGCAGAGCCGCCACCAGCTGTCCCTCCGGGTCAGGAACGGCTAAGTCTTCCTCTGAAGGTAACTTAACTGACGGGTGCCAAAAAGACGTTAGGCGGCATCGACTTTTGTTGAGAGCCTAACTTGATAGGGCGTTAGCCGCCTCGTTCCTGCGACGATCAATATGATCCACCTAATAGCCCTTAAAGTGACCTACAATGACATCCACCGCCTGACGATAAGCCGCCATCCGCGGATCCTTGGAGTCCCAAGTGCCTGAAACTTGTCGAGCCACAAGATCTGAGTCGCCGAAGCACCTAACCCGGCTTAAGTTCATCTCCTTAGCCACCCTGAGGCCATGAAGCAGGGCTTCGTACTCAGCTGCATTGTTAGTACAAGGGAACATCACCCGTAGCACATAACAGAACTTGTCACCCTTGGGGGAGGTTAAGACAACTCCTACCCCTGATCCTTCCAGCTGCCGGGATCCATCAAAGTGTATTGTCCAGTATGTGTTATCCGGCTTTTCTTCAGGCGCTTGACACTCTGTCCAGTCGTTTATGAAATCCACTAGGGCTTGGGACTTGACAGCCGTACGAGGTACGTATTTCAGATTGAGAGTTCCAAGCTCCAATGCCCACTTAGCAATCCTGCCAGTGGCTTCTCTGTTTTGAATTATGTCTCCCAATGGGGCAGAGCTAACCACGGTGATCTGGTGCCCTAAGAAATAGTGCTTCAGCTTGCGGTTGGCCATGAACACCCCATATACTAGCTTCTGCCAATGTGGATATCTCTGCTTAGACTCTGTCAGAACCTCACTGATATAATAAACCGGCCTCTAAACCGGATATTCCTTCCCCGCCTCCTTATGTTCGACCACGATTGCAGCGCTGACAGCCTTGTTGTTAGCCACCACGTACAAGAGCAAGGGTTATTTCTCAATCGGAGCGGCTAAGACCGGCGGCTCAGTGAGTTGCTTCTTGAGCGCCTCAAACGCTTCACCCGTCACCGTACTCCAGACAAAGTTGTCTGTCTTTTTCATCATTTGATATAAAGGGATGGCTTTCTCACCAAGGCGGCTTATAAACCGGCTCGACGTGGCGATCCGTCCTGCTAGGCGTTGAACATCATTGATGCATGTCGGCTCAGCCAAGGAGGTGATATCCTTGATCTTATCTCGGTTAGCTTCAATGCCACGCTCAAAGACCAGAAATCTCAAGAGTTTGCCCGCCGGAACACCAAAGACACACTTTGCCGGGTCAAGCATCATCTTATAGACCCGCAGATTGTTGAAGGTATCCTTCAGGTCGTCAAGCAGAGTCTCCTTCTTCTTTGACTTGATCACAATGTCATCCACATATGCATGAACATTGCACCCAATTTGGCTGTGAAGACAATTCTGCACACAACGCTGGTAAGTCGCCTGGGCACTCTTGAGCCCGAAAGGCATAGACACGTAGCAGAAGGCACCAAAAGGCGTGATGAAAGTCGTCTTCTCTTGGTCCTTGACTGCCATCTTGATCTGATGATATCCAGAATACGCATCCGAGAAGCATAAAATCTCACAACCCGCCGTAGCATCGATGATCTGATCAATACGAGGGAGAGCAAAGGGATCGGCCGGACATGCCTTGTTAAGATATGTGTAGTCCATGCACATACGCCATGTGTCGTTCTTATTGAGCATGAGCACTGGGTTAGCAAGCCACTCCGGGTGAAAGACCTCGACGATGAACCCGCCGCTAAGAGCCGGGCGACCTCTTCCCCGATGGCCTTGCGTCTCTCCTCGTTGAACCGCCATAGAAATTGCTTGACAGGTTTAAACTTAGGATCCACATTAAGGTGGTGCTCAGCAAACTCTCTTAGTACACCCGGCATGTTAGAAGGCTTCCATGCGAAGATGTCCCGATTCTCACGGATGAATTCGATGAGCATGCTTTCCTATTTGGGATGGCCCCAATAGTGAACTGCTGAGATGAATCGCCCGGAGTGAAATCCACCAACTTGGTATCATCCGCCGAAAATTTGAGGGGCGACTCAACCTCTGTGGTAGGCTTTTTCAGCGGAGTCATGTCCTTCGGGTCAACATTTTCCTTATAGAACTTGAGTTCTGCCTCAACACAACTTGATTCCGCGTAAGTTGTGTCTCCTTCCTTGCACTCAGTAGCCATTCCGATCACCATGAACAGTAATCATCCCTTTTAACCCGGGCATCTTGAGATGCAAATAGACATAGCGGGGCCTAGCCATGAACTTGGCATAAGCCGGCCGCCCAAATAAAGCATGATAGGGGCTCTTGATTTTGACTACTTCAAACCACAAGGACCCTACCCTGTACTTGTGCTCGTCACCAAAGGCAACTTCCAAAGAGATCCTACCCACATGGTAAGCTGACTTGCCAGGCACCACACCATGAAAGACTGTCGAGGAGGGCCTAAGGTCTTTATCAAGCAGCTTCATCCGCCGAAAGGTGTCATAGTACATGATATTGATGCTACTGCCACCATCCATAAGTACCTTATTTAACATATATCCTCCCACTCGGGGGGCAACTACCAGGGCCAGCCGCCCCGGGTCATCAACACGTGGCGGGTGATCCTCCCGGCTCCATGTTATGTCATACTCAGACCACTTCAAGTACTGCGGTAGAGCTGGCGCGATTGCATTAATTGCCCACTTGCGCACTTTCTGATCCCGCTTGTTAAGGCTAGTCGTAAAAACATGATACTGACCCGAACTGAGCTGCTTTGGATTGCTCTGATACCCATCCTGATTATTCTGCTGCTGATTATTGCCACCAGAGTGCTGATGATGTCGTCCTTGGTTGCCCTGGCCGTGATGACCGGCTCCTGAGCCGCCGGACCCGAACCCGGCTCCTAACCCGCCTGGTCCTGAACCGCCGGGCGGGCCACCACCATCGTTGTTATGCTGTCGCATGCTGTAATCCTTGAACTTCTGCATGATGTGGCAATTGACCCACATGTGACCCGCCGGTCTGTCGGCCGACTGTGCTCCAGACAAGGTTTGTTGAGCATCTCCTCCAAGTTGAAAGGAGTCTTACCCTTATTAAAAGGTGGCCTAAACTTCCCATTGCCCTTAGGACGATTATGGCCGGTGCTGGCGTTGGCCACCAATTCTGACCCGCCATCCGGGTTCTTCCTCTTGCTTTGGTTACCATTGCCTGCTGCACCCTTGCCATGGTTATTCTTTTTGCCCTGACCAGTTTTCTCCTCATCAGAGCCCGGATCCTTCGTATTATCAGAGTCGGCGTACTTGGTGAGAGCCATCATGAGCTCCCCCATGTCTTGACACGTGTGCTTGAGTCGGCCAAGCTTCTGCTTCAGAGGTATAAAGTGGCAATTCTTTTCCAGGATCAGAACCGCTTGAGCCGTCGTGATCTGCTCAGACGAGTGGATGATAGTTGAAACCCGCCGGACCCAATGATGAGCCGACTCATTTTCCTGTTGCACACAGTGATCTAAATCCACGATCATCATGGGCTGCTTGCACGTTCCTTGAAAGTTTTTGATGAACTTCGCCTTTAACTCAGCCTAGGAATTGATGGTGTTGGGTGGCAAACCCTTCAACCACGTGCGAGCCGGCCCTTCCAGAATCATGATAAAATATTTGGCACACACCGCGTCATTGACATCCAACATCTCCATGGCCAGCTCATAGCTTTCGATCCAAGCCTCTGAAGGTAAGTCAGCGGTGTAATTCGGGACCTTGCGAGGGCCTTTGAAATCCTTCGGCAGCCGCTCGTTTCGCAGAGCCGGCACCAAGCACGACACTCCCACGGCCCTGGTGGTCACTCCCGCTCCAACTGAGACAGAAGGCGCAGACTCTTGGTGAGCCGCCGCGACCAGAGGCGCCGCCTCTTGCTGCCCTCTTGCCCGGTCTACGAGCGCCTGTGCATCTAGAGCCGCCTGATCATCCCCTGGAGGGCCCCAGTGCCGATCACTGCTGGAAACCGTCGGTGACTCATAGCGCTAGCTAAAGCTGTGGCTGGGGAGGAGGATTGAATGCACGTGGCTCCGGCTGTAGGCATACTTCTCTTGCTGGGCCATCGACGTTTGAAGGTATCCGATGGCATTCCGCACCTCTTCTGCAAAGGGTGCCTCATCGGGAATAGGGATCATTTCAAGCCGGGTTGCCGCCGCCACCATGTTCTCTGTCGGGTTGGAATAATGACCCGCCGGCATTGGAAAAGCCGCTGGTGAGGCCTGGTTTCGTCGGGGAGGGTTAAGCTATTATCGAGCCGCCAGCTGACTTCCAGGCGCGTCTATTGTCCGTCCCGTTCCTGGCGTGTTAAAGAGATTCCTGGCCTCATACTGTTCTGGTAGGCGGGACTGATGTCTCATCCGTTGCACCGTAGCCGCTGACTGCTGCTCTAGCTCAAGGCAGAAGGCATCTGTCTTAAGGCGCTCTGCCTCTACATCCATCTGAGCCTTTAACTCGCCATTCCCATGTTGGACTTCCGCCATCCGGTCCTTAAGTCCCATGATCTCCAAGTTTCGGGCGGCTTGATTATCTGGTGTGACTCCAGTGGCCATTAGGGTTGTGAGCTCGTTCATCAGATCTAGAAGAACCTGATCCGGCGGCGGCGGGTCAGCCCCCGTGTTTGCTGCTCCGGCGGCTGTGCTGCTCGTGCCCGGCTCTGACCCCGCCATGAACACGATCGCATGAATCGGCAGCCCGTGATCGTCCGGCTCAAAACGCTCCGACTCAGGGTAAAGCTCGTCGTAGCCACCGAGCCCGCCATTGTGAAGCTGGTAGATTGATTCCGCCTCTTCGCTCGAAGATCCGTCCTCTGAATAGACGAGAGTCTCCTGCGACATAGAAGCCTCCAGATCCATACCTTGAGTGAAGCCCACGAAGACACGCTTCCGTCCCGGGTCAACAGAGCGGGTTGCATGTGTTGGGCAGGTTGCGTGCGCCGAGCCGGCTTGACGATGTCGGTGCATACGTCCGGCTCGGGTGTAAGTCTGTCGATCTTGCCGATGAAGACGTGAATTCCACCGAAGGGAACCTGGAATCCGTACTCGACAAAGTCGGCCTTGGAGCACCAGCCGACGTCGTCGATGTAGAGCCGGCCTCGGCGACTCTTGCTCATCCTTTCGACAATGTATCCCTCGAACCCTGGGAGAGAGCCCTCTAATAACTCAACACCACCGAGTGTCAGTCCCACCGTGGGTGCCAACTGTCGTGGTTTTGTCATGGTAGATGTCCTAGGACTTAGATTCGAGGCCATCGCTAAGGTGATGGACTCAAAGGGATTGATCGGCACGAAGGACACAGGTTTACCGAGGTTCGGCCCCTCAAGTAGAGGTAAAAGCCTATGTCCTGCTTGTGCTTGTATTACTTGAAATCTCGATTACAAGGGAGCGGAATCGCTTGACCTAGCTCTCGATTAATTAGTTTCTGTCTAAGTCGCCCCGAGTCTCGCCTTTATATAGGAGGTCAAGACCATGGATCATACAAGTTGTAACCGACTCTTACAACGTGTCCGAGTCTATCTCTACATTGTCTTGCCTTCCTAAGCAAGCTGTCTATGGGTGGCTTATCCGCCCGGGCCTTCGTACCTTCTCCGCCTGGGCCTCATCTTAGCCCGTCTTGGCAAGCCGCCAAACGTCTTGGGCTTGAGTCTTCAAGGCCCATCCTTGGGTTGGTCTATGAGCCGCCAGGTATGACCCGGAGCCTCCTGGGTGGGTCTTGCCATGGGGTTATATCCCCAACAAGTTGGATCCAGCTTATTGAGCACCTTACAAAATTTCCTTTATCCGATTCCCAAGACACCCCCGTTTGGTTGCTTGAATCAAAAGGAAAATACTCAGTTAAATCATTTTATAATATCATTAATTTTGGAGGTGTGGTTTCCCCATTTGGAGATGCCCTTTGGAAAATTTTGTGTCCTCAAAATATCCATGTCTTTCTGTGGCTTTGTCTATACAATAAGGTCCTGACTAGGGATAATTTAGCCAAGAAGAGGCACGTGGAAGATTTGTCATGTCTATTTTGTAATGAACCTGAAACGCTACAACACTTATTTTTTTGATTGCATCAATATGAGTCATATTTGGGCGATGATTGTTGAATTCTTTCGTATAGAGACAATCTCATGTTTTGCTGATATTTGCGCATTGTGGAAATTTAACAAAAGCAGACTTGTGCTTAACATGGTGATTGCTGCCTCCTTATGGAGTATGTGGAGATTGAGAAATGATTTTGTGTTTCCAGGGTCGCACGTGGAAAGGTTTGGGTTGCGGCCTTGCCAAGTTAAAAGGTTTCCTGCAGCAATGGATGGTACTTTGCGATGCTGCGCAGGTGGATTCCCTTCAGCGCATCGTTGCCCTGCTGGACAAACACCGAGGGGAGCTCCTGAGGATCGCGTGGGCCTAATCCACAAGTGATTCTGCTGCGATGATTTGGTTTTATTGTAATAAACTGCATTAGACTTCTTGCTTGTTAAACTGGTTAGAACTGTGTGATTGCGTTTGGCTGATGGCTGCAGCGGCCAGGCTTTCCCTGCGCGTTTTGTCCTGAGCCTTCTCCTTTGTGTCCTGGTAGTTGTTGATCTTGCTGAACATGCGTTTGATGATGCTTCATATAATAAAATGGGGCAGGGGAACCCCTTTTCTTTTAAAAAAACAGTATGAATGCATAATTATTGTAAGTATATGAAAAATACATAGAGTGCACATATAAGTTTTCAGGATTTTCTTGATCTTCTGCACATTAAAGTTGATGTACTGAAAAGAATGCATAATTTGAACTGAAAATCATAGTGAACGACTTCAACGTTGTGTTGTCGAATGGCCTCGGATGGCAATGATGAACGGACTAGGGTGGCGGCTGTGAACAGACTGGGAGCTGCGGTAGGTAAGCGGTAAATCGGATCTTTAAAACTTCAGTCCAAGCTCACATTTCAGTCAGTAGTTGAACTAATACTCTTGCCACATGCCTGTGCATCACTTATCATATAATATAAAACCGATAAATTGAGCTATTTCAGTAACACAAATTGCACTTTTTCTATGATTATTTTTGTACTGATGATAAAATACATAGTGAAGGGTACACTTAGTGTACGATTTCTTACAAAACCATGGGAGTATACTCTGTTCGCATCCATTCTGCGACTTTGTTTCCAAAAAGTGGAAGAATTTAGGACAATGCAAATATTATCTATAATTTTTTCATTTATTGTGGTCTGAACTGAACATACCTGATCAGTGATTTTCCAACATGAACTTCTCGCTAGGGTTGTTCTTCGGTCACTTTTGACACGCGCACTTAAGACATGTACAAAAGAACAACACACATCATGATTCAGAAGACATACAATAGCTTCACATGGTCATGAGGTACAAAAAACGCAACACTTTTGTGCATTTTTTGTTAGGCCTTATCTGCATAAAACAATGACAAGCTTCACACGAACTGAAAATCAACCGAACTGACAAGCCCCACACTATCTGAAAAAGGTCATACTGAAGAGCTCTAGAACAATTTCTATGTTGTGAGAATCTTTTTTCACATATACTTGAACAGTTGAACTTGTGCGACATGATTCTGTCTGTGGAATCTCTAATGTCCTGAATGCATTGAACAATAGAAAGGAGGCTAGAGTACCCGCCGTTCCAGCGCACTTGCGCCCGCGAGGCGTTTTCGTTCGAGCGATTTCACAGCGACAGGGATTTTTACCATGCTGTCAAAGTCCTGGCCGTTGGTTCTTCTTAACTCCTTTATTTTCCTTTTGCGCAGACAGGTGGGCCTCAAATCTCGTCGGGCCCATCGTTTTGGTGTGTCCCGTGTGTGTCCTAGGTGAGAGAAGGGAGATACGTGGGGGTGAATCGTGATGGGAGGGGAAAACCTAGCGCCACCAGTGCGTCTTCGAGCAGCCAATCCAGCCCCGCTCCCCTCCCTCCCCACTGCGCCGCCGGCTCCTCCCCTTCTGCCCTGCTCTCCACCGCGCCATCTCCTCCTCCCATTCAGTTTTCTCTCCAGCGGCAGGCAAAGGGAGACGACGGTGGTGCTCGATTTGATCTGCGGAAGAGAGAAGATGAGAGGGAGAGAAACAAGAAGGAGAGGAGAGGAGATGAGGGAGAAAGAGAGAGGAAAGAGGAGAGGGAGGTGTGGCTGCAGATGAGAGAGGGTCACCGGAAGGAGCGCCTACTTTTCTCTCCGGCGGTGACGACCTGCACGCAAAGAGCGACGAAGGCGCCGCTCGATTTGGATCTGCGGGAGAGAGAAGATGAGAGGGAGAGAGAGAAGGAAGGAGAGGAGGGAGAAAGGGAGAGGAAAGAGGAGAGAGGTGCGGCGGCGGACGGTAGCAGAGATACCTGTGTACAGCCCTCACGCATTCAGGTTCCTCCTTCCTTCCTGCTGCTCCCCTCTTTTGATTAGTGAAGCTGTAACTGCATGTCCCTCTATCTCTCCCCCTGTCCTCACTCACGGTTCCTCCCTTTGTCTCATGGATGAAGCTGTCGGCTGCAGGGGTGTTGCGAGGAGTTAAAGGCGCCGGGCGGAGTAGCAGGAGCAAGGATATGGGTGTCCTCTCTTCTATGCTACAGTTCCCTCCTCTTCAGCTCTCGAGACGTGGACCTGCAGGTGTAGGTGCTTGTGTCTCAACCATCTTCTTCCCAGTATCCTCGCATTTTCTATTTCTTCTTCGTGTGTGACCATATTATTGGTAGGCTAGAGTTCGTCCATGTGTTGTTTTTGATCTGGTTTTATCTCCACAAAGGTAGCCCAGGCTACTTTGCAAGCAACTGTTGCTGTCCAGTTCAGAGGTATGTTCTATTTGTCTTGGATTAATCTCCACAAAGGTAGCCCATATGACAGAGATAGCTCTTTAGGTAATTTCTATTTGTCCTGGATTAATGACAAATTACTAATTTTGCGTGTTGAAGTACCCATTTTAAGAAACAAGATTGCAGACCTAGCATCAAATATTGTTGTTTTCATAGCCAGAAGCTGCCCCCTCAATTTCCTACCCCTTCCGTACCAAAATATAAGACGTCTTTGCAGTTCAAGTTGATCTGGAAAATTTTCTTATATTTTGATGCAGAGGTGGTACTTTCTAACTTCGGATCATATTCCCTACTAGAACCAATGCAGCTTGATGCTCTGTGCTTGCTAGGTGCAGAGGGTGTGCTGATAAAGCCCATTTCTTGACCAGGCGTTAATGTTCTGCTCAAATTGCCCTAATATTAATATTAAGGAATTAAGCATTTGTATTAAGTGTTCTTCCTCATCTAAGTAAAGCCGCCTTTCTCTTCTACTCACTCACATCATATGTTAAATTGTTTTTAAGTATACAAAGTGTCTGGTGTTTGTTGAAATGCCACATTAGCACCACTTGACAGTAGATCATCATTATATTTTGAATTTGTTCCACCCCCATTGGCCTTTTACCTATACTGTAAGACTTTTTTTTACCAGTTCAGTAGTTGTACTATGCTGCTAATTTCAGTGTTTCAGTTTCATTAGTCCTCACATGAGCATGCTGATTTATAACAAATTCCTGTGAACTGAGATGGCTCCATTTTCTTGTTTCATTGCATATCCAGGTTCTCTGCTCATTAATTCTCTGCATGTCGGTGTCATTGCCGAGCAAGGTTAGCCATGATTTCGTTAGCTTGCTTTGTTATTTGCGTTGGTTCATCCTGCTGCTTGTTGGGTTATCCTTCCGATTTCGTTATAAAAAACACCCTCTTATTTGCTTGTACTTGCGTGCTTACTAATTTCGGAGGCGTATATTCATTTAGATTCAGATCTATGCTTGCGCGGTTTACCCAGAAAAGCCATAACTTTCGGCGGTCAGTGTGCAGTCCATGCGACCTGCTACTCCTTGTCTGCTCGGTCATTGTTTATATATGGTCAACTCAAATGTTGCTGCTTTGGTATATATGCTTTGTCATCCCGCAGAACACCTCTTGCTTTAACATGTGTGCTACTGAATTTAAAGCGACAAATATTGTTGTTACTTTAATTAGTATGCGTTCCTTAGAATCCAACGGACCACCTCTTCATTTTTACATATGCAAGAATGCTTCTTCTTGCTCAGTAATGCATGCTATTTGATCAGCCTTTCTTTTTTTCTCACTGATGCAAGTTAATTGACTATCTAATAAAACGAACCTCTGCTTTCAGGGTCCGGTAGGTGTTCTGTTTGAAAATAAAGCTTTGCACAGAGAACAGGTGTAAACTCGATTGCTGGGCATGAACTCCGGCATAGACTACTTTAGTTTTCTTCCAGTAAAGAAGATGTCGGAAGAGGTGTTCTTATAACTTCTTCGCTTATTAGAGAACATATGCACAACCATTAGAGTAGCCATCTTAGTTTTCAAATTGTAGTATTAAATTATACGTGTCAGGATTAGCATAGTGAAAAGTGAAAACTGCCATGTCTCCTATATGACCGACTCATAGTCTCAGTTGGTTTGTGTGTTAACCTAATCCGACATCCATAGTTTACTCAGTCTCATGGTCAGAATATTTTCTCCCATTGTTGTATTTTATCTTGGTTATCACCGTTAGGAACCACCCTCTAAAATGTACATATATTTTCTCCCATTGTTGTATTTTATCTTGGTTATCACCGTTAGGAACCACCCTCTAAAATGTACATTTGCATGATCTTATTTAATTATCAGACTAACTAGCGACAATCCTATATATAGACTTCCTGCAGAAACCAACACAAGGAGGGCATTATTATATAGATAGACCGGATTTCTTGGCGCAAGACATTTAAGGTAAGATTGATCCCTTGTACTCATGTAGAGCTCATCTTCATGTCGTTCTGCTATACATTATGGCATAGTAGAAATAATGAACAAGAGCGTGGTCATGGGCTCATGGCCTGGGAGTGAATCAGGCATCCCGGATAGTGACGGCAGCTGGAAGCCACAAGAGCTGCCCGAAGAAGAGGGTAACGGCGTGGGGGTGGAGGCCGAGGAAGAGGGTGACGACGCAGGGGTGGAAGAGGGTGTGCCTGTGGTCATCGCCTTCCGAGACGACGCGACTGGGCGATTCAGATTTCTCTACTTCCTCACCTCAACGACATGCTCTGCTTCTTCTGCCTGCAGGTTGTGGCCTTTCTCATCTCCTCTTGTTGGCTTGCATTCTGATCAAGCCATGGTGCATATTGCCTCTGATTTGCTTATTTGAGTGTTCTATTATACAGAAAATTTGATTTGCTTGTTTTTCACTTCTTTAGGGATATGAGAGAGCTCAGTTGTTGGCAGCGGCTGCATCGTTTTGACAAATGATATTGTTGATCTTTGCTATGTGGACAAATGGTATGATCTGTACCTAAGGTTGGAGATGTTGAATTAGGTAAGGAAAATATGACAACCATTTGCTTGTTTTTCACTTCTTTAGGGATATGAGGAGAGAGCTCTAATGTTAGTCAGCTACTTCCATTTTTGGATGATTAATTATTTGCATGAAGGTTCAGAGAATGGCCTCAGTTGCCTTACAGTCCAACTGGTAAACAGAACAGTGCCTTACATGAGCACTGATAGCGATCTTACATACTTATATGTATATGTTTTCGTTATGCAGAACACGTGAGAAATCACTGATGCTCATGGATGACAACTTTCCCACGACGAAGCAAAATTGGCAGGTGCTTTTCTTCACTTTCTAATATTATCCATATATGACAGGGGAATGATAGTTTGTTTTAGCAGTGATTAGTGTCTTGTCACTACTTTTCTAGCTTCTTTTGTCCTCCGAATGATACAGAAGGCAGTCAAGTTCCATCCTCTATTTTGTTGTGGTTTTTATAGGACCTATTAGGATGCATACCTGAAGGAGTGCATCTACTGGTTCAGGTGAAAATTGATCTCTATTTGGTTTATGCATTCTATTTTTGCGTTCGGGTTTGCCTGTCGCTCGTCCTTGGTATGCTCATCCATCTTGCCTGCTCTACTTGCCTACTTCTCCTCTCCAACTCAGGTAAATGGACTATTCTTTTATTTCTCTGTGGAACGACTCTTCTTTTACCTGTATGTGCTCTTTTCCATAGCATGTCGGTGCTCTGGCCACTTCATCTCCATTTATTTAGCAGGTTCTACGATCTCTTGTGTTGATGTGTTCCAATCTCCTGTTTTATTGCATCTCTGTTCTGCTCCTCGAGGTTCGCTTGCTTTCTGTCTAGCTAAAATGCATATTTCCTTTCCTGTACGTGTTGTTATGGTCTTTAAATTGCGGGCGGAGGAGCTGCTCTTGGGTCGAGGTGGGGCTGGCGAGGCTGCAAGGCGACGGGCAGAGGCGTGGGTGCAGTGATCCGGTTGGTCTGTTGTTGCTGCTGCCGACAGACGGAGGAGGGGTACTCTCTTGTCGAGGTGGCAGCATCGTCGGTGATGCTAAGGTGACCTTCGCAACATCCTTCTCCCCCTTCGCTCATGATCTCTATCACTCTCTCTTTCTGCCCATCTATGCAATATGGTCCAAGTGTTGTATTTTCCTTATTACCGGTGTTAGCTTCCTATTGCAGCAACCCCCCATATAGGATATTTAATTTTGAGTAACCGTGTTCTTTTTTTGTTTTCCAGGAAGGTAGAAAGGCTAAGATAAAGAATGATTTTACAAGGAGATCCAACCTGGGAGAGGTGCACGGAACTACTCAAGAAAAGAGGGAATCACTATAATAAATGATATATTTCACTGTTTTATTGTGGCAACTCACATATGAGGTCTTGTCTTTTAATGTTTCAGTAAGAAAACTCTACAGTTTTATGGAGATACGAAGTTGCGTCTTCTTATTTTAGCTGGATAGTAGGCAACCTTACACAATTTAGACCCCCCCCCGAACTTCACATTCTAGACCCAGCCTGCTTTATTTACGAATGTGAAATTGCATTGTTACTTTATGTTAGTGACAAATTCCTGAACATTCTTTGGTTCTCTGAACTTTTTCAAAGTGCTTCTTCCGTTATCAACTCTCTAACTGGGCTTTGTTAACTATGCTGCTGAATTTTCCCTATACTATATCATTGGCTGATGCATATTCTATGGCATGAAAAATACCTCAAGGAATTGTTGTTTCTTTTCACAGAATATACATTTGTAAGCAGTATTGCAACATAAAGAGAACTATCCTTCTGCCCATGCAAATATAAGTGAATACGGAATCTGTTCCGCAGCAGAAGAAAATTCAGTTATCACCTCAACCCACCTTGGACGCAGCAAAAGAAACAAATATTGTGGTATGTATAAGGCCTCACTCTTTGGCGATCCCCGTAGGTTCGTGGTCTTACTGCTGGAGCGATGTATTCCTTGATGATATGTTGATGCGGTCTGTTTGGTGTTTTTACTTGACAATACAGAAAAGAAATATATTCTCTGACATGCATGGATTCGATGGATCATTCATGCTGTGGTTGGATGCAAATGGAACTGTAGGTATAAGTTTTGACTGTTTTGTTTTGTTTGGTTGGTCGGGCTTTGCTCATTTGACTGCCTTAGTGCAGTCACACATGCATACTTTTTGTAGGCATTAGTGAAGATTTGGGCAGCACGGAGGGATTGCAGTAGTTGAAACAGAGCAAGAACCAGAAGGGGCTCAAGATATTGCTAATAGCTTTGTGAGGTAATTCAGCTAGCTGCATCTGTGTTTGTTTCTGCTATACCAAGGTCATTATTCTGATTTAGAAAATAAAAACATGTACTGTGATTTAAGAGTCTAATAGCAAATGTTGTTAGCATTAATAGAATGTGTATTGTACGTAGAGTACCAAGTAATAGCAGAGTCTAATTCTTCCCAAGTAGTGGTTGTCGATTGCGACTTGAACTAATAAGGCAGGTATTAAGTAGTGATAACGTCCGCAATTGATGGACGATGCACCCCGTGTTGACAAAAAAGAATATTGGGATGCATCACATACTAATTCATACAGTTTAGGTCTGTTTCCTTGGAGATTCACAAACAAGTGATGTAGAATTGATCCATATTTTAAACAGACCTACACTTGAGTTTCTGCTTTTTTTGTATCTTATTCTTTTACAGTAATGCATCCCTAATTTTGGTATAAAATTTATTTGGATAGTTTAGAATCTTTAAATGGCATGTGTGAGATATAGTTTGTTGTGTTCGTTTTTCTTATTGTCACATGTTACCAAATTTTTGTTCTACTACCAGTGCATACTTTATGTTTCCATTTTCATCAATTCATCTTGTAGAATCTCTGTGACCCTCGACGCTTGTTTGGAAATTCAATTCAGTCATAGCCTGCTTTTTGGGATTTTATAATTGCGGCCTTCTATTAGTATGCCAATGTATATACAAAAGACTAGGACTATATTCTTGTTTGATTTATTTGTTGTGATTAAAATTAGTATGCTGCAGACTATGAAGTTTTCAGAGCTCAAATATAAAACAGTGCATATTTTTGCAAAAAAATAAATTGCTTTGTTTTGCCCCAAGCATCTTGATAGAACTTTGGGATCACCTAAAAGTTACAAAAGGCATGCTTCCTGATTTGTTCCAATGATACAAAATCATAAATTGTTTTTATCATTGTCGAATGTAGGCAGCACAATGCCTACATTCAAGAGGGAAGTCTCCACTCATTTTCTGTTCTACAAGTAAAGGTGCACAAGAAGCAGCACAATGCCTCTCAAAACTGCGGAGTCTCTTGGCTATTGAACAAATCCATTCATGAAATCGATGCAGCAGTATGAAGATCTATCAGAGGCTTCCTTAACCTGTAGTTGTTCATTGCTTCATACCAAAGTGTACCTCTTCCTATCTACTTTACTTGCGTATCACATTGTAACTAAGCATCTATGTAGCAGCAGTAAAGACTTGGGTATCTGAGTATTCTCACAATACTTGGCTCCCTCTTGCCCTTTGCGCCATTGACGCAACGGGTCATCTAGTTACATGAAAAGAGAAAGGGAGAGGAGTCACCAAACACACACATCCAACGTGCATCTCTCTCATTTCATGAGCAGAACTGGAAAAAATGTGTGGCGGAGCTCCAGCATCATGAGCAGAGGAGCATCGTGATCAAACCTGACAAAACTTCAAATGGAATTAGCAGTGGAGCATTTACTGAGCAAATAAATGGAGTTGGCCAGAGCATAGATACAAACCTAGACGTACGGGACCGCGACCTCTATCCTCCTGCGTACACCAGCGCGCCCGTCTCCCGCTGGAGCCTCCCGTCCCTTCCAAGCACCCCACATGACATGCCTTGCCCAGTAAATCAAGATTACGATGATGCAAGAGCGCACTGGCGGAGCGTCTTGCAAAAAAATTAATTAGTACTAGGCACCATTTCGCACATAGCACGTCGTCTCTGTTCCTTTCCTCTAGATCGACAGAACACTTTCCCCCAAATCGCCATGAGCTGCTCCTAGGTCTTGGCTGCCGCCTGGCCGCCGTCCGCCGGCTAGCCACGCGGTTGCCATCCATCGCCGGCCCCCGCCCCCGCTGGTCCGCCCCCTCTGGTCTCCAGGTCGCCGCGCCGAGCGCCGGCTCCCTCCTGCTGCTTCTGCTAATCTGCTGGAGTGCTTGGCCTGCTTGCCGGCTGCCTCCTGCTGCTTCTGCTGGACAAAATCTTCAAGGCCAAGGGTACGACGGTGCCGGCAACATGAAAGGGTAATTGAATGGATTGCAGGCACTTTTCTTGAATTTTTTTCCATATGCATATTATGTTCATTGTTATGCCCATCGTTTGTAACTTGCCCTTGTTGCTATAGCTCAAAATGTGGTTCTTGTCAGCCAATTTATTCAAAAGCTTTTCTTTGTCATAAATACAGTTGACTCCTCTTCAAAACGCCATGATGAGCTTCATGACGCCCAAGTGGTTGAGATTGCACGTTTGCTAGCTATTGATCAGGTTGAAACAGGTTAAGGATTAAATCAGATATCATTGAAGCGACCGGGAGAGACTAGAAGGGGTTCACATCTAGGTTCTGTTGCCAGTCTTATGCATATGTTTAATGTGGTAAAAGTTGTTCTAGTAAATTTGGCCACTGATTCATCGGCAGGAGCAAACCGAGCTGATGGGGATACTGCTTTCACCTACTTGTCCTCCTTTGAGTTTGTTTTTGTGCTATGTATGATGAGAGAGATATTAGAAACAAGTGAAGATCTTGGGAGGCTTTGCAAAAGAAGGCACAAGACATAGTAAACGCAGCGTGGTTAGTCAAATCCACAAAAGTGCTCCTGGAACAAATGAGAACAGATGACGGCTGGGAATCGTTCTTTTTGAGAGTTATTGAATTATGTGCAGAGCATGATGTTGATGTTTCAAACATGGAGGAGACATACATTCTGCGTGGTGGGCGTGCTCATCGTCAACCTAATCATTTCACTAATGAACATTATTTTCGAGTGGAGATATATCGAGCATCAATTAACAACCAGCTTACCGAATTCAATCTCAAGTTCAATGAGAAGGTAATGGACCTTCTTAACATTAGTGTAACACTAATACCAAGAAATGGATTCAACTCTTTCAATGCTAAAGAAATATGCTCAATGGTGGAGAAGTATTATACAGCTGATTTTAATCAACAAGAGAGGTACGCACTAGAGCTTCAACTAAGTCGATATGTTGTGGATGCTAATATCAGTGAGGACTTGAAAATGCCTACAACCATATCTACTCTATGTCGACGCCTTGCTGAGACGGGAAGGCATAGAATATATAATTGGATTGATAGATTACTTCGACTAATTGTGTGACGTCCTGGATTAAGCGCTACAGTAAACTCTGTAATCAAGCTACAGTAATCTGAGGATTATGCTAACCCCTTTTTTCTAATCCAGTTATGGTCACTGTTGGAATCAACCCTGGTTCAAATTTCTTGGCAATTCGAAATCGTTTGAAAGGTGGATTTAAAAGTTTTGCAAACTTTGAATTAAAAATCATGCTTAGGTTACAATTATTCCCTAAGCTATTCTAAAAATGAAACCAAAATTTTATCATGTGGTTTTGTGCCTCAAAATTATTTTTAGCAAAGCCAGAAACAATTAATTAAATACCCTTTTGCTTTTTTTGAAAATACAAAATCCATCCAAAGCCCCCCCCCCAAACTTTTTGTGTCAATACCTAATATTGCAATGCAAATACTATGCCAAGTTTCATATTTACTAAATTAATCTAGCCCTAAAATTAAATAAGTAAAAGAAAGATTAAAAAATTAATTAAAAAAACAAAAAAACAAAACAAAACCCCCCTTGTCTCCCTGGGCCCTGGCCCACTTAACCCCAACCGGCCCACTCCCCCTTGGTCGTCTTCCCCACTGCTCCCCCGACCGAGCTCCCGCATGGGTGGTCACCCCCAAACCCCCTCGTCGTCCGAGCCAGGAGGATAAGGGCGCCGGCCTTCCTCAACGCCTCGGGCTACTACACTCCGAACCCTAGCCATATCTCTCTTCCCCCTCGCGCCGTTCCCTCTCTTCCGCAAAGCGCCCGAAGGCGTCGTCACCGCCGCAGCTCGCCTGCACGGCCTCCGGCCTCCCCACGCTCCTGCTGATGTTCGGGAGGACCGCCATGCTCCTCTGCATCACCCACCACCACCGGTTCGAGTTGGGACACCGCCAAGCCGTCGCCATCTCCGATATTCCCCGACTGCATCCGTCGAACGCCGTCGCTTGATCCGCTCACCCTCGACCTCCTCCAGCTCCCCTGAGCTCCCCCTGCTCTCGTTGTGAGCTCCCGGATCGCCCTGGCTTTTTCCCTCTCTTCTCCGCGTCCCGTAGCCTTCGACCCGAACTGCGTCGCCGCCGTTGCCGCTCGGACGTCGACGTCGTCGTGGTTGCCGACCCTCTCAGCTCGTGTCCATGGCATGGATAGACGCGGATCGTTGCGCTGGTCCCATTCATGCACTCGGACGCCCTTTTGGTCGCCGGAAACGGCTGCCGGCGTACCTCCGCCGTCCCCGTAGGTCGCCGCCGGTGCGGGCTCGGTTAGGCCGTCCTATTCTCACCGATAGATGGGCCCGCGTCATCAGGTAATTAGGTAAAGACTAATCAGTAATTAGTTTAGGCTAAACAGCAGCTAGCAACCGGACCCCACCACTTAATTAAACCGGTGTTTAAAAATAAACCTCTCTTAAGTCTACAGTCGCTGGCAGGTGGGGCCTATCCACTGTTCTAGTGGATAGGGCCAGCCCAGTCAGCATGACTTAGCACGGTGGCCCACGTGTCAGCCTCTGTTGACTGGTCCGCTGACCAGTCAACTGGGCCCTTCTGGTCAGCCTCTGCCACACCTTTGGGTGCACTGGACCGGGTGCACCCAGCAATTTCAGTCTAATTTCGAATTTATATTAATTGTGTAATTTTAGAAAATGATTTAAAACTTCAAAAATTAATATAAAATAAACCGGAAGTGAGATGAAAAAGTTTTATACATGAAAGTTGTTCAGAAAAATCCTACGATACGAATACACAGTCTGTTCGTCTGTCACGTGCTCCTAGCATAGAAAACATGGAACTTTCCCTTGTTTTCATCTATTCAGTAAAAGCCAGAGACCCGGAAAATATCGGCAGATATTCTCCCGATCCGTCTGCGACGTGTAGTACTGCTGTTAGTGCATACCTAGCTCTGCATATTGCCATGTCATGCATCGTGATGTATTTTTCTACTATATATTTATTGCTTCTTCCCCCCTCTTCTGTCCAGTAGACCCCGAGACTGACGGTGCTGCCGGGTACGACTACGTCGTTGATGATCAGGCCTTTGCCGCAGAGTAGCAAGGCAAGCAACCCCCCCTTGAGCATTCCAATATCGCCCATTCCTTTCCCTCTTATTCTTGCATTAGATTTTGCTACTGTATTAGTTAGCTCCTATTCTTATGCATAGCCTGTTCTTGATAAACTGTTACTATACCTGCAATAATATTCACTGCTTAGTATAGGTTGATCAATGAATCTCTAGTGACCCCTTAGACCCAGTTGCCCCTGCTTCTTCATCGGCGACTCGATGACTCGAAGACCCGAAGACTCGGTCACCATGACCGACTGACAAACCATTACTAACTCATCACCTCACACCCCCTTAAGTATGGCACTGCAGAGCTACTATCGAGTGCCGAGGGTGATACCTCACTTAGCACTCCCGATGTTAATTCTGTAGCATAGCTACTCGGTCATGGGTATCGAGGGTGATTCCTCCTTCCCAACTATCGATAGTGACTCTTGTCATACACTTACCTCGAGTGAGGACTCATCGAGGATGATTCCTCAGATATCCACTTGGCGTATAACCACACAGTTACTATTGACTTGGCACTGGACTAACATGATGGGACTGAAGGGACTGGCGGTACCACTCTGTTGAGGTGGACCTGAGTTCCCGACAGTTCTAAGACGGGTTGGCCCCAAGGGTACCCGTGTGAGAAAGATTTGGTGGGATGCGTCGTAAGGCATCCGAAGACTTGGTGGGGTGTGCCGATAAGGCACCCGAGGGTTATTGGCGGGGCGACGGACTGCCTTTTATGGTTCGCGCTTGCCCCGCACTAATAAAATGCTAACGGGTTGGGTATTTGATCTGAGTTGGTCGTTTGACCTTTTACGCACCAAACCTTCATGTGGGAGAAGTTATGGGTACTCAGCGTCGTTGTATCAGTCAAAGCTCTTCGGACGTCAGCAATGGAGTGGAGCGCCGGATTGGTCTGGAACGCATCGCGCTTGTTACTAAGGGGCTAGGACTTCTTCCGGCCGCATGCGCATCGTGCAAGAGTGCAAGGGCAAGTGGACCCACAAACCTGCATGCTTAGGATTTACACCGGCGGGCTGGCCTTTTCGTTGAGTCTAGGTGGGGCAACGATGTTTTGGATCCCGAGGCCGGGCATTACCCCGGAGAGTGTGTCCGGCTGGAGGTGATCTAGCGTGTTGGACATGCGGTGCACCCCTGTAGGGATGAATTCATCTATTCGAATAGTCGTGTGCACGGTAACAGGACGACTTGGAGTTGTACCTTGATCTTATACAACTATAATTGTGATTTAATTTGAATTGAAATGTTGCCTCCGGGATTGCTTCCACGTAGGGAGTCGAGGAAGAATCTCTGGGCGTGGTTACTTAAATAAAATTGTTACAATAATATGCCTATATATGAGTTACCAGTCTACTCTCTTCTAATGTTGCAAGATGCTGAAGATGCTAGTCTTCGATAGGACTAGGCCTTCCCCCTATTCTTGCTTTCTGTAGTCAGTTCAGATATAACCCCTCCCCTTGATAATGATGCATACTTAGAATAGTTCTGATGTCAGTCTTGCGAGTACTTTAGATGAGTACTCACCACTGCTTTGCTTTCTCTTTCCCCCTCGATGCGATTCTGCGTTCAGACGATGGAGCCCAGGAGATGGAGTACGCCGAAGACGACTACTACACCACCACAGGAGCCTACTACTAAGTGGAGGCGGCCCTCGACCAGTAGTAGGATAGGAGGTTCCAGGCAGGAGGCCTCGCCTCTTTCGATCCGTGTTATGTTTGTGCTAGCCTTCTTAAGGCAAAACTTGTTAACTTATGTCTGTACTCAGATATTTTTTTGAAGATGTATGACTTTAATTTGTGTCTAGAGTTGTGTTGTGATATTGATTAGCGAGTTCTAATCTTGGTCATACGCATTACGTGTATGTTTAGTGTGCGGTCAAGAATGGGGGCGTCACAAGTTGGTATCAGAGCCGACTGCCTGTAGGTAGCCCCCTTTCCAACTCCTTGGCCAAAGTCGAGTCTAGTAGTTGAAAAACTTTTACTAACACTAATGTTGTGGCTTACGGGCCCACATCTCAATCGGGTGGTATTAGGATATTTTATTCCTCATCTATACTCTGGGTTCTGATCTCTCTTCTCTTTCGGGTTAAAGATTTTACTAATTCTAACTCTAGGTTCTCGTAACTACTTCTCCCGTAGAGCCCTCATACCAGAAGATCATCTGTTCCGTCAGAAGATTCTGAAGATACCTTTTTGATGTTTTCTGAGGCTTTGTGCTCATCGGCTTTGCAATCCCTACCACCGATAAGTCCCTATGGATGACTAATTGCACTTGTCATTCATACAACCTTTCTCCTTGCTCTTGTTGTTACAAGATGCCCCGAAAATTTTCTCCATTTTCGTGATAACCCTTTGAGTTTACTACCTTATAGTTCTTTCCGCATGGAAGCCTTACGGATAATTCCTCACAATTGTTGAGGATCCGTTCTTTCCAGTTGTTCATATGTTTCACAAAATTCTTCAAAATACTTTTTCGATCTTTCGAAATCCTGATTAGCCTTTTGCTCTTGACCTTTCTCTCCTGCTTGCATTATGGTTAATTCCATATGTCTAGCAAAATTCATTAAATCCTTGTTGGTTGTCATTTGATTTTATTGATTCAAGCTGTGTGTGAATGCACACAGTCATCAGTTGTTTCTCAAAAATTATCTTTCGAGCTCAGACATCTTTCCAAACATGAGTTGGTTCTCGACAATTCAACTTTGATTGATTGTCCATATAAGTCCATTCATCTTACTTGTATTTGTTCGGAGCATCCGATTCTGATTCACCAATTTGGAAATCTTAATTCCTTTGGTTAGATAAGCATCAAGTTCTTTGGATGTTCTATAATGTGATGCCTTGCATTATTTCTCTCTCTTATTGAGTATTGATACTCACGCCAGGTCCTTGGTGGATTTCCAGACCCATTGTTTGGTTATTACCCGATAGCATCCTTCACATTCAAAACTCTTGTGATGATCTTCCCCTGATACATGATGCCATTGGTGAGTTGTGTCTTCTTCCTCTGATAAGATGTATCCTATGCTTTTGTCAGCCATGCTCTGTGATCAAGCATGTGTTAATTACTCTTGAAGTTTGTGGCATATGTTCCTAAGATGCCCCAATGGGTTGGACCTGTGCCTTCCTTAATTCATGTGAACCTGACAGTTTTCACGAGTCATACTTTTCTGGTGTTTTGCCAGTTAAACTTTCAAAACCACAACCTTATCAAAGGCGAGGAGAAAATGGAAGGTGATGCATTGATGAAGTGGGAGTCGACCTTGAATCTTGTGTTCATACCCATGGAAACGATGTTGATCTTATCATAGAAGCTTCTCCTAACAATAATCTTCCCTTTGTTTGAGTTGATCTTGTATCTGTAATTTGGTCCCTTGCAACCCTGGTTCCGACCATGATTTTTCTTCTTTGATCCCATTTTTAGACTAGTTTAAGAACTTGTCTTCTGCAGATAAATACATCGGTCCAAGCTTTAATTCTGAGCTACATCCGAGTATTCCCCTGGTATATCGAGAAAATCATGGAGCTACATAGCTTCAGATGAGCTCCTCGTCAACTATGTTTTCTTTTGCTCGTTCTAGTTTCCTCGTGTTCTGAGTTGTTGGACACTCAAGGACACTGGTAAGTGAATCGGGTACACATTGCAATTCAACAACTCTTACAATTCTTCTTTGCTTAAGAGTTTGTACTCGATCATGTCATTCCAATTTGTTAGGATGCATCATCATCGTCATGCTAGGCTTGACCATGCTATGTCTGCCCTTCATCCCCGGAACACAATTCTAGCAGTGCACTAGGCTTACAACGAGCTTTCAGCCTCATGTTGGATGTCTCGAAAGACAGTCTTGATTCTGAGCTAGCACTCTAATCTATGATTCCGACAACCTATCGCTTCACCATTTCTTGCTTGGTGTCGTTGCTGACCGATTACATCTTCAAGAGACTTCTCGACAATTGTGTCATGGTCATCATCAACATTCTGAACTCTCCTAGAATATCAATTAAATTCATGATGAGAATAGCATCCTTCCCTTGGTAATTGGTGTTGTCGTTGACGACACCCGTACCTTCCTTCCAAATGCAGACTTGGTCTTGTTTTGGTTGAACCTTAAGTTCCTTGTTAGCCATCTTGTGTTATGTTCTATCTTGGAGTATTACCATCTTTTCCAATAATGATGTGAGATTTGCACACATCATAAAATTCTTGATATAGTGATACTTCTTGCCATCACCTTTCATTTCTTAGTTCCTGTGTTGTTTCTAAATGGAGTACTGACAAATGGAACGTGATGTGTAAATTCAATACTTATGGCATACCAACTCTATCACCTTGGAGTTAATGAACAATAAGTCCATTCTTAGTGTATTGGCTGTTGAGTCAGCCCTCTGACATTGGTCGTGCTACTTAGTCTGTATTTCGGGCGCACCTTTCGATTAATGTTTAATCGTGGATGTTTCCCTCGGACATACCTCAATACATCATCTGGTTTGACCAATGCTATCACCTTGTTCACTCGATCGTAGAAATCCATCTTTGTGGAAATCTCGAAGAATTGTTGCTGAGCCCATCAGCCACATCCTCATCTTCTTCGTGGTTCATGATGAACATTTAAATTAGTGTTGGAAACCTTGAAAACATTATCTTTGTGCCTATCTCATGAAGAATATGTTTGGTAAAGAAGTGTTTTTCTCTAAGTTCATGTGCATCTTGTCGCCGTGATCACGAGGAAATTTTGTTTCGCTTCGTCTGGAATCGTTCCAATTCATTCATGCATGTGCGAAGTATTATATGGTTTGATAGGTTTGTTACCTCACTCCATATATATTTCCTATCACGTCAAGCCACTGACTGATTTGATCTGGAGGAAGGAAGTTCTTCGTAAGAGCTATCCAGACTTATACACGGGATTTTGATATCCTCTATGATGGTTCCCAACCATAACTGGATTGCGTTCTCTTCAAAAAAAAACCCAGAACTAGAACCAGAACTGACTTCCACGTGGGCACGAATGTCTTGACATTGTGTTCATGTGTCTTGCAATACGACTCATGATTCAAGGCCCGCTTCCGTCGTTCATTCTGAGATTCTTGCAACACCATCTCGTAGGTCTGTGTTGCCACCTTTTCTTCTCAGGCCGGCTAAGACTGAAGTATCCTGACACCAACCAGATCTAAACCTCAGCGGATATGATGGATGGAACTCTTCCCAAGAATTATAACGTTGGTCTCTATGTTACTCGATAGGTGATGTGTCTAACACACCTGCCCGGAAGACCTATTGTTATAGTATCTTGCTCAACAAGATTTTCCTTTTCTCTCATGAGGAAATTGTAAGGCTTATTTTATAAATTGTTCCTCATGGATCCTTGGAGTTCTTGAAGTCCGACCTTTATCTAATGACCATGTCAATGCTTCCACGAAGCATGACTGCGATACTCCAATCATCAACAAGAACATTGGAAACTCAATGCTAAATGTTTCTTGATCATTTTCCAAACCTCATTGAATGGGTAAACATCATGTTTCTCCTAGCCCCTTTTATCCAAGGGGTTATGCATTTGCAGCTCAATGATGTTTTTCGAGCTATGCTTAACCGTGGGAAGGATATACTCATAATACTTGTGTTTAAACACATTTTCCTTTCCATTGGACTGGTTGGTCTAATAATCACATTTTCCTTTCCATTGGTCTGTTTAACCTTTCTTGAGATTATATGATATAAGCAGTACTAATTCTTTGCTTAGGTAAACACCTCGGTGAACAAGTCTGTTAGTAAGATCCTATTACTATTGTTGATAACATTCCGGTAACCACCGGTGGACGAGAACTTTGCCTATTGGTCCACCTTGTTTCAACGAGCAGGAAAATGGTTCTATTTGTCACCCGCCCTTGGTATCGACAGTGTTGCCAACTTAACTGACAGGCTCTCCTCTGGCAGCTCTTGCTATCATGGTCGTGCAAGATGTCACTGCTCTTCCTACTCTTAACCCGCATGGCGGGCCCATAACCCAAAGTTTCACAGGATCGAAACATGACTCTCCTGTACATCTCTAAATCCAAAGTTTTTGTTGCACTTGGCTTCGTATGTAAATCCCAAGCCACCGTCCAGGGTAATGACGCTATTTTTGTCGTCATTGACCGACTGCCCAAAGTTGCACATTTCCTGGCTATCAAGGGAACTATTACTGCTAGTCAGCTAGCGGATCTTTACATGTCCAGAGTTGTTTCACTCCACGGTATTCCATTGGTGATTAGTTCAGACCGTGGCAGTTTATTCACTTCAAGATTCTGGGCAAGTTGCCACAAAGCTATGGGAACTCATCTGCCATTCAACACCGCTTTTCACCCTCAAATCCCAAGGACAAGTTGAAAGAGTCAACCAGATTCTCGAAGACATGCTTCGAGCTTGTGGCATTTCTCTTGGCAAGAAATGAGAGAAATCTCTCCCATATGTTGAGTTCTCCTACAACAATAGCTATCAAGCTAGTTTGAAGATGGCTCCCTTTGAAGTGTTATATGGACGTAAGTGTCGTACTCCTCTGAATTGATCAGAAACAGGGGAGCGTACACTTATCGGTTCGGATATTATCCAACATGCCGAAGATCAAGTCCGCATCATTCATGCAAATCTGAAGACTGGTCAGTCTCGTCATAAGAGTCAGTATGACCGTCATCACAAAGATATGGTCTATCAACCTGGCGAGAAGGTTTTTCTTCGAGTCCGCCAATGAGAGGTACACACCGTTTTGGGATCAAGGGCAAACTGGCTCCTTGATATATTGGTCCTTTCACTATTCTCAAAAGGCATGGTAAAGTGGCATATCAACTGGAACTACCGTCTAACCTTTCTCAGGTTGGCGATGTGTTCCATGTGTCACAGCTTCGTCGCTGCTTCAAGGATCCTATCCGAGCAGTGGATCATGATATGCTTGAACTGCAACAAGACCTCTCTTACAAGGAGCAACCAGTCCGCATTCTTGATGAAACTGAACGTCGGACTCGTCAGAAGGTTAGCAAGTTCTTCAAAGTGCAGTGGGCAAGTCATTCAGAAGATGAAGCCACTTGGGAATGCGAAGATCATCTTCGTGTAGAATACCCCAGGGTCTTTCCTTCTACTTCTTAATTCTCGAGACGAGAATTCTTTTTAGTAGGGGAGAATTGTGACGCCCTGGATTAAGCGCTACCGTAAACTCTGTAATCAAGCTATTGTAATCTATGGATTATGCTAACCCCTTTTTGCTAATCCAGTTATGGTCACTGTTGGAATCAATCCTGGTTCAAATTTCTTGGCAATTCGAAAACGTTTGAAAGGTGGATTTAAAAGTTTTGCAAACTTCGAATTAAAAATCATGCTTAGGTTACAATTATTCCCGAAGCTATTTTAAAAATGGAACCAAAATTTTATCATGTGGTTTTGTGCCTCAAAATTATTTTTAGCAAAGCCCAAAACAATTAATTAAATGCCCTTTTGCTTTTTTGGAAAATACAAAATCCATCCAAAGGCCCCCCAGAACTTTTTGTGTCAATACCTAATATTGCAATGAAAATACTAGGCCAAGTGTCATATTTTCTAAAGTCATCTAGCCCTAAAATTAAATAAGTAAAAGAAAGATTAAAAAATTTAATTAAAAAAACAAAAAAACGAAACCCCCCTATCTCCATGGGCCCTGCCCACTTAACCCCAACCGGCCCACTCCCCCTCGGTCGTCTTCCCCACTGCTCCCCTGACCGAGCTCCCGCATGGGTGGTCGCCCCCAAACCCCCTCGCCGTCCGAGCCGGGAGGATAAGGGCGCCGGCCTTCCTCAACGCCTCAGGCTACTCCACTCCGAACCCTAGCCATATCTCTCTTCCCCCTCGCGCCGTTCCCTCTCTCTCGAAAGCGCCCGAAGGCGCCTTCACCGCCGCAGCTCGCCTGCGCGGCCACCGGCCTCCCCGCGCTCCTGCTGATGTTCGGGAGGACCGCCGTGCTCCTATGGATCACCCATCGCCACCGGTTCGAGTTGGGACACCACCAAGCCGTCGCCATCGCCGATCTTCCCCGACTGCATCCGTCGAACGCCGCCGCTCAATCCGCTCGCCCTCGACCTTCTCCAGCTCCCCTGTGCTCCCCCTGCTCTCGTTGTGAGCTCCCGGATCTCCATGGCCTTTTCCCTCTCTTCTCTGCGTCCCGTAGCCTTCGACCCGAACTGCGCTGCCGCCGTTGCCGCTCGGACGTCGACGCCACCGTGGTTGCCGACCCTCTCAGCTCGTGTCCATGGCATGGATAGATGCGGCTCGTTGCGCTGGTCCCATTCATGCACTCGGGCGCCCTTTTGGTCGCCGGAAACGGCTGTCGGCGTACCTCCGCCGTCCCTGTAGGTCGCCGCCGGTGCGCGCTCGGTTAGGCCGTCCTAATCTCACTGATAGATGGGTCCGCGTCATCAGGTCATTGGGTAAAGACTAATCAGTAATTAGTTTAGGCTATACAGCGGCTGCCAACCGGACCCCCACCACTTAAACCGGTGTTTAAAAATAAACCTCTGTTAAGTCTACTATCATTGACAGGTGGGGCCTATCCACTGTTCTAGTGGATAGGGCCGGCCCATTCATCCTCCTGACTTTGTAGGGTGGCCCACCTGTCAGCCTCTGTTGACTGGTCCGCTGACTAGTCAACTCGGCCCCACTAGTCAGCCTTGCCACACCTTTTGGTGCACTGGACCGGGTGCACCCAACAATTTTAGTCTAATTTTGAATTTATATTAATTGTGTAATTTCAGAAAATGATTTAAAACTTTAAATTAATATAAAATAAACCGTAAGTCAGATGAAAAAGTTTTATACATCAAAGTTGTTCAGAAAAACCCCACGAATCTAAATACATAGTCCGTTCGTCTGTCACGTGCTCCTAGCATAGCAAACATGGAACTTTCCATCATTTTCATCTATTCGGTAAAAGCCACAGACCCGGGAAATATCGACAGATATTCTCCCGATCCGTCTGCGACATGTAGTACTGCGTTAGTGCATACCTAGCTCTGCATATTGCCATGTCATGCATCGTGATGCATTTGTCTACTATATATTTATTGTTTCTTCCCCCATCTAATCTCCGGTAGACCCCGAGACTGATGGTGCTGCTGGGTACGACTACGCTGTTGACGATCAGGCCTTTGCCGCAGAGCAATAAGGCAAGCAACCCCCCTTGAGCATTTCGATATCGTCCATTCCTTTCCCTCTTATTCTGGCATTAGATTTTGCTACTGTATTAGTTAGCTCCTATTCTGATGCATAGCCTGTTCTTGATAAACTGTTACAATACCTGCAATAATATTCACTGCTTAGTATAGCTTGATCAATGAATCCCCAGTGACCGCTTAGTCCTAGTTGCCCCTGCTTCTTCATCGACGACTCGACGACTCAAAGACCCGAAGACTCGGTCACCATGACCGACTGACAAACCATTACTAACTCATCACCTCACACCCCCTTAAGTATGGCACTTCAGAGCTACTATCGAGTGCCGAGGGTGATACCTCACTTAGCACTCCCGATGTTAATTCTGTAGCGTAGCTACTCGGTCGTAGGTATTGAGGGTGATTCCTCCTTACCAACTATCAATAGTGAGTCTTGTCATACACTTACCTCGAGTGGGGACTCATCGAGGATGATTCCTCGGATATCCACTTGGCTTATAACCACACAATTACTATTGACTTGGCACTGGACTAACATGACGGGACTGAAGGGACAGGCGGTACCACTTTGTTGAGGTGGACCTGAGTTCCCGACTGTTCTGAGATGGGTCAGCCCCAAGGGTACCCGTGTGAGAAAGATTTTGTGGGATGCGCCGTAAGGCATCCGAAGACTTGGTGGGGTGCGCCGATAAGGCATCCAAGGGTTATTGGCGGGGCGATGGACTGCCTTTTATGGTTCGCGCTTGCCCCGCACTAATAAAATGCTAACGGGTTGAGTATTTGATCTGAGTTAGTCGTTTGACCTTTTACACACCAAACCTTCACGTGGGAGAAGTTATGGGTACTTAGCATCGTTGTATCAACCGAAGCTCTTCGGACGTCAGCAATGGAGTGGCACGCACCGGATTGGTCTGGAACGCATCGCGCTTGTTACTAAGCGGTGCTAGGACTGCTTCCGGCCGCGTGCGCATCGTGCAGGTGTGCAAGGGCAAGTGGGCCCACGAACCTGCGTGCTTAGGATTCAGACCGGCGGGCTAGCATCTTCATTGAGTGTAGGTGGGGCGACGACGTTTTGGATCCCGATGCCGTGTTGGGGAATGTAGTAGTAAATCAAAAAAATTCCTACATCACCAAGATCAGTCTATGGAGAAACCAGCAACGAGCAAAGGGGGAGTGTATCTTCATACCTTTGAAGATTGCAAAGCGGAAGCATTACTAGAATGTGGTTGGTGGAGTCCTACTCACAGCGATTCAGATCGCGGTGGATTCCGATCTAAGCGCCGAACAACGACGCCTCCGTGTTCAACACACGTGCAGCCCGGTGACGTCTCCTACGCCTTGATCCAGCAAAGAGGAAGGAGGGGTTGAGGGAGAGCTCCGGCAGCATGACGGCGTGGTGACGGTGGAACTGCATGGTACTTGGGCAGGGCTTCGTCAAGCGCTGCGGAGAACGAAGATGTGGAGAGGTAGGGCTGCGCCGAGAGAGAGAGATGCGTGTTCTCGACAGCCCAAGGGCTCCACTATATATAGGAGGAGGAGGAAGGGTGCGTAGCCCCTAGGGTTCCCACCCTAGGGCCGGCGGCCAACCCTAGATGGGTCTAGGGCGGCGGCCAAGAGAGGGGAGAGGAGGGGCGGCGCCCTAGGTGGGCCTAGGGCCCATCTGCGCCTAGAGTTTGCCCTCCTCCCACCTTTGTTGTGCCTTGGGCCCTTGTGGGAGGTGCACCAGCCCACCTAGGGGCTGGTTCCCTCCCACCTTCGGCCCATGCAGCCCTCTGGTGCCGGTGGCCCCACACGGTGGCCCCCCGGAACCCTTCCGGTGGTCCCGGTACGTTACCGGTGATGCCCGAAACAGTTCCGGTGACCAAAACCTCACTTCCTATATATGAATCTTTACCTTCGAACCATTCCGGAACTCCTCGTGACGTCCAGGATCTCATCCGGGACTCCGAACAACCTTCGGTAACCACGTACACAATTTCCCAATAATCCTAGCATCATCGAACCTTAAGTGTGTAGACCCTACGGGTTCAGGAGGCATGTAGACATGACCGAGACAACTCTCTGGTCAATAACCAACAGCGGGATCTGGATACCCATGTTGGATCCCACATGCTCCATGATGATCTCATCGGATGAACCACGATGTCGGGGATTCAATCAATCCCGTATACAATTCCCTTTGTCTATCGGTATGACACTTGCCCAAGATTCGATCGTCGGTATCCCTATACCTTGTTCAATCTCATTACCGGCAAGTCTCTTTACTCGTTCCATAACACATCATCTCGTGGCTAACTCCTTAGTAACATTGAGCTCATTATGATGATGTCTTACCGAGTGGCCCCAGAGATACCTCTCCGTCACACGGAGTGACAAATCCCAATCTCGATTCATGCCAACCCAACAGATACTTTCGGGGATACCCGTAGTATACCTTTATAGCCACCCAGTTATGTTGTGACGTTTGGCACACCCAAAGTATTCCTACGGTATCCGGGAGTTGCACAATCTCATGGTCTAAGGAAACGATACTTGACATTAGAAAAGCTTTAGCAGACGAACTACACGATCTTGTGCTATGCTTAGGATTGGGTCTTGTCCATCACATCATTCTCCTAATGATGTGATCCCATTATCAACGACATCCAATGTCCATGGTCATGAAGCCGTGACCATCTATTGATCAACGAGCTAGCCAACTAGAGGCTCACTAGGGACATGTTGTCGTCTATGTATTCACACATGTATTACGGTTTTCGGTTAATACAATTATAGCATGAACAATAGACAATTATCATGAACAAGGAAATATAATAATAACCATTTTGTTATTGCCTCTAGGGCATATTTTCAACAGTCTCCCACTTGCACTAGAGTCAATAATCTAGTTACATTGTGATGTATCGAACACTCATAGAGTTTTGGTGTTGATCATGTTTTGCTCGTGAGAGAGGTTTAGTTAACGGATCTGCGACATTCAAATCCGTATGTACTTTACACATATCTATATCTCCTTCCTGAATATAATCACGAATGGAGTTGAAGCGGTGCTTGATGTGTCTTGTCTTTTTGTGAAACCTGGGCTCCTTGGCAAGGGCAATAGCTCCATTACCGAGCCTATTACCTTTTGAAGGGTGGTGCCTCCTAGATTAGTTAGGTGTCGCTTGGGAGCCTCCTACTTCGTGTTGTGGAGTGAACCAAGAAGTTTGTAAGGGCAAGGATATCGCCTACTTCGTGAAGATCTACCCCGAGTGAGGCTAGTCCTTCGTGGACGGAAGCCGTTATGGAATAGTCAACGTTGCTACTTCGTGGACCTTGTGTAGATTTTAAATTCCTGCTAGTAGTCTATTCATCCCCCTCTAGACATACTCTTCTAGTGATCCTGCAATTGGTATTAGAGCATTGGTCTCCATTGCTTCGGTTTCACCACCGTGCAGGAAGATGGATGTGTCTAGTGTGGAGAGTTTGTATTGTAGAGTGCCCATTCTAGATGGAGAGTACTATAGTCGATGAAGGAATGGCATGATTTATCTATTTGACAAATTCCACTTGATAAAACATATTGAAAATCCATATGTGCTCCCCATTGATGAATTGCATCCCACACACGAAGAGGAAATTAACATGCTTCGTAACCTTAGAACTGTCAATCTTATTGTTATAGGCTTACCAAGATTCGTGCTTTCTCAATTAAAGAATTTTTATTGTGCTTATTCTTTGTGGAATGATTTGGAGAAACGATATCTAAATCTTTCATTAAGTAATCTTGATGAAATTCTTCATAAAACTGTTGCTTTTCACAAAATGAAGCCTAGTGATCCAAACTTTGATAAATGCTTATTTGAGATTCGTGATCTTATGTGTGCTAAAGGAGATGTCACCACTATCAACAACATTATTATTGAAGCCATTTACATTCATAAACTTGAACATTGTCATGGTTATGATTCTAACGAGTCTCTTGGTTTCTATGACGAGGAGATTCCACAAAATAATGACAATTAAGAACATGGTTGCTATGATGAAGATGAGTTGTTCGATATCGAGCATGAAAAGATCATGAAGAATCTAAGTGTGATGGAAAACTTCAAGGATTACATGTCTGGTGGAAAAAAGTGGATTCTCGACAGTGGATGCACAGATCACATGACTGGTGATAAAGACATGTTCCAAGAGATCACGTCAAATCAAGGTCCTCGGAGGTATGTGACCTTTGGTGAAAACTCTAAGGGTAAGGTACTTGGCCTTGGTAAGGTGGCCATATCTCATGATAGCTCCATTCAAAATGTGGAGCTTGTTGAATCCCTTGGCTACAATCTTCTTTCCGTATCTAGACTAGCAGACTTCGGTTTTCATGTGCTATTTACCAAAGTAGATTGCCAAGTGTTTCAATTTGATAATCATAAAATTGTCTTTACTGGTATTCGTAAAGGTGATCTATACATTGTCGATTTCACTAAAAAGGCCCAACCTCGTACTTGTACCATTGCGAAATCATCTAAAGGTTGGATATGGCATAGAAGGCTAGGACATGTAGGCATGCGCAATCTAGATAAGCTTATCAAGGGTGATCACATTCTTGGTGTTAAAGATGTTATCTTTGACAAAGATAGGCTTTGTAGCGCTTGTCAAGCAAGAAAGCAAGTAGGTGGAAGTCATCCGGTCAAGAACATCATGACCACTAGGAGATCACTCGAGTTACTTTAGATGGATCTCTTTGGTCCCAATGCTTACAAGAGTCTCGGTGGAAGCTCGTATGGTCTAATTATAGTCTATGGTTTTTCCAGATTTACGTGGGTATTCTTTCTTAATGATAAGTCGCAGGTACAAAAGATCTTCAAGAACTTTGCACGCAAAGCACAAAATCAATTTGAAGTGAAGATCAAGAAGGTTCAAAGCGATAACAGATCGGAGTTCAAAAACATCCATGTGGATACCTTTCTTGACGAAGAGGGTATCTCACATGAGTTCTCGGCTACATACATGCCTCAACAAAATGAAGTTGTTGAGAGAAAGAACCGAACCCTCATTGAGATGGCAAGAACGATGCTTGACGAATACAAGACGCCAAGACACTTTTTGACAGAAGGCGTGGAAGTAGCATGTCATGCCACAAACCGACTCTACTTGCACAAGCTTCTCAGTAAAACAGCATACGAGCTTCTCACCGATAATAAACCCCAAGTTGGATACTTTGGGTATTCGGCTCTAATGTTACATTCTTGATAAGCATCGCCGTGCTAAATTTGCTCCCAAGTCTCATGAAGGTTTCCTACTTGGTTATGGATCAAATTCTCACACCTACCGTGTCTACAACAACTTCACTCAAAAAGTTGAAGAGACGGTAGATGTGAAGTTTGATGAGTCTAATGGTTCACAAGTCGAACAATTGCCAAATGATGTAGGTGATAAAGATCCTTCGGAAGCTATCCAAGATTTGCCCATCGGCAAGATTCGTCCCATGGAGGTGAAGGAAAGTAGGTCATCAACCCAAGTGGAAGCTCCTACTTTGGATCAAGGCTACCGGCAAAACGACATGGAAGCATCCACAAGTGGTACATGGCAAGATAAGGCGAAGGAGGAAGTATATCATGAAGATCCACCACAGCCTTCTTCACCACCACCTCAAGGAGACGACCACTTCGACAACAATGGAGATGAAGGAGATGACGATGAAGAAGAAGCTCCGCCAACTAACAAGCCAAAGCTACCCTGTGTTCGAGCACAAGTGACCAAGAATCATCCCCTAAACCAAATCTTTGGTGCCATAGAAACAGGGAGGATCACTCACTCTAAAACTCGCTTGGCTAACTTTTGTGAGCATTATTCTTTCATCTGTAGCATTGAACCCTTGAAGCTTGAACAAGCTCTTGAAGATGCGGATTGGGTGAACGCTATGCATGAAGAGCTTCACAACTTCGAAAGGAATGAAGTGTGGACACTCATGGAGAAGCCCAAGGATGAGCAAAATATCATCGACACTAAATGGGTATTTTGAAACAAGCAAGACGAAGACGGTCAAGTTGTTCACAACAAGGCTCGCCTCGTAGTGCAAGGATATACACAAGTCAAAGGTATGGACTACGGTGAGACCTACACCCCCGTTGCTAGACTTGAAGCTATTCGAATTCTTCTTGCTTATGCCAATCACCATGATATCACGCTTTATCAAATGTATATTAAAAGTGCATTTTTAAATGGTGAGTTGAAGAAGAGGTCTATGTTAAGCAACCATCTGATTTTTTAAATCCTAAGAAACCTGACCATGTTTACAAACTTTGCAAAGTTTTTATATGGTCTTAAGAAAGCTCCTTGTGCTTGGTATAAATGCCTAACGAAGTTTCTCATTGAAAAGGGTTTTGAAATAAACACACAAGAATAAAGAAAAACAAGGAAATAAACTACCATGGATGGTACAATGAAAGAGTATGAACACCGACTACTGAGATGAGTGTGTGAACATGAATGTAAAGTCGGTGAGAAACACATACTCCCCCAAGCTTAGACTTTTGGCCTAAGTTGGTCTATGGCCATGGCTGGAAAGAGCTCCCTCTAGGATACTCAGGAGCGTCCTTATAATTCCATTGGTTGGCTAACTCCTGAGGCTCCCACTGAAAGACTGGCTCCTGGTACGGATCAAGGGCTGGCGCTGGCTCTGGAGTTGGGGGTTGCGTTAGACCCCAATATCTGTAAATGTCTCCGGGCATAATGGTGTACCTTCCCAAGTGAATATCGAACAAAGAAGAAGCAGACAGAGTAATAATTTCATAAGTACCCTGGCTAAAAACTAAGTTGTAAAGCAGCCTCATATCATCATTTTCTTAATAACATCATGGGCTACCATACGGTCATAATCTAAAAACTTCACGGGTAGAAGCCTCTCATCTTTCTCGTGAAGCCTAATGGGTATCTCAAAATGTTTAGCTAAATGAGATGCATAGATACCTCCGAATATGGGCCCCTTCGAACGGTTGGTGTTCAACCGTTGGGCCACCATAGCGCCCAGACTAAAGGTTCTGTCAGCAAATAAAGCATGTCACAAAATAGCGAGGTCAGGGGCACTAAGACTTCCACTCTCCAGCGACCAACTAAACATCTCCCCGCAAATAATGAATAATAGCGCATCACAAGAAAATGTAAACTAGCCTTTCTTGCCTTTGACACACCTCTCTCCTCCCCTACAGTGACTGCGGCAATAAAATCTCCCATGTCTCGAGGACGAGGTTCCCTGATGTTGCCCTCATAGGGTATTTTGCAAACTTTGCAAAAATCATAAAGTTTCATTTTCTTAGGCACATCATATAAGTGAAATTCTACTGTAGGAGGGTCTTCCCTAGAATGAAAGTGAAAATTTTGCACAAAGGTATTCGTGAGTAAGAGGTACTGGTCACACTTATCGTTGAGGAAGTCGTTGATGCCTGCATTCTCGGCCAAATAACAGAAATCTTCATAAATTCCGGACACCCTCAAGAATGTGTCACACGGACATTCACATGGTCGAACTTCAGCGATGTGAGGAAGATTATACTTGGGATTCTCCCTCATTTCATTTTTATCTTCCCTAGAGCCCTGGCTTGAAGAGCCTCTTAATAATCTCCTCAACATTTCTGAAAAATTCTGAAATTTTTAGTGACTCAAAATGAAAGTGCATAAAACTCAACAAAACTCGTAGAAACTACTCCCTCAAGTGCCTAGAGGCTATATCATGCATCAAAACTACTTGGGACCATACAGATTTGACATGCAAGCTCAAGAACAAGGCCACCATAGCAGCAAAATTTTGCAATGTATAAAGCACTAGAACAAAAACTATTTGGACCATTGGAGGAGTCACATACCCAGGAACAATCTCCCGAAACAGTTTTGCGAATGAAGCTTTGAGTAAGGAGATCGAAAAGGGCAGCAAAATTAGCTTGAACACGGGTTTGAGTAATGGTGGGATTTTTTCTGGAGGAAGATGAAGTGAATGGGTGCTGGAATAAGTAGAGGGGGCCACGTGGGACCCATAAGCCTGCTAGGCGTGGCCAGGGGGTGTGGCCACGCCGAGTGTGCTTGTGGCCCACTGGTGTAGCCCCTGCAGTGTGCTCAGTGCCAGATATTTTTAAATATTCCAGAAAAAATCATACTCCATTTTCAGGGCATTTGAAAAACTTTTATTTCCAGGTCACTTTTTTATTGCACAGGAAACTCAGAAAATAAAAAAATAATAGCAATTTTACTTAATTTATTCTAACTAACAGAAAGTAAAAGTTGGGTACAGAAAGTTTTGCTTTCTAAATTCATCCATCTCATGGACATCAAAAGGAATCCATCAATAAGGTTGATCAAGTCTTATTAACAAACTTCTTCCGAATAACATGAAACTGAAGAATTTTCGAATAACACTAAGTTACCTCAATGGGGATATGCATGTTCCCAACAAGAAGTATATCATATTTCTTCTTGACAGTAGGAATAGGAAATTCAAAGTCCCCAATAACAATCGTTGGAATTTTTTCAATAGAGTTGATACTGTGAACTTGAGGTTGTTTCTTTGGAAAGTGTACAGTATGCTCATTTCCATTTATGAAAACTGGCATTGCTATTGATGCAATCAATAACATCCCCTGCAGTATTCAAAAAGGGTCTACCAAGGATGATCAACATACTGTCGTCCTCGGGAATATCAAGAATAACAAAGTCTGTTAAGATAGTAGCATTTGCAACTATGACAGGTACATCCTCACAAATACCGATTGGTAGAGCAGTTGATTTATCAGCCATTTGCAAAGAGATTTCAGTAGGCGTCAACTTATTCAAATCAAGTTTGCGATATAAAGAGAAATGCATAACACTAACACCAGCTCCCAAATCACATAAAGCAGTTTTAACATAATTCCCTTTTATAGAGCATGGTATAGTTGGTATTCCTGGATCTCCAATTTCTTTGATACTCCAACCTTAAAATTATAATTAGCAAGCATGGTGGAAACCCCAGCTTCCGGTATCTTTCTTTTATTAGTCACAATATCTTTCATATACTTAGCATAAGGAGACGTTTTCAGAATATCAGTCAAGCGCATACGCAAAAAGAGAGGTCTAAGCATTTCAACAAAGCGCTCAAAATCCTCTTCATCCTTTTTCTTGGATGGTTTAGAAGGAAAAGGCATGGGTTTCTGAACCCATGGTTCTCTTTCTTTACCGTGCTTCCTAGCAATAAAATCTCTTTTATCATATCTTTTATTCTTAGGATGTGGGTTTTCAAGATCAACAACAGGTTCAATCTCCACATCATTATCATTACTAGGTTGAGCATCAACATGAACATCATCATTAATTTTATCACTAGGCTCATGTTCATCTCCATATTGTGTCTCAGCATGAGAAAGAGAAATATCATTTGGGTTTTTAGGTGTATCTATAACAGGTTCACTAGCAACATGCAAAGTTCTATCATCATCCTTATTCCTCCTATTATTGGAAGGACTAGATGCATCAATATTGCCCCTTTGAGAATCTTGCTCAATTCTCTTAGGATGGCCCTCATGATAGAAAGGTTCCTAGGTCATTCCACCACCTCTAGTCACAACTTTAATAGAATGATCATTGTTCTTACTATTCATCTCATTAAGCAAATCATTATGTGCCTTAAGTACTTGTTCTACTTGAGTAGTTACCATGGAAGCATGTTTACTAATCACTTTAAGATCATTGATAGTTCTACTCATATAATCACCTAAGCGATCATGCATGAAAGCATTATGTTTGAATTGTCTACTAACATAAGCATTAAAATTTTCTTGCTTAACAACAAAATTATCAAATTCGTCCAAGCATTGGCTAGCAAACTTATTATAAGGGATATCGCTTTCATCAAATCTACGAAGAGAATTTACCTCTACTACCTGTGTTCGGTTATCAAGACCATGTATTTCTTCAATAGGTGGTAGATTCTTAACATCTTCAACTTTAATACCTTTTTCTTTCATAGATTTATTTGCCTCTTGCATATCTTCAGGACTGAGAAATAGAATACCTCTTTTCTTCGGAGTTGGCTTCGAAGGTGGTTCGGGAATAGCCCAATCATTATCATTGCTCAATTTATTATTCAATAGTATTTCAGCTTGTTCAACAGTTCATTCCCTGAAAACACAACCAGCAAAACTATCTAGGTGGTCCCTAGAAGCATCGGGTAGTCCATTATAAAAGATATCAAGTATTTCATTTTTCTTGAGAGGATGATCAAGCAAAGCATTAAGTAATTGGAGAAGCCTCTCCCAAGCTTGTGGGAGACTCTCTTCTTCAATTTGCACAAAGTTAAATATTTCCTGGAAGGCAGCTTGTTTCTTATGGACCGGAAAATATTTTTCAGAGAAGTGATAAATCATATCCTGGGGGCTACGCACACAACCAGGAGCAAGAGAATTAAACCATATCCGAGCATCACCCTTTAATGAGAAAGGAAAGAACTTAAGGATATAGTAATAACAAATTTTTTCCTCATGAGTAAATAGGGTGGCTATATCATTCAGTTTAGTAAGATGTGCCACAATAGTTTCAGATTCATAACCATGGAAACAATCAGATTCAACCAAGTAGTTAACTCAGGATTGATAGAGAATTCATAATCCTTATCAGTAACAAATATAGGTGAAGTAGCAAACTTAGGATCATATTTCATTCTAGCATTCAAAGATTTTTCTTTCCACTTGCAAAGTAATTTCTTAAGACCATCTCTATCATTACAAGCAAGAAAGTCCCTAGCTACCTCCCCTTCAATAACATAACCCGTAGGAATATTAGGCAATCCATATCTAGGAGAGCTAGGTATAGAAGATGTCTCAAAGTGTTCTGTTTCAATAATTTCATCAGTTTTAGAAGTATCATAATTTTCAGCATTGGCTCTAGCAATTTGTTCATCAAGAAATTCACCCAGTGGCACAGTATTATCAAGCAAAGTATCATCATAAGCATCATGTATAGAAGAAGTGGCATCATCAATTACTTCCGACATATCAGAATTACTAGCAGGTGGTTGTGGTGTCACAAACTTATTCATAATAGAAGGTGAATCAAGTGTAGAGCTAGATGGCAGTTCCGTACCTCTCCTCATAGTAGAGGGATAGATCTTGGTTTTTGGATCTTTCAGATTCTTCATAGTGATCAACAGATATAAATCCCAAGCGAATCAAAGAATAGAGCTATGCTCCCCGGCAATAGTGCCAGAAAAAGGTCTTGATAACCCACAAGTATAGGGGATCGCAAAAGTTTTCGAGGGTAGAGTATTCAACCCAAATTTATTGATTCAACACAAGGGGAGCCAAAGAATATTTTCGAGTATTCGCAGCTGAGTTATCAATTCAACCGCACCTGTCAGACTTAATATCTGTAGCAAAGTATTCAGTAGAAAATTAATATGGAAGTAACGGTAACGGTAGCAAAAGTAACAGTAGTAGTTTGTAGTGATTGTAACAGTAGCAACGGAGAAGTAACTTAGCTGAGATCAATATGTGGAAAGCTCGTAGGCAATGGATCGGTGATGGATAAGTATGCTGGGTGTAATTCATCATGCAATAGTTATAACATAGGGTGACACAGAACTAGCTCCAATTCAACAATGTAATGTAGGCATGTATTCCATATATAGTCATACATGCTTATGGAAAAGAACTTGCATGACATGTTTTGTCCTAGCCTCCCGTGGCAGCGGAGTCCTAATGGAAACTAAGGGATATTAAGACCTCCTTTTAATAGAGAACCGTGCCAAAGCATTAGCACTTAGTGAATACATGAACTCCTCAAACTACGGTAATCATCGGAAAGATTCCCAGTTATTGTCACCCTGGGGGATGCGGATCATAGCTAATAATAGGTGTCTACAACTTGCAAGATAGGATCAATAACACATATATATTCATGAAAACATAATAGGTTTAGATCTAAAATCATGGCACTCGGGCCCTAGTGACAAGAATTAAGCATAGCAAAGTCATACCAACATCAATCTCAAAACATAGTGGATACTAGGGATCAAACCCTAACAAAACTAACTTGATTACAAGATAAATCTCATCCAACCCATCACCGTCCAACAAGCCTATGATGGGATTACTCACGAATGGCAGAGAGCATCATGGAATTTGTGATGAAGGATGGTGGGTGATGACGATGGCGTCGATTTCCCCTCTCCAGAGCCCAAAATGAACTCAAGATCTGGTCTCCCGAGGAAGAACAAGAGGTGGCAACGGCTCCGTATGATGACACGTGATGAAATCTTCTCTCTGGTTTTTCTCTACAAATAGGGTTATATGGAGCTGGAGAGGAGGTCGGAGGAGCGACGAGGGCCCCACAAGCATGCTAGGCGCGACCAGGTGGGTGGCCGCGCCTAGCCGGCTTGTGGCCTGCAGGTGGCCCCCTCTGGTTACTTCTAGCGCCAGTATTTTTTATTAATTCCAAAAATATTCTCCATAAATTTTCAGGACGATCCGAGAACTTTTATTTTTATACAAAAATAACACCAAGGCAATTCTGCTGAAAACAGCGTCAGTCCGGGTTAGTTCCATTCAAATCATGCAAATTAGAGTCCAAAACAAGGGCAAAAGGATTTGGAAAATTGGATACAATGGAGACATATCACATTCCAACCATATGAATCTTGATTTCTAGCCTCCCCAAGTTGCTTTCCACCCAATCAATCTCTTCCACCATAACCAAATCTGTGAGAGAGTGATTGTGTGTTGAGGAGTCTATCATCTTGAAGCAGAAGAGCAAGGAGTTCATCGACATTATCAGCCTATTATCTTTTGGAGGGTGGTGCCTCGTAGATTGGTTAGGTGTCACTTGGGAGCCTCCTACTTCGTGTTATGGAGTGAACCAAGAAGTTTGCAAGGGCAAGGAGATCACCTACTTCGTGAAGATCTACCCATAGTGAGGCTAGTCCTTCGTGGACGGAAGCCGTTATGGAATAGTCAAGGTTGCTACTTTGTGGGCCCTTATGGGTGGAGCCCTCTATGGACTCTCATGACCGTTACCCTTCGTGGGTTGAAGACTCCATAAACGCGGACGTATGATAGCACCACCTATCACAACCATGGGAAAAATATTCGTGTCCGTCATGCATTTGATCTCCCTATCTCTACTCCTTACTTCCATGTGCAATGTCTTTACTTTCCATTGCTATACTTGATGACTTGCATGTGTAGGGTATGCTAGACTTGCTCTAATTACAAAAATCTGCCAAGAGTTAACTTTGCACCTTGTGTAGATTTTAAATCCATGCTAGTAGTCTATTCACCCCCCTCTAGACATACTCTTCTAGTGATCCCGCAGAAATGAGGCAATCAGATATTTAGGCTTTATAACTTTCACTTAGTCAGAGGAGCATATGTTTGGGGGCAACTTAATAGCCCCCGGTATACGTCGACTCCTCGGATCATTCAAGGTCGAACCACCCACAACTTGGCCTTTTCAAGGGAAAAAATGAGGCCCTTCGTTTTATTCGTATAACCGCGATCAACTATATTACACCGCCTCCGATTCGCTGACCGATTTACGCTTGTTGTGACAGTCAGCTTTCGACTTTCTCCAACTGAGGCACTTAACCAGTTAAATCAGAAGTGACAATCGTAGTGGTTCTCCCTTTACCCCTTAGCCGAACAAAGCGGAAAGGTAAGTGGTAAGCACAGGAGCCGGGCAACTCAGCTATAGACCAAAGACAAAACTCGAAATCAATGCATGTAAATGCGAAATACCGAGGACATTTTATTGAGGACTTCATGGAGTACCTCGGTTTTTGGTGGGTTTGGTGCTAATCATAGACCCCCTTTAATATTGCCGATGTGTGAAATGCATCTCACATTGTACTGCGAGAGTTATGATCGTAAAAAACAAAAAACTTATGCAAAAAAAATATGTTTAGATAAAAGAAAATTGTGCCAATCCGAAATTGGTCTAAAATTTAATTTGTGCTTGGGCCGTGCTATAACATGATACACCAGATCTCTGGACTTCAAGCGAGTCAACCTTCATCTTCAACCTCCATATCCCGAAGGCGGAGTGTTTCTCCGAGGCTAGTTTAGCAAACTAAACTCATTCGAAAGAAACTAGGCTACCCGGATATTGAGCGCACACTCATGTCAGAAAAAACAGTGTAGAAAAAGACTTTGCAATGACCATGAAGAAAATATTTATTATAGTGGTTCATATAAATTCAAAAGCCCCTAGGTAACATGGGAAAATAAGGTTGTTTTTTGAATAAACAACATTTTTAACAAAAAAAGTTTTTGTTTTGAGACAAAAACATAATGCTCGGTTGAACCGAACAAAAATTTAAATACTTAAGAAATGTGAGCATGAAAGCAACTTAGCTGATTAATGTGCTCGATGTTGATGACATGGGCCGAGCTTGCAGCGGGTCGAGGTCTCAGCCCCCAAGCCGGTTCCGAGGTGACCGAGTGAAGAGCTCGGCTTGACGAAGTGGCGACGCAACACAACCGCTATGTCGAGGCAAAGCCCCAGGTCCAGCTATCGTGAGGAAGCTAGTCGGTTGCTGACACCGAAGTCCCCAGAGCAGGTTGATGAAGAGATGGCGAAGCCATCGGTCCAGTCGATGTGACGAGCAAATCGGCATATAGGACGTAATGAAGTGATGACTCAGGAATGCCGAGATAGGGCAGCGCACCAAGGTGATGACACAATTAGGTCGTTGGAGGTGAGACGACAACATCAGCATGCCGAGGTGACTGCGTTACCCAGTCAATGCCCATTACCTACACACATAATGTTGGTGAACGTTGCATGGGAAACAAAAAAATTCCTACGCTTCACCAAGATCAATCTAGGAGATGAGAATCTATGAGAGGAGAGATTGGATCTACGTACCCTTGTAGATCGTTAAGACGCATCACCAAGATCAATCTAGGAGATGAGCATCTATGAGAGGAGAGATTGGATCTGCGTACCCTTGTAAATTTCCTACGCTTCACCAAGATCAATCTAGGAGATGAGCATCTAGCAAGAATGATTCTTACCTATGCAACAACGGTGATATGAAGATTGCTTTTCAACCTTCTACAAGGACCACCTCAATCAAATCCGGTTCAACTAAAGGGGGAGAGACAGACACCCGCCATCCATCTTTATGCGACGAAGTCACATGTCAGTTGATGGAACACGGTCTCTCGTAAGCATACGAGTAAAGTTGGTCCGAGCCGCTTCATCCCCCAATACCGCTGAACCAAGAAAAGACTAAGGAAGGAAGCAATCTGAATATCAACGCCCACAAACTCTTTGTGTTCTTCTCAAGATCTCATCTACACGTAGACCTAGCTCTGATGCCACTGTTGGTGAACGTTGCATGGGAAACAAAAAAATTCCTACGCTTCACCAAGATCAATCTAGGAGATGAGCATCTATGAGAGGAGAGATTGGATCTATGTACCCTTGTAGATTGCTAAGCGGAAGTGTTAAAGAACGCGGTTGATGTAGTCGAATGTCTTCACGATCCGTCCCGCGATCTCATCACGAGCCGTCCCGCGATCCTATCGTGGTCCTTCCGATCTAGTGCCGAACGGATGACACCTCCGCGTTCAGCACACGTATAGCTCAATGACGATCTCCACCTCCTTGATCCAACAAGCAAGGGTGGAGAGCTAGATGAGTTCTCCGGCAGCGTGACGGTGTTGCGGCGATGGTGGTGGAGCTGTCCCGGCAGGGCTTCGCCAAGCACAACCGAATAGATCTAGAGGAGAACAGATCTAGAGCAAGATAGAGGGCAGCACGTGGCAATTCTTAGGTGCGGAAGCCCTCCCTCTCCTCATCTACATATAGGGGGAAGCGAGTAGGGGTGGCACCCTAGGGTTTCCCCTAGGGTGGGGTGGCGACCAAGGGGGAAACTTGGCCCCCAAGGCAAGTGGGGCGCCCCCCACTTGGGCCAACCCTAGCCCTTCCATCTGCATGGGCCTTAGGTGGGAGGGGTGGCCAACCCACCAGGGGCTGGTGCGCCCCCTCTCACTGCCCATGGGGCTCTCTGGGGTAGGTGGACCCTCCCAATGGACCCCCGAAACAGTTCCGGCACTCCTGTCACAAAACCGGTAAGTCCCAAAACTTTTCTGGAACCCGAATACCGAGTTCCTATATATAAATATTTACCTCCGGACCATTCCGGAGCTCCTCGTCATGTCCAGGATCTCATCCGGGACTCCTAACAACCTTTGGTCACCAACATACATAACTCAACTATACCAAAACATCACTGAACCTTAAGTGTCCAGACCCTGTGGGTTCGAGAACTATGTAGACATGGCCAAGACACCTCTACGGTCAATAACCAATAGCGGGATCTAGACGCCCATATAGGTTCCTACATATTCTACAAAGATCTTTATCAGTTGAACCTCTATGTCAAGGATTCAGTTAATCCCGTATGTTGTTCCCTTTGTTCTTCGGTATGTTACTTGCTCGAGATTCGATCATCAGTATCTCTATACCTAGTTCTCGTTACCGGCAAGTCTCTTTACTCGTTCCGTAATACAAGATCCCATGTCTAACTCTTTAGTCACATTGCTTGCAAGGCCTATAGTGATGTTGTATTACCGAGTGGGCCCTGAGATACCTCTCCATCACATGGAGTAACAAATCCCAGTCATGATCCATGCCAACCCAACAAACACCCTCGGAGATACCTGTAGAGCACCTTTATAGTCACCCAATTACGTTGCTGTAGGACCGAAAGTATGTCTAGAGGGGGGTAATTATACTACTTGACCAATTAAAAGTTTTGCTTATACCAAGTTTTAGGGTTGACAGTTTTTAGCATTTCATGGCAAGACAAGTACACCCTACACGTGCAAGCCTAAGAGTATATAGTAGTGGAAAGTAACAACAAGCATGTATAGAAGGGATAGGGTAGGAAGATCAAACACAATTGCAGACACGGTGATTTTTCCCGTGATTCTGATAGGTGGTGCTATCGTACATCCACGTTTATGGAGTCTTCAACCCACGGAGGGTAACGGTCGCGAGAGTCCATGGAGGGCTCCACCCAAAAGGGTCCACGAAGTAGCAACCTTGACTATTCCATAACGGCTTCCATCCATGAAAGACTAGCCTCACTATGGGTAGATCTTCACGAAGTAGGCGATCTCCTTGCCCTTACAAACTTCTTGGTGCACTCCACAACACGAAGTTGGAGGCTCCCAAGTGACACCTAACCAATCTAGGAGGCACCACCCTCCAAAAGGTAATAGGCTCGGTAATGACGATGAACTCCTTGCTCTTGTGCTTCAAGATGATAGACTCCTCAGCACCCAATCACTCTCATAGATTTGGCATGGTGGAAGAGATGAGATTGGTGGAAATCTACTTGGGGAGGCTAGAAATCAAGATCGATATGATTGGAGTGGAAGATCTTGACCTCAACACAAGGGTAGGTGGTTCTCTCTCAGAAAATCTTATAGGATAGGCATGGAATAGTTCTAAGTGCTTATCTTTTGAGTAGGTGGTGGTGAAGGGGTATATATAGGCATCCCCAAAAATCCAACCGTTACACACAAAATGACCAACTCGGTGACACTGATGTGTTAATCTCGATGGTACCGAAGTGACCAAAAGGTGGCAACTTTTGAATCTCTGTGAGGCCGATATAGGAAACTCGGTTGCACCGATAAGGTGACCAACGGTCAGATTTCCAATCTCGGTGATGCTGATCCAACATTCTCGGTGGGACCAAAAATGTGAATTTGCGTAACAGAAAGTTGGCAACCTAAACTCGGTGGCACCGGTATGGAATCGGTTGCACCGAAGTGGCTAGGGTTTGGCAGAGTCTGTCTAGGTTCTGGAATCGGTGGCACCGGTATGGGAAAGTTGGTTGCACCGATTTTGAGTGTTGGGTATAGAACAGACTTTGGTGGGAGAGTTTGTGGATATTTTTGGCGACTATGACTTGTGCACGTTTGAGCATATTGTTCACCAACAAAGCCTTACCCCCTTTTAATAGTGTTGGCTTTCCTATGGACTCAAAGTGATTTCGCACAAATATAAAATGTAGAGTCCTTTTGCTTGAAGCTTTGCCAACCTATTTCCTTGCATATTTGGGTATGTCCACACTCTCCTTTTGCCAATCTTACCATTGAATATTTCCTGAAATATACTTGGTGGAAACATTAGTTCAGTGACTTATATGTTGTTATTAATTACCAAAACCACCAAGGGAGAAAATGTTCTTTCAGTCTGCCCTTTTTGGTAATTCATGACAACATATAGATCAAAGCTTCGACATATGATAAAATCAATGAATATAATCTTTGCTTTGAGAGGTATGTGATAAGCAAGAGCTCCCCCTAAATTTGTGCATTATTTTGAATTTGTGTTTTAATGCAAATGCACAATCGATTAGGTATATGGGGCACTTCTTCCATGTCACATACAACTTGGTGGTGTGCGAGAATAATTAGAATGAATAACAACGCACAACACAATCAAGCAAAGGTGAATGATCATCACACGAGCATTAAGATGATAGGAAATAGTAGCATCTCATCACATGCCAATGTATGATCACACATACACAAAATTATCTCACGTCAAACCAAAAGAGCCAAATGTTTTGAAAAGCAATAAAAACCAAAACGCTCTCTCGCTCGAAGCCTAAAGATCTATATACATTTCTCCCCTTTGGCAACAAGTTACCAAAATGTTCAAAGGCATACATCTAAACGTTCTTGGGCTGATCTCCTCCGGTTGTTGATGAAGGAGTCGAGATGACAACGTCGGCGAAGATCTCAGCAGATGTCGTGGATGGAGTTGGAGTGACATCTGGAGGAACTGGAGCAGATGGAGCACGAGATGTGCTGTCATGCCCCGGCGGGTGTGTTCTACAATAACTAACAAGCCCGAGGAAGCTACGAAGCTGCTTCACATTCTGAGGAGGCTCCCACTTCAAGATTGCCTCAACTTTCTCAGGGTGCACTTTAATTCCTTCGGCAGAGATCACATGCCCAAGGTACACCACTTCATTGAGCCAAAACTCACACTTGGAAAACTTGGCATAGAGTCGATGCTCCCTTAACTTGTCAAGAACAAGGTGGAGATGCTCTGCATGCTCTTGTTCTGACTCCGTGAACACAAGGATATCATCCAAATAGACCAAGATGAACTCATTCTTGAAAGGAGAGAAAATGAAGTTCATCATTCTTGAGAAGGTCGGAGGAGCATTTGCAAGACCAAACGACATGACGATGTACTCATAAGAGCCAAAACTCGTTCTGAAAGCGGTCTTAGGAATGTCTTCTTCGCGAATGCGAATCTGATGATAACCCATGCGAAGATCAAGCTTCGAGAAAACCATGGCACCTTTCAGTTGTTCAAACAACTCATTGATGTTGGGAAGTGGGTACTTGTTTCTGATTGTCTTCTTGTTCAATGGACGGTAATCGACACAAAGCCGGTCCGTGTCATGTTTCTTCTTGACAAACAAAACATCACAACCCCATGGAGAAGGACTTGGTCTAATTAGACCCAGACGTTCTTGTTCATATAGCTGCTTCTTCAACTCTTTTAGCTCTTCGAGGCCAAGTTTATAAGGGTGCTTGCAGACCGGTTCAGTTTCGGGCTCGAGATCAATCACGAACTCGACTGGCCGGTGCGGAGGAATTCTGGCAATTCTTCTGGAAAGACATCTTCATACTCATATACTCATCCCTTCTGTAATGTATGATGTAATGATGCTATAGTTACGAACGACAAGATGCACCTCTATCCCTTGTGAGGCCCCCGTGCCTTAATATGGATAGGCACGCATCTTGGGCGTGACATGTGCTAACAGTAGGAGGAGCTGATGAAGAGGGCCTCAAGTCTTGTGCAAGCACTATGGCTGATCTGGCCTGAGTGGTGAACTGAGTGCCCGACCTTAGAGGTGATTCATCCTCATCATCATCGTCATCGTCATCATCTGAAGTAGAAGAGACCCGAGGGATGTGCACGGAGTCAACTTCATGCTGAAGCTCTGTGACTGTCTTAGTCAGCCTGTCCACCTTATCAGTAAGGGTCTTGATTCTGGTTTCAAAGATCCTGACAAGACTGTTCTGGTTGTCCATAATCCCCTTAATGTCCTTCTGCATGCCCTGAACTGATGCTATCAACAGATCCATTTTCTCATTCCTGGATTGAGGGGCTTGAGCACTAGTGGCTCTAACTGCCTGTGCCTCTGCCTGAGCTGTAGCTGAAGTGGGATGATCAGCATCCATCACCACAACATTGTCCTCGAGATCTGGCTATAGGGGAAATGTGGATGATCTAGGGCAAAGATGTGCTTCTCCAATCTTGAGTTGATAAGCATCTGGATGTAGGGTGCATAACAGTAGGAGCGCTTTTGGTCAGCAGCAACCCTCTTGATTGTCTCAACAATCAAATCCATGACTCTATTCCTGGTATGTCTGTCAAGGTGGATCAACATATTGATGGAGTGGCCTCGGATCATCTTGTCATCTCCTGACTTGGGCATCAAAGTATGCCTCAGAATGGTGTTCATCGTGCGGAGGCCAGCCTGAAGAAAGTAGATAGATCCTAGCCTGTGAGACTTCACATTGGCAACAAGGATCTCCTTGTACATATTTGCCATAGCATTGTGGCTAGCCTTGGATTCTGAGTATACATCCAAGTCACCATCCTATGCTTCAGGAACTCCTAAGATAGCAGCCCATTCTTCAACAGTTGATTCATACCTTGCACCTTCAGTCATCCATACAATTCTACCATCTCCGTAGAAATGTGACATGGAGTAGAATTGCATGATCATCTCATCATTCCAAGCTGTGAATTCTCTGCCAACAAACTCATCCAATCCTATGCAATGGAAATTGTCTTGGACACTTGGAAAGTAGTCCTCATTCTGCTTGATAAATTTCCAATCAATATGCCACATATCACTCACAGCTGGACTCTTGTCAAAGAGCACAGTCTCATAGAAATCTTGTTGCTCCTTGGTATAGAATATGTAGTCCACAGCTGTCTTCTTCCTCTGAGCATAAGGATCTATAGCTCTCCAAGCTCTCAATCCTGAATCCTTCCTCTTCTTCATATCTTCAGCTAGTGGATAGATGGCATTGTGTACTGGAAGATGTGGTCTGAGCTTCATCAAGGTTGTCAAATCATCATCAGCTTCAGCACTGGAGGCAGTCCCTTTGTTCTTCTCAGAGGCTGGAATCTGCCTAGTTGTCCTCTTAGGCTTCTCAGCAGCAGCATTCTTGGATGTGCCAGTCTTTGGCATAGCATCATACATCAGTTTCTTTGCCTTCTTCTTGGGAGGAGCCTTTGTAGCCGACTCATCCTCCTCTTCCTCAGCAGCAGCACCAGTTCTTTCCTCTGGATCTTCATACATGGAAGTAGGCCTGCCAGTCACATGAATAATCCTCTTCCTGGACTTTTCTCCCCTGCCTTCTTAGGCATAGCTTTCTTGGGGACTTCAACTGAGATAGTTGCTCTGGCAGTCTCATGAGCCTTGAAGGTTGAAGAAGGTGCATAGATCTTGCTGACAACCCTCCTAAAAGAAGTGGCTTTAGTAGCAGACTTCTTGACAGCTTTCTCTTGCTTCTTAGCAAGAATCTCTTCTGGAACGAAGTCTGAATCTTCTTCATATGAGTTCAGCTTCTTCCTGGTTCTGGTGGCAGCCTTGGGCAACCCATGAGAGCTGGGGGTGCCTGGATCTAGGAAAGAACTAGATTCTGGGCTTGTTCCAGAACTCATATCAACTCCCTGCTCTGGCAAATTCTGACTGTATTCTGAGCCTGACATATTGTCCCTGTTAATAGAGTATAGATGAGCAGAAGAAGATGAGTCATCACAAAATGAGGCTGGTTTTTGAAATTTGAGCAATGAATTTTAGAAGGTTTTGCAATCTGTCAAATAGATATCGGTGCAGCCGAAAAGAAATTTTCGGTGGGGCCGAGAAAAACTAACTCCTTAACAGGAACTTGGCAGTCTTTTCGGTAGGACCGAAAAGAGCCACTCGGTTCCACCGAGTCAGTTCTCAACCTCACCAAAAAGCATATCGGTGAGACAGATATTTTTATTTCGGTTCCACCGAGATTTATCGGGCGGACGACAAAACCCTAGAAAATCAATGTAACTCAAAATTTTGGAGCTTTGAGTGGATGGATATACGAGCATAGGTTGCAAAGATGATTAACAAGTATCCAATGCGCAAGAATCGGATGGGGAGCGCACTAAAGATCGAATCCGTACCCTAGCTTGGCACGGATCCTCTACATCAGCGACGATGGAGCAGACTTCGTTGACGACGGCGATTTCCAGCGGCGGAGGAGCGCAGGAAGACAAGGGCGACGACCAGGGGTCTTGAGATGGCAGCTTAGGGTTCTGAGGCGCGATGTTTGAAGATAGAAATTTCAAAGCGTCGGGGTCCACAACATATATACCCTCCACTGTCGATGATACCTATTTTATGTTTTTGGTGTCACCGTGTTCCACAACTGTCAGCTGACGGGGAAACTCGGTGAACCGAGAATATGAAATTGGTGTTACCGATATTGAAAACCAGATCAACCCTAGGCATTCGGTGAGGCAGAGATTGTTGGGTTGGTTCCACCGAGATGCACTTGGGAGGTTTAATGGTCAGTCCTTGTCGATATGGAACTCCCAGTGCTCCACACACAGAGGGATCGAAAAGCACTTGTTCAAATTTTGTGATGCAGCATGAATGGAATATGAGGTGAGAAAGCATAGATAGCTAAAGAGTGGTCCTAGGCATTCTTGTCCATCCAATTGGCAAAAGATAAATCAAAAGCCCGATAGCAACAATTGGATGTCCTCGAATGAGAAAATAAATGCAGACCAACATGCTCACACAATAAGATGTCAAAAGAAATCATGACAAACATGCACAAACACACTAGCATCTAACAATCACTTGGGCGATGACGAAGTCATCTATATATGAGTATTTGACTTAGGAGCCAAGTAAGAGTACTTGACCATAGGTCATACTCATTGTTTAAGCACAAGTGGGGTTACCACTTTTACATAAAGCATTTAATGTTGTCACATACTAAGAGATGTTTTGACTCAAGTCTTAGAGTAAAGCTCCCCCTTAATGTGACATCCCCCCATAAGAGGGATAAACTAACCTTGGGTTTTGTCGATGAAGACTTCATGTTGGTGAGGTAGTTGTGGATGCTCAATGTTGATGAAGATCACCAAGAGTTGGGAGCATCCTTGTTGTTTCCTTACTCCTCTCAGCTACATGGGTTAGTCCCAACACACAAGAGACAAATACAAGGATATCTATGGACATGGAGTGCAAAGCATATGTTATGATGTCCATTGATTAGTTGATTACCTTGTCCCTTGCTTACCTTTGATGGAATGTGTGACTCCTTGAATTATTGCATTGAGTTGATGTTGAGTGCAAAAAGTCCTTGCCACTAATGAATGTGAGTGAATTTCATTGGCGGAGTCACCCCTTAAGAACTTACTAGTTCTTCTTCTTGGGGACCCACATTAAGTTGATGGGGATCCTTGGTGTTGAAGTAGTCTTTGTAGTAGTTGAGTTTGAATTAGCCTTGGGAACCCACTCCACCCAAGCTAGGGGTTCATCTTCATATGAGTCAATGTCCTCTTGAAGCTTGTTCTTGCCCTTGAGCTTGTGGTCTTGTGGTGGAAGGTCATCTTGAGTGTTTGTCCCCTTGGGAAGAGAATTTTCATACTTCTCCTTTTGAAGAACAAACTTGGGCTTGGGATATTGACCTTCTTCCCACTCAACTCCATTAGCGTTGAAGTAGCCAACACCACGATTCTTCCGGTATCCTCCGTGCTTGCATACAATTTCCTCAAATTGCTTACATCTGGCAAGACTCTTGTAGATACCCTTTTCTATAATTCCTTTCAATAAAGCATTTTCTTGCTCAAGTGTAACTTGGCTAAGAGAATCATCATTAGTGGAATCAATAGAACTACTAGAAGCAACGTCATTGGGTTTAGCATTTTTATTGTTGCTACTAAATGAAGAACCTTTCTTGCCTTTGTTACTAGGTTGATTAGTTTTAACTTGAGGCATGAAGGTAGACAAGAGTAGTCGTTTGGCTAGATAAGATGAGGTCTTCTTTTGGAGATCGTCATTGATAGCTTTGAGAAACTCATGCTCTTGCTCCAAGTTGAGCTTGTCGAAGCATAGCTTCTCATGAGTTCTCACAAGCTCTCTATGATCTTCGAGAGTAGATTCATGAGCTAACTTAAGAGTGTTTAGTTCTTTAGTTAGTTGTTATATTTTCATCTTATCATCATCAAATGACTTATCTTGACTAGCATGAGAATTATCAAGTTCATTTTGATCAATATTACTAGTTTTATAACAAAGCAAGTCATGATCACAAAGCAAATCATCTTCATCACTATCAAAATCAAGATACTCGGGGTGTGATACCTTGGGGCCTTTAGCCATGAAGCAACTTCCACTCCCTTCGTTTGGTGAATCAAACAGATCATAGGAGTTGGTAGTCACTAGAGCAATTCCGGCAACACCATCATCTTGACAATAGTCGGAGTCGGAGTGATAGCTTCTCTTAGAGTTGTTGTCGGAGTTGGAGCCGGAAACCCATTCACCAACATGAGCTTGATGTTTTCTTCTTGTGTAGGTCTTGGTGTACATGTCCTTCTTCTACGAATCTCTACTTCTCCTTGAGTTTATTCATTCATAACGATCATCTCTACTCCTTCTCTCTCTTTGTGGTGATTCATTCCTTGAGCTTCGTCTTCGAGGTGACTCTTCTCTTCTTTTGTAGGAAGCCGTGCACTCATTTGATTAGTGTCCGGGCTTCCCACAATTGTAGCAATTGCGGTCACGACTTGACGAGCGATTTTCTTCATATCTTGAGTTGGAGTTTCTTTCTTTGCCTCTATTCTTGTAGAACTTGTTGAATTTCTTGACCATGAGGCTTATCTCTTCATTGGTGACAAGGTTGTTGCTTGAAGTTGCGGGAGCATCACTTGTGGATTTGTAAGCACCGCTAGACTTATGATGAAGTTCTTCCTTATCTTTTAGTGTCATCTCATGAGCAACAATCCTTCCAATGACTTTCGAAGGCTTGCGATCTTTGTAGTTTGGCATCATTTGGATCAATGTGCACACGGTATCGTATCTCTCATCCAAACCTCTAAGTATCTTCTTGATGATGAATTTGTCGGTCATTTCTTTGCTTGCTAAGCCAGCAATCTCATTTGTGATGAGAGCTAGCCTAGAGTACATCTCTGCGACTCCTTCACCATCCTTCATCTTGAACTTGTCAAGCTGACCTTGAAGAACATCTAACTTGGATTCTCACACGGACTCGGTTCCTTCGTGCATATCAACCAAAGTATCCCAAATCTCTTTTGCATTCTCAAGACCGCTGATTTTGTTGAATTCTTCGGGGCATAAGCAGTTGAAGACAATGTCGCATGCTTGAGCATTGAGTTGCAACATCTTCAACTCATCCGCAGTCGCTTAACGATTCGGTTCTCATCCATCCCCAAAGAACTCACCTTGCAAGCCAACACGAACAACCCCAAACGGCTGGGTTATGACCAAGAATATGCATTTTCATTTTGTGCTTCCAACTAGAAAAATTAGTGCCATCAAAGTACGGACCTTTATGGTGATAACTTCCCTCACTAGATGCCATACTCTCCTAGGTTGTGAGACCTAAGCAATGAAGACCAATGCTCTGATACCACCTGTAGGACCGGAAGTATGTCTAGAGGGAGGGTGATTAGACTACTTGACCAATTAAAAGTTTTGCTTATACCAAGTTTTAGGGTTGACAGTTTTTTACATTTCATGGTAAGTCAAGTACACCCTATACATGCAAGTCTAAGAGTATATAGCAGCGGAAAGTAACAACAAGCATGTATAGAAGGGATAGGGTAGGAAGATCAAACGCAATTGTAGACACGATGATTTTTCCCATGGTTCCGATAGGTGGCGCTATCGTACATCCACGTTTATGGAGTCTTCAACCCACGGAGGGTAACGGTCGCGAGAGTCCACAGAGGGCTCCACCCAAAAGGGTCCACGGAGTAGCAACCTTGACTATTCCATAACGGCTTCCGTCCATGAAGGACTAGCCTCACTATGGGTAGATCTTCACGAAGTAGGCGATCGCCTTGCCCTTACAAACTTCTTGGTTCACTCCACAACACGAAGTTGGAGGCTCCCAAGCGACACCTAACCAATCTAGGAGGCACCACCCTCCAAAAGGTAATAGGCTCGATAATGACGATGAACTCCTTGCTCTTGTGCTTCAAGATGATAGACTCCTCAGCACCCAATCACTCTCTCATAGATTTGGTATGGTGGAAGAGATGGGATTGGTGGAAAGCTACTTAGGGAGGCTAGAAATCAAGATCCATATGATTGGAGTGGAAGATCTTGACCTCAACACAAGGGTAGGTGGTTCTCTCTCAGAAAATCTGATAGGATAAGTATGGAATAGTTCTGAGTGCTTATCTTTTGAGTAGGTGGTGGTGAAGGGGTATATATAGGCATCCCCAAAAATCCAACCATTACACACAAAATGACCAACTCGGTGACACCGATGTGTTAATCTCGGTGGTACCGAAGTGACCAAAAGGTGGCAACTTTTGAATCTCGGTGAGGCCGATATAGGAAACTCGATTGCACCGATAAGGTGACCAACGGTCAGATTTCCAATCTCGGTGACGCCGATCCAATATTCTCGGTGGGACCAAAAATGTGAATTTGCATAACAGAAAGTTGGCAACCTAAACTCGGTGGCACCGGTATAGAATCGGTTGCACCGAAGTGGCTAGGGTTTGGCAGAGTCTGTCTAGGTTCTGGAATCGGTGGCACCGGTATGGGAAAGTTGGTTGCACTGATTTTGAGTGTTGGGTGTAGAACAGACTTTGGTGGGAGAGTTTGTGGATGTTTTTGGCGACTATCACTTGTGCACGTTTGAGCATATTTTTCACCAACAAAACCTTACCCCTTTTAATAGTATTGGCTTTCCTATGGACTAAAAGTGATTTCTCACAAATATAAAATGTAGAGTCCTTTTGCTTGAAGCTTTGTCAACCTATTTCCTTGCATCTTGGGGTATGTCCACACTCTCCTTTTGCCAATCCTATCATTGAACATTTCCTGAAATATACTTGGTGGAAACATTAGTTCAATGACTTATATGTTGTTATTAATTACCAAAACCACCAAGGGAGCAAATGTGCTTTCAGTTGCGATGTTTGATACACACAAGGTAATCATTTGGTGTCAGTGGGTTGCATGATCTCATGGTCATAGGAACAGATACTTGACATGAAGAAAACTGTAGCAATAAACTGACACGATCATATGCTACGTTTATAGTTTGGATCTTGTCCATCACATCATTCTCCTAATGATGTGATCCTGTTATCAAATGACATCTCATGTCCATGGCTAGGAAACCTTAACCATATTTGATCAACGAGCTAGTCTATTAGAGGCACACTAGGGACATGGTGTTGTCTATGTATCCACACATGTATCTGAGTTTCCGATCAATATAATTCTAGCATAAATAATAAACGATTATCATGAACAAGCAAATATAATAAAAACTAATTTATTATTGCCTCTAGGGCATATTTCCAACACATAATATAGTGCAAGCCAAAAGTAATAATAAATAATGATAATATAAGCATATTAATGGAATTTCCTCTACTTAATTAATTTAAGTAAGGTAAATAATTAATGTGATATGGCCTGGACGCCAAGGTAGATGTCGACGCAGGTCATCGACGTGGCACGACGAGAACGTGATAAAGTCTAAATTTGCCAGGCAGTCCGAATTCCCAACGCGGCGTTCATCAGATCATGGATAGGAAGCTGATGGTACCATTATATAGGCCATACTGCAATCTGTATACATATAATAGTGCAAACAGATAGAACTATGATCGCACAAATAGTTTATACTGCACAAAATTACAAGAAGAATAGCACCTGATCGAATGTAGCCATAGGAGAAAAATATTTACCGCAAAGTACCATCAAACTTAATTAAATAATAAATAAATAGAAAGATCAAAGCTCCCTGTGTCTGTGGTGAGACGAACTCTTATCGGCCCCCATGTGCGATGTTGCACATGGTCCTGCGAGATTCCTTGGCTAGTTCGTGGCTGCTCGGATATTTTTTTGTTGGCCTGTGCAGCAAATCGTTTAGAACTAGGATGTCGTTTGCATGTGCGCACTTTATCGGGACTTTCCATGGCGCATGGGAGCGACGCGACTCCTCGGCCAGTGGCCGGCACACAATCTAGATTCGAGATTCGACTGTAAACAAGATTGTACTGCACGACAACAAGGATTTTGCAAAAGAGTGAATTCATGTTGAACATATCTAGCTCATAAAAATATCACCTAGTCGTGTCATACCCGTGACGATCCTGGGCGATGATTTGGGCTTAGTTATCCAAACTCTCGGTCGGCTGGCCGAGATAACAACGTAGTTCGGTTGTTCTTGATGTATCTGCATGCATAAGACGATGGAAAACCAAAGCAAAAACTTTCTTTGCGCAATTAATTCACACGAAAAAAATAAATTGATAAATATGTCTTGAACGCAGAGGTCGGCAGAGGAGACACGACGATGTTTGCTCGCTGAGGTAGCGGTGTCACGTGGTCGAGGTCGGTTATCCGGCGCAAAGTCGATCTCGACATATGTCAAAAATCCGCAAGAGGCTGGCCGGTCCGATGTCACACAACAACTTTGATAAAATATTTCTGCAAAAATAATGCAAGTAGCAGACAGAAGAGGTAATTCTTCCAGGTCCAAGTGTTAAACCAGACATTTAATTGACTTCCCTGATCGTTCACGTGATGTGGAATTAGAAGGAACTCCACCGATCCTTTAACATAGTTGAAAAAGGTGCAGCGCCTTGCGGCTCTCCCGAGGACCATGTACGAAACAACACACAGATCGATCCAATTAATTTGATCCTGCCGCAGGGCTCAGCCACCAGACGGCGCGCCAGCATAACCGCATGCGCCTTCCGAAGATTTGCAAGCGCATCATGGTCTTGTGCGGATGTTTTCCTTAGAATAGATGGCTTGCGGCCCCACTCGGCCTTGTATAAAAATCCTCTTGCCGACAAAATAGCACAGGACAGTAGAAGAATTCAACGAAAAAGAATCGATCTACACTAAATAAATTAAATAAAAGAACAACACCTGATTCGGCGTCGATTCAAAATCCATTGCACCGCGGCGATCGCCCAGCAAGCTCTCAATGAAAGCACAAATGTTGGTTCTGAATCCAGCATATCTCGTAGTAGGAGTCCTAAGCTTGGCGTCTTGGAGCGATGGTAACATGGACACATGATTTTACCCAGGTTCGGACTCTCTCAAGGTGATAATACCCTACGTCCTTCTTTTGATTGTATTGATATGGGGATAGTACATAGTACCTGTATCTACCACAAGATTGTAGTAATGAATATGGGATTGTTTATTACTAGTCTAGCCTCGGTTTATATAATGCACAATAGGCCTAGGGTTTAGAGGAGTCCTTGTCTTGTGCACCAAGTCTTCTGGAATCTCCCTTGTATGCGTCATGGGTTGTCCGAACTGGCCCATGAGTGAACCATCATGGGGGTCCTTGGCCCGACCCAATGGTCGGGAGACGACGTGGTGAGTACCCCCTAGTCTAGGACACCATCATCGACATATTTGCTTATGGACGTGATGCCTATATACACATGATCATGGCCATGAAAATCGCATAACTATTCGCTTTTCTATCAATTGCGCAATAGTAATTTGTTTACCCACTGTATGCTTTGCTTATGAGAGATGCCACTAGAAAACTCTATGACCCCAGATCTATTCACTTATATATTCACAAACGCTATCATTACCTTGTTGTTATGTATTACCTTTTATTTTATTTTGCACTTTACTATTATCTAGAATTTTATCTACACAACTCACTTGCCTGCAAATAACGAGATCAAGGCGATTAACAACCCTCTTGTCGCTGTTGGGTGCAAGTTGTTTGTTCTTTTGTGTGCAACCGCCGAAGATGGTTGAGGATTGGTATTTATATTGGTTCCATAAACTTTGGTTTCATAACTGAGGGAAATACTTACCCACTTTGTGCTGCAATTACCCGTTCCTCTTCACGGAAAACCCAACGCAGGTCACGAGTATGAGATGCTACTACAAAAACTAAGGAGGAACGAACTTTGACTGTAAACTGAACAATTTTAGAAAGTGAACCTTTACAGTAAACTTTACAGTAAACTTTACAGTAAACTTAATAGTTTCAGTTAACTGTTAGTCTATTCACTCAACCTTTTCAGCTAATTGATCAATTTCATACATGCCATTGCTTTAATTCGCAGGCCACATGTGATTTCTGGCGCTGAGAGCTAGAATATGCGGAGCATCTGGTTGAAACTAAGGTTCTTGTTGGTAATGCTGTTGTTGATGCAATTGGTGCAGCTGAGGATAGAAGGGAACAAATTGAGATGAAGAGGAATGAAGCAAATGCAGGAAGAAACATAGCTGGGAGGGGCATGGCTGGAAGAGGCAATGCATGCAACCGTAGTGAGAAGAACTTTGCCACCAAGCAGCAAGCTGCTATGCTGCTTGGAGTGGGTAGGGAGATCCTAATGGTGATGAAGCTGGTGTTGGCTAGTGTTATGGTGCTTTGTGTGCTTTGTTTCATCTTCATTATGAAGAACTGATTAGATGAGTAGGTGTCCTAGTTGTAGTAGTTCTTAAGTTAGCAGACAAGAAAGATGTTGGTCTATGAAGTAGTAGTCCTTAAGTGAGGTCTCTTTTTAAGTTAAGCTAGTTGTATGTGTTTTGGGGTCTGCCTCCATTATCATGTGGCTGTAATGGCCCTCCTCAAGCTGCTGGAGTTAGAATGAACATGTAATGTAATGGTTGTGGTTGCAATGGATGATCTGTGAAGTAATATGAAACCTATGGCTTTATGCCTATATATTTTCACATAATTCTACCTGTGAATATTCTACTTGCCAATATTCCACTTGTGTTTTCCCCTAAAAATGAACCAAATTAGCAAAAGAAAACTATCAATTTCGATGGCTTCAAATAATTACCTTGAACTGCCAGTTGTTGAAAATCAGCATAAAAAACCGACCAACTTAGCTTAGCTCAATAGTTGTTCAATTTGGAAATATCATTGTTACAACAGAATATCATTACAACATAAAGTTAGCATTAATCTATTTCATCAAGGATCCCCTTAAGCTACATGATCTTGTCCTTTGTCTCCTCTTTGTGTTTGAACAAATAACCAATCATGTACGCGAGCATCCTTTTCTCTAGTTTTAGATGATCTCTCTTCTACTAAATTGTCCCTCTCTTGCATGGCTTGGTCCCTCTTTTTCGCTCCTTTGCCTTGATAAGCTAATGGATGTTTGTAAATAATTTGTCAGCCATTTTTTTCTTCTCCAACTCTTCCTTGAGATCAATCATAGCAAGTTGTGTGCTGCCTAATTGTACAATTGCATGCTCCTTCTCAGCCACAACCTTGGCAAAATCAAGCTTGTATAATCTTAGCTTATCTTCAATCTGTTCCTTCTCTCTCAAAATCTTCAGGTTCTCTTCAACATTCAAAACATTTTGTGTGAGAATCTGTCTGGTCTCCTCATCATGCATGCTCCATACGGTAGCTAGGCTCAACTTCAAAGCATCAGGACACTGAGAGTCAACCCATTGGATATAGTTGCATTTAGGAACATCCTATCATTTCATAGAAAAACATGTTAATTGGAAAAATGGACTTTAACATAATGTATGAACTTTTAAGTTACCTTGTGTGAGCAAGCCAAGAACCTCCTACCGCTATCAACATCTTGAAATGCCAGAAATTTCTCACAAACTGATCCATGGTCACATCTTGCATCAAGATCTGTTGCTAGGCCACTCCATTCCTCACAGAAAATGGTAGCAAGGAGGGAATCGGATCTATCAAAGAGGAACCTTTATCCCCTTTTCCACAGAAACCCTAGATTCTAGTGCTTGAACAGGAACATGGGGATCACTAACCTTGCTTGTGACAGAGTCATCTTCAGAACTGGTGTGTAGATCATCCCACAAAACCATGGCTCCTGGTGCTAGAAGAGGAATAGGGGGAAGAAGTGAGGAGGAAAGTGGAGATGAGGAAGAAGAAGGGGATCTGGTGGTGGTGGGTAAGAGCAGTACACAATTGTGACGCCCCCAATTTTGACCATACGCTAAACATACACACAATGCGTATGACCAAGATCAGGGACTCACTAATCAATATCACAACACAACTCTAGACGCAAATTAAAGTCATACAACTCTAGACGCAAGACAGGGGCCTCGAGGGCTCGAATACAAAGCTCGACAAGCACGAGTTAGCGGAAGCAAACAATATCTGAGTACAGACATAAGTTAAACAAGTTCTGCCTTAAGAAGGCTAGCACAAACATAGCAACGGATCGAAAGAGGCGAGGCCTCCTGCCTGGGAACCTCCTATCCTACTATTGGTCGGGGGCTGCCTCCACGTAGTAGTAGGCTCCTGCGGTGGTGTAGTAGTCATCTCCGGCGTACTCCATCTCCTGGGCTCCGTCGTCTGAACGCAGAACGTATCGAGGGGGAAAGAGAAGGCAAAGCAACGGTGAGTACTCATCCAAAGTACTCGCAAGACTGACATCAGAACTATGCTAAGTATGCATCATTATCAAGGGGTGGGGTTATATCTAGGCTGACTGCAGAAAGCAAGAATAGGGGGAAGGCCTAGTCCTATCGAAGACTAGCATCTTTAGCATCTTGCAACATTAGAAGAAGACAGATATTTCACATATAGTCATATTATTGTAGCAATTTCATTAAGTAACCACGCCCAGAGATTCTTCCTCGACTCCCTGTGAGGAAGCACTCCCGCAGCCACATATCATTTCAAATTAAATCACAATTATAGTTGTATAAGGTTAAGGTACAACTCCAAGTCATCCTGTTACCGTGGACACGACAATTCGAATAGATGAATTCATACCTACAGGGGTGCACCGCATTTCCAACACACTTGATCACCTCCGGCGGGACACACTTTCCATGGTAATGCCCGGCCTCGGGATCCAAAACATCGTCGCCCCACCTAAACTCAACGAAGAGGCCAGCCCGCTGGTCTAAATCCTAAGCATGTAGGTTCGTGGGCCCACTTGCCCTTGCACTCCTGCACGATGCAAACGCTGCCGGAAGCTGACCTAGTACACTCAGTCCGGGAGCTCTACCTTCCAGCCCAATCCGGGGCGCGACTCTCCATTGCTAACGTCCGAAGAGCTTCGGCTGATACAATGACGCTGAGTACCCATAACTTTTCCCATGTGAAGGTTTGGTGCGTAAAAGGTCAAACGACCAACTCAGATCAAATACCCAACCCATTAGCATTTTATTAGTGCGGGGCAAGCGCGACCCATAAAGTGCGGTCCTGTCACCCCGTCTCGAGGATGTGTGGCAAAGGCCTCTCTCGCTAGTCCACGCCTCATCATCATCAAACCGTGGGTACCCCTCAAGTTTGACCCATCACCAACATGTTTCTGGAACCAAGTCATAGTAACTGTGTGTATAAAACATCAAGGAGGGAACTGAGGAATCACCCTCAATGGTCCCCGCTCGATGTAACCGTCAAGGTGGACTTTAGAGGAATCACCCTCGAGGGTCCCACACTTGAGGGGGTTGCACGACAGAGACATCATCGGGAATGGTGAAGGACGAATCGCCCTTCATAACCACGACCGACTAGCTGCACTACATGCCAAGCATCAGGAGTACTTCACGAGGTGTCACCCTCGGTACTCGATAGTAGCACTACAGAGTCGTACAACTAAGGGGGAGTGTGGTGATGTGAGGGGCCTGGCTTGTCGATCGGTTGACCGAGTCTTTGAGCCTTCGAGTCGTCGATGAAGTAGCAGGGGCAACTGGGACTAAGGGGTGGGTCAATGGGGATTCACTAACCAACCTATAGTAAGCGGTTGGTATGATTGCAGGTATAGTAGTAGTTCATCAAAAACAGGCTATGCATCAGAATAGGAGCTATCTAATACAGTAGCAGAAGTTAATGCAAGAATAAGAGGGAAAGAAATAGGCGATATCGGAATGCTCAAGGGGGGGGGGTTGCTTGTCTTGCTGCTCCGCGGCAAAGGCCTGATCGTCAGTCTCGAGGTCTACCAGAGAGAAGAGGGGCCAAGAAACAATAAATATAAAATAGACAAATGCATCAGGTTGCATGACATGGCAATATGCAGATCTAGTTATGAACTAACGAAGTATTATACATCGCAGACGGTTCGGAAGAATATCTAACGATATTTTTCGGTTCTCGGGCTACTACCGGACAGATGAAATTGATGGAAAAGTTCCATGTTTGCTATGCTAGGTGCATGTGACAAACTAACGGACTGCGTATTCGGATTCGTGGGATTTTTCTGAACAACTTTCATGTTCAAAACTTTTTCATCTTAGTTACTGACTATTTTATATTAATTTTTAAAGACTAAACAATATTATGAAATTCTTTAATTACAAATCCGAATTATCCAAAATAGTTAAATATTGTTTAATTATCCTCAATAGTAATACTAATTAAATTAAATTAATTAACAGTTTAATTAATTAATCTAATTAAACTTAAACATCTAATTAACTAATTGATAAATTTACTAATTAATTAATTAATTAATTTAATAATTAATTAATTAATTAATTGTTTTTATTTACTTATTTATTTTTAACATAGTTTCTTACAGGGCGTGGGCCCCGCTTGTCAGTGGGCCAGCCCACACACACATACACTACACACACACCGACAGCACACACACGCACGCATGTACACGCGCACCGACTGGCGTGGCGGTGCTGCGGCCGTCGGTCGACGGAGGCTCCGCAGGGGGGTGGGGGTAGCTCAGCGGGGGGAGCGAGGGGGCCAGCGAAGCGAGATGGCGGGGTGGCGGCGGTGTGAGGTGGCGGCGGCGCGAGGCGGGCCAGCAACGGGGCCAGCGAGGCGTGGCCCAGATTCGTGTCGGGGGGTGGGACGGGCGGCGGGGCATGAGCCCAGGCGGGCGGCGGCCGTCCGCGGCCGAGGGTGGAACGGTGCTGGGTCGGTCGGGGCCGGCGTCGCCGGGGGGTGGGGGATGTGCGGGGCCGGCTTGGGAGAGCGAGGCGATGGCGCGGGGGGGGGGGGAATCGGGCGGGGTTGGGGTCGCGCTAGGGTTCGGCCGGTTCACTGGCTCCTTATAGGAGCCAGCCGGGCTAGCCAGTTTTGGCCAGTAGTTTTTTTTAATAATTAAAACAGTAGCCATTTAAATTATTTTTAGGCACCAAACTATTTCCAAAATTACCGGTTTCAATTTTATAAAATCTTAGGGGTTATTTGCAACCCATCCAACATTTTTATATTCAGTTTTGTACAACTTTTAAATCCACCTTTCAAACGAATTTAAATTGCAACGAAATTTGAACGGGGTTTGAACCGACGCGAGTTTAACAACAGTAATCGTGGTGACGTGATAACATTAGCATGTGATTACTGTAGCTTAATTACACAGATTACCGTAGCACAAATCTAGGGCGTCACAATTTTGCCCTACTAAAAAGAATTCTTGTCCCGAGAATTAAGAAGTAGAATGGAAAAGCTCGGGGTATTCTGCACGAAGATGATCTTTGCGTTCCCAAGTGGCCTCATCTTCAGAATGATTTTCCCACTGCACTTTGAAGAACTTGGTAACCTTCTAACGAGTCCGACATTCAGTCTCATCAAGAATGCATACTGGTTGCTCCTTGTAAGAAAGGTCTTGTTGCAGTTCAAGCATATCATGGTCCACTGCTCGAATAGGATCCTTGAAGCAGTGATGAAGTTGTGACACATGGAACACATCGTGAACCTGAGAAAGGTTTGGCGGTAGTTCCAGTTGATATGCCACTTTACCACGCCTTTCGAGAACAGTGAAAGGGCAAATATAACAAGGAGCCAGCTTGCTCTTGATCCCGAAACGGTGTGTACCTCTCATTTGCGTGACTCGAAGATAAGCCTTTTCGCCAGGTTGATAGACCATATCCTTGTGATGACGGTCATATTGACTCTTCTGACGAGACTGAACATGCTTCAGATTTGCATGAATAATGCGGACTTGATCCTCGGCATGTTGGATAATATCGGGACCGATAAGTGTACGTTCCCCAGTTTCTGACCAATTCAGAGGAGTCCGACACTTACGTCCATATAATACTTCAAAATGAGCCATCTTCAGACTAGCTTGATAGCTATTGTTGTAGGATAACTCAGCATACGAGGGAGATTCCTCCCATTTCTTGGCAAACGAAATGACACAAGCTCGAAGCATGTTTTCGAGAATCTGATTGACTCTTTCAACTTGTCCCTGGGATTGAGGGTGAAAAGCGGTGCCGAAGGACAAATGAGTTCCCATAGCCTCCTGGAAACTTGCCTAGAATCTTGAAGTAAATAAACTGCCACAGTCTGAACTAATCACCCATGGAATACCATGGAGGGAAACAACTCTCGACATGTAAAGATCTGCTAGCTGACTAGCAGTAATAGTTTCCTTGACAGCCAGAAATGTGCAACTTTGGACAGCCAGTCAATGACGACAAGAATAGCATCATTACCCTTCTGCGACCTGGGAAACCCAGTGACAAAGTCCATTTCAACATGATCCCATTTCCATTCAGGAATAGAAATAGGTTGCAGAGTTCAAGCGGGCTTTTGATGTTCTGCCTTGATCCGACGGCCAATGTCACATTCTGAAACATAGTGAGCAATGACTTGTTTCATATTAGACCACCAGAACCTTTGATGGATGTCCCGGTACATCTTGGTACTACCCGGATGAATAGACAGAGGCATATGATGAGCTTCCTTCATCACTTTCCTAGTTACATTCGGGTTTTCCTTTTTTGTTGGAACAAATAAGCATCCCTTGAAGTATACAACACCATCACCAATGGTGAAACATGAGGGTTTACCTTCCGCCAGATAATATTTAATCTTAACAACTTTGTTGTCATAGCCCTGCATTATTTTGATACAGTCCATGAGATCTGGTTCAACAACCAGGTTACTCAAAGAACCCTGGTTAACAACACGAAGGTTCATCCACCGGTACTCTTCAGGAGGGGGAACGAGATAACCCTGAGGAACAATAAGGAGGTCAGCTTGCGGAATTCTTCTTGAAGAAGGGGGTGAAGCTTGTGAACCTAAAGGTGGTTGCAGTATGACTTGCGGCTCAAAGCATCAACCATTACATTAGCCTTGCCAGGTGTATAAGAAATTCACATGTTGTAATCTGCTATTCGCTCCATCCATCTTTGTTGACGGAGATTCAAATCTGGCTGAGTAAACAAGTACTTCAGACTTTGGTGATCGGTGTAGATCTCGTAATGATTACCAACAAGGTATTGTCGCCACTCTTTCAGAGCATGAATTACTGCAGCAAGTTTAAGGTCATGAGTTGGGTAGTTCTCTTCATGAGGACGCAACTAATGAGAGGCATAAGAAACCACTTTGCGTTCTTGCATTAGGATACAGCCTATTCGCTGACGCGAAGCATCACAATAAATGACAAAGTCCTTACGAGTATACGGAGGAGCAAGCACTGGAGCAGATGTCAATTTTTCTTTAAGTGCTTGAAAGCTCTCCTGACATTTTTCTATCCACTCATATTTAACACCTTTGTGAAGCAGATTGGTTAAGGGCTTTGCAATTTTGGAGAAGTTCTCGACGAATCGACGGCAATAGCTGGCGAGTCCGAGGAAATTTCTAACTTGTTTGACATTCTTCGGCGGAGTCTACTGAAGAATAGTCTGAACTCGTTCAGGGTTGACCGCAATACCATCCTTGAAGATCACATCACCAAGGTAGGTTACTTCGTCCATCCAGAACTCACACTTGGAATACTTGGCATATAGTTGGTGTTCCCGAAGCCTTTCCAGTACAAGACGAAGATGTTCAACATGCTCTTCTTTATTCTTGGAAAATACCAGAATATCATCCAGATAAACCACGACGAATTTTTCAAGGTAGTCCATGAAGATATAATTCATTAAACGAGTGATGGTTGCTTGAGCATTGGTTAAACCGAAGGACATGACGGTGTACTCGTATGAACCATAATGAGTAACAAATGCGGTCTTCGGAATATCCTCTTCACGAACACGGATCTGATGGTAGCCCAACGTCAAGTCGAGCTTAGAGAAAATTGAGGCACCAAGAAGTTGATCATACAAATCATTGATCCGAGGAAGTGGATATTTGTTCTGAATTGTAGCTTGGTTGATTGGTCGATAATCTTGGACCAGACGGTTTGTACCATCCTTCTTCTTAACAAAGAGAGAAGGTGCTCCCCAAGCAGAGGAACTTGGACGAATGAAACCCAGCTGTAGCGAATTGTCAATTTCTTGCTTAAGTTCAAGGAGTTCATGTGGTGGAATCTTATACAAACGCTTGGCTATAGGAGTGGTACCAGGTATAAACTCGACAGCTCTAGAGGGGGAATCCCTGGAAGTTCTTCCGAAAAAACATATTGGAAATCCCGGACAACTGGAATGTTTTCAATCCCCTCAAGAGGTGACTCATTTAATGCATTCATGGCATATAGTCGGGCTTCAGCATCTCAAACAAGATGAGCATGGTAACTGACTATCTCACTCGAAGGAGGTAGAAGGTGGACAGTTTTGGTGGCACAAACGGCTGAAGCAGTATGTGCTTTCAGCCAATCTATTCATAGTATAAGGTCGATCTTAGAGGACTTCAATAAAATGGGGGAAGCATGGAATTGAGTCCTTCTATTTCAATGGGAACATCTGGACAAAACATGGAGGTTTGACATTGGCCAGCGGGGGTGTTTACCACTATTGGAATGTTCATGTTCTCATACTTAATGCCATGCATGTATGCAAAATCTTCAGACATAGAAGAATGCGATGCTCCTGTATCAAACAATACACAAGTTGGTACTGAGTTGACGAGAAGAGTACCCATCGCAGTAGCAGGCTGTTCTTGAGCTTCATTCAGATCAACATTGTTAGCTTGAACACGTCCCTGAGCAGGCCTGGCATTGTTGTTGCGGGGTTGGTTGGAAGGCAGTGCAAGTTGATTCTGATTCTGCATGCATTCTCTAGCACGATGTCCTGGACGACCACACTTAAAGCACAACCCATTCTTAGGACGAGAAGGGGGAACATGAACTCATGGTGGCGGAGCTGGGAGCCTCGGCTGCCTAGGTGGGGGTGGAGGCAGACGAGGTGCAACATAGGACGACCTTGGAGTAGGAGCAGGGGCATGGTACAAGTTGTGGGGAATCTAGATCTTGCGCTTCTCACTTGCTGAGCCCGAAGATGAGCCCATGTCACGGTTGCGCTTGCTGTTGTCCTTGTAGTCCTCAAACCTGTCTCCACTATAATGGACTTGTTCACTAAGGTGGCAAAGTTGTCAAAGTCTTGAACAAGGAGTGCCAGTTTGATATCAGGGTGGAGACCTTCACGGAACTTCTCCTGCCTATGAGCATCAGTTAGAACGTCTTCTTCAGCATAGCGAGATAAGTCTAGAAATTCCCTTTGATAAGCATCCACAGTCTTCATGCCCTGGACGAGATTGCGGAACTCATGCTTCTTCTTGTCCATCATTCCCTGAGGAATATGGAGAGCACGGAATGCAGCTTGGAACTCCGGCTAGGTGATGATTGTCCCAACAGGCTGTGAGCGCCTATGACTATCCCACCAACCCTTCAGAAAGTATGAGGCAAAGGTGACATAGCTAGCCACTAGGGTGCCTGAAGATTCCAGCTCATAAGTGATGTCACGGAGCCAGTCATCTGCGTCAAGCGGCTGAGTTGAGCTGCGGTAGATTGCAGGGTTGAGGCGCATGAAGTCTTGCAGAGTCATTGGGTCTGGCTGCCAATTCATATTCAGCCTTGGGAACTGGTCCATAAGCCCTTGCATAAACTGGCGGTTCAGTTCAAACTGTTGCATCATACCAGCCATGTATTCAGGTGGCGGTGGGTGGCTACCCGCACCACGACCACGACCAGCTGGCCTAACCATTCTGTCAAAACAATTAACAGTGGTATTTTTAGCATTGGGTATTGTAAAGACGATGAGTTATTTATGAAGTAAATTGCTCAATGAAGGAAGTGCAATAGATACGACATAGTAGTTCGAATTCAACATACAGATCCATACATAGGTCTATTACAAACCATAAGTCTGTTACAACATAGATGATAGGTCCGGCCTGAAATTAGTCTAGACAACTAGGCGGCGCACAGGCACGCGATAGAGGGATACCACAACGGACATAGCGAAAAGCTACATCAATGTCGGGAACAACGAAAGAACCCACGGAACTGCAGATGACCCTAAATGTGGAACTTGGTGGGAGGGTCCTGCATCCCGTGCACAGCCTGATGTAGTACCTGCATATTAAGCGGGAGCGCAGGTCCACGCGCTTGGGTATGACCCCCAATAGCAGGCCACTCAAGACCTGGAGGAAACTCAATCCGAAGCAGGTAAAGGATGTACTCTAGATGTATCCCCGCGGTGACTGCTGGCAACAAATGCTCCATAGCCCGATAAAGACGAACACGGGTGGCATACAACTCGACGTTAAGAGCCTTGACAATGCGATCCAATGCCTCACTGTACGGGACCAGAACTTGTGGTTTGTAACGACGACTTACGTAGGGGGTGCAGACAGCAGTGTAGGACTGGTCGTTGCGCTGTCATGTGAAAGGGGTCAAGACCTCAGCGTCGACGGCAGTATCAACTCTAACAGGAACATACAGAATGTATTTGTATGCCGTCTCCTCCAAACAAGAGTTCGCTAGATGGAGACGAACATTAGCAGCATAAGTAGCATCCTGTACTGCCATCTCAACAGTCACTTCAATGCCATGGAAGGTGTGTAGCTCAGTGATGGAGAGGTCCTGTCGATCCCAGATAACCATCTCAACCTCATACTGTTCTTGGTTGAACTCGTGGTAGTCCTCGTAAATAGTGTACTCGGGGTACCAGCGATATCCCAGCTTCTTCAAGAGGTCGACCAGAATGGCCGGGAACCCAGTCGTATCAAGCGCGAAGGTCAGACGAACGATCTGCCTACCGGGACACATCTGTAACAAGGAGATTTGAGATGTCAAACAGTGTGTGCATTATAACTTCAAAGGAAACAATTGTCGACAAAACAAATCTCCGGTGGATGTGACCGTGAGAACCTAATGTTAGAGTTAGCAAAATGTTTAACCCAAAAGAGGAGATGGATCAGAACCCAGAGTATAGATGAGGAATAAAAGATCCTAATACCACCCGATTGAGATGTGGGCCCGTAAGCCACACAATAATGTTAGTAAAAAAATTCAAGTACTAGACTCAACTTCAGCCAAGGAGTTGGAAAGGGGGCTACCTACATGCAGTCGGCTCTGATACCAACTTGTGATGCCCCCAATTTCGACCGTATGCTAAACATACACACAATGCGTACGACCAAGATCAGGGACTCACTAATCAATATCACAACACAACTCTAGACACAAATTAAAGTCATACAACTTCATATTACAAGCCAGGTGCCTCGAGGGCTCGAATACAAATCTTGACAAGCACGAGTTAGTGGAAGCAAACAATATCTGAGTATAGACATAAGTTAAACAAGTTCTGCCTTAAGAAGGCTAGCACAAACATAAGAACGGATCGAAAGTGGCGAGGCCTCATACCTGGGAACATCCTATCCTACTGCTGGTCGGGGGCTGCGTCCACATAGTAGTAGGCTCCTGCGGTGGTGTAGTAGTCGTCTCCGGCGTACTCCATCTCCTGGGCTCTGTCGTCTGAACGCAGAACATATCAAGGGGGAAAGAGAAGGCAAAGCAGTGATGAGTACTCATCCAAAGTACTTGCAAGACTGACATCAGAACTGTGCTAAGTATGCACATTATCAAGGGGTGGGGTTATATCTGGGCTGACTACAGAAAGCAAGATTAGGGGGAAGGCCTAGTCCTATCAAAGAATAACATCTTCAGCACCTTGCAGCTTTAGAAGAGAGAACACAGGTATCTCACATATAGTCATATTATTGTAGCAATTTTATTAAGTAACCACGCCTAGAGATTCTTCCTCGACTCCCTACGAGGAAGCAATCCCGGCGCCACATTTCATTTCAAATTAACTCACAATTATAGTTGTATAAGCTCAAGGTACAACTCCAAGTCGTCTTGTTACCATGGACACGACTATTCGAATAGATGAATTCATCCCTCCAGGGGTGCACCGCATTTCCAACATGCTTGATCACCTCTGGCCGGACACACTTTCCGAGGTAATGCCCAGCCTCGGGATCCAAAATGTTGTCGCCCACCTAGACTCAACGAAGAGGCGAGCCCGCCGGTCTAAATCATAAGCGCGCAGGTTCATGGGCCCACTTGCCCTTGCACTCCTGCACGATGCGAATGCGGCCGGAAGCAGACTTAGTACACTCAGTCCGGGAGCTCTACCTTCCAACCCAATCCGGGGCGCGACTCTCCATTGCTAACGTCCGAAGAGCTTCGGCTGATACAATGACGCTGAGTACCCATAACTTCTCCCACTTGAAGGTTTGGTGTGTAAACGGTCAAACGACCAACTCAGATCAAATACCCAACCTATTAGCATTTTATTAATGTGGGGCAAGCGCGACCCATAAAGTGCGGTCCCGTCACCCTGTCTCGAGGATGTGTGGCAAAGGCCTCTCTCGCCAGTCCACGCCTCATCATCATCAAACCATGGGTACCCCTCAGGGCCGACCCATCACCAACATGTTTCTGTAACCAGGTCATAGTAACTATGTGTATAAAACATCAACGCGGGAACTGAGGAATTACCCTCAATGGTCCCCGCTCGATGTAACCGTCAAGGTGGACTTTAGAGGAATCACCCTCGAGGGTGCCACACTTGAGGGCCTGCACGACAGAGACATCATCGGGAATGGTGAAGGAGGAATCAACCTCGATAACCATGACCGACTAGCTGCACTATAGGAATAGCATCAGGAGTACTTCACGAGATGTCACCCTCGGTACTCGATAGTAGCACTGTAGAGTCGTACAACTAAGGGGGAGTGCGGTGATGTGAGGGTTCTGGTTTGTTAGTCGGTTGACCGAGTCTTCGAGCCTTCGAGTCGTCGAATCATCCGGTCGTCGATGAAGAAGCAGGGGCAACTAGGACTAAGGGGTGGGTCACTGGGGATTCACTAACCAACCTACACTAAGCAGTTGGTATGATTGTAGGTATAGTAGTAGTTCATCAAAAACAGGCTATGCATCAGAATAGGAGCTAACTAATACAGTAGCAAAAGTCTAATGCAATAATAAGAGGGAAAGAAATAGGCGATATCGGAATGCTCAAGGGTGGGTTGTTTGCCTTGCTGCTCTGCGGCAAAGGCCTGATCGTTAGGTGCGTAGTCGTACTCGGCAGCAGCGTCAGTCTCAGGGTCTACCAGAGAGAAGAGGGGGGAAGAAACAATAAATATAAAGCATACAAATGCAGCACGATGCATGACATGGAAATATGCAGAGCTAGGTATGAACTAACGCAGTATTATACGTCGCAAACGGGTCGGAAGAATATCTGACGATATTTTCGAGGTCTCGGGCTACTACCGGACATATGAAATCGATGGAAAAGTTCCATGTTTGCTATGCTAGGAGCATGTGACAGACTAACGGACTGCGTATTCGGATTCGTGAGATTTTTCTGAACAACTTTCATGTTCAAAAAAATTTCATCCGAGTTACTAATTATTTATATTAATTTTTGAAGACTAAACAATATTATGAAATTCTTTAATTAAAAATCGGAATTATCCAAAACAGTAAAATACTGTTTAATTATCCTAAACAGTTGTGGGGACCCCGACGCATAAGTCGTGATCACCGAATGCACGTGTATAGTGATTCCAGAGATCAACGCTCACTGAACACACAAAAGCTGAATAACAAGAGTCTTACATCCACATTTAGCGTCTTTCACAAATAGAGACCATGAAGGTCTAGCCTTACATAGATAGGGCCACAAGGGCAAACACTTCAAATAGAACAAGCAGCAGAAATCTTGATCGAAAGCGTGAACCCATGCCATCTGCCTTAACCTACAGGCATTCTGACTGGAAAACGTCCTAGTTCGCATGTTCGTCACCAATGAACTCTTCAACATACACCTGTTCTTCCATGCCTGGCCAATTAAATAACTAGTGGCAAGCCAATGAGTACTTTGAATGTACTCGCAAGCAATCCAAGTTGTGGAACAAGGTAACAATGATGCATGATATAACACTAAGTAGGTAATTTGTGGAAAGATAATTTTAAATGCAATGACATGATCAAGTACCCAGTAAGCATGCGCCAACAATAGGCAGATATCCATATGAACAAGTTACAGATATCATCATAAGTAGGGGTTGAACACCTCATGTTCATTCATCATGCTAAGTCATCAGACTTAGTTCAATTCCCATGCTAAGTCATCGGACTTAGCTCATGTGACCTCTTTGTCACCATCACATCCATACTCCCACCAAGTTTCATGAAAACATCCAGACATAGTCTAAGAAGGACCTCCAACTATCCATGACCACGGACGTGCTATTCGAATAGTTTTACACTCTGTAGAGGTTGCACACTTTACCCACAAGACTTGGGGAACTTCCGTGTCATCTACGACTCGCGGTATATAATATACCCTAGGTAAGCACCCGAACAATGCCTTTCCCCTAGCGATACTAGACAAAGAGTCCACTCGATTGGTACCCAGCCCTCATGATGTACATCACACGAGCCTCGCTCTAATCGTACCACCCATGAGGGGACCAACAGTGTGCCTGGTGCCTGTCAAGATAGCGCATGATCGTACATATCGGTACGACCCCATATCGGGAGTGACCACGGCACTCCCGCCACTAGTAATGCGGGCTCCTTGCCAGTACCCACAAAGGTAATCAACAAAGCCCCATCCCATAAGGGGTATCGTGGTTGCGCATGTAAGGTTGGGACGGTTAGCAGACCTTAGAACTCTCCGTTTTCGAAAACACACACTCACTTGCTCCGGCATACCACTTCTTTCTCAAGTGGTTACCCAACTCATCATCATCTCCCTCGGGCATTAGTGGCACCCGACGGGGTTTTCAAAAAGTCTTTGAAATCATTTCTGTTCCCATCACCATACATAAACCCGAACCATTTGCGTAGCATCTATTAGCATCCTATCTACACCCACCCGCACAATCCTCGTAAGGTGGTAGGGTCATGCACGATGCAAGTGTCAAAGGTAAAAGTTTGAGAAGTGACCCATTGGAGGGGTCACCACTCCACATGATCAAATATGACAAAAGTAAAGTGCTATATGTCATGCAATGAAAATGGTTTCTTGACATGGTCAAAGGGCTGCTTGCCTGGCTTAGCAACGTCTTCGAGGTCTTCACCCGCTTCTCGTCCACTCCGAGCATTTCATCTACTTCGTCAACTATCACCGGAAACAACCGCAATAAGCAACACAACATGCAGAGAAATAAAAGTGCTCCATAATTAGGAGTTTTATTTTTCTTGGACACCTTAGGTCACAAGAAAAATAATCAGGAAGGTTTCATTGGATGAGGATCAAGGAGAAGTTTTTGAATGGTGGGAATGATGGAAATGATATTCCTTTAAGATGTCAACAAAAAATATTTTTATAACAATGAGTGGATGGACCCAACAAATAGGGCATGATTGTAGAAACATGTGAAAAGTGGTTTCACTGGATTTGGAGTTGTGAGGATTTACCTATGATTTTCCTAAGAGGGAATAATGGAAAAGGGAGCTATTTATTTGGTCAAGCATGATAGGTGCATGATAAAATGTTAAACTTGGCCACACAATTAGGGCCCGATGCTTAGAGCCTCTGGGAATTTGAATCACCCCATTTGGAGTTGATATGAGTGCCCTAGGAATTTACAAGGTGGCTCTTCAATAGTTCAAATTTAAATTTAAATTTGAACAGTAGAGAGAAGTTTGTGGGAAAAATATGTAGGATATATTTTTGGATAGAGGAAGATTTTATAAACCTCTAGGATTTTGAATCACCAGATTTGGAGTTAAGATGAATTTAATATCTATTTTACAAATTCTAGAAAAACAGAAATTGGAAAAGGGTGTACCTAGTGCGCTATATAGCGCACGCGGCGCCGGATTGATATTGGGCCGGCCCAGCCGTCTGGCTCAGCGCGCGCATGCCGCGTCAGAAGCGTACTCCTACGGAGTACGCCTTCCGAGTGGGGAGGCGGCCACCGGAGACCTGCCTCCACCTAAACCGGCGGGCCCGGCCATCCGGGTCGCCGACGTGCGGGCCCCACCCGTCAGGCCCTCCTTCCTCCTCTCGCTCGAGCAGAGGAGGAGCGGGGGAGGCAGAGCTGAGTGCTCCGGCACCCGCCCCTGGCGGGACTGGCCGTCTTAGGCGGTGCTCTAATTACCAGCGAGCTCGGGGCGGCGAGCCGCTTCCTCCTGGGCCGTCCTCGGGCCCTGGGGAGGTCGGCGTTGACCGCGGCGTTGGTCAAGGCAGAGGCAGCCAACGGCGGTGATGGGTGCGATGCCATAGCTACGAAGAAGAGGGAATGGAGTGGAAGGAGGCTTTGAGGTGATGTGGGGGAGGTGCTGGCGAAGCTCCAAGGAGAGGGGGAGCTCGGGGGAGCTCGAATCTGAGCGGAGATATGGCGGGAGAGCTCTGACCATAGAAGGAGGAGAGGGCCTTGGGAGCAATGGGGATCGGTCTAGGGAAGTACAAGGGAGTGGGGGAGAGGCAAGGGCGCGAGAGGGAGCTCGGGGAGGGGTCCTATAGGTGGGGGCGACCATGGGGGAGCTCGGGTGTCCTCGAACGCGCCTAGGGCATAGTGAGCACGCACACTAGAGGCGCCTTGGAGGTTTCTGAGCGGCGGGGAGGGGCGTGGGAGGTCAAGGGGAGGTCAATGGCGCGCTGGGATGCTCTATCATGGATGGACACGAGCTACAGGACAACGATAAGCGGCAGAGCGCTGTTTTTGCATGTTGGCTGCGTGGTCACCATGCCAACCCTTTTCCATGGCATCTTTTTGGTCGGCCAAAGTTGTTTGGGGTGTGAGGCATGCATGCACTAGAGTAGTGATAAAATCTCATGGTAAATGGAGCTGGTTAGATGGGTTTTTCACAGCTGGGAAGTTTGCAGCAGCAAACTTGGGGCTCACCCAAAGTGTTGTTATTGCTTTACTCTTGTGGTAAAACCTTGTCTACTGGTCAAAGGAAAGGAAGGACCGTGCACCCACCAATTTTCAGATCATGGAGATGAGAGGGCAAGGTACTTGTAGTTCAAGGCTACAATTACTGCCCTAAACTTAGTGCAAATGGTTTTCTCATATATTCCACATGAGCATGCCATATTTGGGTATTCCAAGGTGCATTAGCATGCAAATGAGGTTGTGGAAAAGTTTGGGGTCATTAGCATGATCAGAAGGGAAGGAGAGGTGCTGCCATGTTAAAAAGAGAGGGAATAAGAGAGAGTTACCCCCCCCCAATAGTTAACCATAGGCCATGGCAAAGTTACTGGAGGTAGAAGAGGGTTATAATATGTTGTGGTAGAAAGTTGGGGGCAAGGGGAATCTTTTTCGGCCCACTTTGCTTGTCCACAAGTTTATGGATGAAGGTGTTTGTGCTGCGATTGGGCTAGGCAGGTGAATCCTATGACCTTGAGATTTACCAGGGGTAAATGGTAAGTCCATTTGGTCCTCATCACAAGTTTTGAGATGATTTGAAGAAAGTTGATAATGTAAACTTGGTAAACCCTAGAAATGGACAGAAATGGATTCCATAGATATGATCATGCAATTCTATTCCCCTTGATGCACCACTTGATGTAGCATCAACATTTGGGTAACAGAGAATCCCCACAAAGTTTGGGATCAATAGGAGATACTTCACAATGTAAAGTTGATCAAATTTGGCTCTGGACAAGAATGGCTTTAGGATATTTTGGTGAACCAAAAATAATTGGGATAGAGATGAAACTTGCCAAGATGACCACATATCATACGAGACATGCTAGAATTTTCCTGGATTTATTTGAGAATATTTCTTATAGAAATATTTCAAATGCTTCGAATAGGCAGAAATGGTTTTGAAGGGTTTTGTCTAATACTTTGAACATGGCCATGCCTTGAAACTCTTATATATGGACAACATTTGTCCCCTAAGCTTTACTACATTTTTCCCAAATATTTTGAAAGTATTTAAATATTTTCCCCATAAAATACCATTTCTGGCCCTAAGAAAAAGCCTTTAAACAAAATATTAAAATAATCTTTAAAATTATTATTTGATGGTTTTCGGAAGTCATATATATAGTAGGTTACAAATAAAGTCTTTGGGGAAAAAGGATCCACCCAATTTGGGGACTTGCAGTGCAAATCTCAAATCAGGAGGTTTTGCAAACCTAATTTGAATAAAACCTATCTGGACAAAATGATATTTTGCAAAAATATAATTAAGTCCTATTCATATGACATGATCATTGGACAAGAGTGGGGATCAAGGAAAAGAGTTTTGAGAGTAGGAGGGACTTTATGTATAGAGAGCACTAGCAAGCAATCAGACAATCAACAACCAAGTCAGGCATAACAAGCACACAAAAGTTTTAATTGGCCCTGATTTTTGAGTCATGATATCTTAGTCACGAGGCAAATCACAGGGTGTGACAGACCTACCCCCCTTACAAGAATCTCTTCCCCAAGATTCCTAGGCTAAGCATAAGAAGGATGCAGAAATTCAGAGGTGAGGTAGTCTTCACGTTCCATGTTGCTTCTGCTCCTGCATGGTTGTCCTTCTGGGTCTTGAAATGCTTGGTGATGTGTCTTCTAGTGCATCGTTGACTTCGTCTCAGGGTGAACGGGGTTCCAGCAACCTGCTAGGCTTGCCTAATGGTTAAAGGTTTGGTGGACGAGGTTCTAGCAAGGGCCTGGCTTGCGTGTGTATCCCAAAGTCGGAATACCTGGCCAGTAGTGTGTGTGTGTGTGTTGGTCCTGGGACTGCTCACGTTGGTTAGTGACATCTATAGGTCTTGCGTTAGAATAGATGGGTTGAGTCTTGGTGTAGCTTCTCGTTGACGGGGAAGTCCTTATCTTCCTTAAAGCAGGAGGTCTTCAGTAGTAGGTGGTCTCCATCCTGAGAGTGCTGAGGTGCATCATCATGGGCTTCTCATCAAGATTTTCTGCTTGAGTAAGCTTCCCAGGTAGATTCTTCATTCTTCTTTGGTCGTTTGTCTTCATCGTCATGGACGCACATTTCTGGAGGGTCTTTGAGTGTTTGGTCTACTCATCTCTCCTTGGCAAGGTCTGCGCTGAGTCTCGTCCCTAAGACTGATCTTAGCGACTTGGTGTCAAACGGGTTCTACCATCTGGGAAGGTTTTAGTGGGGTTCTAGATAAGCTGACTGTTTAGAGTACAGATCAGCCATCTAATCCCCAAGGTCTAAGTCTTGGCAAGCAAGGTGATCTACCTTTTATAGATGGCTTACCATGATTGAGTCGGGGTTTACACCCTAGATTGGAACAATAAGGGCTAGCAATGAGGTCATGACAGTCGTTCTACTCCGTTCCAGGCATCTGAAGGGAGCAGGGACGTCATCCTCAACGTACACCATCAAGGTGGTGTAGTAAGGGTGCCATCAACTTCTCAGTTCCATCCTAGTCAGGAACTAATAGATGACCATTTAAAGCGAGGGGCTCCTTAATCCTCTTGATGTACAAGGGCTTCATCGGGCTTGAACGTCGGTGCTTCTTGATATAGTCTAGCTGATGCAGTCGGTAGAGGAGTGGTGATTGTCGTCTTCTTCGTCATTGTCGCGGCTCCGCCATCGTAGAGGTCCTTCATCTTGCTTGGGCAATAAAGTCTTCTCCTGTAGGGAGTGCTCTTCAAGGAGTCCAACCTTTTCAAGGTGAACTCTTATACTCGAGAGGAATAGCACTTGGCATTCCTGGGGCTGGTCCAAACAGGACTAAGGTGTTCCTCCTCTCATTGGGTAAATAAGTATGTCATCTTGGAGGACAACAACCTATTTCCCGAAGCATCACATAAACACATTGCTCATGGGATATGTGAGAGGAGCGGGCATTCGTCCCGGATGGTCTCTGGTATCTAGGGTTTGTGGTCCAACCTAATAGAGGTCTTCGTGGCCACCTTCCTTATGGAAAGGGTGGGTGGTGGTCATGATGGGGTATCGACCATGGTCCTTTGACTTAGAGCCAGAGCCTATGGTCTTATCCGACCATGGCATGGTCCGGTAAGGCTTCGGGGTTCAAGGAGCTTAGGATGTGAGTGGACGTCTAACACCTTATGCTCGAGCATGGTTGTTAGATGCCAATAGTACTGCCTATTACTCCAAATAAAATCACCCTATATCCTTGAAAGTATCATCTTATATAGGTCAACTCCAATATTACATATGCTAGAATTTTCCTCGATTTATTTGAGAATATTTCTTATAGAAATATTTCAAATGCTTGGAATAGGCAGAAATGGTTTTGAAGGGTTTTGTCCAATACCTTGAACATGACCATGCCTTCAAACTCTTATATATGGACAACATTTGTCCCCTGAGCTTTACTTAATTTTTCCCAAATATTTGGAAGTATTTAAATATTTTTTCCCTATAAGAGACCATTTTTGGCCCTAAGAAAAAGCCTTTAAACAAAATAGTAAAATAATCTTTAAAATTAATATTTGATGGTTTTGGGAAGTCATATATATAGTAGGTTCCAAATAAAGTCTTTGGGGAATAAGGATCCGCCCAATTTGGGGACTTGCAGTGCAAATCTCAAATCAGGGGATTTTGCAAACCTAATTTGAATAAAACCTATTTGGCCAAAATAATATTTTGCAAAAATATAATTAAGTACTATTCATATGGCATGATCATTGGACAAGAGTGGTGATCAATTAAAAGAGTTTTGAGAGTAGGCGGGACTTTATGTATATAGAGCAGTAGCAAGCAATCAGACAATCAGCAACCAAGTCAAGCATAACAAGCACCCAAAAGTTTTAATTGGCCCTGATTTTGAGTCATGATATCTTAGTCATGAGGCAAATCACAGGGTGTGACAACAGTAAAGGATAATTAAATTTAATTAATTAACATGGGCATGGTGACGGCAGGCGGATGCGAGAACGAGCTCGGGGCTGAGTCGCCGCTCCAGGGGAGGTCGAAGGGGCGCCGAAGGTGGTCGGAGTTGCCGGCGGCGAGCACCCGCAGCGAAGGAAGCTTCGGGAGAGATCGCCGGGGCCTCTTCGAGCTGCAAACAGGACGGGGTCGAGGGGGAAACGGGTCAGGAGAGCAAGGGAATACCAGCGGTAGGAAAATGGGGACCGGAGGGTGTCGCTACCAGGAGATCAGCGATGGGGCTACCGCAGCGATCCTCGGCTCGATCCCGAGCGCAGAGGGAGGGAGAGGAGTTCGACCTCTGCTGGCGGTCGATGGAGGTGGAGAGAGAGCCAGAGGAGGGGAGAGAGAGGCCCGGGGGGGACTTAAATAGAGGGGGGGGGAACGGAGCACCCTCGACCCGTGCGCCGGCGAGGATGTGGACGAGGCCAGAGGGGGAGAGAGCTCGCAGGGGCTGCTCGTGGGTGTTCCTGGGGTCGGTCTAGGCCAGGGGAAGAGAGGAGAGAGGCGGGGGAGCGCGCGTGCGAGCCCCGCGGTTGGCCAACTCGGGCGGTTGCGGCATGTGTGAGAGGGGGCCGGAGGAGGGAGAGAGAGAGGAGGGGGCCTACAAGGTGGCGTGGCACGGACGCCAAGGGGGACCAAGTGGCATGCGGGGGAGGCCCGGGACCGCCAGAGCCATGCAGTGGGCAACAGCTACAGTGCCTGTCGACACTGTAGCGTGCTCCAGAGCACGCGTTTGTCATGCCACGGCATGCCAATGGTGTTTTGTGCGCGGGCAAAGATGCCTAGGGGAATCTAGGGCATCTAGGATAAGAGAAAAATGCATTGGATGCCCTAGGAGAAGAATAGAGTAAGAGGGGAGGGGGGAGAGAGGTCCTGCCAGGGCTGTCCAGGGGTAAAAATGGGGGTTTTACCCCATCTTCCAGTGGCTTAGGGGCCTAGGATTTTTACTTGGGGGTGCTTGGGCACTGCCAGAGGGTGTGGTAAAATTTTGCAGGCAAGGGAAAAAGTGAAAATGGTGAAAACAGTAACTTTACCATTTCACCAGAAGGTGTTTGATGGATGTTTGGGCAAGAAAAATTTACCCACTTACTGTGACATTTAACAGGATCAAATGGTGGGTAAAAATGAGATGGATCGCCAAGTTTGAGCTCAAATGAGCAAAGTTGACAATAGAAGCTTTGTGAACCCTAGAAACTAACATAATCATGTTTATGTAAATCTAATTATGCTAAGCTTTTACCCTTGATGCACCACTTAGTGTAGCATCACTATTTGGTGATTAGAACATGTCCACAAAGTTTGGGGTCAAGGGGAGAAACTTCACAATGTAAAGTTGTTCAAATTTGAATCTGGACAGGGAGGGTTTGGAATAGTTTGATGCATCAAATCAACTTGGATTGAGATGAAACTTTGCAAGATCATCACTTATGATAGTGTTGACTTGCTGGAATTTTCCTGGAATTTATTGAGAATATTTCTATTCCAAAAGTTTGATTTGGACAGAAAGGGTTTAGAGGGGGTTTGCCCATGATTTGAACATTCCCATGTGTTGAAACTCATATATATGGAAAATATATATCCACTGAGTTTCCCTAAATTTTCTCAAATATTTTGAAAGCATTTAAATATTTTTTTCCCTATGAAAAACCATTTCTGGTCTTAAGAAAAAGCCTTTAAATAAAATATACAAATAATCTTTAAAATTAATATTTGGTGGTTTTGGGAAGTGATATATATGGTAGGGTTGAAGTAAAGCCTCTGGGGAGAAAGAATCCACCCAATTTTAGGACTTGCAGTGCAAACCTCATTTCAGGGGGTTTTGAAAACCTAATTTGGATAAATCCTTTTTGGTCAAAATAGAATTTGATAAAAATAGTTTTGGGCACTATTCACATGATATGATCATTGGGAAAGAGGTTTGGGTCAAGGAAGATGAATAGGGAGAGGCATAGAATTTAAGAGTGCCCTACACAACAACCAAACAAGCAGTCAAGCAACAATTCAAACAAGCACTGAAAAAGTTTTAATTGGCTCCAAATTTTATAAATCCAAGCATAACTAGGTGATACAAACACAGGGTGTGACACATTTTCAACTACGATAGGTACATCCTCACAAATACCGATAGGTAGAGCAGTTGATTTATCAGCCATTTGCAAGAAGATTTTAGTAGGTGTCAACTTATTCAAATCAAGTGTACGATATAAAGAGAAAGTCATAACACTAACACCAGCTCCCAAATCACATAAAGCAATTTTAACATATTTCCCCTTAATAAACCATGGTATAGTTGGTATTCCTGGATCTCCTAATTTCTTTGGTACTCCACCCTTAAAAGTATAATTAGCAAGCATGGTGTAAATCTCAGCTTCCGGTATCTTTCTTTTATTAGTCACAATATCTTTCATATACTTCGCACAAGGAGAGATTTTCAGAATATCGGTCAAGCGCATACGCAAAAAGACAGGTCTAAGCATTTCAACAAAGCGCTCAGAATCCTCATCATCCTTTTTCTTGGATGGTTTAGGAGGAAAGAGCATGGGTTTCTGAACCCATGGTTCTCTTTCTTTACCATGTTTCCCAACAATGAAGTCCCTTTTATCATATCTTTTATTCTTAGGATGTGGGTTATCAAGATCAACATCAGGTTCAATCTCCACATCATTATCATTACTAGGTTGAGTATCAACATGAACATCATCATTAATATTATCACTGGGCTCATGTTCATCACCAGATTGTGTCTCAGCATCAGAAATAGAAATATCATTTGAGTTTTCAGGTGTATCTATAACAGTTTCACTAGCAACATGCAAAGTTCTATCATCATCCTTCTTCCCCTTATTACTGGAATGACTAGGTACATCAATATTACCCCTTTGATAATCTTGCTCAATTCTCTTAGGATGGCCCTCAGGATACAAAGGTACCTGAGTCATTATTCCACCTCTAGTCACAACTCTACCAGAATGATCATTGTTCTTACTATTCATCTCATTAAGAAAATCATTCTGTTCCGTAAGTACTTGTTCTACTTGAGTGGTTACCATGGAAGCATGTTTACTAATAAGTTTAAGATCATTGATAGTTCTACTCATATAATCACCTAAGCGATCAAGCATGAAAGCATTATGTTTCAATTGTCTACTAACGTAAGGATTAAAATTTTCTTGCTTAACGACAAAATTATCAAATTCATCAAAGTACTGGCTAGCAGACTTATTATAAGGAATATCGCTTTCATCAAATCTACGAAGAGAATTTACCTCTACTACTTGTGTCTGGTTATCAAGACAGTGTATTTATTCAATAGGTGGTAGATTCTTAACATCTCCAGCTTTAATACCTTTTTCTTTCATAGATTTCTTTGCCTGTTGCATATCTTCAAGACCTAGAAATAGAATACCTCTTTGCTTTGGAGTTGGCTTCGGAGGTGGTTCGGGGATAGTCCAATCATTATCATTTCTCAATATATTATTCAATAGTATTTCAGCTTGTTCAACAATTCGTTCCCTGAAAACATAACTAGCACAACTATCTAGGTGGTCCCTAGAAGCATCGGTTAGTCCATTATAAAATATATCAAGTATTTCATTTTTCTTGAGAGCATGATCAGGCAGAGCATTTAGTAGTTGGAGAAGCCTCCCCCAAGCTTGTGGGAGACTCTCCTCTTCAATTTGCACAAAGTTAAATATTTCCTGCAAGGCAGCTTGTTTCTTATGGGCAGGAATTTTTTTCTTTAGAAAAGTGATATATCATATCCTGGGGACTAGGCACACAACCAAGAGCAAGAGAATTAAACCATATCTTAGCATCACCCGTTAGTGAGAAAGGAAACAAATTGAGAATATAATAATAACAGTTTTTTCCTCATGAGTAAATAGGGCGGTTATATCATTCAATTTAGTGAGATGTGCCACAACAGTTTTAGATTCATAGCCATGGAATGGATCAGATTCAACCAAAGTAATTAACTCAGGATCAACAAAGAATTCATAATCCTTATCAGTGACAAAGATAGGTGAAGTAGCAAACTTAGGATCATATTTCATTCTAGCATTCAAAGATTTTTCTTTCCACTTGCATAGTAATTTCTTAAGATCATCTCTATCATTACAAGCAAGAAAGTCCCTAGCTACCTCTCCTTCCATAACATAACCCTCTGGAATATCAGGCAATTCATATCAAGGAGAGCTAGGTCTAGCAGGTGTCTCAAAGCGTTCAGTTCCAATAATTTCATCAGTTTCAGAAGTATCATAATTTTTAGCATTGGCTCTAGCAATTTTTTCATCAAGAAATTCACCCACTAGCATAGTATTATCAAGCAAAGTATCATCATAAGCATTGTGCATAGCAGAAGTGGCATCGTCAATTACTTGCAACATATCAAAATTACTAGCAGGTGGTGGTGTCACAAACTTACTCATAATAGAAGGTGAATCAAGTGCAGAGCTAGATGGCAGTTCCTTACCTCCCCTCGTAGTAGAGGGATAGCTCTTGGTTTTTGGATCCTTCAGATTCTTCATAGTGATCAACAGATATAAATCCCAAGTGACTTAGAGAATAGAGCTATGCTCCCCGGCAACAGCGCGAGAAAAAGGTCTTGATAACCCACAAGTATAAGGGATCGCAACAGTTTTCGAGGGTAGAGTATTCAACCAAAATTTATTGATTCGACACAAGGGGAGCCAAAGAATATTCTCGAGTATTCGCAGATGAGTTGTCAATTCAACCACACCTGAAAGACTTAATATCTATAGCAAAGTATTCAATAGCAAAGTAGTATGGAAGTAACGGTAACGGTAGGAAAAGTAACAGTAGCAGTTTTATAGTGATTGTAACAATTGTAGCAGAAAAGTAACTTAGCAAGGATCAATATGTGGAAAACTCGTAGGCAATGGATCGGTGATGGATAATTATGTTGGATAGCATTCATCATGCAACAGTTATAACATAGGGTGACACAGAATTAGCTCCAATTCATCAATGTAATGTAGGCATGTATTCCATATATAGTCATACGTGCTTAAGGAAAATAACTTGCATGCCATCTTTTGTCCTACCCTCATGTGGAAGCTTGGTCCTAATGAAAACTAAGGGATATTAAGGCCTCCTTTGAATAGAAAACCGGACCAAAGCATTAGCACTTAGTGAATACATGAACTCCTCAAACTACGGTAATCACCGGAAAGAATCCCAGTTATTGTCACCCTAGGGGATGCGGATCATAACTCGTAATAGGTATCTACAACTTGCAAGATAGGATCAAGAACACATATATATTCATGAAAACATAATAGGCTCAGATCTGAAATCATGGCACTTTGGGCCCTATTGACAAGCATTAAGCATGGCAAAGTCATAGCAACATCAATCTCAGAACATAATGGATACAAGGGATCAAACCCTAACAAAACTAACTCGATTACATGATAAATCTCATTCAACCCATCACCGTCTAGCAAGCCTATGACGGTATTACTCACGAACGACGGAGATCATCATGGAATTGGTGATGAAGGATGGTTGGTGATGACGATGGCATCGATTTCCCCTCTCTGGAGCCCAAAACAGACTCCAGATCTGGTCTCCCGAGGAAGAACAGGAGGTGGTGGCAGCTCCGTATCGTGAAATACGATGAACTCTTCTCTCTGATTTTTTCTCCACGAATAGGGTTATATGGAGCTGGAGATGAGGTCGGCAGAGCCACGAGGGCCCCACGAGCCTGCTAGGCACATCCATGGGGTGGTCGCGGCTAGCAGGCTTGTGGCCTGCAGGTGGCCGCCCTCTTGTTGATTCTTGTGCCAGTGTATTTTATTAAATCCAAAAATATTCTCCGTAAATTTTTAGGACGATCCGAGAACTTTTATTTCTGCACAAAAATAACACCAAAGCAATTCTGCTGAAAACAACGTCAGTCCGGGTTAGTTCCATTCAAATCATGCAAATTAGAGTCGAAAGCAATGACAAAAGAGTTTGGAAGTGTGGATACGATGGAGACTATCACATGTCGACTTACTAGATGGGCTAAGGTGAAGGCCCAAAGAATGAAGATGGCGCGAGACCCGGGCGTGTAAGCCTCACAGACATGGCTTGCCCAAGAAGGCAAGGAGGCTTAGAGACAGGGTCGAATACCTTGTATGAGTCGGTTTGGACTCTTGTAACCCTAGGGCCTTGACCTCCTATATAAATGTGAGTCACTGGGGCGGCTTAATCGGAAACCAATTGATCGATAGCTAGGTCAAGCGAATCTGCTCCCTTGTAATCGATTCTCCCTCAATACAACACAAAGCGAGATGTAGGCTTTTACGTCTTCCCGAGGGGCTGGACCTGGGTAAACCCGTGTCTCTCATCCAGATCAACCCCTTTGAGTCCACCACCTTAGCGATGGCGTCAAACCTAAGTCTTCGAACATCTGTCGTGACAAAGCCACAATAGTTGGTGCCCACCATGGGGCTAGCACGCGGAGGTGTTGGGTTCTCAAAGGGCTCTCCCAGGGATCGAGGGATATGCCGTCAGCGTGATGACTAAGAGTTGACGCGGCAAGCTCTACATCGACGATGCTGGATGGGGACAGGAATCCGACTCAATCGGGTACGGGTACCAAGTTCCCTTCGGCAAGATTCACGTGTTCATCGATAAGATCGGTGGGTCTATGCCCAGGCCAGACATCTGCACCGAACTCGTCCAGCCGGCTCGGCATGCCCATCCTGCCTGTGTTCAACCCGGGCGAAGGAGCGTCTTCGTCGGCTTCACGCAAGGCAGGGAAGATTCCGTGTCAGGAGGGGAAACTTTGGCTCTTTCAGACAAAGGATCCTCTAGTAGAGATGCAGAGTCAATCTACCAGCTTCACGACGGCGGGCTCGGGGGCTATGCCGATGGTGACAGTATTCTGGAGCCCTATGACCCTCCAAGCCGAGCCACCATATTCATGGCAGGCCCGGTGTCGGTTTTCAACGGCGCGACCTCCGAAGCAGCTGTAGGGGCCGCCGCACCAGAAGCCGGGCCTCCTAAGCCGTTGGCTCAGGTGTTGCAGGAGATAATGGATGAGTTAACTGCCTTGATGGCCACTGAAGTAAAAATCGGAAAGCAGGCAGAGCGCAATGCAAAGATTACTTGAATAAAGGGGCTGATGACTCAAGCCCACGAGGATATCAACGTGTTGCAAATTCAGATGAATGCTGACTCAGAACATCTCAGGGTGGAGGCTCTCCATTTTAGCTTAGACCAGCGTGCTTCGGAGGCGGTTCTTTGGAGAAGGACTCAAGTCGGCCTCCCTATTCAGCCCTGAAACCTCTTCAACACTCCCGGAGTGGGGCCGAGCACGCCGCCGGTCGTGACCCGGGCCGTTGAGGCGCCGCGGCAGCCAGACCCGCCCCGGAGGAATCGGACTCCGCCACGGCACCTTGTGACACCACCTGTGATGTTGAGCATCCTATGGACATCACCATGGCAAGAGTCTGTTTGGCAAGTGACACGTGCCACGACTACTTCGCATACATAAAGGTGAATTATCTCCTTTACACGTGTTCACTTGACCCCTTCGAGGATGGTATACTACTTGACACTCCTGCCATGTGCACGCATAGGTGTTACCGGAGCTTCGCGGATGATGATGAGGAGCTCCAGCACCTACGAACAACTACCCCATCCATGAGGGAAGCTTGGAAGAGAAGAAGGAATAAGAGGAGTTGTGCCAACACCAGAGTTGGCGGTACAACCGGTCAACAACCGACCAAGCGGTACAACCAGTCCACCACCGCCCAACTACCGCTTTGACCTAGCCACGTTCCTATTTTCATGCGGTTCAAGGCGGTACCGTCCCGGTTGTACCGGAGGTTGCCTTCACACCGGTACAACCGGTCCATCCATCGGTACAACCGGCCTACCTGTGCGCAGAACGGGCTTTGGCCCATGTATCCCCCATTCACTTACCCCTTCGTGCCTATGACTATATATACTCTTCTCCCACCTCCATTCTAGGGTTAGCAATGGTTTATCTCTTAGTTAGTTGAGCTTTGCTCCTTCCACTACCTCTCCCATGGAGTAGATGCCTCTATAGGACAAGATTCCCTAGTGGATGTCAAGGCCCTACTCGAGGGAAGATCCGCCGGCATATCAAGGCCCCATCTCCGCATGGGATTTGGGATGAACTGTACCATGTATCCTATTTCCCTTTGTTGTTCATGTACCTTTGTGGATCTTGTGTGTGGTGAGTCAAGTGGATGTGTGATTGGACCTGTTCTTGAGTGTTTCCTCTTGTGATTTCCCCTTCGTGTTCTTGAGGTTTCCCCGCTCCAATTCATGAAAGATCGACACACACGGGCTTGTCCCGTATCATATTGGTATCATGAGCCACGTTTCTCAGGAATTTGGAGTCATCCCCTTCGTTTTCTAGCCTTAATTTTGTGTGTTTTTGTCCAAATTCAAAAATCCCCACCAAAAATAGCCCCGAAAACTTTCTTGTGATTTGTTGTTCTTATGAGTTTTTGTTGATTTTGGTCCTTGGATCTGGTGTTTAGCAAGTAGATCCACTCCCCTTTGCGTCCCCATCACCTAATTTTTCTTTTCCCGTTCAATTTGGTCCAAAATTTCGATTTTGGTCTGCCACAAGTCCACCCCGTGCTCAGATCTGGGAATTTTTCCCGATAAAAGAAGTACAACCGCTTTGTGTAGCAGTACAACCGCCCCAAGAGCGGTACAACCGCCCACCACAAGCGTACAACCGCTAATACCCCCAAAACGTCCCCGAGACGCCCCAGGAGCGGTACAACCGCCATAACAAAGCGGTACAACCGCTAATTCCCATGTCCAACATTTCTGATTCTTGTTTTGCCCATAACTAATTTATCCGACCTCTGATTTTGGTGTTCCTTAGCTCGTTGGATAGCTATTGACACCCTCCTTCCCCAAAAAATAGATTCATCATAATTTGAATTCGTCATATTTTTCAAATTTTGGCAAGTTTGCCTAGGCCCTCCACCATATCATCCGCATTACCACCATAATCTTCCGCAACCTAACCCATTTGGTTTACCTTTGCATTTGTGGTTGCTTGAGTTGTGATTTGAGTCTCCTAAGGTGTTTCATCTACTTAGGGAAGGTTACACCTTCGTCCACCACCGTTGACTTGTATCGCACCATCGACTTCATCGACCATTGATTTTCAACATTGACGACGACCATCCATCCTTTGAGATCATCTTCAACCGGAAGCAAGGCCGGTTCATCCTGACTTCATGAAATGTTAAGTGTGACGAAGGTATACATTCCATCATACACTTCTCCTTCCTTGCCATTACATATTGATAGCCCCACCATCTTTGCGATTACCTTCATACCTATTGTGCCTAGCTATCCGAGTATTGTCGGGCTTCGCGAAAACTTGTGCACCATAGTGATACGATATCATATTGTTGCATCATCGGAAATATCATATAGTGCAATTGCTTGCTCCCGTGCTTATCTTGTGATATTTATCTGATATAGTTGGTTGAGGCTCAATAATAATAGTGGAAAGGAAGAGTAAAAAAATCTTTTAAGCAAGAAAGAAAGATCAAAGCTTATAAGCAAAAAGAGTTGAGCTAGAAAAGAGATACTTGTGCATGAGGATACTTGGAATAGGAAACGTTTTGCTTGCATAAATAGGATTGGTGCCAAGTGGTGAATCGTGCCCAAACGTGCAATAAGCTAGCGTCTCTCCTTGTGTTTGTGCAACACCAGCTTCGCTCATCCCTATAGTTGCACAAGCCCAATTATCCCACTGTGTGTTTCTCTATTGCCCTCCTCTATATTTGTGATCTCTTGCTTTGCATTTTGAGTCCTTTCGATTTATTTCAACATTTACAATATCTTGGACTTCAATTCCTTGAACTTTGTGACACTTGTCCTAACCAAGCCACTCGATAAGCTTTACGTTGTAGGTGTGAGTGAACAAGTCTGGTACCAATTCCACTATTCTATCAATTCACATTGAGTGAAATGGGATACATCCCCAACTTTCGGAACAATATCTTGGTATTGTTTATCTCATTTCCCACTCACCTTTTCTCGAGTCTTGTGATGGCTAGGCAAAGCACACCATCTTCATTCTTCAACGACTACATCGACATGAGAAACGACATCACCCAAAAGCTCGAGCGACTCGCTATCGACATACGACACTCCGAAGCTCGGAAAAGAGACATGGTGGCGGCACACATGGTGGAAAACCACAAGTCTTCTTCCCCTTCATCATCGTCACGGCGTAGACGCTCAAGTCGCACATGTTCGAAGAAACAACTGCAAGAAGACCAAGATCACCACGAAGGACAAGCTTCGATGCCAAGATCAAGGCGATTGACTACATGCATGGATGACCCTTCCATCTTCGGAAGCATCCCAAGAAACATGGCCGGGCATGGGATTTTCCCTTCAGTCATGGAGGCGAGTGGTGATGTGCCATCTTCATCCTTCATCCACGATGATGACGAGACGGTTGAGCATGGGACTATCCCTTCAACCATGGCGGCAAAAGGTGTTGATCATGGAGACGTTTGCACCTACATCCCTCCGACACCCACTTATGACGAGATGCCCCAATTTCCATGTGAGGAGAGCCACCACCACATGGGTGACATGAGTGACTCCACCATATGCGACATTGAGTGAATTTCCTATGAGAGGATGAGAGTGACCACCACTAGCCCCATATATGATGAGTTGCCCCCATTTCCATGTGAGGAGAGCCACAACCCCCACCACTTGAGTGAGATGAGTGACTCCACCCTATGTGAGTATGAGCGCAACTACCTAGAGGGAGTGAGTGATCCACCACCACATAGAGCGGGTGAGGTAGTTGATAGGGCATGTGAGGCCATTTTGATTTCTAACAACTTAACCTCTACCTCTATTGTGTTTTCTCCTTTGGTGCTAGGTCCCATATACGATGACGCGTCGACCCTCGATGACTCCATCCCTACAATGGAAATGATGATGGCCATGGTGGATGATGATGCACCCCCACATGGTTCCATCACGATGACAAGGACCACGAGTTGGTTTCTCACACCTCACCTACACCACATGAGTGGAATGAGGAATGTAAAATAGGTGAAGGTGATGATCCACTAGTGGACTATCTTTACATTGATTGCTTGCATGATGTTGATCACCTTATGGATACTTCACCTGCTATGACTTCTTCATGCTTAGATGTGCCACCTATATATGATGAATATGATGATGAGCATGTTGATTTACCTAGTTGTGATGCTATACTCCATAGGATACCATGTGAAAACTCTATTGGTCACATCATGTTTGACAATCCGTTTGACTTGTCATATGCTATGCGTGAAATTTACCATATTGCATCTTTGCAATCTCACCATAGTGACTATGCATACACCATAAAAATCAATACCATTTGCTCATATGGCATAGACGACAAGCCCATGGTTATTGGCATTTGCTTCTCTTGTGATAACATTGCCATGCTCCATTTGCATAATTTGCCCAATAATTCTCATATGCCATGCCATGATCTCCATGATTTGGAAATGCATTGTTTGGGATGTTGTCCATATTCTCCGCATTATGCTTCCACTATTACACATGAGGAGACCTCCATAGTTTCCTCATACATTATAGGAGATTTTGTTCCATCACATACATTTCATGATCCCACTTCTTGTGTGCACCATCCGGATACCATGAACAACAATGCTCTTAGTTCATGTGATGCACTCCATATTTCTAGTCTCCATTATGCTATACATCATAACAAACCTTTCATGATGGATGACATGTTCCTATATCATGCATCTCATTTATTTGAGCATTGGACATTTTGTTGTAACGAAAACAAGCACATGCACATCCTAACGAATGATGTGTACATATACCACGCGCACACAATTTTCCCTTTTTCTTTGGTGTGTGTAGGTACGCATGAACACTCGTCAACCTCACAATCCCATGAGTTGACAAAGAGAGCTCTTGAGAGCAACGACACTTTCGGATTCATCAGAATGTGTCTCCAACCATTCCCCTCGCGCAAGGTCTAGGCACATCTCTTATACATGGCTCTCACATGCTTATGGCTTATTCTCCATTATATATCATTTTCCCATATTACCATGTTCACTTTGCATGATATGCTCATTTCTATGCCCTTCCCATGCATTTGTGACCCATGCTTTGCATCTCACATGACACTTCATCGTATGATTCATATGTGTATTCGCAAGCTTGGTGGAGATATCACTTGCTATTGCCATGTTAGCTATGTACCCATGCCTATGATGATACATTGATCATGTTTTGTTTCCGTGCTTGCGATATGTCATGTGCATCGCATATGCTTACCATTTGCTCACATGACATGATTGCCATGATTTTCTCTAGTATGTTGCATCTTCGCACTACTAGCTTGCATGACATGATCACTATGCTTGCTTATGTTGCATCACTGATGTGCTCCTTTTGTGTGGTTGATGACAACTATTGCCATCCTTTGCACATGATTGGCTTTGCATATTGTCACATATATCCATGTGTTGCCTCTTTCTTGATGTATGCTTTGCCATGTACCGAGTGCCAGAATGCTTCTACTCTCACTAATGAGATTGCCCCATATCTTTCTCACATACTATTGGAGCTTTTGACATATTTCATGTGAAGCATGCTTCTCTTCCTCCTTTGCACCATATGCCTAGTGCCGTGAATATAGCCATTGTTGCATCATATTGGTCATGCACTTTTGATCCTAATGGTTATGTGCAACAGAGGAGAATAATCATGATGGATGATGTGTTTATCTACCATTTACATACATTCTTTGCTTTGTTGTGTGTATGTGTAGGATACTTTGACTACATGTTAACTTCCACTTCACATGAGTTGACAATTCGAGCTCTTGCGAGCGAGCCATGCTACACCGACGCATTTCTACATTGCACTTACTTGCACATTGGCATTGTGATGGACGCACAAGGTCATGCTTTTGAGGTGACATCCTTCTTGTGCATGGATATTTTGGCCCATCGTACTTGTGTTGCTTGTACCATGACATATGTTGGTCATCTTGGACCCCTTACTTGCACACATGTTAGAGATATTGCTTTCACTCATGAATGCAATCGTTCCATGCCTCATGACTTATATGCCTTGTGTGTTGAATCCAACTTGTGGATTGTTTGCTCTTATCATATGCTTGGTTGCAACAATGTCCATTCGTCACATTTGCCATGCCACATTGCTAGCTACATGCTTGAATTGATTGCCTCACACAAGTTGAACACTTGCTCTTTCTATTGTGTTGAGTGGCTCCCTATCTTCACTACACCATGTGCACATTATGTTTGGATTGTCTTGCACTTGCCCCATATGTCTAGACATGTCGTTTTCTTTGGTGTTGTGAATGATTCCTTTGCCTACCATAGAACTTTCGTTGATTGCTATGTGCATAAGTGCTATGACCATGAGGTAGATGCTTGTTATATTGTTACACATATTTGCATCCCTACCTCACCTCGGCATAATTGCTTCCATGATTGCATTGCTTGTGCTCCATTTGTATGCTTACATGCTATGCCACAAACCCTTGTCACACCATATGTTATGCATGATGACAACACTTGTGCGGCGATTCACCACTTGAATTCTTGGTTATGCCCTAACGCTAACCACATTTTGTTTTTCCAAGTGTTTGTCGTGCTTGCTCCTTTTGAAGGAATACCTAGATGTGAGACATGTGAGAGTGCCCCTTTAGAGCTTGATGATGATGTGAGCTTGGTGATCACCCACTTCTACATGGCGACGCCATCTCCTTCCCATGGTGATTTAGATCTTGATCCAAGGAAGGATCTTTCCCAAGGAGGAGGGGATGATGCGGAGCATCCTATGGACATCACCATGGCAAGAGTTCGTTTGGCAAGTGCCACGTGCCACGACTACTTCACATACATAAAGGTGAATTATCTCCTTTACACGTGTTCACTTGACCCCTTCGAGGATGGTATACTACTTGACACTCCTGCCATGTGCATGCATAGGTATTACTGGAGCTTCACGGATGAGGAGGAGGAGCGCCAGCACCTACGAACAACTACCCCATCCGCGAGGGAAGCTTGGAAGAGAAGAAGGAAGAAGAGGAGTTGTGCCAGCACTGGAGTTGGCGGTACAACCGGTCAACAACCGGCCAGGCAGTACAACTGGTCCACCACCGCCCAACTACCGCTTTGACCTAGCCACATTTCTGTTTTCGTGTAGTTCAAGGAGGTACCGCCCCAGTTGTACCAGAGGTTGCCTTCACACCGATACAACCTGTCCATCCACCGGTACAACCGGTATGCCTGTGCGCAGAACGGGCTTTGTCCCATGTATCCCCCTCTCACTTACCCCTTCGTTCCTATGACTATATATACTCTTCTCCCACCTCCATTCTAGGGTTAGCAATGGTTTATCTCTTAGTTAGTTGAGTTTTGCTCCTTCCACTACCTCTCCCATGGAGTAGATGCCTCTATAGGAGAAGATTCTCTAGTGGATGTCAAGCCCCTTTCATGGGAACATCCTCCGGGATATCAACGCCCCATGTCCCCATGGGATTTGGGATGAACTCTACCATGTATCATATTTCCCTGTGTTGTTCATGTACCTTTGTGGATCTAGTGTGTGGTGAGTCTAGTGGATGTGTGATTGGACCTGTTCTTGAGTGTTTCCTCTTGTGATTTCCCCTTTGTGTTCTTCGTGTTCTTGAGGTTTCCCCCCTCCAATTCATGAAAGATCAACACACACGGGCTTGCCCCGTATCAACCTGGCCATTATTCTAACACGGTGGAGAATATGATAGTGGTGGCTGCCAGGCTCGATGCACTCCCCTTCGCCGAAGGGATGCCGTTTGCTGAGGAGGCGCGGAACGCCATTAATTTGCTATAGACGGTGGTGGCTCGGCAGGAAAAGTACATGCATAGCCGGAGTCGTGTGCACTCCACGCCCGTCCCCAGCCATACCTACAGCCAGCGCATAGAGTCGTCGACGGTTTCCAGCAGCGAACGAAGAAGCAACCCGTCCAATGATAACTCGCCTTGGATCAATGCTCAAGAGATCATAGATAGGGGCCGGGCTCAACGGGGGTCAACACCGGTGACAGATTACCCGACGATCCCTGAGTCGGCTCCAATAACCCCTTCCGCCTCAGTGGGGGATGGCGCCTCATCCAGGGGGTTTGGTGTGTCGTGCCTGACGGTGGCTCTACGGAAGGAGCGTTTGCCCAAGGAATTTAATGGACCGTGTAAGGTGCCTAATTATACGGCTGATTTACCCCATGAGGCTTGGATTGAAAGTTATAGCTCGCCATGGAGATGTTGGACGTGAGTGGGGCGGTTTGTGCAAAGTACTTCATCGTGATGTTAGAAGGGTTGGCTCACATGTGGTTGAAGGGTTTGCCTCCTAGTACCATCACATCTTGGGCTGAGTTGAAAGCACGCTTTATCAAGAATTTCCAGGGAACGTGCAAACAGCCTATGACGATTATGGATCTTGACCACTATGTACAACATGAGGGTGAGTCTGCCCATCATTGGGTCCAGCGGGTTTCGGCGGTTATCCACCCGTCCGAGAACATCTATGCGTCTTAGGCGGTTCTAATTTTGGAGAAAACTGTCACTTTCTACCCCTTAAGGAGAAGCTCGGGCAGCTGAAGCATTCTTGTCAAGACATGGGTGAGCTCATGACGGCTCTCACAAAGTATGCAGATTCATATACTACTAAGGATCCGGGCTCCGATGAGGAGAGATCAGCTGTGGGTAACAAGAGTAATAACGGCAAGGGTCAACAGCAGAACGGAGCTTGAAATAGCAACCTGGGCAAGAGAAAGAATCTAGACGGCGGGTCAGAATTGGTGGCAAACACCAGCACCGGGAATAATCGTGGCAAGGGTAATGGTAGGCTGCCCTTTAACAAAGGCAAAACTCCTTTCAACTTGGAGTAAATGCTCAATAAGCCTTGCCTAGAGCACAACATACCTGGTAAGCCGGTGGGCCATGCATGGAGAGATTGCAGTATTATGTGGCAATTTGGGGAATACAGCCTTAACCAACATTGCAATACCGGTAATGGGTCATCGGGCGTCTCAGGTGCACGCGGCTCAAGGACAGGTTTTGGTGGAGGCGACTTAGGTTTAGGTTATCAGGGTCAAGGAAATCAAGGTGGTGACCATCAAAAGTCTGGCAATGGTGGTCAGCATCAAAACAACCAGTCAGGGTATCATAGTAACCCGAAGCAGCTCAATGGAGACCAGTATCAAATTTTCACTACAAGCTTGGACAAACAAGATCAAAAGCTACATAAGAGGGTAGTCAACACAGCAATGCCGGCTCTCCCGCAGTATTTGAAGTTGTCTGAATATCCTATCTCATGGAGTAGGGACGATCACCCACCGCGGATCGACAACCCAGGGCACTTGGCGCTTGTGGTAGTGATGTCTACTACACAACCTTGTTCTTGTAGACTCGTGTTGGGCCTCGAAGCGCAGAGTTTTGTAGGACAGTGGCAATTTTCCCTCAAGTGGATGACCTAAGGTTTATCAATCTGTGGGAGGTGAAGAATGAAGATGGTCTGTCTCAAACAACCCTGCAACCAAATAACAAAGAGTCTCTTGTGTCCCCAACACACCCAATACAATGGTAAATTGTATAGGTGCACTAGTTCAGCGAAGAGATGGTGATACAAGTGCAATATGGATGGTAGATATAGGTTTTTGTAATATGAAAATATAAAAACAGCAAGGTAACAAATAGTAAATAGTGAGCAAAACGTTGTATAAATGCTTGGAAACAAGGCCTAGGGTACATACTTTCACTAGTGCAATTTCTCTCAACAATATTGACATAGTTGAATCATATGTAAGTCCCTATCGTGCGACAAAGAGTTCACTCCAAAGTCACAAATAGTAGAGAACTAACGAAGAAAATTTTGTAGGGTACAAAACCACCTCCAACTTATTTTTCTGATCAATCTTATGAGCTATCCCTATAAGTGTCACGAACAGCCCTAGAGTTCCTACTAAAATAAAACCTTAAGATACACATCAACCAAAACCCTAATGTCACCTAGATACTCCAATGTCACCACAAGTACCCATGGGCTTGATTATACAATATGCATCACATAATTTCAGATTCATCATATTGAATCCAATGCAAAGAACTTCAAAGAGTGCCCCAAAGATTCTACCGGAAAGTCAAGACAAAAATGTGTGCCAACCCCTACGCATATATTCCCAAGGTCACGGAACCCGCAAGTTGATCACCAAAACATACATCAAGTGGATCAATAGAACATCCCATTGTCACCACGGATATCCCATCGCAAGACATACATCAAGTGTTCTCAAATCCATAAAGACTCAATCCGATAAGTACACTTCAAAGGTAAAACTCAATTCATCGCAACAAGATAGAGAGGGGAAAACTCCATATGATTCAATCTATATCAATAAAGCTCGCGATACATCAAGATTGTGTCATCTCAAGAAGACGAGAGAGAGAGTGATCAAACACATAGCTACTGGTACGTACCCTTAGCCCCGAAGGTGACCTACTCCCTCCTCGTCATGGAGAGCACCGGGATGATGAAGATGGCCTCCGATGATGGTTTCCCCCTTTGGAAGGGTGCCGAAACGGGCTCCTGATTGGTTTTTTGTGCCTCAGGAGGCTTGCGGCAGCGGAACTCCCGATCTAGGTTTCTTTTTGGAGGTTTCTATATTTATAGGAATTGTTGGTGTCGATCTCACGTCAAGGGGTGCCAAGTGGCGGTGACAAGCCTGCTAGGCGTGGCCAGGGGGTGGCCACGCCTGGCTGGCTTGTGACCTCCTCGTGGATCTTCTGTCCCAACTCCAATGCTTCATCTGTCTCTTTTGTTCCAAAAAAATCATACTAAATTTTCAGCCCATTCCGAGCACTTTTATTTCTACACAAAAAATGATACCATGGTAGTTGTGCTGAAAACAGCATCAGTCCGGGTTAGTTCTAATAAAATCATACCAAAATCATATAGAATTATTGTAAATATGGCATGAATACTTCATAAATTATAGATATGTTGGAGACGTATCAGCATCCCCAAGCTTGAGTAGGTAAATGATAAAAGAAATAATTTATGAAGTGTGAATGCTAGCATAGTGCATAAATTTGATCAATGATAGTTCCAAACACTTTTTCTAGCATCATTATATATCATAAACAGTAGCTCATCTCATAAACCTTCTCATGATGAAATAACAAGCTATCCACATGTTAAAGTATAGACTAATAAACTATGCTTTCAGTGACCAAGCAATTGCAATTCATCTAATTTTCAGGAAGGCTCCATGTAAGAGCTTTGATTTAGCAAATTCCACATACTCAACTATCATATAGTCTTAAATGATTACTAACACTCAAAGCATATTTTTAGAACAAATAGAATTCACCGAACACAGAGAAAGATAGGGGCTTAAAGTTTCGCCTCCCAACTTATTTATCATATAGATAACTGTCAACAATAATAATTCATCATCAAATATATTTGAATGGCCATATATGCTTGGATCTTTCCCATCATATGATGCTTGCCAAGAGACAAAGGAGAAATATAGGAAGTGGTGAAGATCACCATGACTCTTGCATAAAAGTAAATACATGAAAGTAAAAGATAGACTCTTTACAGAGGGAACCATTGATTTGCAGAGGTGATAGAGCTCAAGCTTTCAAAACAGAGATGAATAATAATTTTGGGCGGTATGCTTTCATTGTCACCGTAACAACCGAGAGATCTCGGTATCTTCCATGATAGATACATTATAGGTGGTTCCCAAAAAATGGTAAAGTTTTTACTCCCCCTCCACCAATCAATCACACTCCATGGCGAGCCAAATCCACGGGTACCATCCATACCAACAACATTCTTGGGGGAGTTTTGTTTAATTATTTGCATTTTTTCTTTGATTTTGGGACTGGGAATCCCTATTACTAGGCACATTCTCATGAATGATAGTGAATCAACACATATCATGAGAATAAGCCACCTAGCATGGAAGATCCTGACAGGCCCTAGTTACTATATGAGCGATTCGGTCATACAAAACAGAATATTATTTGAAGGTTTAGAGTTTGGAACATGCAAATTTACTTGGAACGTCGGGTAAATACCACATATAGGTAGGTATGGTGGACTCATATGGAATACCTTTGGGTTTGAGGGTTTTTGGATACACGATTAGTATTTCTACTTGGTGTGGAAGTTTTGGCTAATATGAGGTGGAAGCAAGCACCACATGTTGGAGGATCGATAACAATATAAGTTCTATACAAATATACCCAAGCATAACTCATTACATTGTCTTCCTTGTCCAACTTCAACTAATTTTCTCAAGTTTGAAAATAATTAATGGGTATTCAAAATCATAGAAGATATCCAAGATAGTATATTTATATGTGAAATCTCTCTTTCTTCAATATTCTTTCATGAATTGTTCAAGTGACCAATGCGGTGTTTGCTAACTTTCAATAAATTTTACCACCTATAATTCCTATATGTGAAGTCATTACTCCCCATGGGATAAGCATATAAAACATATAATTTCAGATTTATGATATTCAATTGATTAAACCATTTACTCATAGGATATAAGTGAAGCACGAGAGTGAATGACAAAAGTACTCCAAAACATATAAGTGAAGATCAATGAGTAGTCAAACAATTAAGTAGCTATGTGAGGACTTTATCTCTCTATATATAAACAAATATTTTCATATCTAAGTAGTGTATTCAACATCAAGCAAAATAAAAATATCACTCCAAGAATATCATGCATCATGTGAACGAATTAAAATTTAGGCTCAACATAGGCTAACAGATAATTGTTGATGAAGAGAGATTGGATGCGTAGCATACCCAAGCTTAGTTGCTTGAGACTTCTTGAAATATTTACTTGGGGTGCCTTGGTCATCCCCAAGGTTGAGCTTTTGTATCGCGTTCAATCCTCTCATATCATGGTTTCACCTATTCTCAAAAACTTCATCCACACAAAACTCGAAAAGAACTCGTGAGATAGGTTAGTACACATAATAATAAATCAACACTTCATGTACTTACAAGACAAGTTCCACAATAATTTTCAAACATTAGGTACTGTATAGTATCATTTCCACAATTTATATCTACCAATATAGGCTATGGAAACTATAGGATAAGTACATAACAAAAGTATGACAACAATCTGTCCAAACAGAACAGTCTGTAGTAATTTATGAAAAAAGTATACTTATGTAACTCAAAAAATTATAAAAATTTATTAAGTGATTTAAAATTTATATTAAAACACTGTGTAAATTTTTTAGAAACTTTCCATGTTCCAGTAAAATATGAAAATTCAAACACTACATAAGAAGTTTCTATTTTTACCCAGCACATATCAAAACATCCAATGCAAGAATCATAAGGCAATTTTATTGAAAAAAAGATTATATATAACACCTAACATATAAAAACAAAATAAAATAACGCTCCAAGCAAAACTCATATTATGTGACGAATAAAAATATAGCTCCAAGTGAGATATACCGATAGTGTTGAAGACGAAAGAGGGGATGCCTTCCGGGACATCCCCAAGCTTAGACGCTTGAGTCTTCCATGAATATTACCTTTGGGGTGCCTTTGGAATCCCCAAGATTAGGTTCTTTTCACTCCTTATTCTCCTCATATCGGTGTCTCACTCAAAACTTGAAAACTTCAATCACACAAAACTTAACGGAACTTTGTGAGAAGGGTTAGTGTAATAAAGATAGATCATTCACTTAGGTACTGTCAAGGCAAGATTAATAATTATGAACACATGATAACTACTGTATTCCTTTGTTCCCACAATTTATATTACTCAATATAATCTGTAGGAACACTTGAAACAAGCAAACTATGCATGCAAAACAGAATCTGTCAAAAACAAAACACTCTGTAAAGATCTGAATGGTCACCATACTTCCCTAAACCTAAAAAATCTGAAAAATTAGTACATATCACAGAATTTGCATAGAAATGTTGTTTAAATTTTTTGGAATTATTTGATGCTCCAGTAAAATCAGATACTTCATATACTGGACGCAATTTTTTGTTTTTGCACAAAATCAAACAAGCAAGTATCCACACTATCCCAAAGGATTTACTTGACACTTAATTGAAATAAAAGACACAAAACATGATTACTATAGTAGCTTAATCATGTGAACACACAAAAACAGAAGGTAAAAGTGTTGGGTTGTCTCCCAACAAGCACTTTTCTTTAATGCCTTTTAGCTAGGCATGATGATTTCAATGATGCTCGTATAGGAATAATATTTGAAACGTGCAAGAGAGCATCATGAATCTCATGACAAGCATATTTATGTCTAACCCACTTTCTATGCATAGGGATTTTGTGTGCAAACAATTTATGGGAACAAGAATCATCTAGCATAGGAAGGGAAAACAAGCATATCTTCAAGAATTTGAACACATAGAGAGGAAACTTGATATTATTGCAATTCCTATAAGCATATGTTCCTCCCTCATAATATTTTTCATTAGAATCATGAAGGAATTGCCAATATAACCAGCACATAAAGAAATATTTTCATGTCTACAAGCATAGAAAATTTATCACTCTCCACATAAGCAAACTTCTTCTCATTCGTAGTAGTGGGAGAAAACTCAACAAAATAACTATCATGTGACACTTATTCACATAACAACAATGAATATTAAAATCATGATAATAATTTTCATGGTTACTATCACTCTTTATAGCATACATGTCATCACAATAATCATCATAGATAGGAGGCATGCCATCATCATAATAGTTTTGCTCATCAAAACTTGGGGGACTAGAAATATCATCTTCACCAAACATAGCATCCCCAAGCTTGTGGCTTTGCATATCATTAGCATCATGGATATTCAAAGAATTCATACTAAAAATATTGAAATCATGATCATCACTTAAAGATTTAGTGCCCAACATTTTAATAACTTCTACTTCTAACACTTGAGCACAATTTTCCTTTCCATCATTTTCACAAAAGACATTAAAAAGATGAAGCATATGAGGCAACATCAATTCCATTATTTTGTAGTTTTATTTTATAAAACCAAACTAGTGAAAAACAAGAAACTAAAAGATTCAATTGCAACATCTAAAGATATACCTTCAAGCACTCACCTCGCCGGCAATGGCGCTAGAAAAGAGCTTGATGTCTACTACACAACCTTCTTCTTGTAGACTCGTGTTGGGCCTCCAAGCGCAGAGTTTTGTAGGACAGCGGCAATTTTCCCTCAAGTGGATGACCTAAGGTTTATCAATCCATGGGAGGTGTAGGATGAAGATGGTCTCTCTCAAACAACCCTGCAACCAAATAACAAAGAGTCTCTTGTGTCCCCAACACTGTTGGAAATATGCCCTAGAGGCAATAATAAAATGTTTATTATTATATTTCCTTGTTCATGATAATTGTTTATTATCCATGCTATAATTGTACTGACTGGAAACACATTGCATGTGTGGATACATAGACAACACTTTGTCCCTAGTATGCCTCTACTAGACTAGCTCGTTGATCAAAGATGGTCAAGGTTTCCTAGCCAATGACATGAGATGTCATTTGATAACGGGATCACATCATTGGGAGAATGATGTGATGGACAAGACCCAAACTATAAACATAGTATATGATTGTGTCAGTTTATTGCTATAGTTTTTCTGCATGTCAAGTATTTGTTCCTATGTCAATGAGATCATGCCATTCACTGACACTGGAGGAGTTCCTTGTGTGTATCAAACGTCGCAACGTAACTGGGTGACTATAAAGGTGCTCTACAAGTATCTCCGAGAGTGTCTGTTGAGTGGGTATGGATCAAGACTAGGATTTGTTACTCCGTGTGAGAGAGAGGTATCTCAAGGCCCACTCGGTAATACAACATCACAACAAGCCTTGCAAGCAATGTGACTAAAGTGTTATCCACGGGATCTTGTATCACGGAAGGAGTAAAGAGACTTGCCTGTAATGAGGTTGAACTAGGTATAGAGATAAAGATGGTGGAATCTCGGGCAAGTAACATACCAAAGAACAAAGGGAACACCGTACGGGATTAACTAAATCCTTGGCATAGAGGTTCCACCGATAAAGATCTTCGTAGAATATGTAGTAACCAATATGGGTATCCAGGTCCCGCTATTGGTTATTGACCATAGAGGTGTCTCAATCATGCCTACATAGTTCTCGAACCCACAGGGTCTGCACACTTATCGTTCGGTGACATTCCGGTAGCATAGAGTTATGTATGGTGGTGACCGAAGATTGTTTGGAGTCCCAGATGAGACCCCAAATGTCACAAGGAGCTCGGGGATGGTCTGGAGGTAAAGATTGATATATAGGAAGTCCTGTTTTGGTTGCCGGTGTATAGAGGTTGAGTAAGACCCCAAAAGTTTCGGGCTCGTCGATAGTGTATCGGGAGTGCCGGGAGGGTACCGGGGGACCATCAGGAGGGGTGTTTCGATCCAAGAGGCTACATGGGCTATGGGAGGAGGTATACCAGCCCTTAGAGGGCTGGCCGAAGCCCCACAGGAGGTCCATTCGGCTGGGAGGAGAAACCCAAGGTGGAAAGAGGGTTTCAAGTGGGAGAGAAGGAGTCCTAATCCTACTAGGATTGGAGGAGGACTCCTCCTCCTCCCACTTCGGCTGAACCAAGGGTTGGCCCCTTGGGGGCCAAGTATCCTCCCTCCCTCCTCCTATATATAGTAGAGGTATTGAGGGTTTTTCACAACAGAAATTAGCCGCATGCTACCCTCTCCTCTAGATCGTAGTTTCTCCTCTAGATCATTTCAGCGGTGCTTACGCGAAGCCCTGCTGGAATAGTTCCACCACCATCACCGAGATGTCGTCGTGCTGCCGGAGAACTCATCTACCTCTCCAGTCCCTCTTGATGCATCAAGAAGGCAGAGATCATCATTGAGATGTACGTGTGCTGAACGCGGAGGTGTCGTCCATTCGGTGCTAGATCGGGATGGGTCGTGATTGGATCGTGGGACGCTCGGCGATTTAGATCGCGAAGACGTTCGAGTACATCAACCGTGTTTCTTAATGCTTCCCGCTTTGTGATCTACAAGGGTATGTAGATCCACTATCTCCCTTGTAGATGCTCATCACCATGGATAGATCTTGCGTGCGTGTAGGAAATTTTTTGTTTCCCATACAACGTTCCCCAATAGTGGCATCATGAGCTAGGTCTATGTGTTGATGAGATCACGAGTAGAACACAAAGGAGTTTGTGGGCGTCGATGCTTAGATTGCTTCCTCCCTTGGTCATGTTTTAGTTCAGCGGTATTGTGAGATGAAGCGACCCGGACCAACCTCACTCGTACACTTACGAGAGACCGGTTCCATCAGCTGACGTGTAACTTCATTGCACAAACATGGCTGGCGGGTGATAATTATTCTTGCTAGATACTCGTAGCAGCCATGTAAAACTTGCAACAACAATTAGAGGACGTCTAACTTGTTTTTGCAGGGTATGTTTTGATGTGATATGGCCAATTACATGATGAGATATATGTGATGTATGAGATGATCATGTATTGTATAGAATATCACGACTTGCAAGTCGATGAGTACGGAAACCGGCAGGAGCCATAGGGTTGTCTTTAATTATTTTCGTCTTTTTGCTTTACTTTATCACTATGAGTTGGCAATAGTCGTGGAAGCAACAGTCGGCACGACAACCCCGATGGTGACACGTTGATGGAGATCAAGATGATGGAGATCATGGTGTCATGCCGATGACGATGGAGATCATGCCGGTGCTTTCAAGATGGAGATCAACAGCACAAGTTCATGGCCATATCATGTCACTTATGATTTGCATGTGATGTTAATCCTTTTATGCACCTTGTTTTGCATAGGACGATGGTAGATTATAAGGTGATCCCTCACTTAAATTTAAAGATAAGTTGTGTTCTCCCTGAGTGTGCACCATTGCGAAAGTTGATCGTGTCGAGACACCACATGATGATCGAGTGTGATGGACTCTACATTCACATACAACGGGTGCAAGCCAGTACACGTGTGGAACACTCGGGTTAAACTTGACGAGCCTAGCATGTACAAACATGGCCTCAGAACACAAGAGACCGAAAGGTCGAACATGAGTCATATAGTAGATATGATCAACATGATGATGTTCACCATTGAAACCACCTCAACTCACGTGATGATCGGACTTGAGTTGGTGAATTTGGATCATGTATCACTCAGATGACCTGAGGGATGTCAATTTGAGTGGGAGATTTAGTAATTTGATTAACTAAACTCATTATCTTGAACAATAGTCTTAGTAACCCTTGCATATTTATGTTGTAGATCAATGGCTCACATAGTAGAACCCCTATATTTTAATGTGTTCCTAGAGAAAGCTAAGTTGAAAGATGATGGAAGTAACTTTGTGGATTGGGCCCGTAATATGAGGATTATCCTCACGGCTTCCAAGAAGGCTTATGTCCTTGATGCACCACTTGGTGATCCACCCGCTCCAATTGAGTCTGCGGATGTTGTGACCGCCTGGCAGGCACGTTCTGATGATTACTCAATGGTTCAATGTGCAATGCTATATGTGTAACAGCCCGAGACCGACGCTCCAGAAGATTCCCCTTGTATTTCCATTCTCGTTTGTGATTTGTTTGGTTGTCGCATTCATCATTCCATCATTTGCATCATCTGCATGGCATCGTCACTCGTTTTAGAAAACTTGCATATGTTTGTAGTTGCCGGTTCTTTTCATTCATGTCATCGACCGTTTTGAAAAAAACCACACACACGCACGCCCAACACATCGTTAAAAAACTTGTTTTTAAAGCGCGCGAAAAATATTATCGGATTGGGTTGAAACTTGGCGTGTGGTATTATTATTTTGTAGGTAGACCGCCTGCCAAATTTTGTCGCATTCCGAGCTCGTTTGGTACCCCAACGGTCGCCCGTAGCGGCACCATCATTGGTTTATTCGTAAAACGGTTTTTGGTGTTTTAAACTCGTGTCACGGGCCGCAAACCTCCCTCTCATCTCCCGATAGCCCATCTACATAGACACCGCAGCCTAGCGTAGCCCCCTCTTCTTCTGGGCCATCCGATCAAGATCGAACGGTCTGAAAACAAGCAAAAACTGCTAACCCTAACCCCTAAATGCTATAAATAGACCCCCCCCCCACTTGCCTAATTGGGCAACCCTAGCCCCACCTCGAAATCCCCGTAGCCGCCCAGCGCCTCCACCCACCTCGCGCGGGCCCGCCAAGTCCATCTGGAGGCCTGCCCAGGCTCGGAACCGCTGCCACCGCCCGTACGCCCATACTCAGCTCCCCTACGCCCGCATCAGATCGAGGGGAGGAGCCCCTCGATCCAGCGCCGCCAGCTGCATCCCCGCCACCCGATGGCCGGAGGCCCGCCGCCGGCGACCTCCGAGGCCAGACCTCGCCGCCCTCTCCTTCATTCTCCATCCCATCTCCCTTCTCCCTCTAATCTCTCTCACCCTCGTCTGTAGAAGCCGCCATGGATGCCGGAGCTCCGTCCGTCGTCGGGAAGGGGTGGATCCGGTGAGGCCAACCCAGATCCGCCCATCCCTGCGCCCGCTGGACCTCCTGCCCCACCAGCGTCATGCCGTTGACCTCCCCGTCGCTATTGCTTCCGTGCCACAGGAGGATGAGGACGCCCAACCAGACGCCCACGCCTTGCTATGTTGGCTGCCAGGTGGGCCGGCCTCGCCAAGGCCTAGCCTGCATCCCTCACCGAGTGGGCTTGGCCTACTATGGTGAGCGCCACCCCTATCCTCCACCCTAGCCAATGCCCTGTTATGTTGCACCTACTTTGTTGGCCTAGTATGTTGTGGATTCGGCCCGTGTATTGTTTTTTTAATCCTACAATTTAGCATTTTTGTCCAGGAATTACAGAATTACGTTAAAACCCCTATTGATCATGCATATAATAACTCTTTAACTGTATGTCGGATTGATTCACTTTGTATATCTAACTTGACTAGAATTTTGTGTAGATTCATAATATAAAACTTTCACACATGATAAAAATACTTAAACTTGCTGTTTGCATTAATTTGCGTCAATGCCATGTTAAAAACGGTTTTTGTCATAACTAATTAACCGTCACTTCGATTCAAATAATCTACATATGTAGCTTGACTAGAAAAATGAGTAGAATCAAATGCCGCACTTTATTTTCATGTTTAATAAATATAAAATATGTTTAATACAGTTCTGGACCAAATTCATATTACACTTATGAGGATGTTTCGGAAATACTATATGTGGTTTCCGACCTCATTTAAGATGCCTAGATGTTGTAGTTTACTTATGCTTGACCTCTTTCAATGGTTAACAATATTTAATATTGATGAGTACCTAAACGAGAGTGAACTAAGTAATCAATCGTGGAGTTTGTCAATATGCAACTCGTTGCATCTTGAACTTCACTTAATATGTAGTAGTTGTTTATTATGCTTGCCATGCCATGCCATGCGTTGCATATTAAACCGGACATGCATCATATTTGTTTGCGCATCATGTCATGCATATGTTGTGGTGTATCTTATGTTGATTGTTTGTTTCGGATTGCTTCTTCTCGATAGGGTTCTGAAAGCGTTCGGAGTGTGAGGATTCATTCGACTATGTTGGCTCGTCTTCTTCATGGACTCGTGTTCTTCCAAGCGGGATCTCAGGCAAGATGACACATTTCCCTGGATACCACTACTATCATTGCTATGCTAGTTGTCCCACTTTTATCGTTATGTCTCGCTACCTACCACTTGTTTGTCAAGCCTCCTAACATTGCCATGAAAATCCTCTAACCCTCCACCTTCCTAGCAAACCTTTGTTTGGCTACGTTACTGCTTGCTCAGCCCTTCTTATAGCGTTTCTAGCTGCAGGTGCAATTGCTCCCATGTGACAACATGGACATTCTTTTGTTATCACATTATTATTTCTATTTAATTTAATGAACTTATACACTTGGTAAAGGGTGGAAGGCATGGCCTTTTGCTCAGTGTTTTGTTCCACTCTTGCCGCATTAGTTACTTGTGAACCGGTGTTATGTTCCATATTTGAGCGCTCCTAACATGCTCGGGGTTGTTATGGGGAACCCCTTGATTTTTGTTTTAGGATAAAGCTTGTCTGGCAAGGCCCAACATTGGTACTACATTTGCCTAATAACTAATAAAATTGCATAGGGACCCGCCGGCACCCGCGGATAATTTAATCAACCCCCGGGCCAGTGCTCCTCATGAGACTTGGTCCAAACTAGAGTCATGTGCGGGGCCAACCCGGGGCAACTCGAGAGATTTCTATCAGGCCACTGTATGCTGTGCTCATCTGGTCGTGTCCTGAGAACAAGATATGCGGGTCCTATTGGGTTCGTCAACATGCCGGGCAGCCTTGCTGGATTTGTTTTACCTTTCTCGAACATCTTGCGTGAGGAACTCTGATCTTCTTCGGGCTATCTCGAGGTGTCAGAGTTCCTTTGGAATTGCCTAGGATGATCACGAGATCTGTGGTCGAGGTTATTCCCGCGGCATGTGGTTATTTTGTGATGGATGAGTTGGAGCACCCCTACAGGGTTAAATCTTTCGGAAAGCCATGCCTGCGGTTATGTGGCAAACTTGGATATTTTGTTTAACACCCGGTCATAGAAAACTTGAAGTAAACTCAAATAAAATGTGTGTGTAACCATGATTGTCTCTTCTCGTGAGTCCTTATCCGAGAGAGAACACGGTGGGGTTATGTTTGACGTAAGTAGGTGTTCAGGATCGGTTAGTGATCATTACTAGTTCACGTCCGTTATGCGTAGACCACCATACTTTACTTTCTGTATTCGTAAGTTAGCCACTCAAATAAATGCTTAGTCACTTGCTGCAGCCTCACCACTTAACCATACCTCACCCATTAAGCTTTAATAGTCTTGATACCCTTGGAAATGAGATTGCTGAGTCCCTGTGGCTCACAGATTACTACAACAACAGTTGTAGGTATAGGTAATGTGGTGATTGAACGTGAGCGCGATGCTTGTTTGATTTGGAGTTCTTCTTCTTCATCGATCTAGGATGGGTTCCAGGAGACAGCCTGGGATAGCAAGGATGGATGTCGTGTTATCATTTGATTTCGTCCGTAGTCGGACCCTGCTCTTCTCTATGATGTTTGAGTATGTTGATGTATTGATGTGATATTGATGTAGCTTGTCGCGAGTGTAAGCCAATTCCATATACTCATCTCTTCTGTAAATGTACTTGTAATGATATCCATTCTTGCAACACGATTTGATGTGCTTCGATCCCTGTCGAGGCCCTCGTGCCAAAATAAGGATAGGATCGCATCTTGGGCGTGACAGTATGGCTTAGAACCGAGACTTCAAAGATGTTTTGAACGTCATGGAGCATATGATATGTTCCAGGAGTTGAAGTTTATCTTTCAAAAGAATGCCCGGATCGAGAGGTATGAGACCTCCGATAAATTCTATGCTTGCAAAATAGAGGAGAACGGGTCTGTCAGTGAACACATACTCAGAATGTTTGGGTATTCCACCCGTCTGGCCGAATTGGGGATGCCCCCGATCATTGACAGAGTTCTTCAATCATTGTCACCTAGCTACAAGATCTTCGTGTCGAACTATAACATGCACGGGATGAACAAGTCGGTCCTCGAGCTGTTTGCGATGTTAAAAGTCGACGAGTCTGAGATTCAGAAGGAGCATCAAGTGTTGATGGTCAATAAAACCACTAGTTTCAAGAAGAATGGCAAGGGAAAGAAGGGTAACTCTAAGAAGAGTGGTAAAGTAGTTGCCCCTCCCATGAAGAAACCCAAGTCTGGACCCAAGCCAGAAACTGAGTGCTTTCGTTACAAGGGAACTAGTCACTAGAAGCAGAACAGACCCAAGTATCTGGCCGACAAGAAGGCAGCCAACAACAAACAAGGTATATATGATATACATGTTATTGATGTGTACCTTACCAACTCTCGTTGTAGTGCTTGGGTATTTGATACCGGTTCGGTTGCTCACATTTGAAACTAAAAATAGGAACTACGGAATAAACAAAGGCTAGCAAAGGACGAAGTGACAATGCACATGCAAAATGGTTCCAAGGTTGATGTGGCCGCCGTCGGCACGCTCGCTCTTCGATTACCATCGCGATTAGTGATGAACCTGAATAATTGTTATTTAGTGCCTGCGTTAAGCATGAACATTATATCTGGATCTTGTTTATTGCGAGACGGTTACTCATTTAAATCAAAGAATAATGGTTGTTCTATTTATATGAGTAATATCTTTTATGGTCATGCACCCAATGTGAGGGGTTTATTCATATTGAATCTCGATAGTGATGATACACATGTTCATAACATTGACGCCAAAAGATGTAGAGTTGATAATGATAGTACCACTTTCTTGTAGCACTACCATTTAGGTCATATTGGTGTAAAATGCATGAACAAGCTCCATGCTGATGGACTTTTGGAGTCACTTGATTTTGAATCACTTGACACATGTGAATAGTGCCTCATGGGGAAGATGACTAAAATGTCGTTCTCTGGAATAATGGAATGGGCAAGTGACTTGTTGGAAATTACGCATACTGATGTGTGCGGTCCGATGAGCATTGAGGCGCGTGGTGGATATCGTTATTCTCTCAGCTTCATTGATGACTTAAGTAGATATTGGTATATTTTGTTGATGAAACACAAGTCTGAAATGTTTGAAAAGTTCAAGCAAATTCAGAGTGCAGTTGAGAATCATCATACCAAGAAGATCAAATTCCTGCGATCTGGTCGAGGAGGTGAATATCTAAGTTATGAGTTTGGCAGTCACTTAAGACGGTGTGGAATTGTTTCACAATTGACACCGCCTGGAACACCACGGCGTAATGGTGTGTTCGAATGTCGTAATCGAACCTTATTCGATATGGTGCGTTCTATGATGTCTCTTGCCGATTTACCACTATTGTTTTGGGGTTATGCATTAGAGACAACTGCATTCACTTTAAATAGGGCACCATCGAAATCCGTTGAGACGACGCCATATGAATTGTGGTTTGGCAAGAAGCCAAAGTTGTCATTTCTTAAAGTTTGGGGATGTGATGCTTATATCAAAAAGCTTCAGCCTGAAAAGCTGGAACCCAAAGCGGAGAAATGTGACTTCATAGGATACCCAAAAGAGACAGTTGGGTATACTTTCTATCTCAGATCCGAAAGCGAAGTGTTTTTTGCTAAGAACAGAACATTTCTTGAGAAAGAGTTTCTCCCGAATGAATTGAGTGGGAGGAAGATAGAACTTGATGAGGTTGTTGAACCTTTGTTTCAACAAGAGAGTAGCGCAAAGCAGAAAGATGTTTATGTGGAGCCTACGACAGTTGAAGAGGAAGTTAATGATGATGATCATGAAACTTCGGATCAAGTTACTATTGAACCTCATAGGTCGACAAGGGCGTGTGCTGCTCCTGAGTGGTATGACAACCCTGTCTTAGAGGTCATGTTGTTAGACAACGATGAACCTATGAGCTATGGAGAAACGATGATGGGCCCAGATTCCGAGAAGTGGTTAGAGGCCATGAAATCCGAGATGGGATCCATGTATGAAAAGAAAGTATGGACTTTGGAAGTATTACCTGAAGGGCGAAAGGCCATTCAGAACAAATGGATCTTTAAGAGGAAGACGGACGTGGACGGTAATGTCACCGTCTATAAAGCTTGACTTGTGGCAAAGGGTTTTTCACAAGTTCAAGGAGTTGACTACGATGAGACCTTCTCACCCGTAGCGATGCTTAAGTCCATCAGAATCATGTAAGCAATAGCTGCATATTTCGATTATGAAATTTGGCAGATGGGTGTCAAAATAATGATCCTTAATGGTTTCCTTAAGGAAGAGTTGTATATGATACAACCAAAAGGTTTTGTCGATCGAGAGAATGCTGACAAAGTTTGCAAACTCCAGCGATCCATTTATGGACTGGTGCAAGCATCTCAGAGTTGGAATCTGTGCTTTGATGAGGTGATCGAAGCGTTCGAGTTTATACAAGTTTACGGAGAAGCTTGTATTTACAAGAAAGTGAGTGGGAGATCTATGGCATTTCTAACATTATATGTGTATGACATATTGCTAATTGGAAACAATATAGAAATGCTGGAAGTGTGAAGGAATATTTGAACAAGAGTTTTTCAATGAAGGACCTAGGATAAGCTGCTTTCATATTAGGCATTAAGATCTATAGAGATAGATCGAGACACTTAATAGGACTTTCACACAGCACATACCTTGATAAAGTTTTGAAGAAGTTCAAAATGTATCAGTCCAAGAAGGGGTTCTTGCCTATGTTACAAGGTGTGAAGTTGAGTAAGACTCAATGCCCAGTGACTGCAGAAGATAGAGAGAAGATGAGTGTCATCCCCTATGCTTTAGCCATAGGCTCTATCATGTATGCAATGTTGTGCACAAGACCCGAAGTCAGCCTTGCCACAAGTATGGCTGGAAGGTTTCAAAGTGATCCAGGAATGGAGAACTGGATGGCGGTCAAGAATATCCTTAAGTACCTGAAAAGGACTAAGGAAATGTTTCTCATTTATGGAGGTGATCAAGAGCTTGTCGTAAAGGGTTATGTCGATGCAATCTTTGACACTGATCCGTATGACTCTAAGTCACAAACCGGATATGTATTTATTCTTAATGGGGACGCGGTGCTACTTCTCGAGCACGCGTTAGTTTCCCGTGAAGAGGAATGGTTTGATGCAGCAAAGTAGATAAGTATTTCCCTCAGTTTTTCAGAACCAAGGTATCAATCCAGTAGGAGATACAAGCGAGCCACCAATAGATATACCTGCACAAGGAATCAAACTCTTGCACCCAACGCTATAAAGGGGTTATCAATCCCTTCACCGTTATTTGCAAGGATGAGATCTAGTAGAGATAGATATAATAGGATACTTGAACGGAAAGTAAAACTAAAACAAAAAACAATGCAGCAAGTATTTTTGGTGTTTTTGGTTTTAGATCTGAAAATATAATATGGAAAATAGACACGGGGGCCATAGGTTTCACAAAATGGCTTCTCTCATGATGGCAAGTATTACGGTGGGTGAACAAATTACTGTGAGCAATTGATAGAAAAGCGAATAATTATGAAGATATCCAAGGCAATGATTATGCATATAGGCATCACGTTTGTGACAACAAGATAGAAACGATTCTGCATCTACTACTATTACTCCACACATCGATCGACTCCTGCCTGCATCTAGAGTATTAAGTTCATGAAGAATAGAGTAACGCATTAGGTAAGATGACATGATGTAGAGGGATAGACTCAATCAATATGATGAAAACCCCATCTTTTTACCCTTGATGGCAACAATACAATACGTGCCTCGCTACCCTACTATGTCACTGGGTAAGGACACCACAAGATTGAACCCAAAATGAAGCACTTCTCCTATTGCAAGAATTGCCAATCTAGTTGGCCAAACCAAACGACTAACTCAAAGAGACTTGCAAAGATATGAAATCATGCATATAAGAATTCAGGAAGACTCAAATAATATTCATGGATAATCTGAACATAAACCCACAATTCATCGGATCTCGACAAACACACAGCAATAGAGTATTACATCGGATAGATCTCCATGAAGATCATGAAGAACATGGTATTGAGAAGCAAAGAGAGAGAACAAGCCATCTAGCTACTAGCTATGGACCCATAGGTCTGTGGTGAACTACTCATGCATCATTGGAGGGGTAATGGAGTTGATGTAGATGCCCTCCGTGATCGAATCCCCTTCGGTAGATTACCGAAAAAGGCTCTGAGATTGGATCTCTCGGGAACGGGGGCTTCTAGCGGCGGAAAAGTGTTTTCGTGGCTCGTTTTGATAATGATGGAATATTTGGGTATTTATAGGCCGAAGATTAGGGTTAGGGGAGTTGCCAGGGGCCCACAAGCCTGCCCGACGGTACCCCCTGGTCGCAGCAAGCAGGCTTGTGGCCCTGTGGCAGCTCCTCTGCCTTGGTTCTCAAGTCTCATGGCTTCCATATTTTCCAAAAAAAATCATTCAAGAGATTTTATTCCGTTTGGACTCCGTTAAATACTCCTTATCTGCGAAACTCAGAAACAAGGAAAAACAGAAACTGGCACTAGGCTCTAGATTAATAGGTTAGTCCCAAAAATAATATAAAATAGCATGTTAATGCATATAGAACATCCAAAACAAATAATATAATAGCATGGAACAATCAAAATTTATTGATACGTTGGAGACGTATCAGCATCCCCAAGCTTAATTCCTGCTCGTCCTCGAGTAGGTAAATGATAAAAAACGGAATTTTTGATGTGGAATGCCACCCAACATATTTATCCATGTAATATTCTTTATTGTGGCATGAATATTCAGATCTGTTAGATTCAAAACTATAGTCTAATATTGACATAAAAACAGTAATACTTCGATCACACCAACAAGGTAGTCGTGTCCTTTTGAAATAACATGGACTTAGAAAGTTATCCCTACAAAATCATATGGTCTGGCTATGCTCCATCTTCCCCACACAAAGTATCTAAATCATGCACAACCCCGATGAACAAGTCAAGCAATTGTTTCACACTTTTGGTGTTCTCAAACCTTTTCAACTCTCACGCAATACATGAGCGTGAGCCATGGATATAGCATTATAGGTGGAATAGAATATGGAGGAGGTGCAAGGGGAAAAGGAGAAGATAGTCTCACATCAACTAGGCGTATCAACGGGCTATGGATATGCCCATCAATAGATATCAATGTGAGTGAGTAGGGATTGGCATGCAACAAATGCACTTAAAGCTATAATCGTATGACAGCTCAAAAAGAAAACTAAGTGCTCGTGCAAAATGAATATACACTAGTTATATGAAAGGGACAAAATAGGAGACTCTCTATCATGAAGATCATGGTGCTACTTTGAAGCACAAGTGTGGAAAAAGATAGTAGCAATTGTCCCTTCTGTCTTTATCTCATTATTTTTTTATTTTGGTGGGCTTCTTTGGCCTCTTTTATTCTTTTTGTTTGGGCTTCGCTGGCCTCTTTTATTTTTTGTGAAGTCCGGATACTCGTCCCAACTTGTGAGGGAGTCATAGCCTCCATCATCCTATTCTCTCATGGGACAATGCTTTATTAATGAAAAATCATCACACTTTTATTTACTTATAACTCAAAGAAAAAGAAATTACAACTCAATTCCTATGACAAGATAAAACTCTATATGCATTATGAAGTGATGATGCAAGTCATAGAAAAACTACATGGTTGAAGTTGCATGCCAATATATCTCGGAATGGATATGGAAATGCCATAATAGGTAGGTATGGTGTCTGTTTGAGGAATATATGGTGGCTATTTTGAGGAAGGAGGGTTTGATGTACCGGCAAAAGTTGCGCGGTACTAGAGAGGCTAGCAAAGATGGAAGGGCGAGAGTGTGTATAATCCATGGACTCACATTAGTCATAAAGAAATCACATACTTATTGCAAAAGTCTATTAGTTATCAAACAAAGAATTAGACGCATGCTCCTAGGGGAGAGGTTGGTAGGAGTTAACCATCGCACGCTCCCGACCCTCACACAAAGGTCGACAATCATTACACAAGTCATGCTCTGACTTCGTTACATAACGATTCACCATAAGTGCATGCTATGGGAATCACAAGCTTTAACCCACATATCTCTTCATTTCACAACTACTCACTAGCATGACTCTCATATTACCATCCCTATTATATCAAAACTATATGCAAGGAATCCAACTTCTCATAGTTGTTAATGCACTTAATATGAAAGTTTTTATTATATCCCTCTTGGATGACATTATATTAGGACTAAATTCATAACCTAAACAAATTACCATTCTGTTTTAAGAAACTCTCAAAATAATATAAGTGAGGAATGAGAGTTCAATAATTTCTATAAAATATAACACCACCATGCTCTAAAAAGATATAAGTGAAGCACTAGAGCAACATTGCCTATCTCAAAACATATAAGTGAAGTATATAGAGTATTCTAACAAATTCATGATTCGGCATGTATCTCTCTAAATATGTGTGCAGCAAGGATGATTGTGGCAAACTAACAAGCAAAGACTCATATCATACAAGACGCTCCAAGCTTAGGGGGCATCCCCAAGCTTAGGCTTTTTGGTATCCTTGAATATGACTTGCGGTGCCATGGGCATACCCAAGGCTCTTGCCACTCTTTATTCCATAGTCCATCAAATCTTCACCCAAAACTTGAAAACTTCACAACAGAAAACTCATGAGATCCGTTAGTATAAGAAAAATAAATCACCACTTTAGGTACTGTTGTGAACTCATTATTTATTTATGTTTATGTAATACCTACTGTATTCTAACTTCTCCATGACTCATACCCCCCGATACGACCCATAGATACATCAAAATAAGCAAACAACACAAACAAAACAGAATCTGTCAAAAACAGAACAATCTGTAGCAATCTGTAAACTTCGAATACTTGTCAAACTGTAAAATTTATGAAAAATTATGAAAACCAGGGAAATTTGTATATAAATCCCGTGTATAAATTTCAGATCAGTTTGATGCTCTGAAAAATTCATAAAATTCCTGGACTGAGCACAAAAGTTTCTGTTTTCCAGCAAGATCAAATCAACAACTACCATAGATCACCCCAAAGGTTTTACTTGGCTCAAACACTAATTTAAACACAAAAACACAATTACTACAGAAGTAATAATGTGCCAAACACACCAAAACAGAAGCAAAAAACTGAAAGCAAAATAAAATTGGGTTGCCTCCCAACAAGCGCTGTTGTTTAATGCCCCTAGCTAGGCAAAACGCAATAGATCTAGGTATTGTCATAATAAAAATAAGGGAGATCATTCATGATCATATCATACTCCCTTATTTAAGCAGATAATTTCTGTTGTGGCCAGAAAAATTAATCAAACAGGCTGAATTTAAGAGGATTGGGATCATCAAGATCAAGTGCGGGAGGGATAGGTTCCTCCTTATGTCCCTTATAGTGTATAATCCATTCATGATTATAAGCTTTCCTTTGGTTAAAGGCCGTGAGCCTTTTCTTAAGAATGAACTCTAATCCATTATTTTGTATAGCAAAATTATCATTGAGTTTAGAAATCTTATCAACCAAAACATCGGTAGGGACTTTCTTTCTCAAATTTTCATTATAAGCAACTTGATCTTGAGATCGTAGTCTCATTATCTCTTTTTGATTAAAAATGATCTCCTCAATAGGGGGACATCCACCATTAATTTTATAATGAGCAAATATTTCACTAGCCTCTTTCATGATAAATCTAAATTCATGAGCTAGGAATATAGTGGCGACACGCTTAATAGAAGAATGTTGAATATTAGAAAACTCAAGGAAAATCATTTGTATGCAAGGGTGCATGTGCAAGAATTTCTCTCAAGTTCACTTATTAACAAAGTTATAGCATCCACAAGACTATTAGTTTTATTGAGAATGGAACCTCCTAAAGTAGGAAGCGTTCCCGCACGAGTGAAAAAACAATTGAATAACACCTTTTCAATGATATTACCACTACCTATACGGAACCTTTTTGTATGAATGATAGTGGGTTCTTTTTAAAGGTTGTCATTATCAAGGGCATCAAGACTCCCTTCAAGATTATTACTAGCGATATCCCCCAGATTTTTAGCGATAACCTCCCTTGTTCCAGACATGATGGCAAAGCGATCAATCAAGCACACAAGCAAGAAGCAAACGAGGAGACGAACGAAAAAGGGCGAAAGGCAAATCTTTTTGAAAATCGTTTTAGAATTGGGGGGGAGGAAAACGAGAGGCAAATGGAAAATAATGTAAATGCAAGAGATGAGTTTGTGATGGGTACTTGGCATCGTTGACTTGCTATGTATCTCCCTGGCAACGGCGCAAGAAATCCTTCTTGCTACTTCTCGAGCATGCGTTGGTATACCATGAAGAGGAACGGTTTGATGAAGCACAGTAGATAAGTATTTCCCTCATATTTTGAGAACCAAGGTATCAATACAGTAGGAGATACAAGCGAGCCACCAATAGATATACCTGCACAAGGAATCAAACTCTTACACCAAACGCTATAAAGGGGTTGTCAATCCCTTCACGGTTATTTGCAAGGATGAGATCTAGTATAGATAGATATAATAGGATGCTTGAACGGAAAGTAAAACTAAAAGTAAAAACAATGCAGCAAGTATTTTTGGTGTTCTTTGGTTTTATATTTGAAAATATAATATGGAAAATAGATCCGGGGGCCATAGGTTTCACTAGATGGCTTCTCTCATGATGGCAAGTATTACGGTGGGTGAACAAATTACTGTCGAGCAATTGATAGAAAAGCGAATAATTATGAAGTTATCCAAGGCAATGATTATGCATATAGGCATCACGTCTGTGACAAGTAGACCAAAACGATTCTGCATCTACTACTATTACTCCACACATCGACCGACTCCTGCCTGCAAATAGTGTATTAATTCATGAAGAACAGAGTAACGCATTTGGTAAGATGACATGATGTAGAGGGATAAACTAAAGCAATATGATGAAAACCCCATCTTTTTACCTTTGATGGCAACAATACAATACGTGCCTCACTACCCCTACTATGTCACTGGGTGAGGACACCGCAAGATTGAACCCAAAACTAAGCACTTCTCCCATTGCAAGAATTACCAATCTAGTTGGCCAAACCAAACGAATAACTCAAAGAGACTTGCAAAGATATGAAATCATGCATATAAGAATTCAGGAAAGACTCAAATAATATTCATGGATAATCTGAACATAAACCCACAATTCATCGGATCTCAACAAACACACTGCAAAAGAGTATTACATCGGATAGAGCTCCATGAAGATCATGAAGACACATGGTATTGAGAAGCAAAGAGAGAGAAGAAGCCATCTAGCTACTAGCTATGGACTCGTAGGTCTGTGGTGAACTACTCAGGCATCATTGGAGGGCTAATGGATTTGATGTAGATGCCCTTCGTGATCGAATCCCCCTCCGGTAGATTACCAGAAAAGGCTCCAAGATTGGATCTCTCGGGAACGGAGGCTTCTGGCGGCGGAAAAGTGTTTTCGTGGCTCGTTCTGATAATGATGGAATATTTGGGTATTTATAGGCCGAAGATTAGGGTTAGGGGAGTTGCCAGGGGCCCACAAGCCTGCCCAGCGCGGGGTACCCCCTGGCCGCGGCAAGCGGGCTTGTGGCCCCATGATAGCTTCTCTGTCTTGGTTCTCAAGTCTCGTGGCTTCCATATTTTCCAGAAAAAATCATTCCAAAGGTTTTATTCCGTTTGGACTCCATTTAATATTCCTTATCTGCGAAACTCAAAAACAAGGAAAAAACAGAAACTGGCACTAGGCTCGAGATTAATAGGTTAGTCCCAAAAATAATATAAAATAGCATCTTAATGTATATAAAACATCCAAAACAAATAATATAATACCATGGAACAATAAAAAATTATAGATATGTTGGAGACGTATCAAGCGGTAAACTGGTGCGGTTCCAAGCAGAGCGTGGTAGACGATTCTACATGCGAAGTGGAGTACATCATAGCCTCGGAGGCAGCGAAGGAAGGTGTCTGGATGAAGGAGTTCATGACAGATCTTGGAGTAGTGCTCAGTGCACTGAATCCAGTGGATCTGTTTTGTGATAACACTGGTGCCATTGCCCTGGCCAAGGAACCAAGGTGGACCAGACACATAAAGCGACGCTTCAATTCCATCCGCGACTACATCAAGGAGGAGGATATAAATATTTGCAAAGTGCACATGGATCTAAATGTTGCGGACACATTGACTAAACCTCTTCCAAGGGCTAATATTGATCAACACCAGAACTGTATGGGTGTTCGATTCATTACAATGTAAATCACATAGTGATGTGAGCTAGATAATTGACTCTAGTGAAAGTGGGAGACTGTTGGAAATATGCCCTAGAGGCAATAATAAAATGATTATAATTATATTTCCTTGTTCATGATATATTTTTATTATCCATGCTATAATTGTATTGACTGGAAACACATTGCATGTGTGGATCCATAGACAACACTTTGTCCCTAGTATGCCTCTAGTAGACTAGCTCATTGATCAAACATTGTCAAGGTTTCCTAGCCATTGACATGAGATGTCATTTGATAATGGGATCACATCATTGGGAGAATGATGTGATGGACAAGACCCAAACTATAAACATAGCATATGATCGTGTCAGTTTATTGCTATAGATTTTTTGCATGTCAAGTATCTGTACCTATGACCATGAGATCATGCCATTCACAGACACTGGAGGAGTGCCTTGTCTGTATCAAACGTCGCAACATAACTGGATGACTATAAAGGTGCTCTACAGGTATCTCCGAGAGTGTGTGTTGAGTGGATATGGATCAAGACTGGGATTTGTCACTCCGTGTGACGAAGAGGTATCTCAGGGCCCACTCGGTAATACAACATCACAACAAGCCTTGCAAGCAATGTGACTAAAGTGTTAGCCGCAGGATCTTGTATTACAGAACGAGTAAAGAGACTTGTCGGTAATGAGATTTAACTAGGTATAGAGATACCGACGATCGAGTCTCGGGCAAGTAACATACCGAAGAACAAAGGGAACAGTGTACGGGATTAACCGAATCCTTGACATAGAGGTTTAACCCATAGAGATCTTTGTAGAATATGTAGGAACCAATATGAGTATCCAGGTCCCACTATTGGTTATTGACCGTAGAGGTGTCTCGGTCATGTCTACATAGTTCTTGAACTCGCAGGGTCTGCACACTTCAGGTTCGATGACGTTTCGATAGTATAGAGTTATGTATGGTGGTGGTCGAAGGTTGTTCAAAGTCCAAGATGAGATCCCGGACGTCACGAGGAGCTCTAGAATGGTCCGGAGGTAAAGACTGATATATAGGAAGTCCTGTTTTGGTTGCGAGAAAAGTTTTAGGCCCATCGGTAGTGTACCGGGAGTGCCGGGAGGGTACCGGGGGACCATCGGGAGGGGTGTTTCGACCCAAGAGCCTACATGAGTTGTGGGAGGAGGTATACCAGCCCTTAGTGGACTGGCTGAATCACCAGAGGAGGCCCATGCGGTGGGTGGAGAAACCCAAGGTGCAAAGAGGGTTTCAAATGGGAGAGAAGGAGTCCTAATCCTACTAGGATTGGAGGAGGACTCCTCCTCCTCCCACTTTGGCCGAACCAAGGGTTGGCCTCTTAGGGGCCAAGTCTCCACCCTCCCTCCTCCTATATATACTAGAGGTATTGAGGGTTTTTCATAACAGAAATCAGCCGCATGCTACCCTCTCCTCTAGACCGTTTCAGCGGTGCTTAGGCAAAGCCCTGCTGGAATAGTTCCACCACCATCGCCACCATGCCGTCGCGTTGCCGTAGAACTGATCTACCTCTCTGCTCCCTCTTGCTGGATCAAGAAGGCGGTGATCGTCATCGAGCTGTACGTGTGCTGAACACGGAGGTGTCGTCCGTTCGGCGCTAGATCGGGACGGATCGTGATTGGATTGCGGGACGCTTGGCGATTTGGATCGCAAAGACGTTCAACTACATCAACTGCGTTTCTTAACACATCCCGCTTTGCGATCTACAAGGGTATGTATATCCACTCTCCCCCTCGTAGATGCTCATCACCATGGATAGATCTTGCGTGTGCATAGGAAATGTTTTGTTTCCCATGCAACATTCCCCAACAAACACACCCAATACAATGGTAAATTGTATAGGTGCACTATTTCAGCGAAGAGATGGTGATACAAGTGCAATATGGATGCTAGATATAGGTTTTTGTAATCTAAAAATATAAAAACAGCAAGGTAACAAATAGTAAACAACGAGCAAAACATTGTATAAATATTTGGAAACAAGGCCTAGGAATTTCTCTCAACAATATTGACATAGTTGAATCATATGTAAGTCCCTCTCATGTGAAAAAGATTTCACTCCAAAGTCACAAATAGCGGAGAACTAATGAAGAAATTATTGTAGGGTACGAAACCACCTCAAAGTTATCTTTTCTGATCAATCTTATGAGTTATCCCTATAAGTGTCACGGACAGCCCTAGAGTTCATACTAAAATAACACCTTAAGATACACATCAACCAAAACCCTAATGTCACCTAGATACTCCAATGTCACCACAAGTACCCATGGGCTTGATTATACGATATGCATCACATAATTTCAGATTCATCATATTCAATCCAACGCAAAGAACTTCAAACAGTGTCCCAATGTTTCTACCGGAAAGTCAAGAAAAAACGTGTGCCAACCCCTATGCATAGATTCCCATGGTCATGGAACCCGCAAGTTGATCACCAAAACATACATCAAGTGGATGAATAGAACATCCAATTGTCACCACAGATATCCCATCGCAAGACATACATCAAGCATTCTCAAATCCTTAAAGACTCAATCCGATAAGTACACTTCAAAGGTAAAGCTCAATTCATCACAACAAGATAGAGAGGGGAAAACTCCATATGATTCAATCTATATCAATAAAGCTCGTGGTACATCAAGATCGTGTCATCTCAAGAACACGAGAGAGAGAGAGAGAGATCAAACACATAGCTACTGGTACATACCCTCAGCCCCGAGGGTGAACTACTACCTCCTCGTCATGGAGAGCGCTGGGATGATGAAGATGGCCTCTGGTGATGGTTTCCCCCTCCGGCAGGGTGCCGGAATGGTCTCCCAATTGGTTTTTCTTGGCTTTGGAGGCTTGCGGTGGCGGAACTGCCGATCTAGGTTTCTTTTTGGAGGTTTCTTTATTTATAGGAATTTTTGGTGTCAATCTCACGTCAAGGGGTGCCACGACGCGGTGACAAGCCTGCTAGGCGCGGCAAGGGGGTGCCCGCGCCTGGCAGGCTTGTGACCTCCTCGTGGCTCTTCTGGCCCAACTCCAATGCTTCGGGGGTCTCTTTTGGTCCAGAAAAATCATAGTAAATATTTAGCCCATTCTGAGGACTTCTATTTCTGCTCAAAAAACGACACCATGGTAGTTCTGCTGAAAACAGTGTTAAGCGGGGTTAGTTCTAATAAAATCATACCAAAATCATATAAAATTATTTTAAACAAGGCATGAATACTTCATAAATTATAAATACATTGGAGACGTATCAGGTAGCACCTCGGGTTGAAGTTTATAAGTTTACAAAGGTATTGATGGATGGTGGTAGCAACATCAACATCCTGTACTATGATACTTTCCAGCGGATGGAGTTAACTGATAAGGCTCTTAAGCCGTCGTCAATAGTTTTCCATGGTGTTGTGCCGGGAAATTCGGCTTACCCAGTGGGCAAGATTGCCCTCAAGGTGGCATTTGGATATGAATACAACTACAGGGTAGAGACCTTGTGGTTTGAGGTGGTGAAAATCAAGAGCCCATATCACACCTTGTTTGGCCAGCCGACTTTCAAGAAGTTTATGGCCAGGCCCTGTTACATTTACCTGTAGATCAAGATGCCGGCTCTCAAAGGGAGGATTACGGTGCACGGTGATCGAAAGGTGGCCCTTGAGTGTGAGGAGGGTGACACTGCTTACGCAAAATCAAGTTGTGCCGAGGCAGAGCTCAAGTTTTGTAAAGATAATGTTGACCCGGCGGATATAACTCCATTGAAGAAGCCCAATACAGAGTCTGAGCCGCCCTTGAAGTTTGCGGCAAATGACACTAAGCTGGTGGATTTCACTCCAGGCAACTCATCGAAGCAGTTCACTACTGGGGCTAACACGGACCCCACATAGGAAAGCGCGCTCATCAAATTCATTCGTGAGAATCAGGACATCTTCGCATGGAAGTCGTATGGCATGCCGGGTGTACCGAGAGAGTTCGCTGAGCACCACCTTAATGTGGATCCCAAGTTTAAGCCAATTAAGAAGTTCCTCCGCCGTTTCAACGAAGAGCAGCGTAAAGCAATTGGAGAATAGGTAGCCCAGCTCTTAGCAGCAGGGTTCATCGTGGAAGTTTTTCACCCAGAGTGGTTAGAAAACCCTATGCTCGTACTTAAAAAGAACGACACGTGGCGTATGTGTGTGGACTACATGGATCTTAACAAGGCCTATCCAGTTGACCCGTTTGCTCGCCTCGTATCGACCAAATTATTGACGCAACAGCGGGTTGTGAGAGTTTATGCTTCCTGGACGCTTATTCGGGTTATCATCAGATCAAGATGGCAGTTAAGGACCAAGAGAAGACGTCGTTTATAACACCTTTTGGGCTTTTGCTATGTTCCTATGCCTTTCAAGCTTAAAAGTGCGTAGGTGACTTATCAAAGTTGTGTGCAAAATTGCCTTCATAGTCAGATTGGACGCAATGTTCACGCTTACATTGATGATATTGTGGTTAAGTCAAGGAAGAAGGAGACTCTGCTAGATGACCTGAAGGAAACGTTTGACAACTTACGGGTCTACAAAATGATGCTTAACCCGGATAAGTGCACCTTTGGGGTTCTTGCAGGCAAGCTCTTGGGTTTCTTGGTTTCAGAGCGAGGCATTGAGGCTAACCCGGACAAGATAAAGGCCATCACGTCATTGTCTAAGCCGGCTAGAGCAAGGCTAGAGGTGCTTGAGGCGCTCAAGAAGCAGTTGGTTGAGTCGCCGATCTTCGCTGCTCCAGCTAAGAAAGAACCTTTTATCTTATACATGGCGGCTAATAATAGGGCAATCAGCACCACAATTGTGGTGGAATGTAAGGAGGCAGGGAAAGAGTATCCAGTCTAGAGGTCGGTTTACTACGTCAGTGAGGTCTTGATAGAGTCCAAGCAAAGATACCCACATTGGCAAAAATTGATCTATGGGGTGTTGATGGCAAACCGCAAGTTGAATCATTATTTCCTTGGACATCAGATCACAACGGTTAGCTCTGCCCCGTTGGGAGATATAATACAAAATTGGGAAGCCACTGGTAGGATTGCTAAGTGGGAACTAGAGCTTGGGCCCCTTAATTTTAAGTATGTGCCTCGCACGGCTATGAAGTCTCAGGCCTTGGTGGATTTCATAAACGATTAAACAGAGTGTCAGTCGCCCAAGGAGAAGCCGAACAACACATATTGGACGATTCCCTTCGATGAATCCAGGAAATTGGAAGGGTCGGGGGCTGGAGTTGTCTTGATTTCCCCTAGAGGTGATAAGTTTTGTTATGTGTTAAGGTTAATATTACCTTGTACTGACGATGCAGCTGAGTATGAAGCCTTGCTTCACGGGCTCCGTGTGGCTAAGGAGATGAATCTGAGCCGGGTTAGATGCCTTGGCGACTCAGACCTTGTAGCTTAGCAAGTCTCAGGCACATGGGATTCCAAAGACCCACAGATGGTGGCTTACCGTCAGGCAGTGGACATCATTGCTGGCCACTTCAAGGGTTATCAGGTGGATCATATTGATCGTCGCAAGAACGAGGCAGCTGATGCATTATCAAGGCTGGGCTCTCAGTGCAAGCCGGTGCCGCCTAATGTCTTCTTGGACGTGTTGCATCACCCTTCTGTTAAGTTACCTTTTGAGGAGGATCTGGCTATACCTGACCCAAAGGGGTAGTTGGTGGTGGCTCTACATGCTATTCCTAATTGGACGTTGCCCTATATGGTGTACCTGACTCGTGGCGAGTTGCCGGAGGACGAGACCTTGGTGAGAAAAATCGTGAGGTGGTCTAAATCGATGACTTGTCAATGGCGAATTGCATAAGTGCAGCGTAACCGGTGTTTTTCAGCGTTGTGTTTCTCCTAAAGAGGGTAAAGAGATTCTAAATGAAATATATGCCGACGACTGCGGTCATCATGTCGGCTCAAAGTCTTTGGTGGCAAAAGCTTTCTGACACGGTTTCTTCTGGCTGACAGCTCATAAGGACGTTGAGGACTTGGTCACCACGTGTGATGGATGTCGGAAATTTGGACAGCATGCTCATGTGCCGGCTCAAGAACTGTGGATGATTCCAATCACTTGGCCATTTGCAGTTTGGGGGCTTGACATGGTTGGGCCTTTCAAGAGGTCTAAAGACAAGAAGACCCACCTGCTGGTGGCGGTTGACAAGTTTACCAAGTGAGTCGAGGCTGAGCCGGTTAGCAAGTGCGATGCGGTCATGGCGGTTCAATTTGTCAAAAAGTTGATCTACCATTTTGGTTACCCTCATAGTATCATCAAAACCAATGGAACAAATCTGTCTAAGGGGCTATGAAAGCATTCTGTGAAAGTGAGCACATCTGTCTTAATGTTTCTCTTATCGCTCATCCACAGCCCAATGGTCAGGTGGAACGTGCTAATTAGAAGATCTTAAGAGGAACTAAACCCCGGTTTATGGTTCCTCTACAGAGAACACCGTGTTGTTGGGTGGAGGAGTTACCATCAGTTCTTTGGAGTATCACAACCACCCCAATAGGTCAACAGGCAATATGCCGTTCTTCATGGTTTATGGCGCGGAAGCCGTTTTACAAAGTGATATTCGACATGACTCGCCTAGGGTGGCATCTTACGTTGAAACTAACAACGAGACGGCGCGTCAGAACGTGTTAGATGCTTTGGATGAAGAGCGGGATCTTGTAGCAGCACGATCAGCGATTTATCAGCAAGACCTGCGGCGCTATCATAGCCGTAGAGTTAAGACCCGGACGTTTCAAGAAGCTGACTTGGTGTTACGTTTGATTCAAGATCAGACAGATATGCACAAGTTATCCCCCCCTTGGGAAGGAGCTTTCATGGTCAGCAGAAATCTCAATAACGGGTCATATTACCTCATTGATGTACGGGACAAATCACGTACCTCTGGGCAGGAGACCAATAGGCCGTGGAATATTGCTCATCTCTAGCCTTACAACACTTGAGTCATCGACTCTCGTCAATGTACATACATCCATCATTGTATATACCTTTTTGATATAATAAATTTGGCATCCCTACAAGACGGGGCTTCTGCCGTTTCTTCATACAAGATTGTGCAAAGGTGGATACTTCACCAAAGGTCATTTGGGGGCTTCTAACCTGCCAGTTTTAGCTTTCACACCCTCTTCATCGACTCTCCTGAGATGATCAAAATATTTGATAGTCACTCTCACTAGAGACCCTGTGCTGGTCAAGGTTCGAACGCCAGCTTCTATCACGTGAGGCCGGCTTATGGAAAGCAAGGATAAACCTTCTGCCTTGTGTCCCCTTCGTACTCTTACTCAGTTACTCTTTTTAAAAGACCCTGTACTATTTAAGGTTCAAACGACGGATTTATGTCATGTGAGAGCCCACTTATAGCTCTGGGGATACTCATGCCCTGTTGCGCAACTCCAATATGGCTCGTTGTACTCTTAACAATTACTCTTTTAAAGACCCTGCACCGTTAAGGTTCAAATGACAAATCCGTGCCATGAGAGAGCCGGCATATGAGTTTTGGGCTCCGCGCCTAAGTTTTCGAAAAAAATAAAAAGTAAGGTCGCAAAAACATTTCACATCTTTGGGTAGTGCCTCTAAAGCCGCCCTAAAAATGACACAGAGTATACCGTCTTGTTTGTTTTTGCAGGTCTTGTCTTCTATTATAAGCCTCCGGTAAGTACGACACATAAGCACATGAAGCTAATCAAATTCCATACATGCACGATGGCACGGCAAAGGCAATCAAGTTTTTACTAAGGCTATTACAAAGCTCTTCAAAGAGCCCAAAAAGTTGCAGACTTAAAGTTTTTGCATCACTGCTAAACCCGGCGGCTCAACCAGCCAGGTCACCTTCAATCAGGAGCAACTTGTTCAACTCACTGGTGGGTCATCTGGCGCTGGGTCTTTGATCTCCTCGATCTGAAGGTTGTCCACATCACAGTTGCAGTTTGTTAAAGCTTCAAACTAAGCTTCGTCAAAGAGGGGAGACGGGTCAATTTCAGGAGCAAAGAGTTGCTTACGGCGTGCAGGAATTAAGTTCTTGGCTTCAAAGGTCGGGCATCACACTCATTTGCTATCCTCGCCATAAGCCGCCTGATATGAGGTCAGATCAATTTCATTGACGAGTGTCGATGCGAGCACTCGGGAGGCCTTCATACATTGGGCATCGTCTGCTTGGGTGAATTCTGAGCCGTCATCTTTCTTGGACGGGAAGCCATCCATCATCTCTTCAGTAGTCAGCTTAGGGGCAAATGCCAGCGACCGGCTTAACGCGACCATTGCTCCCTTTCTAGCGGCTGATCATTTTAGCTCCTCGATTTTCTTGGTGGGGTGTATAAGACTCCTGTCACCCCTTTCATGAACTTTGGGACACCTTTCTCAGTCAGAATCGACTTGATGGTGGAAAGGGTCCCGCAGTACAGTTGTTCCGTCAGAGTGTATACTGCTTTCAGTTTCAACAAACGGTCGAAGGACAACTGGCGGCTTCTGTGGCCTGCAAAGAAAGTCAGAAGTAATAAGCCCCCAACAGAGATTTTCAAAAAAGTTAAGGAAGTTTTCTAAGTATCAAGTACTTACCAAAGATTGCGGAAGTCATCTAAGATATATGATGCTTAATGGTTTTTAGCTCTTCTGTCACTAGCTTGAGTTTTTCATGAGCGTCTTCTGCGTGCTTCGTCAGCACGGCTTGTCCAGATTCGGCAGCTTTCCTTAAAGCGTCAAAGCCGGCCTGTACTTCCTCAAGTTCTATGATGGAGACCCGCCACTTCTCTTCCACCTCAGCCCGTGCAGCCTGATGTGAGAAAACATCCTCTCTAAGGCTGGTCAGGTCAGACTCGGCCCTATTCAAAACTTCCTACATAGTCTAAATAAGTTATATAAGTTCTAAGTCGCCAAGGAGACACATTAGTAGTCAAAAGTGTTGAAGCAATAATATTACAAGTCTCAAGCAGATTGCAAGCAATACACTTGACACTTGGGGTCTAATGTGTGTCATTTATCTCGAAGTCTACAGTGCTAAGAAAGCCCCGGGTCATCTTCAAGAAGATAAGCCAGCACTTGGGGGCTACACTTGGTGCTTCTAAGCAATAAAGCTCCAGCTCATCATTGGCATAATGACCCGGACTTGGGGGCTACACTTGGCGCTTCTAACCAATAAAGCTTCAGCTCATCATTGGCATAATGACCCAGACTTGGGGGCTACACTTGGATCTTACTTTCAAGTAAGTACTGGCTTATTATCTATATTAACCCATCAATTGGGGGCTACAGGCCAAGCTACTTGTCACGCCCAAGATGCGATCCTATCCTCATTTTGGCATGAGGGCCTCGACAGGGATAGAAGTGCATCTCGTCGTGTTGCAAGAATGGATATCATTATGAGTACATGTACAGAAAAGATGAGTATATGGAATTGGTTTACACTCTCCACAAGCTACAACAAGTTCACATCAATACAACAACATACTCAAACATCATACAGAAGAGCAGGGTCCGACTACGGACGAAATCAAACGATAAAGACATCCACCCTTGCTATCCCAGGCTGCCGCCTAGAACTCATCCTAGATTGATGAAGAAGAAGAAGAACTCCAAATCAAACAGCATCACGCTCACGTCAATCATCGCATTACCTGAACCTGCAACTGCTGTTGTAGTAATCTGTGAGCCACAAGGACTCCGCAATCTCATTTCCAAGGGTATCAAGACTATTAAAGCTTAATGGGTGAGGTATGGTTAAGTGGTGAGGCTGTAGCAAGCGACTAAGCATTTATTTGAGTGGCTAACTTACGAGTACAACAATTAAAGTATGGTGGTCTACGCATGATGGACATGAGCTAGTAATGATCACTAACTGATCCTGCACACCTACTTACGTCAAACATAACCCCACCGTGTTCTCTCTCGAATAATGACTCACGAGAAGAGACAATCATGGTTACGCACATAGTTGATGTATTTTATTAGAGTTTAGTTCAAGTTTTCTATGACCGGGTGTTAAACAAAGTATCCAAGTCTGCCACATAACCGTGGGCATGGCTTCTCGAAAAGATTTATCCCTGCAGGGGTGCTCCAACTCATCCATCACAAATTAACCACACGCAGCGGGAATAACCTCGACCACGGATCTCGTGATCATCCTAGGCAATTCCAAAGGAAATCCGACACCTCGAGATAGCCCGAAGAAGATCAGAGTTCCTCACTTAAGAAGTTCGAGAAAGGTAAAACAAGTCCAGCAAGGCCGGCCGGCGTGTCGACGAACCCGATAGGAGCCGCGTATCTCGTTCTCAGGACATGACAGATTGTCCAAACTTCCAATAGGCCAGTCGCAGAGTTGCCCCTGGTAGACACCGATGGTTGATAGGTTGGACCAGCACACATGAGGAGCACTGGCCCAGGGGTTGATTAATTATCCGCGGGTGCCGGCGGGTCCCTATGCAATTTTATTAGTTATTAAGCAAATGTAGTACCAAAGTTGGGCCTTGCCAGACAAGCTTTATCCTCAAACGAAAATCAAGGGGGTCCCCATAACAACCCCGAGCATGTTAGGAGTGCTCAATTATGGAACATAACACTGGTTCACAAGTAACTAGGGTGGCAAGAGCAGAACAAAACGTCGAGCAAAAGGCCAAGCCTTCCACCCTTTACCAAGTGTATAAGTGCATTAAATTAAATAGCAATAATATTGTGATAACAAAAGAATGTCCATGTTGTCACATGGAAGCAAGTGCACCTGCATCTAGAAATGCTATAAGAAGGATTGAGCAAGTGGTAACATAGCCAAACAAAGGTTTGCTGGGAAGGTGGAGGGTTAGAGGCTTTCATGGCAATGTTGGGAGGCTTGAAAAACAAGTGGTAGGTAGCGAGACATAACAATAAAAGCAGGACAACTAGCATGCCAATGATAGTAGTGGTATCCAGGGAAATGTGTCATGTTGCCTGAGATCCCGCTCGGAAGAAGATCGAGTCTTTGAAGAAGACGGGCCAACGTAGTCAAACGAATCCTCGCACTCCGAACACTTTTGAAACTCTATCGAGAAGAAGCAATCTGGAAACAACAATCAACACAAGATACACCACAACATATGCATGATATAATGTGTAGGCAATTATGATGCATGTCCGGTTTAAATGCAAAGCATGGCATGGCAAGAACAGCAAACAACTCCTACACATTAAGTGAAGCTCAATATGCAACGAGTTGCATATTGATGAAACTCCACGCTCAATTATTTAGTTCACTCTTGTTTAGGTACTCATCAATATTAAATGTTGTTAGGCATGGCAAGAGGTGAAGCATGAACAACCTACAACATCTACGCATAGTAAATGAGGCCGGAAGCAATATATATCATTTCCGAAACAACCCCATATGCATATTATGAATTTGGTCCAGATCTGTCCTAACACAATTTTAGAGTTGTTAAAAATCAAAGTAAATGTCACCATGTGATTCTACACATTTTTCTAGTCAAGTTACATATATAAATTTTTTGCATCGGAGCTACGGTTCAAAAGTTATTGAATAAATCATTTTAGCATGGCAATCACGCAAATCAATGCAAACAGCAAGGTTAAACATTTTAAACATGTGTGAAAGTTGGAAATTATGAATCTACACGAAATTCTAGCCAAGTTTCATATATAATTTGTTTTAAATCGATGCACGAAAGTGGAGTTATTAAATGCATGAAATTTGGGGTCTAATACGCAATTTATAATCACTGGTAATTAGCAAAAATCGCAGGAAAGAAAAAAACGACTATGGCCAAATCTGCTCTCGGGGCGAACATGACATGGGCGCAAGATAGTAAAATTCGCACGGGTGGAGCATAGGGCAACAGGAGTGGGGCTGGGCTAGGGTCTGACATCATGGGCCTGAGGCCCGTCGGTAGGGGAGGCAGAGGCGATATTGGGCCGGCCTTGGTGTTGGTCAATGAGGCGAGCGGGATCAGGCGCTCGACTCCCTGCTCCTCGCAGAAGAGTCCATGGTGGCGACCGACGACAAGGGGCGGCGCTGTCCGGCATGGGAGGGCGCGGGGCGGCCGGGATCGGGCCGGGGGCAATCGGATCCGGTGATCCCCAGTCGGGTCTGGGCGGCGGCGAGGGGGCAAGGCAGTCGGCGGCTTGACGAGCTCGGGATGGCCATGGCTACTTCCTGCGAATGAGAGAGAGGCCGCGGGGTGAGAGAGAGAAATGGAGGGAGAGAGAAGAGAGAGGAGCACGCGGCAAGGTCCGGCCTGGCTCCGATGACCGGTCGACGGAGCTCCAGCGGGGATGGACAGGGAGCTTGGGGAGTCTTGGGATCCATGGAAGGAGCTCGGGGGAGGCCGCAGGGAGCTCGAGCGGTGGCTGCGGTGTCTCGGGCCTAGGCGGGCCTCCAGATGGGCCTGGGCGGGCCCTGGAGGCGGGAGGAGGGAGATAAGAGGCTGGGTGGCACCTAGGGGTTGATCCGGCACGGAAATCGAGGGAAGGGCTAGGGTTTGTCCAAATTAGGAAGGGAGGCTGTTTAAATAGGCAAGGGGGTAGGATTAGCAGAATTCGTCTGTTTTCGGACTATTCAATCTCGATCGGACGGCCCAGAAGCGGAGGGGGGGCTAGGTGGGCTGCGGTGGCTGTGTAGATGGGCTAGGTGGGGATGAGAGGGAAGTGGTGGCCCGTGACACGAGGTTTTAAAACACCGAAAATGTCTGACAAATAAACAATGACCGCACTGCTACGCTCTGACCGATGGGGTATCAAACGACCTCGGAATGTGACGAAATTCGGCAGGCGGTCTATCTACAATATAACAAGTCCGCACGCCAAGTTTCGACCCAATCCAAGAATATTTTTCGTGCACTTTAAAAATGGTTTTTTTAATGATGTCGCGGGCGCGTGCATGTGTGGTTTGTCTCGAGACGGGCAACGACAAAACGAAAAGAACCGGCAGCTACTAACGGATGCAAGTTTTCGAAAAGGAGTGACGATGCTATGCAGATGATGCGAATGATCCGATGATGAATGCAACAACCAAACGAAACACAGACGGGAATGGAAATAAAAGGGGAATCTTCTGGAGCATCGGTCCCGGGCTGTTACAACTCTCCTCCACTACACGAGGATCTCGTCCCGAGATCTAGAATGAGAAGGGGAAGAGAAAGACCAAAAGGTAAAATTTAGGTTCTTCTTTGACAAACGAGTGAAACCAATGGAAACAAGAAGGTTGGAAGAGATGAAGAATAACATGGGAACAAGCAAGAATTCACAAGAAATTTCGACAACACTTCAGTAGGACAGAGAGGAAAATTTTATAAGATAGAACGAAATTGAAGGAGAAACACCAAACTTTGGTTGAATTAGAATCAAAACCTCAAAAGATGGAAGGATCATGAAAAGATTTCACAGCACTCCGGTTAATGGAAAAGCAAGGGAAGAACATGATCTTAATCAAACTAGATGAGAGTTGAAAAGAGCAACACCACTATGCCTCCGGAACAAAAGAATAGAAGCTAGATCTTTGGAGAGAAGAGAACGGAGAAGAAAATGACACTTCTACCACCACTAAATTTGAAAAGCATGGTTGAACGGAGTCGATGGAGAATCCACAATGAAAACAATATATTGTTATGGGCTTATGGAAAACAACTCAAAATTATGCGGTGACAACCTGCCACAACAGGAACAATTGATTGCTTGAGAACTACAAGATATGCAAAACTTCTTTCACCAAGAGGAGGAGAAAACTTGGATCATTTATAACACCCTAATAGCAACAATCCTTAGGAAATACTTTAGGTGAAATCCAACCCAAGAAAACTCCGAGAAGACAAGATGGGTTCACTTATCTCATTCTTGACAATTTTCCATCGAGACTCCTCATGATCAAGAATTTAATAACACCATATCAAATACAATGGAGAAGGAATTGAACTTAGAAAACCATGAAAAAGAACACTTGAGCACCTCCAACAAGAATCTTGAAGAACACTTGAAAATGAAAGAAATCTTGATGAACCACCATGAAGAACCACCGGAAAAACTCTGAAACGAAAGGATTATAGAAAGAATTGAAGGATGCACAAAGAACAAGATTGAGGCGTTCATAGATGAAGCTTAACGACAAGATACTTGAGAAAAATTAGGAACTCCGGAAAATAAAGATGACCACTTGGGATAAGGAATTTGATATCATGAACAACTCCGGAAGAAGGATTGAAATCACCTTGACCAACAAGAATAAGAATTATGGTATGCTTATCCTTCATCAAGTTAAATTGATGACAAGCAACAGATTTTGCACACCACTTATTCTTCTTGAAAAGATTGAAGAGAGAGATATAACACAAATGTGTAGAAGTCTTGAACGAGAACACCGGTAAGAATTTGAAACTAAAGAGGATAATACAAATGAATGATATAACATGAGAACGAAGAGAGCATGATCCACCTAATAGAAAACTCGAATGAAGCACTGGGATAATTGAGATACGAACGAAGGGACAACAATTAAGAAGAATTTGAAAACGAAAGCTGAAAGCTGAGAACGAAGAAATCTTCTGAAATGATGGCCTTCGGAGGATCGAGAAATGAAAACAATTATGAAATGCACCAGATAGATATGGGAGAAAATAAGTCATGATCAAAACAATTTGAGATGATAGCAACAACCTGAAACCATGAATCTTCACAGAATGAGCAAAGATTTAAGAGAAACACTCCTTCGGTCTTCAACGCTGAGAATGATGATGAGAAACAACATCATGAATTATTGAGACACTCCAGAACAATGAACAAGGAAAAGTTGAGCCAACAATAAAAATGATTTAGAAGCGATATTCTAGAAGGTACATGACTGATGAAATTCATTCTTACGTCATATTAGAAGAGAACTTGAGAACATCTCTGGAAAACAGTAGAAGAGTCAGGTAAGATCTTGGGGAAAAACTTGTGGGTTATGGTCCCACTAAAAAGAAACCACCGTTGAAAGATTGCTTAGAAAAATAGATTGCACTGCTACAATAAAAACTTGAAGAGGTGAGAACCTCGAAATAATTTGGAAGGATTTCAAAGAAAACACGAATCTTCTGAGATATCTTCAACACTCCGGATAGAATAGATAGAGTTGAATAAACAAGAGAGGCTTGGATAAGAATTTAATGCATTGAACGAATGAGAAAGGATATGATGAGCACCGAAGCTTGAATTGAATTCACCAAGGAAGAATAACAACGAGAACAAAGAATATAAGGATAGATCTTGAAATTGAAACTCCTGAGAATATTCACAAAGAATCACCGGAAACAAGATAGAAGAAAAGATAGCGAAAGCATTACATGAATAGAAAGACACTTGGATGAGAATTTAATCATTGAAGAAAAAGGGTGGGAGGGTGGGGAAAACAAAGAAAACTTGGAACAGATTAGACAACTCCGGAACGAAATGAGAATTGATCTTGCAATATTGAAGAGGATAGACTTATCTTGAAGAGAAGCACACCATTAGGAAAATAATTGATATGACAACTCCGGTTGAGCAAAAGAATTAGCAATCCCACAGACATATGAGAACACTTAGGAAAGATATGAAATCAGCACTTGACATCGAAGCAACTCTAATTACCATATTCAAAACAAAAAAACGGATGAGGCTTACGAAACAAACCAGAACAAATACATACCCACTATGTACTTGTTGGAAAGATAATCCTAGGTACTACTTGAATTCCCTCCTAAGAACTTCCGAAAACTTTCTAGTTATGCAATCCGGTGTGGGGGATACAAGGAGGAAATATCTCACACAACTAGTAAACCTACACCCCAACTGTATCCATCCTTCAACACATAACCAGAGGCTTTCCCAAATCCATCTAACTCGAATCCTTGAAAGCACAAAGATACTAGCCATGGTGGTACCCCAGACGCCTCCCCAGTATTGGGTGACTCCGACCTTATCTCACCATGAGAAGTATTGAAGTAATTCCGAACACCCTCCATCCTGAGATACTAAGGAAGGTGAATGATAATGATGTGCCAAGAATTCCCTGGAGCTCAACTCCCCGGAAGAAATCTAGTCAGACAGGAGGCACCAAGACAGAACTCCATCACATCGTCATCATATAGTTTCCAAAATACCCGCGTGATCCTTAAAAAAATTTGAGCGATAAGGGGAGTAGAATCAAAATTCCTAAGTCGTAATTCCTCACCAGAGCATAGAAGAGGAGTAAAAAGAATCCTACTCTCCGATATAACTAGACTCAAAATAGTTTTTCACTAGACTCGACTCGGCCAAGTTCGATCAATCAAGGGGGCTCCTAGGTCGGTACAGGCTCTGATACCAACTTGTCACACCCAAGATGCGATCCTATCCTCATTTTGGCACGAGGGCCTCGACAGAGATAGAAGTGCATCTCGTCGTGTTGCAAGAATGGATATCATTACGAGTACATGTACAGAAGGGATGAGTATATGGAATTGGCTTACACTCGCCACAAGCTACAACAAGTTCACATCAATACAACAACATACTCAAACATCATACAAAAGAGCAGGGTCCGACTACGGACGAAAACAGACGAGAAAATGACATCCACCCTTGCTATCCCAGGCTGCCGCCTGGAACCCATCCTAGATTGATGAAGAAGAAGAAGAAGAACTTCAAATCAAACAGCATCGTGGTCACATCAATCATCGCATTACCTGAACCTGTTGTTGTAGTAATCTGTGAGCCACAGGGACTCAGCAATCGCATTTCCAAGGGTATCAAGACTATTAAAGCTTAATGGGTGAGGTATGGTTAAGTGATGAGGCTGCAGCAAGCGACTAAGCATTTATTTGAGTGGCTAACTTACGAGTACAGAAATTTAAGTATGGTGGTCTATGCAAAACGGACGTGAGCTAGTAATGATCACTAACTGATCCTGAACACCTACTTACGTCAAACATAACCCCACCATGTTCTCTCTCGGATAATGACTCACGAGAAGCAGTCACGGTTACGCACACAGTTGGTGTATTTTATTAGAGTTTACTTCAAGTTTGCTATGACCGGGTGTTAAACAAAGTATCCAAGTCTACCACATAACCGCGGGCACGGCTTCTCAAAAAGATTTAACCCTACAGGGGTGCTCCAACTCATCCATCACAAATTAACCACATGCAGCAGGAATAACCTCGACCACGGATCTCGTGATCATCCTAGGCAATTCCAAAGGAAATCCAACACCTCGAGATAGCCCAAAGAAGATCAGAGTTCCTCACTCAAGACGTTCGAAAAAGGTAAAACAAGTCCAGCAAGGTCGTCCGGCATGTCGACGATCCCGATAGGAGTCGCGTATCTCGTTCTCAGGACACGACGGATTGTCCAAACTTCCGGTAGGCCAGTAACAGAGTTGCCCCTGGTAGCCACCCGCGGTTGACAGGTTGGACCAACACTCATGAGGAGCACTGGACCGGAGGGTTGATTAATTATCCGTGGGTGCCGGCGGATCCCTATACAATTTTATTAGTTATTAAGCAAATGTAGTACCAAAGTTGGGCCTTGCCAGACAAGCTTTATCCTCAAACGAAAATCAAGGGGGTCCCCATAACAACCCCGAACATGTTAGGAGCGCTCAATTATGGAACATAACACCGGTTCACAAGTAACTAGGGCGGCAAGAGTGGAACAAAACACCGAGCAAAAGGCCAAGCCTTCCACCCTTTACCAAGTGTATAAGTGCATTAAATTAAATAGCAATAATATTGTGATAACAAAAGAATGTCCATGTTGTCACATGGAAGCAATTGCACCTGTAGCTAGAAACGCTATAAGAAGGGCTGAGCAAGCGGCAACATAGCCAAACAAAGGTTTGCTGGGAAGAGGGAGGGTTAGAGGATTTCATGGCGATGTTGGGAGACTTGACAAACAAGTGGTAGGTAGCAAGACATAATGATATAAGCGGGAAAACTAGCATGGCAATGATAGTAGTGGTATCCAGGGAAATGTGTCATCTTGCCTGAGATCCTGCTCGGAAGAAGATCGAGTCCATGAAGAAGACGGGCCAACGTAGTCAAACGAATCCTCACACTATGAACGCTTTTGGAACTCTATCAAGAAGAAGCAATCCGGAAACAACAATCAACACAAGATACACCACAACATATGCATGATATGATGCGCAGGCTATTATGATGCATGTCCGGTTTAATATGCAAGGCATGGCATGGCAAGAACAGCTAACAACTCCTACACATTAAGTGAAGCTCAATATGCAACGAGTTGCATATTGACGAAACTCCACGCTCAATTATTTATTTCACTCTCGTTTAGGTACTCATTAATAATAAATGTTGTTAGACCTAGCAAGAGGTGAAGCATGAACAACCTACAACATCTAGGCATATTAAATTAGGCCAAAAGCAATATATATCATTTCCGAAACAACCCCATATGCATATTATGAATTTGGTCCAGATCTGTCCTAACACAATTTAGAATTTTTAAACAACAAACTAAATATCACCATGTGATTCTACACATTTTTCTAGTCAAGTTACATATATAAAACATTTGCATCGGAGCTATGGTTCAAAAGTTATTGAATAAATCATTTTAGCATGGCAATCACGCAAATCAATGCAAACAGCAAGGATAAACATTTTAAACATGTGTAAAAGTTGAAAATTATGAATCTATACGAAATTATAGTCAATTTTCATATATAATTTGTTTTAATTCGATGCACGGAAGTGGAGTTATTAAATGCATGAAATTCGGGGTCTAATCTGCAATTTATAATGACTGGTAATTAGCAAAAATCGCAGGAAAGAAAAAAAACGACTATGGCCGAATTTGCTCTCGGGCCGAACATGACATGGGCGCAATATAGTAAAATCTCGCATGGGGCAGAGCATAGGGCAACAGGAGCGGCGATGGGCTAGGGTCTCACCTCATGGGCCTGAGGCCCGTCGGTAGGGGAGGCAGAGGCGACATTGGGCCGGCCTTGGCGTTGGTCAACGGGGCGAGCGGGATCGGGCGCTCGGCTCCCTGCTCCTTGCAGCAGATTCCATGGCGGCGACCGACGGCAAGGGGCGGCGCTGGACGGCACGGGAGGGCGCAGGGCAGCCGGGATCGGGCCGGGGGCGACCGGATCAGGTGATCCCCGGTCGGATCTGGGTGGCGGTGAGGCGGCAAGGCAGCCGGCGGCTTGACGAGCTCAAGACGGCCATGGCTACTTCCTGCAAACGAGAGAGAGGCCGCGGGGTGAGAGAGAGAAATGGAGGGAGAGAGAAGAGAGAGGAGCACGTGGCGAGGTCCGGCCTGGCTCAGGTGACCGGCCGACGGGGCTCCAGCGGGGATGGACAGGGAGCTCGGGGAGGTTTGGGCTCCATGAGAGGAGCTCGGGGGAGGCTGCAGGGAGCTTGGGCGGCGGCGGTGGCATCTCGGGCCCAGGCGGGCCTCCAGATGGGCTTGGGCGGGCCCTAGCGGCGGGAGGAGGGAGACAGGAGGGTGGGTGGCGGCTGGGGGTTGATCCGGCGCGGAAATCGAGGGAAGGGCTAGGGTTTGTCCAAGTTAGGAAGGGAGACTGTCTAAATAGGCAAGGGGGGCTAGGATTAGCAGAATTCGTCTATTTTCGGACCGTTCGATCTCGATTGGACGGCCCAGAAGCGGAGGGGGGCAGGTGGGCTGCGGTGGTTGTGTAGATGGGCTAGGTGGGGATGAGAGGGAAGTGGTGTCCCGTGACACGATGTTTTAAAACACCAAAAACGTTAGATGAATAACCGATGACCGCACTGCTACGGACTGGCCGATGGGGTATCAAACGACCTCAGAATGCGACGAAATTCGGCAGGCGGTCTATCTACAATAAAACAAGACCACACAAAGTTTCGACCAAATCCAAGAATATTTTTCGTGCGCTTTAAAAACGGGGTTTTTTAAATGATGTCACGGGCGCATGCATGTGTGGTTGGTCTTGTGACGGGTAACGACAAAACGAAAAGAACCGGCAGCTACTAACAGATGCAAGTTTTCGAAAAGGAGTGACGATGCTATGGAGATGATGTGAATGATCTGATGATGAATGCAACAACAAAACGAAACACAGACAGGAATGGAATTAAAAGGGGAATCTTCTCGAACGTCAGTCCCGGGCTGTTACACTACTTACAACATGTCAAAAATTTGAATACTCGATCTACTATTTACAATACTAAACCAGATTTTGGGAAGAGTATTTTCATACTTCTCCTTTTGAGGAACAAACTTGGTCTTGGGATATTGACCTTCTTCCCACTCAATTCCATTAGCGTTGAAGTAGCCAACACCATGATTCTTCCGGTATCCTCCGTGCTTGCGTAAAATTTCCTCAAATTGCTTACATCCGGCAAGACTCTTGTAGATGCCTTTTTCTATAATTCCTTTCAATAAAGCATTTTCTTTCTCAAGTGTAACTTGGATAAGAGAATCATCATTAGTGGAATCAATAGAACTACTAGAAGCAACATCATTTGGTTTAGCATTTTTATTGTTGCTACTAGATCAAGAACCTTTCTTACCTTTGTTACTAGATTGCTTAGTTTTAACTTGAGGCATGAAAGTAGACAAAAGTAGTAGTTTGGCTAGATAAGATGAAGTCTTCTTTTGGAGATCGTCGTTGATAGCTTTGAGAAACTCATGCTCTTGATCCAAGTTGAGCTTCTCGAAGCGTAGCTTCTCATGAATTCTCACAAGCTCTCTATGATCTTCAAGAGTAGATTCATGAGCTAACTTAAGAGTGTTTAGTTCTATAGTTAGTTGTTCTATTTTCATCTTATCATCAAATGACTTATCTTGACTAACATGAGAATTATCAAGCTCATTTTGATCAATATCACTAGTTTTATCACAAAGCAAGTCATCATCACAAAGTGCATCATCTTCATCACTATCAAAATCAAGATACTCGAGGTGTGATACCTTGGGGCCTTTAGCCATGAAGCAACTTCCACTCCCTTTGTTTCGTGAATCAATTAGATAGTAGGAGTTGGTAGTCACTAGAGCAATTCTGGCAACACCATCATTTTGACTATAGTCGGAGTCGGAGTGATAGCTTCTCTCGGAGTTGTTGTCGGAGTCGGAGCCGGAAACCCATTTGCCAACATGAGCTTGATGTTTTCTTCTTGTGTAGCTCTTGGTGTACTTGTCCTTCTTCTCTGAATCTCTACTTGTCCTTGAGTGTCTTCATTCATAACGATCATCTCTACTCCTTCTCTCTCTTTGTGGTGATTCATTCCTTGAGCTTCGTCTTCGAGGTGACTCTTCTCTTCTTTTGTAGGGAGCCGTGCACTCATTTGAGTAGTGTCCGGGCTTCCCACAATTGTAGCAATTGTGGTCACGACTTGACGAATGCTTCTCTTCATATCTTGAGTTGGAGTTTCTTTCTTTGCCTCTATTCTTGTAGAACTTGTTGAATTTCTTGACCATGAGGCTTATCTCTTCATTGGTGACAAGGTTGTTGCTTGAAGTTGTGGGAGCATCACTTGTGGCTTTGTAAGCACTGCTAGATTTTTGATGAAGTTCTTCCTTATCTTATAGTGTCATGTCATGAGATTCCAATGACTTCCGTAGTCTTGAGATCTTTGTAGTTTGGCATCATTTGGATCAATGTGCACATGGTGTCATATCTCTCATCCAAAGCTCTAAGTATCTTGCTGATGATGAATTCGACAGTCATTTCTTTGCTTCCTAAGCCGACAATCTCATTTGTGATGAGAGCTAGCCTAGAGTACATCTCTGCGACTCCTTCACCATCCTTCATCTTGAACTTGTCAATCTGACCTTGAAGAACATCTAACTTGGATTCTCTCACGGACTCGGTTCCTTCATGCATATCAACCAAAGTATCCCAAATCTCTTTTGCATTCTCAAGACTGCTGATTTTTTCGAATTCTTTGGGGCATAATCAGTTGAAAAGAATGTCGCATGCTTGAGCATTGAGTTGCAACATCTTCAACTCATCCGCGGTCGCTTCACGATCCGGTTCTCGTCCATCCACAAAGAACTCACCTTGCAAGCCAACATGAACAATAGCCCAAACGAAGGGGTTATGACCAAGAATATGCATTTCATTTTGTGCTTCCAACTAGCAAAATTAGTGTCATCAAAGTACGGACCTCTATGGTGATAACTTCCCTCAGTAGATGCCATACTCTCCTAGGTTGTGAGACCTAAGCAATGGAGACCAAAGCTCTGATACCACTTGTAGGACCGGAAGTATGTCTAGAGCGGGGGGGTGATTAGACTACTTGACCAACTAAAAGTTTTGATTATACCAAGTTTTAGGGTTGACAGTTTTTAGCATTTCATGGCAAGTCAAGTACACCCTACACATGCAAGTCTAAGAGTATATAGCAGCGGAAAGTAACAACAAGCATGTATAGAAGGGATAGGGTAGGAAGATCAAACGCAATTGTAGACACGATGATTTTTCCCGTGGTTCCGATAGGTGGCCCTATCGTACATCCACGTTTATGGAGTCTTCAATCCACAGAGGATAATGGTCACGAGAGTCCACGGAGGGCTCCACCCGAAAGGGTCCATGAAGTAGCAACCTTGACTATTCCATAACGGCTTCCGTCCACGAAGGACTAGCCTCGCTATGGGTAGATCTTCATGAAGTAGGCGATCTCCTTGCCCTTAGAAACTTCTTGGTTCACTCCACAACACGAAGTAGGAGGCTCCCAAGCGACACCTAACCAATCTAGGAGGCACCACCCTCCCAAAGGTAATAGACTCGGTAATGACGATGAACTCCTTGCTCTGGTGCTTCAAGATGATAGACTCCTCGGCACCCAATCATTCTCTCACAGATTTGGCATGGTGGAAGAGATGGGATTGGTGAAAAGCTACTTTGGGAGGCTAGAAATCAAGATCCAACCGTTACACACAAAATTACCAACTCGGTGACACCGATGTGTTAATCTTGGTGGTCCCAAAGTGACCAAAAGGTGGCAACTTTTGAATCTCGGTGAGACCGATATAGGAAACTCAGTTGCACCGATAAGGTGGCCAACGGTCAGATTTCCAATCTCGGTGACGCCGGTCCAATATTCTCGGTGGGACCGAAAATGTGAATTTGCATAATAAAAAGTTGGCAACCTAAAGTCGGTGGAACCGGTATGGAATCGGTTGCACCGAAGTGGCTAGGGTTTGGCAGAGTCTGTCTAGGTTCTGGAATCGGTGGCAACGGTATGGGAAAGTTGGTTGCACCGATTTTGAGTGTTAGGTATAGAACAGACTTTGGTGGGAGAGTTTGTGGATGTTTTTGGCGACTATCACTTGTGCATGTTTGAGCATATTGTTCACCAACAAGACCTTACCCCCTTTTAATAGTATTGGCTTTCCTATGGACTCAAAGTGATTTCTCACAAATATAAAATGTAGAGTCCTTTTGCTTGAAGCTTGGCCAACCTATTTCCTTGCATCTTGGGGTATGTCCACACTCTCCTTTTGCCAATCCTATCATTGAACATTTCCTGAAATATACTTGGTGGAAACATTAGTTCATTGACTTATATGTTGTTATTAATTACCAAAACCACCAAGGGAGCAAATGTGCTTTCAGCAGCAGGCTTAACATCATTTATGCAGACACGCTCAAAGCGATGGGCATCTCGATGTCCCGACTGAGCAAGAGCAACATGCACTTCCATGGGATAGTCCCTAGAAAGAAGGGAGAATCACTCGGCCAGATCTCTCTGGAAGTAGTATTCGAAAAAACAAGAAGAACTTCCGAAATGAACGGCTGACCTTTGAGGTTGTGGATTTCCGCAGCGCCTACCACGCGATCTTGGGCAGGACTGCTTATGCGCGTTTCATGGCGAGACCATGTTACTTGAATCTTAAGTTGAAGATGCCAGGGCCGAATGGCATGATCACCATGACTCGTGACCGAGTTGTGGCAAAGGAATGCCTCCAGCAAGGTTCCAAGATTGCCAATGAACAAGTGTTAGCGACAGAACTCGAAGGGTATAAGAAAGAAGTGGACGCTAGTGACTTGTTTAGGTCAAAACGGCCCACTTCCGAGTCGGCTTTTCAATCGGCCGGCAAGACCAAGCAAGTCCACGTTCACCCGACCGACCCGAGTGTTGCACCGACAAACATATCCACCTCACTCGGGGAGAAATAGGAAGCCAAGCTTATCCAGTTCCTCCATGAGAACAGGGACATCTTCGCATGGAAGCCGTCTGACATGCCCAGTGTTCCCAGGGAGCTGGCTGAGCACCGACTGCAAACCGCCCCCAAAGTCAAACCGGTCAAAGAATACTTCCGTCGATCCTTCGTAGAGAAGCACAAGGTGATTGGTGAAGAGATAGCCCAGCTCCTAGCCGCTGAGTTCATTCGCGAAATATACCACTCCGAGTGGCTCGTGAATCTCGTCTTAGTGCCCAAGACGGATAAATCACTCCGAATGTGTATTGACTTCAAGCACCTCAATTGGGAATGTCCGAAGGATCATTTCCCTTTACCTCAGATAGATCAAATAGTGAACTCTACTGCCAAATGCGAACGCCTATCGCCCCTAGATGCGTACTCCGGGTACCACCAGATCTGAATGTATGGTCCCGATGAAATAAAGACAGTCTTCATCATCCCATTCGAGTGTTCCTGTTATATCACGATGCCTTTCGGTTTGAAGAATGACGGAGCTACTTTCGAGCGAATGATCCTAAAATGCCTCCAGAAACATATCAGTCGGAATGTGGAGGCCTACATGGACGATATTGTGTTCAAGTCCAGGAAAGGTTCCGACCTCTTGGCAGACCTTGCCGAAACCTTTGCCAATTTGCGGCGCTTTGGAATAAAACTGAATCTGGCCAAGTGCACATTCAATGTACCCATAGGAATGTTACTCGTTTTCCTCATTTCCGAACAGGGGATCGACGCTAACCCACACAAGATCAGAGCCAAAGTCCGAATGAAGCAGCCAGAGCGCCTGCATGATGTAGAAAGGTTGGCAGGTTGCCTTGCGGCTCTAAGACGATTCATCTCAAGACTCGGTGAAAAAGCTCTCCTGCTTTACCGACTGATGAAGAAATCTGACAGATTTGAGTGGACTCTTGAGGCACAAGCAGCATTTGACGAACTCAAAGCCCTGCTTTCCACCAAGCCAGTGTTAGCTGCTCCCAATAGTCGAGAACCACTTCTCCTGTATATTGCGGCTACTAACCAAGTGGTGAGAACCGTCCTGGCAGCCGAGCGTGAAGAGCCAGGCAAAGCATTCAAAGCCCAAAGACCCATCTATTACATATCAAAAGCTCTGACTCCTTCCAACTAGAGGTACCCACATTACCAAAAGTTGGTTTATGGTATTTACTTTACTACGAAGAAGGTGGTTCATTATTTTCAAGAACACTCGGTAACGGTCGTCAGCAACACTCCCTTGTTAGAGATCTTACACAACCGAGACACAACTGGCCGAGTGGCAAAATGGGCAATTGAGCTCCTTCCACTGGAGATCAAGTTTGAAGCTAAAAAAGCGATCAAATCCCTCGCATTGGTCGATTTCATGGCCGAGTGGATTGAGCAAGAACAACTGACTCCGAGTGTTTCCGAACATTCGACCATGTACTTTTATGGATCCAAGATGCTCAATGTTTCAGCGGCCAGCGTTGTTCTCGTTTCTACCAAAGGATACCGATTGAACTACGTCCTTCAAATCCATTTTGTTTCATCAAACATTGAGGCCGAGTACGAAGCACTCTTATATGGACTCTGAATGGCCATTTCACTCGGCGTTTGTCGCTTAATGGTTTATGGAGATTCAGACCTCATTGTCAATTAGGTGATGAAAGAATGGGACATTCGAAGCCCAGTCATGACGGGTTACTGCAACATAGTCATAAAGCTGGAGAAAAGTTTTAAAGGCTTGGAGTTGCATCATATTCCTCGTGCAAAGAAAGCAGCAGATGACCTAGCAAAAATTGGATCCACTTAGTTGGTAGTTCCCAAGGATATATTCCTCGAACACTTGTGTATGCCCACAATTGCAGAAGACCCTTTCACAAAGGAGCCCCCACGAGCAGTCGGTCCCTCGAATTCGACTGAGGTTGAAATCCTAGGTGTGGTTGATCTAGTCTAGGAAATGATAGTGATCATTCCCAAGTGGACTCAGCCGTACTTAGCATATCTATTCCGGCAAGAACTCCCAAAAGACGAAGAAGAAGCTTGCCATATCGTCCATCGATCTAAATCATTTGATGTCATGGGAGATCGGTTGTACAAAAAAAGCACCACGGGAGTCACTCAGAAATGCATCTCCCCCGAAGATGGACTCCCGATTCTGCATGACATTCACTTGTGGACTTGTGGCCATCACACGTCCTCTTGTACACTAGTCACCAAGGCCTTCCGAGCAGGTTTTTACTGGGCCCGAGCAAATGAAGCTGCCAAGGAGCTGGTGGACAAGTGCTTCGGATGTCAGTTTTATAAGAACAAGTCTCACAAGCCCGCCTCTGTGCTGAAGACTGGTGCGTCTCCAATGTATCTATAATTTTTAATTGTTCCATGCTATTATATTATCTGTTTTGGATGTTTTATATGCATTAATATGCTATTTTATATTATTTTTGGGACTAACCTATTAACCTAGTGCCCAGTGTCAGTTTCTGTTTTTCCTTGTTTCTGAGTATTGCAGAAAAGGAATATCAAACTGAGTCCAAACAGAATAAAATTCTATGCTGATTTTTCTTGGACCAGAAGAAACCGAGCAGACTTGGAGAATAGGCCAGAAGAGCCACGGGTGGGTCACAAGCCACCCTAGCGCGGCCACGGGAGGGCGTCCCCTGGCTTGTGGGTCCCCGTAGCTCTTCCAACACTATCTTCAGCCTATAAATTCAGAAATATTCCCCCAATACCAAAAATAACCACAGTAATACTTTTCCACCACCAGAAGCCTCCGTTCCCAAGGGATCCAATCTTGGAGGCTTTTCGGGTAATCTGCCGGAGGGGGATTCGATCACGGAGGGCCTCTACATCAACTCCATTGCCCTTCTGATGATGCATGAGTAGTTCACCACAGACCTACGGGTCCATATCTAGTAGCTAGATGGCTTCTTCTCTCTCTATGTTCTTCAATACCATGTTCTCCATGATCTTCATGGGGATCTATCCGATGTAATACTCTTTTGTGCTGTGTTTGTCGAGATCCGATGAATTGTGGGTTTATGATCAGATTATCTATGAATATTATTTGAGTCTTTTTGGAATTCTTTTATGCATAATTTTGTATCTTTGCAAGTCTCTTTGAGTTTTTAGTTTGGTTTGGCCAACTAGATTGGTAATTCTTGCAATGGGAGAAGTGCTTAGTTTTGGTTTCAATGTTGCGGTGTCCTCACCCAGTGACATAGTAGGGTTAGCGAGGCATGTATTTGTATTGTTGCCATCAAGGATAAAAAGATGGGGTTTTCATCATATTGCTTGAGTTTATCCCTCTACATCATGTCATCTTACCTAATGCGTTACTCTATTATTCATGAACTTAATACTCTAGATGCAGACATGAGTCGGTCGATGTGTGGAGTAATAGTAGTAGATGCAGAATCGTTTCGGTCTACTTGACACGGACGTGATGCCTCTATGCATAATCATTGCCTTGGATATCGTCATAACTATGCGCTTTTCTATCAATTGCTCGACAGTAATTTGTTCACCCGCCGTATTATTTTCCTTCAAGAGAGAAGCCTCTAGTGGAACCTATGGCCCCCGGGTCTATTTTCCATATTATATTTTCAGATCTATAAACCAAAACTACCAAAAATACCTTGCTGCAATTTTATTTACTTTTTACTTCTAGCAATCTCTTATATCTTTCTCTTTCAGATCTAATCCTTGCAAGTAACCGTGAAGGGATTGGCAACCCCTTTATAGCGTTGAGTGCAAGTGTTTGATTGTTTGTGTAGGTGCATAAACTGGGGCCTTGCTTGTTCCTCTACTGGATTGATACCTTAGTTCTCAACAACTGAGGGAAATACTTATCTACTTTGCTGCATCACCCTTTCCTCTTCAAGGGAAAACCAATGCAAGCTTAAGAAGTAGCAAAGATGATTCCACTCACTTGGCCATTCGCCATGTGGGACCTTGACATGGTTCGACCCCTGCAGACATGGACGAGTGGATTCACCCACTTGCTCGTAGCAGTCGATAAATTCACTAAGTGGATTGAAGATAAGTCCATCAAGGGTCTGGATGCAGGCATTGCCGTCAGCTTCATTCGGCAGATTATCTACAGATTCGGCGTGCCGCACGTCTTCATCACGGATAATGGGAAGAACTTCGACGTGGATGAATTCCATGAGTTTTTCTACTCTCAGGGCACTCGGGTTAATTACGCCTCCGTGGCTCACCCGTGGTCAACTGGACAAGTAGAGCAAGTAAACGGAATGATACTCCAAGGATTGAAACCCCAACTGATGAGAGATTTGAAGCATGTTTTAGGAGCATGGGTCGAAGAGCTACCATCGGTCTTATGGGGCATTTGGACGACCCCAAACCGCTCTAGACAGCGCACTCCTTTGTTGTCTATGGGTCAAAAGCCATGCTATCGTGTGATCTTCAATACAATTCCCCAAATCTTTAAAAAATCTTACAGATACCAGTCGGAATTCCGAGGAAAATGTTTGAAGAAGTTTTTTTTATCCCAACGATCACTTGGGGTTAGGCACTGCTTCAAGGAACGTGTCCAGGTCAAGGCTTTCTGCTATTCTGGTGGCGGCCTCCATGAACATCTCCATGAAGTCTTCAATTCTGGCGTTCTTTCGACTGGTGACCTCCAAGGACTTCAGTTTCTTCTCGTCCACTCCCTTGCAGTGGACCCGAACCAGTGGGAGAGCAATGTCAGCCCCAGCTCGGGCTGCTGATTTCTTCCACATCTTCACTCGGTGGGTCACATCTCTCACTCCATTCAGTGTGGACTCCACATCCTTGGCGGGTTCTTTGTCGTAGAAGAGCTCCTTTTCAATGTCCACAATGCCAAGGTGGAGCCTCCTCAAATATGAAACTGCTTCATCAACACGCTCTTCCAGTCGGAGATAGGCCATGGCCGCACTATCCTTGAGCAGCTCTCAAGACGGATCGAGCTCCTTCCCGATATTGTAGTCTCCTCGGTAATGTCGAAGCAGAATTCTGAATTCGGTCGAATGGAAAAAAGAATCAAAGCCAAGAAAACTTCATTCGGTTATTCAAAAATATACACGGATCATTGGGGGAGAGCTTACCTTTGACTTTTTCATTCATAGTGTCGCCGAACTCGTCGACGAATTGTTCCACCTCAGCCTTCTTGGCAGTAATGTGCTCAAATTTGGTCTTCCACTCGGCGAGGTCCTCCTTGGTCTTGTTCATGGTGGCTTCAAGGATTTTCTTCTCTTCTTCCAATTTCCTGACTCTCTTCAGCTTCTCCTCAGCCTCCTTGGCCTTCCGACTGGCCTCCTTCTGAGCCTCTCCCAGCTTTGTGTCCTTCTTCTCGAGGGCCGTCTTCACGGATACTAAAGAAATAGAATTCTTCAGTCTCTCGACAAGGTTATGATTTTCTCCATGAAGATCTGATGAAGTGGATTCAGTCGGACGGGGAGAAAGAACAGTGAAAACAGCAGTCGGGCAGGAAGCACTATACCTTCAAGTGTGTTGTTCTCTTTAAAGTGTGTTCTTCTCTTGCTCCAATTGAGTGCTCTTGGTTTTCTCTGCATCTAAATCAAGCCGCAAGGACAACACTTCTTCCTTCAAGGTGATGTGGTGGCTTTCGAGATCACAAACAGACTACAAGCAATAAATGGAAAGTAAAATTTCAGTCACACAAGACATACGATTCTTCAAGTGGATACGACGATCAGATCATTCGGTCAGACTTCGAAACTCTAAGACTCCCCCAGGGACTACACCCAGTGGGTGCACTCAGGGCGCCCCCACTGGAAAATTTAATTTCAAGATATTCCTATGCTATTAGACTACCACCGACTGCTTCAGTCGACGGCAGCCTCGAGGACTACACCCAGTGGGTGCGCTCAGGGCGCCCCACTGGAAAATTAACACCCAATGGATGTGCCCAGAAGCAAACCTACTCAGGATTGGAACTACTGATAGATCAACCAAGATACCAAATGGGGAAGATACTTACAAGAGTACTTACTCGGACATTCTTCTGCAGCGTTGCGCTTGCGTCATACGCCGTCTCAGCTTGTCGCACATTAGCTCCAGCTGGATCAATGCTTCCTTGATCGCTCCCATCTGGTTCTCCAGGACATGGTGTAGCGAGAAGATGCTAGTCTCACGAGGAACTGGCATAAGGGACGATGTGCTGGTCCCAAGTGCGACTCCAATGCCCGATCTGGTCCTCAGTGACGTCGCCAAGGTACCAACAAGAGATGCCTCCGGCATGACACCCTCCACATTCGTAGAGGGATTTGGTGGATCAACTTTGTTGACCACGTCGACATCGATCACGTCAGTTGGGGCTACAAGCATTCAAAAATCATTCGGATATGAGCTCAAAGTAAAGTTACAAGCATATATAAGAAAAGTGTCAAAAGTTTACCCTTCGAGGACGCCGCATCTACTTTGGCTCACTCCTTCTCCAGGGTTTGAGGCTCTGGCAAATTAGTTGAAGTGTCGGCACTACAAAAGGAAACATTCGAATTCTTCAAGCTCACTCGGATGGACTCAAACAATAACATTCGAACAAAATTTCTTACGTTGAAGCAACTGGGATGATCATCTTGATCTTCGGAATGAGAACCGCTTTCCGAGGCATGGCGGCGATAACCTTGGCCTGCTTCATGGTCTTCTCGGGCGACGAGACCAGCTCCACACGGCCACGTTTCATACTCCGGGTCGAAGGAGCATTGGCAGTCGGCTTGGTTACACTCGGCTTCGAACTACCGCCAGCAACCCTCGGGTCATGGCGTGACTTGGAGAGGGACCCGGGCACGCCGCCCTCCGAGCGTGAGGACCCCACCTCACAGCTCTCACTCGATTCCTCCTCGTCGTCTTCATCTTCGTCGTCGTCGTCATCTTATTCTTTCCCCACTCCGATGGAATCTTCTGCGACAACAATATTGCTCGCCATGGCCATCGGATTCTGATTGATGATCGAAATCTTGCCAAGCAAGCCCATGAAGGCCTGCCGAGTGGACAATGAGTGAGTCAGGATAATACAAACATAAGTATAGTAATGTCATTCGGATTTCTAAGTCTCTGGGAGTTACCTCATTCGACTTATTTTCTGGCGAGAACGGAGGGACCAGCCTACTCCCACTGGGGTTGTCGTGCGCCGCAGTGGTCAGCTTGATATTGGCCCCAACTGACTTCGCGTCAAGCTCCTTGGGGTGTGTCCAAGTGACATCATCTGCTCCGGTGTACTCCCACATAGGGTGGACCCTTGACTGTAGTGGCTGAATTCTCCTCTGAAAGAAGACTTTGAGCAGGTCCAAATCGTTGACACCCTTCTGCACCAGGGCCACCAAGGCTATCACTGGGATATCTACGTCCACCTTTTCTTCCTTGGTCACAGTAAGCTTGGGAAGCGATCGAATGCGCTCTTATGTGTACAAAGGAAGCCACGAATGGTTGTCCCCGACTGGCACATCTTGGCAGTAGAACTAGTTCTCCCGCCATCCTTTCACCGAATCGGGAAAAGTAATCACTGGAAAACAACCCTTGCCTCTCAACTAGATGCCTAATCCCCCGCAGAGTCATGTTGGTATTGTCCTTCGACCGAGTGGGCTTCTTCACCGTCATCACTCAACAATGGAACAAGTGCTTAAACATGCCCCAGTGAGGGTGGCAGCCCAAGAAGTTTTCGCACAAAGACACGAAGGCAGCTAAATACACCATGGCATTGGGCGGAAGGTGGTGTAGCTGGGCACCAAAAAAATCGAGGAAACGGCGGAAAAACGGATAAGGGGAAGGGAAAAACCTTGTTCGAGGTGGGTCACCAGGAACATGCACTCGTTACCCTACAGAGAAGGTTCCTCCTCGCCTGCCTCCGGCGGCCTCCAACTCCCTTTGGCCAGGAGTCCCTGGTCCTCCATCTCGTGCAACCGGGTCTTGGTGACCCGCAACACCATCCAGTTGCCTTGGATCCACCCCGCCAGCGTGCCAACACTGGAGGAGGAGCCACGCGAACCCCTCTTCGCCCGCTCAGCTTTTACTATTGTCGCGCAGTTCATCTCCGGTGAGGTCGGGCTAACGGCAGAGTGCTTTGTGGAGTGGGGTGGCTGGCACCGGAGAAGTCGAGGGGAGGAAGAGAACGTGAGATCTAGCCCCCCCCAACATAGTGGCCATGCCTTTTATAGCAAGATTTCGGCGTAATCTCTGGTTGTTTATCACTACACGGAGCGAGATTTGCGAATCCCACATCCAGGCTATCATGGACACGTGGTGGAGTTTACGCCATAGTTATCGGGGTGTCACGCCCACTACCCCACAAATTCCGCAAATTAACCATTCTGTTGCATGCCAGCGCACGCCCTCTGCGGGTTTGAACGCACAGAAGCCCCATTGTGCTTTATAAAAAGAGAAGAGGGCTTGATACACTGAGTCGCCCGACGATTCGTTTGCAAATTGGACAACTGATCTGCTGTAATGAAGCACTCGGGCATGACAATAGAGCATTTGGAACAAACCTTCAGAGAAACATCAGAATGCGAACTCGAACATTCGTCCAATGAATGTTAATCCTGAATCCGTCGAGTCATGGACCCGAGTGGGAAATGTCACAGGTCATTTCCTAAGACACCTCTGAGGTGTCATCGGCACTCCTGAGTGTTGAACACTCGACCTTTCAAACCTCACAGATTCGGGGGCTACTAATGAGGTCGTCTACTATGGGTAGGGTCACAGGCCTGACCTATGGACCCACCTATAGACCCTCATTGACATTGAAGTTCAAGAAGAGAAAGTGCACTCGGACATGTCTCCAAAAGCACTCGGACATAACTCCAGAAGCACTCGGGCGTTCCTGCACGGTCACTCGGATGGCTTTATCGTACATTCGGTGGTAGGAGACCAACACCCTCGAAGGCACAACATCAAGGGAACCCGAAGAGACGCCCATTTCTAGAGCCACCATACGTTATCAGTAATGGCACAATTAGAGTGGCAATTTCAGTAACGATGTATTAATTGTCATTATTACAGCCCTCAACCAGTGGTGGCACACTCTATATCAGGCACCCCCTGGCATTGTAACTAGATTCGGACACTTGTATTCCTCTATTCCACCATAAGCAAAGCAAACCAGCCTTTGGGCTCGAGACATAGGGTATTTACCACTCCCGAGTGGGGCCCAAGCTCGTAAACATTCGAGTGACACATCTGAGCCATAGCTAGACTTCGCCCCTCCTTTCATACCCCTAGTAGTACTATCAGACTTATTCCCACGACAACTACCATCCCACTTATATGCTACAATTAACTTATATGCTGACAACATCCATATTTCTTTAGTTCTTCAGCATGTTCTTCAACATCTTCAACATCTTCGAGCGGCGCACGTTCTGAGGAACCACCTTCTTCTTCCTATTCTTGCTCTTGTCCTCCTTTGCTGTCACCACCTCCTGCTTGGGCACAAGTGGCACATCAGGCAGCAGCTCAACGTCAATCGGGAGGTTTCTATCACCCTCCCTGGCATTGATGATGGGCGCCACCATCTGTACCTCATGCTCCTCCTACTCCGGCTCATCGTTAGAGAGAACCAACAGTGAGATGGACACCTCGTGGGCGTGTCCCTCCCCCTCCTTGCTATTCGAAAGGTAGCCCGAGTCGCAAGAGCTCTTGTAGTACTCTAAATCGGACGAGGAGAAGTCGAAGTAGTAGTTGGCCTCATTGACCGGCGTGGGGGCATAGGACGACGTCGGAGGTGTGTTGCATCCTTGATGCCGCACGCGATGGATCCGGGTGCTGCGCCGGCATGGTGGAGGACATGTACATCCACCAGAGTGCTCGCTGCTTCGGATCCTCCGAGCGCGTTTCCTGCATGGCGAAGTGTAGGATGGTCGCTGGAGGGACGCACGGGCCTTTCGGGATGGCGCCCTCCTTCTCGTCGTCCATCATCACCTCGACGAGGCCGCGCACATGGTTACGCAGCATTTGGCCGCTGGGAAACCAACACACGATCTCCTTCAGCTCCGCGCGGGCGGCATTGATGAGGAGCAAACCTTGAGGCGAGGGTCGGTCTATTATTGGTCCGATCTTTCACAGAAAAAAAAACCATTGCAACAAGAACTAGATGTGGGTTTACAAAGATGTTCACAAACCTCGCAAAAACAACACGCCAACCCCTCAATCTGAAAGAATAGCGTGGACGAACCGTATAGGCTCAGCCAGGAACTCGCCAGTAGAGAATTTTAACAAGGATTTGCTGAACTCAATAATGGCCGGCGGCCGAAACACGCATAGTGTCTAATTCATCTCATAAAAACAACCTCCTCACAATGATGCACTAACCTGGCTATTTATAGTACATAGCTGATGCCTCTATATTGGAAAATAAACAACCGAACCTAACAAGCAAAAGCAATCTAAAATAATCCTTGGACTCTTTTTATCCTTAGTAAATTATCTGCCTTAATTTTGGACTTTGGATGATGCGTACTCATATAATCTGCAGGTGGACCCCACCCCGCTCCCTTCAAAGATAGCAGGTATCTTATCCCTGGAGGCATCCGTAGCTTCTCTAGTGGTCGTGCGTGATGAAAATAGTAGTTGATCAGGACTCCCTCGTGTAGACACATGCTCCTCCTAATTTCCATTGTCTCAAACAAAATAAATCAAACCTACTAGTGTAGGAGTCTTTCCTTGCATGCACGAACATGCACATCTCCCCGGGTATTGCATGCACGTTCAACATAAGACTACTCACAATGGGAGTAACATAGCTAGTAACATAGATGCCACATAAGCAAAAAATATGATGTGACAACTATTTAATGAGAAGAGAGAGAAATTGAGTAATGTAGCATGTTACTACCCCTATGAGTAACATAATGCATACCAAGACAAGATGAGTATGTAAGCTAATAAATGAAAGGCTCAATGTTACTACCCCATGTTACTATCCATTGTGAAGGTAGTAACTTAGACTAATAACATGTGCATGTTACTACTCTATGTTACTCCCCACTCTATGTTACTCCCCATTTAGACAAAATCTAGAACTATTTTTTTGTATTTTTCTCAAATTTAATTGAACACACAAGAAGAAAGCGAAACAAGGAAATAAACTACCATGGATGGTACAATGAAAGAGTATGAACACCGACTACTTAAGATGAGTGTGAGAACATGAATGTAAAGTCGATGAGAAATACGTACTCCCCCAAGTTTAGGCTTTTGGCCTAAGTTGGTCTAGGGCCATGGTTGGAAACAACTCTCTCCAAGATACTCCGGAGCATCCTTAGAGTTCCATTAGTTGGCGAGCTCCTGCGGCTCCCACTAAAAAACTGGCTCAGGGTACAGATCAAGGGTTGGTGCCGGTTCTGGAGCTAGGGGTTGCGTCAGACCCCAATATCTATAAATGTCTCCAGGCATAATGATGTACCTGCCTAAGTGAATATTGAACAAAGAAGAAGCACACATAGTAATAATCTCACAAGTACCCTGGCTAAAAACTAAGTTATAAAGCAGCCTCCTATCATCATTTTTCTTAATAACATGATGTGCTACCATACGGTCATAATCTAAGAACTTCAAGGGTAGCAGCCTCTCATCTTCCTCGTCAAGCCTAATGGGTATCTCAAAGTGTTTGGCCAGACAAGATGCATACACACCTCCGAATATGGGCCCCTCGAACGGTTGGAGTTCAGCCGTTGGGCCACCATAGCTCCTAGACTAAAGGTTCTATCAGCAAATAAAGCATGGCACAGAATGGCGAGGTCAGGGGCACTCAGACCTCCACTGTCCCAGCGACCAACTAAACATCTCCCCACAAATAATGGACAATAGCATAGCATAGGAAAATGTAAACTAGCTGCTCTTGCCTTTGACACCCCTGTCTCTTCCCCTACAGTGATTGCGGCTATAAAATCTTCCATGTCTCTAGGGCGTGGTCCCTGATGTTGCCCTCATAGGGTATTCTGCAAACTTTGCAAAAATCATAAAGGTTCATTTTCGAGGCACATCATATAAGTGACATTCTACAGAAGGCGGATCTTCCCTAACATGAAAATGAAAATTTTGCACAAAGGTACTCGTCAACAAGAGGTATTGGTCACACTTACCGTTGAGGAAGTCACCGAGGCCTGCATTCTCAGCCAAATAATAAAAATCTTCATAAATGTTGGCTGCCCTCAAGAATGTGTCACATGGCCATTCACATGGCCGAACTTCTGCGATGCGAGGAAGATTATACTTGGGTTTCTCCCTCATCTCATTTTCACCTTCCTTAGAACTCCGGCTTGAAGAGACTCTTAACAATCTCCTCAACATTTCTTTCTCTAAAAAATCTGAAATTTTTAGTTACCCAAAATAAAGGTGCACAAAACTCAACAAAATTCATAACAACTACTCCCACAAGTGCCTAGAGGCTATATCATGCATCAAAACTACTTGGGACCATACAAATTTTACATGCAAGCTCAAGAACAAGGTCACCGTAGTAACAAAAATTTGCAATATATAAAGCACTAGAACAAAAACTAATTGGACTAGTGGAGGAGTCACATACCGAAGATCAATCTCCCAAAACAGTTTTGCGAATGAAGCTTTGCACAAGGAGATCGAAAATGGCAGTAAAATGAGCTAGAACACGGGTCTGAGGAATGGTGAGATTTTTTCTGGAGGAAGATGAAGCGGATGGGTGCTGGAATAAGTGAAGGGGGACCACATGGGACCCACAAGCCTGCTAGGCGCGCTAGGGGGTGGCCGCATCTTGTGGGCTTGTGACCCACTGGTGCAGCCCCTTGGTGTGTGCTCGGTGCCATATATTTTTAAATTTTCCAGAAAAAATCATACTACATTTTCAGCGCATTTGAAGAACTTTTATTTTTAGGTCATTTTTCTATTGCAGAGAAAACTCAAAAAACAACAAATAATAGCATTTTTACTTAATTTAATCTAACTAATAGAAAGTAAAGGTTGAGTACATAAAGCTATGCTTTCTAAATTCATCCATCTCATGCTTATCAAAAGGAATCCATCAATAAGGTTGATCAAGTGTTATTAACGAACTTCTTTCGAGTAACATGAAACTGGAGAATTTTCGAATAATCACTAAGTTACCTCAATGGGGATATGCATATCCCCAACAATAAGTATATCATATTTCTTCTTGACAGTAGGAAGAGGGAATTCAAAGTCTCCAAAAACAATCGTTGGAATTTTCTCAAAGGAGTTGATACTATGAACTTGAGGTTGTTTCTTTGGAAAGTGTACCGTACGATCATTACCATTAATATGAAAAGTGACATTGCCCTTGTTGCAATCAATAACAGCCCCTACAGTATTCAAAAAGGGTCTACCAAGGATGACCGACATACTGTCGCAGGAATATCAAGAATAACAAAGTCCGCTAAGATAGTAGCATTTGCAACTATGACAGGTACATCCTCACAAATATTGATAGGTAAAGGAGTTAATTTATCAGCCATTTGGAAAGAGATTTCTATAGGTGTCAACTTATTCAAATCAATTCTATGATATAAAGAGAAAGGCATAACACTAACACCAGCTCCCAAATCACATAAAGTGGTTTTAACATAATTCCCTTTAATAGAGCATGGTATAGTTGGTATTCCTGGATCTCCTAATTTCTTTGGTACTCCACCCTTAATAGTATAATTAGCAAGCATGGTGGAAATTTCAGCTTCCGGTATCTTCCTTTTATTAGTCACAATATCTTTCATATACTTAGCATAAGGAGACATTTTCAGATATCACTCAAGCACATATGCAAAAAGACAGGTCTAAGCATTTCGACAAAGCGCTCAAAATCCTCTTCATCATTTTTCTTGGATGGTTTAGGAGGAAAGGGCATGGGTTTCCCAACCCATGGTTCTCTTTATTTACTATGCTTCCTAGCAATAAAATATCTTTTGTCATATCTTTTATTCTTAGGTTGTCGGTTATCAAGATCAACAGCAGGTTCAATCCCCACATCATTATCATTACTAGGTTGAGTATCAACATGAACATTATCATTAATATTATCACTAGGCTCATGTTCATCACCATATTGGGTCTCAGCATCATAAACAAAAATATCATTTGGGTTTTCAGGTGTATCTATAACAAGTTCACTAGCAGCATGCAAGTTCTATCATAATCCTTGTTCCTCTTATTACTGGAGTGAATAGGTGCATCAATATTACTTATTTGAGAATCTTTCTCAATTCTCTTAGGGTGGCCCTCATGATACAAAGGTTCCCGAGTCATTCTTCCACCTCTAGTCACAACTTTAACAGAATGATCATTATTTTTACTATTCATCTCATTGAGCAAATCATTCTGTGCCTTAAGTACTTGTTCTACATTAGTAGTTACCATGGAAGCATGTTTACTAATCAATTTAAGATTATTGATAGTTCTACTCATATAATCACCTAAGTGCTCAAGCATGAAAGCATTATGTTTCAATTGTCTACTAACATAAGCATTAAAATTTTCTTGCTTAACAACAAAATTATCAAACTCATCCAAGCATTGGCTAGCAGACTTATTATAAGGAATATTGCTTTCATCAAATCTATAAAGAGAATTTACATCTACTACTTGTGTCGGGTTATCAAGACCATGTATCTCTTTAATAGGTGGCAGATTCTTAACATCTTCAACTTTAATACCTTTTTCTTTCATAGATTTCTTTGCCTCTTGCATATCTTCGGGACTGAGAAATAGAATACCTCTTTTCTTCGGGGTTGGCTTCGGAGGTGGTTCGAGAATAGTCCAATCATTATCATTTCTCAATATATTATTCAATGAGAATTCAGCTTGTTCAACAGTTAGTTCCCTGAAAACACAACCAACACAACTATCTAGGTGGTCCCTAGAAGCATCGGTTAGTCCATTATTAAAGATATCAAGTATTTCATTTTTCTTGAGAGGATGATCAGGCAAAGCATTTAGTAATTGGAGAAGCCTCCCCCGAGCTTGCGGGAGACTCTCTTCTTCAATTTGCTCAAAGTTAAATATTTCCTACAAGGCAGCTTGTTTCTTATGGGCAGGAAAATATTTTTTAGAGAAGTAATAAATATATCCTAGGGACTACGCGCATAACCAGCGGAAAGCGAATTAAACCATATCTTAGCGTCACCCTTTAATGAGAAAGGAAACAACTTAAGAATATAATAATAATGAATTATTTCCTCATGAGTAAATAGGGTGGCTATATCATTCAGTTTAGTGAGATGTGCGATAACAGTTTCAGATTAATAGCCATGGAAAGGATCAGATTCAACCAAAGTAATTAGCTCAGGATCGACACAGAATTCATAATCCTTATCAATAACAAAGATAGGTGAAGTAGCAAACTTAGGATCATATTTAATTCAAGCATTAAAGATTTTTCTTTCCACTTGCATAGTAATTTCTAAAGATCATCTCTATCTTTACAAGAAAGAAAGTCCCTAGCTACCTCTCCTTCCATAACATAACCCTTAGGTATATCAGGCAATTCATATCTAGGAGAGCTAGGTCTAACAGGTGTCTCAAAGTGTTCAGTTTCAATAATTTCATCAGTTTCAGAAGTATCATCAGTTTCAGCATTGACTCTAGCAATTTGTTCATCAGGAAATTCATCCAGTGGCATAGTATTATCAAGCAAAGTATCACCATAAGCATCATGCATAGCATAAGTGGCATCATCAGTTACTTGCGACATATTAGAATTACTAGAAGGTGGTGGTGTCACAAACTTACTCATAACACAAGGTGAATCAAGTGCATAGCTAGATGGCAGTTCCTTACCTCCCCTCGTAGTAGAGGGATAGATCTTGGTTTTTGGATCTTTCAGATTCTTCATAGTGATCAACAGATATAAATCCCTATTGACTCAGAGAATAGAGCTATGCTACCCGGCAACAGCGCCAGAAAAAGGTCTTGATAACCAACAAGTATAGGGGATCACAATAGTTTTCGAGGGTAGAGTATTCAACCAAAATTTATTGATTCGACACAAGGGGAGCCAAAGAATATTCTCGAGTATTGGCAGCTGAGTTGTCAATTCAACCACGCCTGAAAGACTTAATATCTGCATCAAAGTATTCAGTAGCAAAGTAGTATGGTGGTAACGGTAACGATGGAAAAGTAATAGTAGCAGTTTTGTAGTGATTGTAACAGTAGCAATGGAGAAGTAACTTAGCAAGGATCAATATGTGGAAAGCTCGTAGGCAATGGATCAGTGATGGATAATTATGTCGGATGGCACTCATCATGCAATAGTTATAACATAGGGTGACACGGAACTAGCTCCAATTCATCAATATAGGAGATGGCTGCAGGTGCCGAAGGAGACCGGTGGGAGGTACTGGCCACGCGAGAGGGGCGTCGCATTGCGCCCCTTAGTGCACCCACCAGGACCAGGGAGGAGGAATAAAGTCTCGACTACACCGGCGTCGGGGGCTCGAGCAACTCTACAATGACCATGTAGACGAGCACCCGGGCCACGAAGGAAGCAACGCCGGCTACCACGACGATAGGAGGAACATACGTGACCACACGAGTGGCTCTCGTCTAGGCTGGTATGCACAGCCTCACAAGTGCGGCTTGCGAGGTTGGCCTCGTGAGGATGCCCGGTGTTGGCAGCTTTGCGAGGCGCACCCGCTAGTAGGGAGATGCATGCCTTGAGAAGGCATCTGGGTCTGGGGACCGGGGGTCACTTGTTTGGGGACGAAGGGTGGAACGCGCGCCCATGTCCCCAGGTCGGATGGCCCCAGTTTGGAGGTGGAGGGTGGAACACAAGCCTGATAACCCACAAGTATAAGGGATCGCAACAGTTTTCAAGGGTAGAGTATTCAACCCAGATTTATTGATTCGACACAAGGGGAGCCAAAGAATATTCTTGAGTATCCATAGCTGAGTTGTCAATTCAACCACACGTGAAAGACTTAAATATCTATAGCAATGTATTAAGTAGCAAAGTAGTATGGAGGTAACGGTAACAAGGAAAAGTAACAGTAGCAATTTTGTAGTGATTGTAACAGTAGCAACGGAGAAGTAACTTGGCAAGGATCAATAAGTGGAAAGCTCATAGGCAATGGATTAGTGATGGATAATTATGTCGGATGGCATTCATCATGCAATAGTTATAACATAGGGTGACACAGAACTAGCTCCAATTCATTAATGTAATGTAGGCATGTATTCCATATATAGTCATACGCGCTAATGGAAAAGAACTTGCATGACATCTTTTGTCCTACCCTTCCGTGGTAGCGGGGTCCAAATGGAAACTAAGGCATATTAAGGCCTCCTTTTAATAGAGAACGGACCAAAGCATTAGCACTTAGTGAATACATGAACTCCTCAAACTACAGTAATCACCAGAAAAAATCCCAGTTATTGTCACCCTGGGGGATGCGTACCATAACTCGTAATAGGTGTCTACAACTTGCAAGATAGGATCAAGAACACATATGTATTCATGAAAATATAATAGGTTTAGATCTAAAATCATGGCACTCGGGCCCTAGTGACAAGCATTAAGCATAGCAAAGTAATAGCAACATCAATCTCAGAACATAGTGGATACTAGGGATCAAACCCTATCAAAACTACCTCGATTACATGATAAATCTCATCCAACCCATCACCGTCCAGCAAGCCTATGATGGGATTACTCATGAACGGCGGAGAGCATCATGGAATTCGTGATGAAGGATGGTTGGTGATGATGATCGCGTCGATTTCCCCTCTCCAAAGCCCAAAATAGACTCCATATCTGGCCTCCCGAGGAAAACAGGAGGTGGCGGCGGCTCCGTATCGTGAAACGCGATGACCTCTTCTCTTCTATTTTTTCTCCATGAATAGGAATATATAGGAGTGGAATTGAGGTCGGGGGAGCAACAGGAGGGCCACAAGCCTGCTAGGCGCCGCCAGGGGGTGGCCGCGCCTCGCAGCCTTGCCACCTGTGGTTGGCCCCCCTCCGGTTGATTCTTTCGCCAGTATTTTTTATTAAATCCAAAAATATTCCCATAAATTTTCAGATCAATCTGACCACTTCTATTTCTGCACAAAAATAATACCAAGGCAATTCTGCTAAAAATAGCGTCAGTCCGGATTAGTTCCATTCAAATCACTACTGGAATTCAGTTATTTGCCATGTGCCAGGCCTTTGTCGTCTGCTGACACATGGCAAAGATGCTCTTTGTTGTCCATTGTTGAAAACCAGACGACAAAGAACTGGCACATGGCAAAGGCACTATTTTCCATGTGCCAGTTCTTTGCCATCTGCCCCCAGACGGCAAAGACAACTAGGGCAGATGGCAAAGAGCTAATGTAGGTCCCATTGGACAATGGGGTTGGCTGTTGGGGAACATTGCATGGGAAACAAAAAAATTCTTATGCACACGCAAGATCTATCCATGGTGATGAGCATCTACGAGAGGGAGAGTGGATCTACATACCATTGTAGATCGCTAAGCGGGAAGTGTTAAGAAACGCGGTTGGTGTAGTCGAACGTCTTCGCGATCCAAATCGCCGAGCGTCCCGCGATCTCATCATGATCCGTCCCGAGATCCAATCACAATCCATCCTACGAACTCATCACGATATGTCTTGCGAACTCATCATGATCCGTCCCGCGATATCATCACGATCCGTCTCGTGATCTTGATCACGGTCCTTCCGATCTAGCGCCGAACAGACGACACCTCCGCGTTCAGCACACGTACAGCTTGATGACGATCTCCGCCTTCTTTATCCAGCAAGAGGGAGCGGAGAGGTAGACAACTTCTCCGGCAGCGTGATGGCGCCGCGGCGATGGTGGTGGAGTAATTCCGACAGGGCTTCGCCTAAGCACTGCAGAAAACCGATCTAGAGGAGAAACTATGCACTAGAGGAACGGGTAGCACGTGGCTGAAAATCTGGTGCCAAAAACCCTAAAACCTCTAGTATATATAGGAGGAAGAGAGGAGGAGGCTTGGCTCCCAAGGATCTAGCCCTTGGGTCGGCCGAACCAAGGAGGACTGGAGGATTCCTCCTCCAATCCTAGTAGGACTAGGAGTCCTCCTTATTTTTGCCTTTTTGCCTTTTTCCACCTTTTTCTCTTTGGGCTTTTGTTCCCAGCCTCATGGGCCTTGTGTGGGATTTCCACCAGCCCAAAAAGGGTTGGTATTCACTCTCCCACAACCCATGTAGCCTCTTGGGTCGAAATACCCCTCCCGATGGTCTCCCGGTACACTATCGGCACTCCCGGTACACTACCGATGATCCCGAAAATTTTCCGGCGACCAAAATAGGACTTCCTATATATCAATCTTTACCTCCAGACCATTCCGGAGCTCCTAGTAACATCCGGGATCTCATCCGGGGCTCCGAACAACCTTCGGTCACCACCATACATAAACCTATACTACTGAAAAGTCATCGAACCTTAAGTGTGCAGACCCTGCGGGTTCGAGAACTATGTAGACATGACCGAGACACCTCTACGATCAATAACCAATAGCGGGACCTGGATGCCCATATTAGTTCCTACATATTCTATGAAGATCTTTATCGGTCGAACCTCTATGTCAAGGATTTAGTTAATCTCGTATTATGTTCCCTTTGTTCTTCGGTATGTTACTTGCCCGAGATTCGATCGTCGGTATCTCCATACCTAGTTCAACCTCATTTCCGGCAAGTCTCTTTACTCGTTCCGTAATACAAGATCCCGTGGCTAACACTTAGTCACATTGCTTGCAAGGCTTATTGTGATGTTGTATTACCGAGTGGGCCCTGAAATACCTCTCCATCACACGGAGTAACAAATCCCAGTCTTGATCCATGCCAACCCAATAGAAACCCTCGGAGATACCTGTAGAGCACCTTTATAGTCACCCAGTTACGTTGCGATGTTTGATACACACAAGTTACTCCTCCGGTGTCAGTGAGTTGCATGATCTCATGGTCATAGGAACATATACTTGACATGCAGAAAATAGTAGCAATAAACTAACACGATCACATGCTACGTTTGTAGTTTGGGTCTTGTCCATCACATCATTCTCCTAATGATGTGATCCCGTTATAAAATGACATCTCATGTCCATGACTAGGAAACCATAGCCATCTTTGATCAATGAGCTAGTCCATTAGAGGCATACTAGGGACATGGTGTTGTCTATGTATCCACACATGTATCTGAGTTTCCAATCAACACAATTATAGCATGGATAATAAACAATTATCATGAATAAGGAAATATGATAATAACCAATTTATTATTGCCTCTAGGGCATATTTCCAATAGTCTCCCACTTGCACTAGAGTCAACAATCTAGTTCACATCACCATGTGATTCGCATTGTTATGAATCTAACACCCAATGAGTTCTAGGGCTCGATCATGCTTTGCATGTGAGAGAGGTCTTATAGTCAATGGGTCTACGACATTCAGATCCGAGTGTACTTTGCAAATATCTATGTCAAACTGTAAACATTGCTACCACAGTCCACTTGGTACTATTCCAAATAGCTTCTCCACTATACGTATCCGGATTGCTACTAAGAGTCATCCGGATTAGTGTTAAATCTTGCATTGACGTAACTCTTTACGACGGACCCTTTATCACCTCCATAATCGAGAAACATTTCCTTAGTATTTTAGTCACTAAGGATAATATTGACCGATGTCCAGTGATCCACTCCTGGATCACTCTTGTACCCCTTGACGGACTCATTGCAAGGCACACACCAGGTGCGGTACACAGCATGGCATAATATAGAGCCTATGGCTAAGGCATAGGGGACGACGTTCGTCCTTTCTCTTTCTTCTGCAATTGTCGAGCTTTGAGTCTCACTCAACTTCACACCTTACAAATCAGGCGAGAACTCTTTCTCTGACTGATCCATTTTGAACTCTTTCAAAATCTTGTCAAGGTATGTACTCATTGAAAGTCTCATCAAACATCTTGATCTATCTCTATAGATCTTGATGCTCAACAATTAGTTAGCTTTATCCAGGTCTTACTTTGAAAATGACCTTCCAAACAATCGTTTATGCTTTCCAGAAATTCTACATTATTTTCTGATCAACAATATGTCATCCACATATACTTATCAGAAATTCTATAGTGCTCCAACTCACTTTATTGTAAATACAAGTTTCTCGTAAACTTTGTATAGACTCAAAAACTTTGATCACCTCATCAAAGTGTATATTCCAACTCCGATATGCTTGCTTCAGTTCATAGAAGGATCACTGAAGCTTGCACACCTTTTAGCATCCTTAGGACTGACAAAACCTTCTGGTTGTATCACATACAACCTTTCCTCAAGTAAACCATTAAGGAAACGATGTTTTGACATCCATCTGCCAGATTTCATAATTGAAAAATGCAGCAACTGCTAACATAATTCCAACAGACTTTAGCATCACTACGAATGAGAAAGTTTCATCGCAGTCAACTCCTTGAACTTGTCGTAAACTTCTTTGCAACAAGTCAAGCTTTACAAATGGTGACATTTACCATGAGCGTCTGTCTTCATTTTAAACATCCATTTGTACTCAATGACCTTCCGTCCAACGAGCAAGTCTACCAAAGTCTATACTTGGTTTTCATACATGGATCCTTTCTCAGATTTCATGGCCTCTAACCATTTGTCGGAATCTGGGCCCATCATCGCTTCTCCACAGCTCGTAGGTTCATCGTTGTCCAACAACATGACCTCCAAGACAGGTTTGTCGTACCGCTCAGGAGCAGTACACATCCTTGTCGACCTACGAGGTTTGATAGTAACTTGATCCGAAGCTTCATGATCATCATCATTAACTTCCTCTTCAACTAACGTAGGCTTCATAGAAACATCTTCCTGCGCTACACTACTCTTTGGTTGAACAAAGGTTCAACAACCTCATCAAGTTCTATCTTCCTCCCACTCAATTCTTTCGAGAGAAACTCTTTCTCGAGAAAGGACCCAGTTTTAGCAGCAAACTTTCTATGCTTGGATCTGAGATAGAAGGTTCACCCAACTGTTCTTAGGGTATTCTATGAAGATGCATTTGTCCTCTTTGGGTTTGAGCTCATTCAGTGAAAACATTTTCCACACAAGCGTCGCAGCCCCAAACATTAAGAAATGATAGCTTGGGTTTCTATCAAACCATAATTCACACGGTGTCATCTCAATGGATTTATATGGTGCCCTATTTAAAGTGAATATAGTTGTCTCTAATGCATAACCCCAAAATTATAGTAGCAAAATGATAAGAGACATCATAGCACGCACCATATCCAATAGAGCACAACTATGACGTTCGGACACACCATCACGCTATGGTGTTCCTGGTGGCGTGTGTTGTGAAACAACTTTCACATTGTCTAAAGTTGTATGCCAAACTCGTAACTCAGATATTCACCTCCACGATCATATCGCAGACATTTCTTCTTGTCACGATGATCTTAAACTTCACTCTAAATTTGCTTTGAACCTTTCAAACGATTCAGACTTGTGTTTCATTAAGTAAATATACACTATATCTAATCAAATCATTGGTGAAGGTAAGAAAATAACGATATCCATTGCACGCTATAAGACTCATTGGATTACATACATCAACATGTATCATTTCCAATAAATCACTTGCCCGCTCCATCAAACCAGAAAACAGGGTCCTTAGTCATCTTGACCAAGAGGCATGGTTCGCATGTCTCAACCGATTAGAAATCGAATGAGTCCAAAGATCCATCAGCATGAAGTCTCTCCATGCGTTTTATACCAATATGACATTTAGCGGCAGTGCCACAAGTATGTGGTACTATCATTATTAACTTTGTATCTTTTGGCATCAATGTTATGAACATGTGTATTACTACGATCAAGATTCAACAAACCATTCTCACTAGGTGCATGACCATTGAAGGTATTATTCATGTAAATAGAATAACCATTATTCTCGAACTTAAATGAATAATCGTGCTGCAATAAACACGATCTAATCACATTCATGCTCAACGCAAAACACCAAATAACATTTATTTAGGTTCGTCACTAATCCCGAAGGTAGAGAGAGCGTGCGATGTTGATCACCTCAACCTTGGAAACATTTCCAACACACATCGTCACCTCACCCTTAGCTAGTTCTCCGTTTATTCCGTAGCTTTTATTTCGGGTTACTAAAATTTAGCAACCAAACCGGTATCCAATACTTAGGTGCTACTAGGAGTACTCGCAAGGTACACATCATTAACATGTATATCAAATATACTTCTGTTGACATTGCCAGTCTTCTTATCTACCAAGTATCTAGGGTTGTTCCGCTTCAGTGACCGCTCTCCTCATAATCGAAGCACTTAGTCTCGGGTTTGGGTTCAACTTTGGGTTGCTTCATTGGAGCAGCAACTGACTTGCTATCCATGAAGTTTCCCTCCTTGCCCTTGCCCTTCTCGAAACTAGTGGTTTTACTAACCATCAACACTTGATGCTCCTTCTTGATTTCTACCTTTGCGGTGTCAATCATCATGAACAGCTCAGGGATCATTATTTCTATCCCTGGCGTTTTATAGTTCATCACCAAGTTCTAGTAGCTTAGCGACAGTGGCTTGGAGAACTATATCAATCACTATCTTATCTGGAAGATCAACTCCCACTCAATTCAAGCGATGTAGCACCCAGACAATCTGAGCACATGCTTAACGATTGAGCTATTCTCCTTCATCTTGCAGGCAAAGAATCTTGTTGGAGATCTCATATCTCGCAACACGAGCACGAGCCTGAGATCCTACTTTCAGCTCTTTAGAACATTTCATATGTTCTGTGACGTTCAAAACATTTCGGAGCCTCAATTCTAAGCCGTAATGCATGACGCACTAAACTATCAAGTAGTCATCAGAATGTGCTTGTCAGATGTTCACAACATCTATAGACGATGCTAGAGGGGTTGGCGCACCGAGCGGTGCATTAAGGACATAAGCCTTCTGTGCAGAAATGAGGACAATCCTTAGATCACGGACCCAGTCCGCAATATTTCTACCATCATATTTCAACTCTATTTCTCTAGGAACATATAAAAATACAAGGGAGCTATAGCGCGAGCAAGCAATCTACAACATAATTTGCAAAGACACTACTGACTATATTCATGTTAATGAGTTCAATTAATCATATTACTGAAGAACTCCCACTCAAATTGACATCCCTCCGGTCATTCGAGTGATACATGATCCAAATTCACCAACTCAAGTCCGATCATCACGTGAGTTGAGGTGGTTTCAATGGTGAACATCATCATGTTGATCATATCTACTATATGACTCATGTTCGACCTTTCGATCTCTTGTGTTCCGAGGCCATTTCTGCACATGCTAGGCTCGTCAAGTTTGACCCAAGTGTTCTACATGTGCAACACTGGCTTGCACCCGTTGTATGTGAACATAGAGTCTATCACACCCGATCATCACGTGGTGTCTCGACATGACGAACTTTCGCAATGGTGCACACTCGGGGAGAACACAATTTATCTTGAAATGCTACCGTCGTCCTACGCAAAACAAGGTGCAAAAAAGGATTAACATCACATGCAAATCATAAGTGACATGATATGGCCATGAACTTGTGCTTTTGATCTCCATCTTGAAAGCACCGGCATGATCTCCATCGTCACCGGCATGACACCATGATCTCCATCATCTTGATCTCCATCAACGTGTCGCCATCGGGGTTGTCGCGCCCACCATGCTTCTACTACGATTGCTACCGTTTAGCGATAAAGTAAAGCATTACATAGTGCTTAATGATTGACACATAGGTCATACAATAAGACAACCCTATGGCTCCTGCCAGTTGCCATACTCATGGACATGCAAGTCATGATATTCTATACAAAACATGATCATCTCATACATCACATATATCTCATCATGTAATTGGCCATATCACATCACAACATACCCTACAAAAACAAGTTAGACGTCCTCTAATTGTTGTTGCATGTTTTACATGGCTGCTACAGGTATCTATAAAGAACAATTCTCACCTACGCAAAGCCACAACGGTAATACATAAGTTGCTTTTCAACCTTCTCAAGGACCGCCTTTGTCGAATCCGATCCAACTAAAGAAGGAGAAACAGACACCCGCCAGCCATCTTTGTGCAACGAAGTTACACGTCAGTCGATGGAACCGGTCTCTTGTAAGCATACGAGTAAGGTTGGTCCGGGCCGCTTCATCCCACAATACCACTGAACTAAAACACGACCAAGGGAGGAAGCAATCTAAGCATCAATGCCCACAAACTCTTTGTGTTCTACTCGAGATCTCATCTACACATAGACCTAGCTCTGATACCACTGTTGGGGAACGTTGCATGGGAAACAAAAAAATTCTTATGCACATGCAAGATCTATCCATGGTGATGAGCATCTATGAGAGGGAGAGTGGATCTACATACCCTTGTAGATCGCTAAGCGGGAAGCGTTAAGAAACGCAGTTGGTGTAGTCGAACGTCTTCGCGATCCAAATCGCCGAGCGTCCCGCGGACTCATCACGATCCGTCCCGCGATCCAATCACGATCCATCCCACGAACTCATCACGATCCGTCCTGCGAACTCATCACGATCCATCCCGCGATCTCATCACGATCCGTCTCGCGATCTTGATCACGGTCCTTCCGATCTAGCGCCGAACGGACGGCACCTTCGCGTTCAGCACACGTACAGCTTGATGACGATCTCCGCCTTCTTGATCCAGCAAGAGGGAGTGGAGAGGTAGACGAGTTCTCCGGCAGCATGACGGCACCACAGCGATGGTGGTGGAGTAATTCTGGCAGGGCTTCGCCTAAGCATTGTAGAAAACCGATCTAGAGGAGAAACTATGCACTAGAGGAACGGGTAGCGCGTGGCTGAAAATCTGGTGCCAAAAACCCTAAAACCACTAGTATATATAGGAGTAAGAGAGGAGGAGGCTTGGCTCCCAAGGAGCCAGCCCTTGGGTCGACCGAACTAAGGAGGATTGGAGGATTCCTCCTCCAATCCTAGTAGGACTAGGACTACTCCTTATTTTTGTCTTTTTCCACCTTTTTCTCTTTGGGCTTTTGTTCCCAGCCGCATGGGCCTTGTGTGGGATTTCCACCAGCCCACAAAGGGCTGGTATTCACTCTCCCACAGCCCATGCAGCCTCTTGGGTCGAAATACCCCTCCCGATGGTCTCCCGGTACACTATCGGCACTCCCAGTACACTACCGATGAGCCCAAAACTTTTTCGGTGACCAAAATAGGACTTCCTATATATCAATATTTACCTCCGGACCATTCCGGGGCTCCTCGTGATGTCCGGGATCTCATCCGGGACTCTGAACAACCTTCATTCACCACCATACATAACTCTATACTACCAAAACGTCACCGAACCTTAAGTGTGCACACCCTACGGGTTCGAGAACTATGTAGACATGACCGAGACACCTCTACGGTCAATAACCAATAGCAGGACCTAGATGCCCATATTGGTTCCGACATATTCTACGAAGATCTTTATCGGTCGAACCTCTATGTCAAGGATTCAGTTAATCTCGTATTATGTTCCCTTTGTTCTTCGGTGTGTTACTTGCCCAAGATTCGATCGTCGGTATCTCCATACCTAGTTCAACCTCGTTTCTGGCAAGTCTCTTTACTCATTCCGTAATACAAGATCTCATGGCTAACACTTAGTCACATTGCTTGCAAGTCTTATTGTGATGTTGTATTACCAAGTGGGCCCTGAGATACCTCTCCGTCACACGGAGTAACAAATCCCAGTCTTGATCCATGCCAACCCGACAGACACCCTCGGAGATACCTGTAGAGCACCTTTATAGTCACCCAGTTACGTTGCGACGTTTGATACACACAAGGTACTCCTCCGGTGTCAGTGAGTTGCATGATCTCATGGTCATAGGAACATATACTTGACATGCAAAAAACAGTAGCAATAAACTGACACAATCATATGCTACGTTTGTAGTTTGGGTCTTGTCCATCACATCATTCTCCTAATGACGTGATCCCATTATCAAATGACATCTCATGTCCATGACTAGGAAACCATAGCCATCTTTGATCAACGAGCTAGTCCATTAGAGGCATACTAGGGACGTGGTGTTGTCTATGTATCCACACATGTATTTTAGTTTCCGATCAAAACAATTATAGCATGGATAATAAACGATTATCATGAACAAGGAAATATGATAATAACCAATTTATTATTGCCTCTAGGGCATATTTCCAACACTGGCCAGGTCCAATCGGATGGGGTCTTGGCTGTCCGGTCCCCTTTGCCGTCGGCCCTTCCCCTCTTTGCCGTCCGAGGGCGGACGGCAAAGGGGATGCCCTACTAATGGTCGTCCCCCCACCCACTCCTATCTCCCTCTCACTCTCTCCTCCCTCACTCTCTCCAACCTATCCCTGTGACCGCCGCCGCCAGCCCTCGTGCCACCCATCCCCCGGCAGCCCCTCCCCCACGCCCCCAACCGCCCCTCCCCCGCGTCGCCGCGAGCCGTAGCGCCGCCGCCAGCCCCTGGCTACCTGTCCCCCAACCGGCCCTGCCCCCGACCGGCCCTCCCCAGCAGCCAGCCCCGCGCCGCCGCCAACCCCTAGCCGGCCCCGCCCCTGGCCGGCCCTCCCCCAGTCGGCCCCGCCCCCGTGGACCTTCTCCATCACCGCCGCGCCGGCGTCCTCCCTACGGCAGCCGTCCTCCATCGGCCTTGTCCTCCACCGGCCCCTCCAAGGTGAGTTTTTTTGTTTTTTGTTTTTTTAGGTTAGTTAAGTTTTAGTTTTAGGTTTGTTTAGTTTTAGTTTTAGTTTTAGGTTAGTTTAGTTATAGTTTTAGGTTAGTTTAGGTTTAGGTTTAGGTTGGTTTATTAGATTAGTTTAGGTGTGGGTTAGTTGGTTTATTTATTAGTAAAGAAAAAACCTAGAAGAAAAAAACCCGACACGATGCCCCGACACGACGCCCTGACACGGCACCCCGACCCCTGACCCCTGACACCTATTCTGCCTCCTGTTGACCAAAAAGGTGCTCTTCGGCCTTCCAGAGGCTGAGGAGGTCATAGTTTTGCCAATTATGAGTTAGGTCACATATTTTCTGATTTTTTTTGTAAAAGCATCATATTTGTGTTGATCGGTTGAATTTCAATGTGCAGTTGTTCGATGACCTCCCCGTACGTTTGACGAGCACCCCTGTTGTGTTCGTTGGTGAGCACAAATGACATCTCCTCCCCCGGGCCCCTTAATTTTCTCTGTTCCGGTCTTCGTGCCGATGAAACTTGCTAGTTATAGGTGTCTTCAATCATCAGTATGCATGACCTGTATGTGTCTCCCGATCGAAAGGGTTAAATCTATAAATAAGCATGCATTTGCATATTTATAACCGTGATTCTTTCGAATTGTCCAATGTTATCCATGGACAGCCCGAGTATGTGTAGATTGGGTTCGTTTACCCATATGCTCTGCTCCGAATCCGATGTAGAATTTCGTCAGTGCCTCCCTATTGTTCTCCGGGTACACATCCTCTCTCCTTATTTCCGAGACGTGTATCGGGAGAACAGTGGGGAGGTGCTGCCGAAATTCCGCGTCGGATCTGGAGCAAAGCATGGGAAAACGAACCCAATCTACACATACTCGGGTGGGATTAGGACCTATCTCTACCTATTAGCGTGTAGGTTGCATGGACGTAATAAAACTGACAAACTTGATTATCGGATGAATATAGATGATGAATTATATATATATTTCTTGTGTGTTTAGTATGTAGGCAAGATGAGTGATCATGCTTGGACGTACACTGGTCACCCTAGTCATAAAGACATGACCAATGAATGGTTAACAAAAACTAGGGGGGTTTTGAGAGCCGCATTTGCAAATGGACAGCAAAAAACATGGTGCCCCTGTCCCGAATGCGACAACATTAAAAGGCGGACAGATTTTGAAATGGGTAAACACCTACAAAAGTGGGGTTTTACGCCTACTTATACGGTGTGGACTTTTCATGGTGAGTCTGACCAATGTGCCAGAGCTGAGGTGGTTCGTCGTCGCACCGACGAGCATGGTACTGGGATCAAAGACATGGTGCAAGACTTTGATAATGCTTGGGATTCAGACAATGAGATGGAGAAATCTACAAAGGCGTTCTATGAAATGTTGGAGTCTTCAAAATGTCCTCTCCATGAGCACACTGAGCTTTGTCAGCTGGATGCCATCGCGCAAGTAATGGCTCTGAAGGCTCAATTCAACCTAGGCAAAGAATGCTACGACACGATGATGACGATATTTGGACGCTTTGTACCCAAAGCCCATGTACTTCCTGCAAACCTGTACCAGTCAGACAAAATCCTTTGTGTACTTAAGATGCCCTATGAGAAGATACATGCCTGTGAGAATGGATGTGCCTTATTTAGGCTTGAGTATGCGGCCTTGAACTATTGCCCCATTTGCAATTCTTCGAGGTATATTATGGTGGGCAATGGTATGGGTGAGAAGATTCGGGTCAAAATCCCAATTAATGTTCTTCAGTATCTACCAATCGTACCAAGACTTCAACATGTTTTCATGGTCAAAGAGACAGCCAGATAGATGACATGGCACAAATTGGGCAAAAGAACCGAACTAGATGTGGATGGGAATAAGATGTTGGTACACACTTAGGATGCTTTTGCGTGGAAGTACTTCGATGCATTACATAAGGATAAATCGGCAGATCCAAGGCATCCTCGAGTTGCCATCAACATGGATGGGTTCAATGTGTATGGTATGACGGCAGCACAATGCAGTTGTTGGCCTGTATTTGTCATTCCACTCAATCTCCCCCCAGAGAGATTACGAAAAGAAAGAACATTTTCCTAACATTGGTAATTCCAGGGCCCAAATATCTGGGGAAGAATATGAATGTGTACATGCAGCCGCTTAAGGATGAATTGCAAGAAGCCTGGGATAATGGGATCAAGACATGCGACGCCGCTACCAAAAAGAACTTCAAAATGCATGTGTGGTACATGTACTCGATGCATGATTATCCGGTGTATGCGCTATTCGTTGGTTGGTGTGTGCATGGAAGGTTCACGTGCCCCACATGTAAGGCCGCTCTTCAGTTCTGTTGGCTGCAGGCAGGTTGCATGTTTTCTTGCTTCGACATGCATAGATAGTTCCTGCCCAACCATAAGTTCAAAAAAGACAAGAAGAATTTCATCAAAGGTAGAGTTGTCAAAAACACTGCACCACCTGTGTTGACAGGCCAATAGACCCTTGATTAGTTAAACGCTCTCGATCCTGATCCTTTGCTTCTAGGGTATTTCAAAGGGTATAATATGGAACACGCCTGGACTCACAAGTCATGCTTATGGGATCTGCCTTACTTCAAAGACCTCATTTTCCCACACAACATCAACATGATGCACACTGAAAAGAATATGCCGCAGGCCATTTTTGGTACATTGTTCGCCATAGAGGGGAAGTCGAAGGATAATCCTAAGGCTAGAATCGACCAGGAGGCTCTATGTGATAGACCGTTACAAAACTTTGGACAACGGAAAGGAAAGCAAAGCGTAGCGAAGCCAAAGGCATGGTTCAATCTTGGAAGGCCAGCTATGAGGGAAATGCTATTGTGGGTGAAAATGCGGTTGATGTTCCCCGATGGGTATGCTGTGAATCTAAAGAGGGGAGTGAGTCTTGAAAAATTGAAGATATTTGGTCTCAAGAGTCATGATTGGCACATATGCTTGAGCGGGTAACGCCGGTGATGTTGTGTGGCTTTATCCCTGATAATGAATGGCTAGTACTGGCAGAGCTGAGCTATTTCTTCTATTCTCTTTGTGTGAAAGAACTATCGCCTGGCATGCTAGATGAAATGGAAGAGTTGGCGCCAGAGTTGAACTACAAATTAGAAAGGATCTTTCCACCGGGCTTCTTTAATCCAATGCAGCATTTGATTTTGCATCTCCCGATTGAGGCAAGATTGGGGGGGGCAGATCAAAAATGATGGTGCTTCTCGACTGAGAGGATGCAGAAGATGCTTCGAGCTAAATGTAAAAATAAACGGAGAGTTGAAGCATCGATGGCCGAGGCATTCATTACTGAGGATGCAGCAAACTTTGTGACGGCACACTACAAAGCCAAAAATCATCATTTGCATAACCCGAAGCATCGGTACAATGATGGCGAGCCTAGAAAAGGTTGATCCAACCTCATCCTATTTAAAGGGAAGCTCGCACTAGTTGGTGCTTTGAAAGGGAAATCGTTGGATGTTGAAGAATGGCGGGCCATTTCATTGTATATCTTCAACAACCTAACAGAAGTGTGGACGTACATCGAGTAAGTTCTCTGTAAATTATTGTTCTGCAACTTCTAATTCCTTTGAACTGCTCTTATTCCTGGATATTTGATATAGTCGATACGTCGCCGAATTCTCGGATGGAGCGGTCACCAAAAAGGATTCCGTCGAAGAGTATGAGGCTCTGGCAAAGCATGGAGGCAACTATCCCGGTTTCATCTCTTGGTTCAAACAAAGGGTAATTAATTACCATTACTGGACCATTTGATTTCTTGGTCTAATTTGCGGCTAATGCATCCATTCTTTCGTATTAAACGTGTAGGCTGATGCTGAGTCTATGAACGCCGAGTCGAGACAAGTCGCTAATGGTTTTGACTATAAGGTCCATTCATTTGACAAATACGACATCAACTGGTACCCCTTTCGTACCTTTGGCAAAGAGCTATCTATGCCCGATGTAAAGACTACAAATTGTTGTGTCTCTGCAATCCGCGAAGGAGGTACCGAGTATTATGGAAGAGTTGAAGCAATTTATGAACTTATATTCTATGGTGAAAACCCACCGACCGTCGTAGTCCTCAAATGTTATTGGTTTCAGCCAAAGGAGACTAGAAAGACTCATGAACATATAGGGCTAGTCGAAATCAACCAAAGCACCCATTTAGATGTTCCCGATGTCTATATTATGGCTCAACAGGCGACACAAGTTTTCTATCTACCGTGGGCCTGCCAAACTGATCCAAATCTGAAAGGTTGGTATGTCGTTTATGAAGTGCCGCCAAGTTTTAGACCACCTACCCTCAATGAAGAGGATTACGAACCTCACATTAACCCAGACACATATGAAGGAGAATTCTTCCAACAAACACGTATGTCCAAAAAATGTTTCAAGAGCCGCTCTACTTCACCCTAGAACATTGAAGTAGACAGTGACAGTGAATCCATCTTTACCCCTAAGCCGGAACAAGAAGAGTCAAAAGAAGAAGAGGTTACTGCTGCGGATGACCTGTCACTTCTTGACCGATTACATAATGGAGGCCTTCCACGTGTTCTTCTTGATAGTGATGATGATGATGCATTTATTGATGATAGTGATGATCATGATGCAATTATTGATCCCGAAGCATACATAGACGATCAAGATTATTATTAGCTCATGTTAGGAATTCAACTATTATTATATACATATATATAAAAATATTACTCATGTTGGTATTTACGATGATGATACACTTAAATTATATACATTTTATTACTCATGTTGGTATTTATGTTGTACTAATTTCATTTACTCTTTGTCATGGTAGGTGTTGAAAGATGGTGGGAAAGGGTCAAGAGCACTCCGAGGCTCCTTCTTCATCGGCGGATGGTGGGATGGGTACTCCCATTCCTGCCCTGTCTCTCCGGAGAGTGTTGCTCCCTACTCTACATGGAGTGGCCGCTTCTTCAATGATCGTGGCCCCCATGAGAGGAGGTCGACCCCCCGCAAAGAAGAGAGCTACTGAAGGTACACGTGGCCGCGGGAGAGGTAAGGTGGCTGCCATGCCTTCCTCGCCGCCACCCCAGCTGATTCACCTGAGCACTGGACTACTATCGTGGATCCACCTGAGGTGGAGGCTTCACGGACTCCGGTTCATGATCCTCGGGTCAATGAGCCTCAGGTCGACGAGACTCGTGTCCTAGAGGCTTTGTTCCAGGAGACTCCAAAGCAAAGCAGGGATGAGGGTACGTCCCAAGAGACCCAGTGGGATACCTGGCCTGATCTGGGTCGGCCGGAGCCAAGTGGCCATGCTGATAGCGACTAGGAGCTGGGTGAGGGGGCCACCATCTACCAGCGTGGTAGTACGGGGCTCCCGCCCGTGTCGGCGACCCACGAGAAGAGGCGGTTGATTCATCCAAGTGGGGAGAAGTAAGTTCATTTACTCTTATAAACCTTTTGCCTTCACGTTTTCTCAAATATCTAATGTGTTGGGTTTAATCTGTCATACTGCAGGGGTTGGATTGTTGCCAAGGGTGTCGCAAGCCCAACAGCATCCTTGGTGTGCTTTGCCGGCAAAACATCCCGGGAATTGTTACGTTGCCTCGTCAGGGTCAAGAGGTAGGAATGATCTGGGAGCACTACTTGGGTGCCCCGGCCCTGTCGGAGGTGGAGATCGACGGTGTTTTGTGCCACACGAGGGCCGGCATGGTGATCAGACAGTTCTAGGTAATTTCTCCTTTACACAATTAAAAATCAAAAAAGCTAGCTATTGTACTAATCAGTATTGTCTCATTTGCAGACCTTGTACAGGTGTGAGGGGGGATATGAGGAGGCCGCGGCAAAGGTTATCAAAACCGAATGCTGCCATCTACTTCAAAACTGGCGGCACGAGGCTCGGGTGCAGGCCGTTCAAGACTACTACGCCTTGCGGCGTATTAGGAAGGGAAAGGCGAAGTGCCGCAATTCTAAGATGGAGAAGGAGCATTACATGAAGGTAATTACATATTATTAAGGCCTTGTAGTTAGTTTCCTTGATTTGATTCTTACGCATAGTGCTCAAATTTCTCTTTATTAACTTAGGTGCCCCCGAGATGTTGTGGGGATAAGATGGATTGTTTGGAGGCCTTGGTGGATCAATGGTGCTCCGAAAAGTGGGAGGCCAGCCACAACACTGCCAAGGAGAGGCGTGGCAAAATGGTTGGTGTGCCACACCATCAAGGGAGCGTCAACTTAAATGAGTTTGCTGAGAACTGGGTATGTGGTTTGCTTCATGACTCATGCAATTCATTCTTAATGCTAGCTTAAGCCCTTTACTAATACTTTTTTCCTCTCTCTCTCTTTTAGGCGTGTCACAATAAGACGGAGGTGCCAGAGATGTACGACCTCTATGCGATGGCACATACTACCTCGTACAAGAAGGTCAAGGCATTCTCTGAGTCTGACCTCGATCATACCGAAAACTTCACCAACATCTCCTCCCACCACAAGCTCGTGAAGTACAGAGATCATGGGAAGGCGAGGAAAGGGGAGGACTTTAACCCGAGCCAGGGGCCTATTGATCCAGAGCTGGTGATGATAGCTGGCAACGGGAGGCCCCGTGGCTCGATCGCCATTGGAGACGGCCTTATACATTGTCCTAGCACTCTTCGGCAGATAAAGGCACGCCAAACGAGCTCCTGTCCTAAGATAACACCTCGTCCATGGCCAGTCAAGCTCGCCATCGAGGTGAGTTTAATGGACTCAACTATCTTTTCGTATTACGTTGTGTGTGCGAACCAATATGATTACAATGCTAACAATGAGTTGTCTTGCAGGCTGCTATTCTAAAAGAGAGAGAGGCAACGCAGACGCTTTTGGCAGCGAAGGATAAGGATATGAAGGAGTTGGAGGAGAGGACGGCTGCGTTGATGGAGGCGGAGAGGGCACTGAATGATGCGTCTAACAGGGCCATGAACGAGCTCTTCGTGGTAAATTTCTTCTTCAGATTTGTCAAATCTTGCATTTTAATGTTCGTTTCATTAATAACTAAAAAGTTTGACTTGTCGAAACCAAATGTACAGTCTATGTGCGAGAAGACTGGCCATGTCCCACCGGCGATGCCAGTCATTAACATGGCGGGGATGATGAGTTTCATTTCAATGCAGTGATCTTTTGAGTTTCATCATGCTAACGACACATTGCAAATGATGTTTGGTGCAGAATATCTCCTGAAACGCATCGCACGACCCTTCTACAAGGGAGCCTTCTCCGGGTGAAACAAGCCAAAACCATCGTGCTTCACCTTCGTGCTGGCAAGAATGGTATGTTTTTCTAGTGTTTTGCTTAACAACCGCATAATGATGGTTACTTACCTTACCTTAGCTCCAAAATGACATATTTTACCCAAGTTAGCTATAGAATTACCTATACTTAGCTTAGTTTCCTCCTAAATCACGTAATAAGCTTAGGTAGGTCCAAACTTGCATAATAAGCTTAGTTAGCTCCAAAATGACCTATGTTACCCAAGTTAGCTATAAAATGATCTATAATTAGCTTAGTTAGCTCCAAAATGGCATAATAAGCTTAGCTACCTCCAAAATGGCCAATTTTACCTAGCTTACCTATTAAATGGCCTATACTTAGCTTACTTAGCTCCAAAATGGCATAATAAGCATAGTTAGCTCCTAAGTGACCTATTTTTACCTAAGTTAGCTCTAAAATGACATATAGTTAGCTTAGTTTCCTCCTAAATGACGTAGTAAGCTAAATTAGCTCTAAAATGGCCTATACTTCGCTTAGCTAGCTCCAAAATGGCATAATAAGCTTAGCTAGCTCCAAAATTACCTATTTTACCAAAGTTAGCTATTAAATGACCTATAATTAGCTTAGTTAGCTTCAAAATGGCATAATAAGCATAGTTAGCTCCTAAATTACCTATGTTTACCTAAGTTCGCTCTAAAATGACATATATGTAGCTTAGTTTCCTCCTAAATGACATAGTAAGCTGAATTAGCTCCTAAATGGCCTATTTTATCAAAAATGTCATATATTTAGCTTAGTTCTCTCCTAAATGACATAATAAGCTTACCTAGCTCCAAAATGGCCTATTTGACCTAGCTTAGCTATTAAATGACCTATACTTAGCTTACTTAGCTCCAAAACGGCATAATAAGCATAGTTAGCTCCTAAGTGACCTATTTTTACCTAAGTTAGCTCTAAAATGACATATAGTTAGCTTAGTTTCCTCCTAAATGACATAGTAAGCTAAATTAGCTCCAGAATGGTCTATTTTATCAAAAATGACCTATACTTCGCTTAGTTCGCTCCAAAATGGCATAATAAGCTTAGCTAGCTCCAAAATTACCTATTTTACCAAAGTTAGCTATTAAATGACCAATAATTGGCTTACTTAGCTTCAAAATGGCATAATAAGCATAGTTAGCTCCTAAATGACCTATTTTTACCTTCTCTTCTTCATCTAGTCTTCTTCTTCTAATTTTGGAGCTTCCCATTTTGCATATTACATTCACTTCACGCAAGTTTGCATTGATGGAGTGCTTGGGTTACTTGTATTTTTTTATTTTGTATCGATGAACAATGTGACACTTGCTACATATGTATATGAAACTATGTATGTATGGATGAAACTATTGTAATATGGTTGGGTACGGATGAAACTTTCATAATATATATGTATGGATGGACGAAACTTATTTGAATATGGTTATCACTATGGCAACATATTTTTTTTGTGAAATATATATATCATATTGCTGTGAAAATTGTTTTAATAAAAAATAAAAGAAAAAGGAAAATGGCCTTATTCTTTGTCGTCGGTGGGCTGACGGCAAAGGGGGGCTTGGGCAGACGGTGAAGGGGGATCACAGGTGGCAAATGGCCTTACTCTTTGTCGTTAGCCCACCGACGGCAAAGGGGGGCACAAGGCCGATGGCAAAGGGAGAGCCCAAGGCCAACGGCGAAGATGAGGCCCAAGGCCGATGGCAAAGGGGGACCCCAGGGGGCAAAGGGCCTTACCCTTTGTCGTCCGCCCACCGACGACAAAGGGGGGCACAAGGCCGACAGCAAAGGGAGCGGACGGCAAAGAACTGCCGTTAACACTTGACGGTCGTAGCCCTTGGGTCTGCCTTCCAAGCTCTTTGTCGTCCGCTCCCCCACGGAAAAGACTCTTTGCCGTCTGTGCTCCTGAGGCGGACGGCAAAGGACCGCTTTACCGGGTTTTTCTTTGCCGGAATTTTTGTCGTCTGCTGACGGATGACAAAGGCCTTTGCCGTCCGGGGTCCTTCCCTTTGCCGTCAGCTATGGCGGACAGAAAATTACCTGATTCATGTAGTGAATCATGCAAATTAGAGTCCAAAACAAGGGGAAAATGGTTTGGAAAAGTAGATACGATGGAGACGTATCAACGCCCATGTTTGGAAAAGTAGATACGATGGAGACGTATCAACGCCCATGTCTTTAGGCCAGATGATCCCAACCATGAGACGGAGGGTGGAACACACGCCCATGTCTCCGGGGTGCGCGACGCCCGCTTGGAGACGAAGGGTGGAACATACGCCCATGTCTCCGAGTCGGGTTTCGTTCGATCTCCAACGGGTGGTCATGTACTAGCCTATGTCCCCAGGACCAACTCGCCTAGCCTGGGGGCAGGGTCTCGGGTACTTGCGTGGGGACCCTGGGTGCCCCAGCGAAGCGCATTGGGCACTGTCCAGGGTGCCAGACTCGCCTGCAATGGAAAGGCCCCACCAGGCCCTACCTGCGGTGCAGGCGGTGGCGCCATCACCACGACGACGACACTTGTCCATGAGCTCTCGGATGCCCAGGGCCCTCTCTCGGGGCGGGCCTTCCCATCAGAGAGCATGAGGGCCCCCCTACACTCGAGGGCCTGTCCGGAGCCGACCATACCTCGCCACGCTAAGCTTGGGGGCTAGGAGTGGGCTTCATGTCCGCGGGGCATGGAGCTCCCTGTACACCCCCAGGACCAACCTGTGACAATCTCACGTAATAATGAGTGGGTTGTATACACCCAGAGCCCCCCGAGAACGCAGAGGGGTTTCTTCCCACGCCCAATTGGAAGCCCCATGCTCCGCACTGGCGGACAACACTGCCCTCCAATGGCTATGCCCATGCAACGTGGATGCCATATGCTCCGTGCTGGGGGAAGACGAAGACGAAGACTACCCTAAGAGCCGGACGTGGCCATTTCTTGCTCTTTTTTGTATTCGAAATTGCCGCCTTTGAGAATCCTTTTTGTACTCGAGCTTGCCGCCTTTTCGAATATAATTTGGTGTTTTTGCATTTTTCTTCTGGAGGGAAGGGGTGTCATTCTATTTGATAACAATCCTCATTTTATGCCTTGCTTTCTTAGGGGCAAGCACTCGCTTGCTCCCCTCCCCCTTGCACCCCGCGAGCAGGGGCTGGGGGCACGGTGCCCACACCATGCCAAGGCCTTGGCGCCCGGATCTTCGTGTGGCGCTCCCGAGAGGGTCAGCAGGCGCATGTCGCTTTACGCTCGCTCGGGGGCTCTGCCCATGGCCCAACCTATCATATCAAGAGCCTCTGGAGGCTTGCACCTCCCAGGGCAGAAAACATTTTTTGGGGAGCCGCTCAAGCGTCAAAGTGGGCTCCTGAGCAACACGCCTCAGGAGCCTTATCGGTCATATAGCCGCCCTTGATGTCATCCTGGCAATCCGGTCGGTATCAAGGGTGTTGAGGCCTCACCCCGTAGTTGCATCCTGGTGATCCGGACGCCCCTTACGGTGGTCGGGAAATGTGAGGGACTAGGACCTGCCGACGTAGAGTTGCTTGAGCATCAACGGGGGCTCATGAGCAGCACGCCTCAGGAGCCTTACCGGTCATATAGCCCCTCGCACCTTGATGTCGTCCTGGCAATCCGGTCGATATCAAGGGTGTCGAGGCCCCACCCCATAGTTGCATCCTAGTGATCCGGACGCCCCTTACGGTGGTCGAGAAATGTGTGGAACTGGGACCTGCAGACGCAGAGTGCCGAAAGGGCTCCCGACTTGCCTCACTCATGAGAAAACGAAACCCCGAGGACAACCGGACCCCCGATCACCACTGCTAAACCTCCCCAACGCAAAAGCCTACCGCGAGCGTGTTAATCGAGTTGGCAGGAACCCCAGGCAAGAGGGAGCGCGGCACAGCACACCTCATCATTCGGAAGCACATTCAAGGGTATTCTTCAAAATACATTAAAGTTGCCACTATGACACATGCATAACTCTGCCAAGAAAACGAGAAGGCTACTCAAGGGGACGTGTAGTCGCCACTGCTCTCATCGTCACCACCACCATCAGCCTCGTGCTCCTCAGCTCCAGCGTGGCCCCCGGGTTCATCAGAAGAAAGCTCTGCTATTAAGTCCTCCACATGGTCCTCGACCCAACCGGCAAGGGCAACGCGAGTCACTTCAGGTACGTGACCAAGCACCGCCTCGAGGTTGAAGTGCGGGCCGAGGTGAAGTAGGTGGCTGAAGACGCACGAGGCCGCCTGTGCAAGAGAATCACGACGCTTCTCCTCCGCAAGGTCACTAATCTTCTCCACACCCCTCTCAAGGCACTGCACAACCTTGGAGAAGAAGCTCAGGTACCAGGCATCATCGAGGAAGAGGGGGCTCGCGACGCTCTCACCACAAATGTCACTCAAGGCTTGGTGGGACCTCCTCTCGAGGGACTGTAACATCTTGGAGCGCGTGTGCTGAAGGCCGCGGGCCCGATTTGCCTCGTCCGAAGCCCTCTGCACGAGGGAGGTCACCCCCTTCATCTGCTTGAAGAGGGAGGACAGCTCGGCCTCGGCGGACGCTTGAGCATCCACCGTAGCCTTCTGACATCGTTCCTCCACCGTTAACCTCCCCCTGAGGTCATTCGCCTTGCCCCTTAGTTGGTCACGTCGCCTGCAGAAATGAGACTCCTGAAGCTTCAACTTGGCGTGATAATCCTGGAGAAGGGAGCGCCGAACCTCTGTCACCATGACATCAATCTCCTCTTGAGCCTGCGCACACGGGTGGCGAGGGATTCATCGGCAAGTGACACCTGGCGCTCCCTCACTTCCAGCCTCTCCTCCTCCAGGCTCTACTCCAGCGCCTCCATCACCAACGCATCCTCGGGTGAACATGAGCTTGCACCAGTGGTGAGGAACTCACTGTTGGGCCATCAGGTGTGGCCCTCCGCGCCTGAATCTCCTTTTCAAGGGCGGCATTGAATGCTAGAAGCTCCTCGAGGCGTTCCTCGGAGGCCCTACGACGGCAGTCGGCTTCCCGAGCCTCAGCGAAGGCGTGCTCGCAAGCCTCCACCACCGCGGCAAGGGACTCCTCGACGACTGCATGGGCGCGCTCGCGCTGTAGGCGGCCTAAGTTCACAACGACTTCAAGACGATGCCATCCCTATGGGAGGCACTGGCGCTCTGTCTCCAAGCGGGCATTGTTGTTGGCGAGCTCCACCCCCAGGTGTCCTAGCGCTTCCGCCGCAGTTTGGAGCAAACCCCACTGCACGGTGCTCCGATCACTCGCGAGCTCAAGGAGTTAGCCAGGGTCTCCGTCTTCCGCAGGATTGACGGGGAAGGCACGTGAGGGGCCGCCCAGCCCGGACGCGTGCTCGGGGGCTAGGGGCTTCCGCCTGGCCGCCCCAAAAGAAGGACGCGCCCCTTCAAGCCCGACATCATCAAGCGAAGGAGGCCCAAGGGCGTGGCGCGGCATGCCCCAGGGAAGGCCGTCAGCAGAGGGCGTAGCCCTACCCTCGGGAGCTGGAGGCCACGGGCGAGGAAGATTGTAGGAGGCTCGCGCTCGAGGCCCCATGAAGGCCGAGCAGGCTCGGATATGGGTGCCCTGGTAGCCAGAACCCCGCACTCGGCGAAAGATAGGACCGCAAGGAGCCCATTGGCCCTAGAAGTAGGCGGCGGCGACTCTGCAACTCCTTCACCGGTGGGGAGCCTACGGAATAGAAACTCAGAGGGGGCGCAAAATGACGGTTGAGGGGGCATAGGCACTTACTCATCCACGACGATCCACTTCCTCTTCATTGGCGCCCACGGCGTTGAGGAGCAGCCACCTCCGGGCGCCTTCCTCTTCCGGCTGGCAAGGGGACCGGGGGACGATGTACTGACGAGCGACACCTGGCACTCAGCGGTGAAGGCGGTGGCCTCCATCATCGACGGAGCGTGCTACCTCTTGAGCATGCGTTGGTTTTCCCTTGAAGAGGAAAGGGGTGATGTAGCAAAGTAGATAAGTATTTCCCTTAGTTTTTGAGAACCAAGGTATCAATCCAGTAGGAGGAACAAGCAAGTCACCAATGGATGCACCTACACAAATAATCAAACTCTTGCACCCAACGCAATAAAGGGGTTGTCAATCCCTTCATGGTTATTTGCAAGGATTAGATCCGATAGAGATAGATGTAAAAAGTGCGGAGAGTAAAAGGTAAATAAATTGCAGCAAGTATAGATATGAAAATATATGATGGAAAATAGACCCGAGGGCCATAGGTTTCACTAGGGGCTTCTCTCTTGAAGGCAAATATCATGGTGGGTAAACAAATTACTGTCAAGCAATTGATAGAAAAGCGAATAATCATGTAGTTATCCAAGGCAATGATCATGCATATAGGCATCACGTCCGTGACAAGTACACCAAAATGATTCTGCATCTACTACTATTACTCCACACATCGACCGACGCCTGCCTCCATCTAGAGTATTAAGTTCATGAAGAACAGAGTAACACATTAAGAAAGATGACATGATGTAGAGGGATAAACTCAAGCAATATGATGAAAACCCCATCTTGTTACGCTTGCTGGCAACAACACAATACGTGCCTCGCTAACCCTACTTTGTCACTGGGTGAGGACATCGCAAAATCGAACCCAAAACCAAGCACTTCTCCCATTGCAAGAATTACCAATCTGGTTGGCCAAACCAAACAAATAACTCGAAGGGACTTGCAAGGATATGAATTCATGCATATAAGAAATCAGAGGAGATTCAAATAAGATTCATGGATAATCTAAACATAAACTCACAATTCATCCGATCTTGACAAACACACCACAAAAGAGGATTACATCAGATAGATGTCCATAAAGATCATGAAGAACATGGTATTGAAGATCAAAGAGAGAGAAGAAGCCATCTAGTTACTAGCTATGGACCCATAGGTTTGTGGTGGACTACTCACGCATCATCAAAGGGGCAATGGAGTTGATGTAGATGCCCTCCATGATCGAAACCCCCTCCGGCAGATTACCGGAAAAGGCTCCAAGATTGGATCTCTCAGGAACGGAGGCTTCTGTCGACGGAAAAGTATTTGTGTGGCTCTTTTTGATGTTGGGGGAATATTTGGGTATTTATAGGCCAAGAATTAGGGTTAGGAGACCTATGAGAAGGCGACAAGCCTGCTAGGCACAGTGAGGGGGGCTGCACCTAGCAGGCTTGTGGTGCCCTGGCACCTCCCCTGACCTGCACTCCAAGCTTGGATGACTTGTTTCCTTCCAGAAAAATTCCTTCCGAAGGTTTTATTCCATTTGGACTCTGTTTAATATTCCATATCTACAAAACTCAAAAACAAGGAAAAAACAGAAACTGGCACTTGGCTCTAGATTAATAGGTTAGTCCCAAAAAATAGTATAAAATAGCATATTAATGCATATAAACCATCCAAAACAGATAATATAATAGCATGCCATCATCAAAAACTATAGATATGTTGGAGATGTATCAGCATCCCCAAGCTTAATTCCTTCTCGTCCTCGAGTAGGTAAATGATAAAAACAGAATTTTTGATGTGGAGTGCTACCTAACATATTTATGCAATTAATATTCTTTATTGTGGCATGAATATTCAGATCCGTAAGACTCAAAACAAAAGCTTAATATTGATATAGAAACAATAACATTTCAAGCACACTAGCAAAGCAATTGTATCTCTTCAAAATATAATGGCAAAATAAAGTTATTCCTACAATATCATATGGTCTGGATATGCTCCATCTTCCCCACACAAAGTATTTATATCATGCACAACCCCGATGAAAAGTCAAGCAATTGTTTGCACACCTTTATTTTCTCAAACTTTTTCAACTCTCACGCAATACATGAGTGCGAGCCATGGATATAACACTATAGGTGGAATAGAATATGGTGGAGGTTGTCAAGGAAAGGGAGAAGATAGTCTCACATCAAGTAGGCATATCAACAGGCTATGGAGATGCCCATCAATAGATATCAATGTGAGTGAGTAGGGGTTGCCATGAAACGGATGCACTAGAGCTATAAATATAAGAGCTCAAAAACAAACTAAGTGGACATGCATCATGAAGAAAAATATTCTACTAGCTATATGAAGTGACAAAATAGGAGACTCTCTACCATGAAGATCATGGTGCTACTTTGAACAAGTGTGGCAAAAGGTAGTAGCAATGTCCCTTCTCTCTTTTCTCTGATTTTTTTGTTGGGCATCTAAGGCCTCTTTTTATTCATTTTTTTTGTTTGGGCTTCGCTAGCCTCTTTTATTATTCATAAAATCCAGACTCTCATCCCTACTAGTAAGGGAATCATAGCTTCCGTCATCCTTTCCTCACATGGGACATGCTCTATAATAAAAATCATCACACTTTATTTACTTACAACTCAAAAGGAAAATTACAACTCAATACCTATGACAAATTATGACTTTATATGCAATATGGAAGTGATGATGTGCATGTCATAAAAGGAAATGGTGGAAGTTGCATGGCAATATATCTCAGAATGGCTATGGAAATGCCATAATAGGTAGGTATGGTGGCTGTTTTGAGGAAATATATATGGTGGATGTTTTGAGGAAGGTATATGGTGGCTGTTTTGAGGAAGGTGTTTGTTGCACCGGCGAAAGTTGTGCGGTACTACAAAGGCTAGCAAAAGTGGAAGGGTGAGAGTGCGTATAATCCATGGACTCAACATTATTCATAAAGAAATCACATACTTATTGCAAAAGTCTATTAGTCATTGAAGCAAAGCATTAAACGCATGCTCCTAGGGGGAGGTTGTTAGGAGCTAACCATTGTGCGCCCCCGGCCCTCACACAAAGGTCGACAATCTATAAACAAGTCATGCTCCAACTTCCTTACATAGCGGTTCACCATACGTGCATGCTATGGGAATCACAAACCTTTACACAAGTATTTTTTCCAAATCATAATTTACTTCCTAACATGTCTCTTAACATTACCATCTTTATATCTCAAAACGTTATGCAAGGAATCAAACTTCTCATAAATACGCAATGCACTTAATATGGAAGTTTTTATTATATCCCTTTTGGATGCCTATACTATTAGGACTAAATTCATAACCTAGACCAATTACCATGCTGTTTTAGGAACTCTCAAAATGATATAAATGAGGTACAAGAGTTCAAGTATTTCTATAAAACGAAAACACCACCGTGCTCTAAAAGATATAAGTGAAGCATATAGAGCAAAATTGCCCAACTCAAAAGATATAAGTGAAGCACAAAGAGTATTCTAATAAATACACGATTCAGCGTGTCTCTCTCAAAATATGTGTGCAACAAGGATGATTGTGGCAAACTAACAAGCAAAGACTCATATCATACAAGACGCTCCAAGCAAAACACATATCATGTGGTGAATAAAAGTATAGCCTCAAGTAAATTTACCAATGGATTGAAGACGAAATAGGGGATGCCTTACGGGGCCTCCCCAATCTTAGGCTCTTGCCACTCCTTATTCCATCGTCCATCCAATCTTTACCCAAAACTTGAAAACTTCACAACACAAAACTTAATAGAAAACTCGTGAGATCTGTTAGTATAAGAAAATAAATCACCACTTTAGGTACTGCTGTGAACTCATTATTTTAGTTATATTGGTGTTATACCTACTGTAATCTAACTTCTCCATGGCTCATACCACATGATACAATCCATAGATTCATTAAAATAGGCAAACAACTCAAAGAAAACAGAATCTATCAAAAACAGAACAGTCTGTAGCAATCTAGAAACTTCGTATACTTATGTAACTCAAAAAATTCTGAACAGTTAGGAAAACCTGGGAAATTTGTATATAAATCTTGTGTAAAAATTTCAGATCAATTAGACGCTCTGAAAAAATAATAAAATTCCTTGACTGAGCTAAAAAGTTTCTGTTTTTTCAGCAAGATCAAATCAACAACTACCAAAGATCACCCTAAAGGTTTTACTTGGCTCAAACACTAATTAAAACACCAAAACACAACTACTACATAATTAATAATGTGGTAAACACTCAAAAAAGGAAGCAAAAACAAAACATAAAAATTAAATTGGGTTGCCTCCCAACAAGCGCTATTGTTTTACGCCCCTAGCTAGGCATAATGATTTCAATGATGCTCACATAAAAAGTAGTAATTGAAATATGAAAGAAAGCATCATGAATCTCATTACAAGCACATTTAAGTCTAACACACTTCCTATGCAAAGGGACTTTGTGAGAAAACAATTTATGGGAATGAGAATCAACTAGCATAGGACGGCCAAACAAGCATAACTTCAAAACTGTGAACACATAGATAGAAAACTTGATATTATTGCAACTCCTACAAGCATATGTTCCTCCCTCATAATAGTTTTCAGTGGCATCATGAAGGAATTTCATAATACAACTATCAAATAAAGCATTTTTTCCATCATCAATTATAGCATGCGTGTCATCATCAAAACTTGGGGAACAAAGAATATCATATTCATCAAGCATAGCATCCCCAAGAATATCACTAGCAATTGGTTCATCATAATTTGGACTTTTGAAAAGATTAGCAAGTGTATGAGGATCCATATCAATAGATTTTTAGCAAGGGAAGATGCAAGCAAATAAAAGTCACATGGCAACACAAGCAAACATAGCAACGAAAAGGCAAACGAAAGAAGGGCGAATAAAAAGGCAAAAAAATTGGTATTTTCTGAAAATCGTTTTAGAAGTGAGGGAGATCAAAATGAGAGGCAAATGGAAAATAATGTAAAGGCAATACATGAGTTTGTGATGGGTACTTGGTAGGCTTGATGTGTATCCTCCCCGGCAATGGCGCCAGAAATCCTTCTTGCTACCTCTTGAGCATGCGTTGGTTTTCCCTTGAAGAGGAAAGGGGTGATGCAGCGAAGTAGATAAGTATTTCCCTCAATTTTTGAGAACCAAGGTATCAATCTAGTAGGAGGAACAAGCAAGTCACCAATAGATGCACCTACACTAATAATCAAACTCTTGCACCCAACGCTATAAAGGGGTTGTCAATCCCTTCACGGTTATTTGCAAGGATTAGATCCGATAGAGATAGATGTAACGAGTGCGGAAAGTAAAAGGTAAATAAATTGCAGCAAGTATATATCTGAAAATATATGATGGAAAATAGACCTAGGGGGCATAGGTTTCACTAGGGGCTTCTCTCTTGAAGGCAAATATCATGGTGGGTAAACAAATTACTGTCAAGCAATTGATAGAAAAGCGAATAATCATGTAGTTATCCAAGGCAATGATCATGCATATAGGCATCATGTCCATGACAAGTAGACCAAAATGATTCTGCATCTACTACTATTACTCCACACATCGACCGATGCCTGCCTGCATCTAGAGTATTAAGTTCATGAAGAACAGAGTAACACATTAAGAAAGATGACATGATGTAGAGGGATAAACTCAAGCAATATGATGAAAACCCCATCTTGTTACGCTTGCTGGCAACAACACAATACGTGCCTCGCTAACCCTACTTTGTCACTGGGTGAGGACACCGCAAAATCGAACCCAAAACCAAGCACTTCTCCCATTGCAAGAATTACCAATCTAGTTGGCCAAACCAAACAAATAACTCGAAGGGACTTGCAAGGATATGAATTCATGCATATAAGAAATCAGAGGAGATTCAAATAAGATTCATGGATAATCTAAACATAAACTCACAATTCATCGGATCTTGACAAACACACCACAAAAGAGGATTACATCGGATAGATCTCCATGAAGATCATGAAGAACATGGTATTGAAGATCAAAGAAAGAGAAGAAGCCATCAGCTACTAGCTATGGGCCCATAGGTCTGTGGTGCACTACTCACGCATCATCAGAGGGGTAATGGAGTTGATATAGATGCCCTTCGTGATTGAAACCCCCTCCGGCAGATTACCGGAAAAGGCTCCAAGATTGGATCTCTCGTGAACGGAGGCTTTCGGTGGCGGAAAAGTATTTGTGTGTCTCTTTTTGATGTTGGGGGAATATTTGGGTATTTATCAGCCAGGAATTAAGGTTAGGAGACCTGCCAGGAGGCGACAAGCCTGCTAGGCGCGGCTAGGGGGGCCCGCACCTAGCAGTCTTGTGGTGCCTAGGCACCTCCCCTGACGTGCACTCCAAGCTTGGATGACTTGTTTCCTTGCAGAAAAATTCTTTTCTAAGGTTTTATTCCGTTTGGACTCTGTTTAATATTCCATATCTGCAAAACACAAAAACAAGGAAAAAACAAATACTAGCACTTGGCTCTAGATTAACAGGTTAGTCACAAGCATATTAATGCATATAAAACATCCAAAACAGATAATATAATAGCATGCCATCATAAAATATTATAGATACGTTGGAGATGTATCAGGGTGTCACCTTTGACCCTGGGCTGGCCTCAAGCGGGAACTTGAGGAGCGGGCTGTGAAGGATGTCCCACCTCAGCCGCGAGAGGGGCCGTAGCTTCAGGCCCCCCGGGGCTGCGGGCCCCTGCGAAGGGGTCACCCTGTGGACGCGCTCCCTCCGGGGGGAGGAATCCCCACACATCAAAACGTGATGTCTTCATGACAAGGGCCTCCCAATCCTTGTAGTTATACAAGGGGAGGCCGCCCCGGGGGAGCTCGTCAGGTTCACCGCCGGTCAGGCGGCGGAGCAGCTTGCGCAGCACACCAGGAGAAAGAGATGGGACCTGGATCCTCATGGACTCATGAGGGCCTGTGAAGGCCCACATCGGGTGGGAGTGGCGTTGAAGGGGAGTAATTCGTCGGCATGTGAACTCCCGCACCACTGTCGCCATCGTCACGCCCGCCTTCTTCAGCCTTGCCAGCCTGGCTAGGACCAGCGCAAGCCGCAGGTTAGCAAGCTCCTCATGCCTCCACCCGAGATTCGGCACTGTGGGTACCAGCAGAGGTTGAAACAGGGGGTCAGACTCAGCAGCATCGACGTACACCCACTGCCACTGAAATCCTTCCTCCTCTGGAGCGAGTTTGGCATTGAGGCCCCCTACCGACGCGTCTGCTGCTCTCAAGGACAGGCACCCAGAGCACTGTTCCCTGAGGTCAGCTCGAGGGAGAAGAAGTGGCGAAGCAAGGACACAGAGGGGAAAACACTAACGAAGGAATCACATAGAAACACGAAGGCCAAAAGGAGGACAAGGCAGCCGGGGTCAAGGTGGAGCACGTGGATCCGATAATGCGAAAGCACGATGGATAGGAAGCCTGAGAACAGCGGCAGCAAGCCAGAGAGGAGGGCATGGAGATGAAGGGGGATGCCGGGGGCCTTGAGCTCACTCCAAGGTCGCGAGCCCAGCTAGATCTTTGTTGCCCCCCATTCGTTGGAACTGGAGGCGACCACCAGCTGAACCTTCTCCAACCCCTCGAGATTCACCACCAAGGACTAGCCCAATGCGGGCTCTAGCGCCGGCATGGTCCTCAGTGCCCTCAATCCCTTGCCCTCTCTCTTCTTGGGGCCCATGGCGAGAGAGCGGGGCGGCACGTGCATAGGGATTTGGTGGAAAAGGCGAGAGTCGCAGAAGAGGGAAAAACAGATAGCAAGATCGATGGGGAACAAAGACGGCGTGTTGGTGTGCGCCTAGAAATTTGACAGACCTAACAATTGCCGAGCCAACATGAAGAAGAGGAGGAGGCGGCCTCTTAGAGATTGCCATGTGTCAAGCCTGGCCCACAGGCAATCGGGGCCCACGGCGCTTCGAGCCACCTTCAACGGCTTTGCCTAGAAGCCAACTCGGGCCCGCCTTGGGCCGGGGGCTACTGTCGGCATTCTGGGAACGAGGGTACCCAGACCTGCCAGCCTGTGGCCCAGGGCGTAGCCCACTCCGCTGACCGGTATGGACCAGCGTGACGTGACACAAGACAAGACCCTCGCGAGAGCCCTGGGCTCGTGAGGGAAGCATCATCAAGACCAGCAAAGACGAGCCTCCTCACGCCCTCTCCGGGGCGGTGGAGATCTCTATGCAGCACCTGTCCTCGGGAGGCCGGGGTTGATGCAACGCATGCCAGGCGGTCCAGTTTCCCCTTTGGTGCAAAGGGGGGCAAGGACGGACGTGGGTTCCCAAAGAGTCCCCCAAAGGTTTCCATTCCGATGCAACAAGACCACGGCCATGCGCCCAATGGGAAGGATGTCATCACCGAGCCCACCTCTGCATCATCAACAGCTACTTTGCAGGCGAAGACCGCCTTTCGTCGGGATAAAGATGTACTCTTGCCCCCTTCGAATTTGGCCATTGTGCGATCCCTTCCCGCCAAAGCGACGAGGGAAGAGGACCCGGGGTACTATAAATAGAGGACATGCAACACTGTAGCAGGGACAACACAACAGAGAGGCAACAAAAGAGAGGCAACACCACCCGAGCACCCTCGTGAGGCAAAGCACCACTGTACTAGTTCATCCTCCAACCTCCTCATGAGGCAATCCACCAAAACAGGAGTAGGGTATTATGCTTCGCAGTGGCCCGAACCTGGGTAAATCGTCGCGTGCATCTGCTTCCTCGTCACCATGCAAGTTTGTCGTAGAAATCATCGAGTAGCGAGCTAGGTAAGGTGAGGCTGCAGGGGATCTTCGCACACGCCCCTGTGTTCGAACTTCTTGGGGTTTTGCAGAGCCCGAAATCAGACACAAGGATATCACGCTTGGGAAAAACTCTCTGGAACCCTCTAACCCAAGTGTTTGGTGGAAGTTGCTCAAGCCATTTGTAGGCTTCTAAACTGATAGCCTTCATCTCTTCCATGCTTGTAGTCCACAGTTCTGGTGTTGTGCTCCTTGCATGCTTTCACAGCTGGTTCTTAAGAACATCTCCTTTGTGTGTTTGCTGAAAGTTTTTCCACATGTGCATGACACAATGTTCGTGCTCTGCATGAGGAAAAAGTTGCCTCGCTCCCTTGATGAGCCCCTTTTGCTTGTCTAACATTATAGTCCATGGCTCTGTATTCAGTATTCCCAAGTCACTCTTCTAATTTGACAAGAACCATTTCCATGTGATAGTGTTTTCAACATCCACAACTACAAATGCTATAGGGTAGATGCAGTCATTGGGATTCATCCCTATAGCACACAACATAACACCTCCATACTTGGTCTTCAAGTGGCATCCATCTAAGCATATGTCAGGCCTGCAAGCTTGCATGAAACCCCTTTTGCACGCATCCAGAGAGAAATAACAACTTTCAAAGATGTCATCATTCACTCCCACATAAAAAGAGTTGTCTGGATTTGATCTTTTGAATTCTTGTGCATAATCCCACATGCTATTGTACCGCTCTAACTCATCTCCTTCAATGACTTTCTTGACTAATCTCTTAGCCCTTCTCAGTTTGCTCATTGATGCTATCATATTCCAATCCTTCTGAACCACTCTTGGAAAATTCTTCATGTCCATATTTTCATCAGAACTCCGCCTATGTTGTCTCAACATAGCCTGTCCCAAGCTCGGGTAAAGGAGGAGGGTTGTGATAGGCTTGGCGAGCCAGCGTGAAAACTCAGCCACTCTTATGAAGATGAAACCCAAAAGATTTTCGTTGGGACGTAACCCTCTCAGTGACACGCCACATCGAAACCCGAGTGTGGTGGAAAATGGGCAAGGGCTAGGCCGTCACCCCCCAGGTGGCGCATCGTATTGTGATCTGTATACGGTGGCAAGTGAGCGAAGATCAGGTCGTCGCATCCTTAGTGGCGCGCTACATCGGCGCCCTGGTGTAGTGGAAAGTGAGCAAGGGTCTTCGCATTTGACTCGACGAGTGCGAAGGGTAAGGAAGCTAGCCGTGCCTAGGTGGATTCAATTAGGTAGATGGAACGTAGGGTCTCTGACAGGTAAGGTTCGGGAGGTAGTTTATACATCGGTGAGGAGAGGCGTTGATATCCTTTGCATCCAATAGACCAAATGGGGGACAGAGGGCGAAGGAGGTGGAGGGTACCAGCTTCAAACTATGGTACACGTGGACGGTTGCAAACAGAAATGGAGTAGGCATCTAGATCAGCAAGAGCCTCAAGGATGGAGTGGTAGACGTCAAGAGACATGGGGACCGGGTTATCCTGGTCAAGCTGCTAGTTGGGGAGTTAGTCCTCAATGTGATCAGCGCGTATGCCCCGCAAGTAGGCCACAATAAGAGCACCAAGAGGGAATTCTGGGAAGGCCTGGAGGACTTGGTTAGGAGTGTACCGATTGGCGAGAAGCACTTCATAAGAGGAGACCTCAATGGCCATGTGGGCACATCTAACGCAAGTTTGAAGGGGTGCATGGGGGATTTGGCTATGACATTAGGAATCAATAAGGAGAAGATTTCTTAAGCTTTGCATTAGCCTATGACATGATCATAGCTAACACCCTCTTTAAGAAGAGAGAATCACATCTAATGACTTACAATAGTAGGCAGCACTCCAGCCAGATTGATTTCATCCTCTCGAGAAGAGAAGACAGATGTGCATGCCTAGACTGTAAGGTGATACCCACGTAAATCTGGAAAAATCATCACCTATAACTAGACCATAGGAATTTCCACCGAGACTCTTGTAAGCATTGGGACTGAAAAGATCCATGTGAAGTAACTCGAGTGGTCTCCTAGTAGTCATGATATTCTTAACAGGATGACTTCCGCCTACTTGCTTTCCACCTTGCCAAGCACTGCAAAGTCTATATTTGTCAAATATAACATCTTTAGCATCAAGAATGTGATCGCCCTTGATTAGCTTATCTAGATTGCGCATGCCTACATGTCCAAGCCTTCTATGCCATAGCCAACCTTTAGAAGATTTTGCAATTAAACAAGTACGAGGTTGGGCCTTTTTAGTGAAATCAACAATGTATAGATCACCTCTATGAATACCGGTGAAGACAATTTTATGATTATCAAATCGAAACACTTGGCAATCTACGTTAGTAAATAGCACATTGAAACCAAAGTCTGCTGGTCTAGATACGGAAAGGAGATTGTAGCCAAGGGATTCAACAAGCATCACATTTTGAATTGAGCTATCATGAGATATGGCCACCTTACCAAGGCCAAGTACCTTACCCTTAGAGTTGTCTCCAAAGGTCACATACCTTCGAGGACCTTGATTAGGCGTGATCTCTTGGAACATGTCTTTATCACTAGTCATGTGATCCGTACATCCACTGTCGAGAATCCACTCTTTTCCTCTAGACATATAATCCTTGAAGTTTGCCATTAGACTTAGATTCTTCATGATCTTTTCATGCTTGATGTCGAACAACTCATCTTCACCAAGGTAATCATGGTCCACATTGTCATCAAGTGGGAAATCCTTATCATAAAGAACAAGAGATTCGTTAGAATTGTGAACATGACAATGTTCAATTTTATGAATGTGAATGGCTTCAAAGATAATGTTGTTGATAATGGGGACATCTCCTTTAGCACGCATAAGATCATGGAGCTCAAATAGGCATTTATCAAAGTTTGGATCACCAGGCTTCATTTTGTGAAAAGCAACAGTTTTATGAAGAATTTCATCAAGATTTCCTAATGAAAGATTTGGATATTGTTTCTCCAAATAAGTCCATAAGGTATAGGTACATGCAAAGTTCTTCAACTGAGAAAGCACGAATCTTGGTAAACCTCTAAGAATAAGATTGAAAGTTCTTAGGTTACCAAGCATGTTAATTTCCTCTTCGTGTGTGGGATGAAATTCATCAATAGGGAGCACATAGGGGTTTTCAATATATTTTCTCAAATGGAATTTATCACATAGATCAATCATGGCATTCTTCCATTGACTATACTACTCTCCATCAAGAATGGGCACTCCACAATACAATCTCTCTATACTAGACACATCCATCTTCCTCCTCGGTGATTAAACCAAAGCAATGGAGACGAAAGCTCTGATACCAATTGAGGGATCACTACAAGAGTCTCTAGCGGGGGGTGAATAGACTACTAGCAGAAAATTAAAAGCTAACCTTTTCCCAAGTTAATTGGTTGGCAGATTTTAACAGTTTTAGCAAGACTAGCAAGTCTATATACCCTACACATGCATGTCAACAAATATAGCAGTGGAAAGTAAAGACATTGCGCATGAAGTAAAGAGTTGAGATATGGAGATCAAACGCAATTGGAGACGCAAGGATTTTTCCCGTGGTTCCGATAGGTGGTGCTATCATACGTCCACGTTTAAGGAGTCTTCAACCCACGAAGGGTAATGGTCGTGAGAGTCCATGGAGGGCTCCACCCAAAAGTGTCCACGAAGTAGCAACCTTGACTATTCCATAACGACTTCCGTCCACGAAGGACTAGCCTCACTATGGGTAGATCTTCACGAAGTAGGCGATCTCCTTGCCCTTACAAACTTCTTGGTTCACTCCACAACACGAAGTAGGAGGCTCCCAAGAGACACCTAACCAATCTAGGAGGCACCACCCTCCAAAAGGTAATAGGCCTAGTAATGACGATGAACTCCTTGATCTTGTGCTTCAAGATGATAGACTCCTCAACACACAATCACTCTCTCATAGATATGGCTTGGTAGAAGAGATGGGATTGGTGGAAAGCAACTTGGGGAGGCTAGAAATCAAGATCTATATGGTTGGAGTGGAAGATCTTGACCTCAACACAAGGGTAGGTGGTTCTCTCTCAAAAAACTGATAGGATAGGTATGGAATGGTTCTGAGTGCTTTCTCTCTCGAGTAGGTGGTGGTGAAGGGGTATATATAGGCATCCCCCAAAATCCAACCGTTACACACAATAAGTCAGACTTGGTGACACCGATGTGTTAATCTCGGTGGTACCGAAGTGACCAAAAGGTGGCAACTTTTGAATCTCGATGAAACCGATATAGGAGTCGCAGTTGCACCGATAAGGTGACCAATGGTCAGAATGCTCAATCTCGATGACGCCGATTCGACAATCTCGGAGGGACCGAAACTATGAACTTGCGTAACAGAAAGTTGGCAGCCCAACCCGATGGCACGGAATGCAGTATCGGCTATACCGAAAGGCTAGGGTTTGGCTGAGTGTGTCTAGGGTTTGGAATCGGTGGCACGGAATGTAGAATGTTGGTGGCACCGATTTTGAGTATTTGGCTTTGGACAGACTTTGGTGGGAGAGTTTGTGGGTGTCTTTGTTGACTATCACTTGTGCACGTATGAGCATTTTGTTCACCAACAAAACCTTACCCCCTTTTAATAGTATTGGCTTTCCTATGGACTCAAAGTGATTTCTCACAAATATAAAATGTAGATTCATCTTGCTAGAAGCTTAGCCAATCCATTTCCTTTCATCTTGGGGTATCTCCACAATCCTTTTGCCAACCCAACTCTCCATGGACTATTATCTGAAACACACTAGATAAAAGTATTAGTCAAAGATGTTGTCATGAATTATCAAAACCACCAAGGGAGCATGTTGTGCTTTCAATCTCCCCCATTTTGGTAATTGGTGACAACATACAATCAAAGCTTCAAATAAAGATATGCGTGTATATAATGAAGACTTTGAGAGACACATGGCTTAGATTTGCTCCCCCTAAATATGTGCAGTCCTTTAAAGGGTACTTGCTTTGGAATGCATGGACACACATATGGATGAATGGATATAAGGAGTCATGTGTATCTTGGATATATGCATAAAAATATATATGAATGAGATGTGTCCTTGTTCAAGACTTCATTCTTGCAAACAATATGTGCAAGAAGCAAGAGATCATCTTGATCAAAGATGTGATGCATATACTTACCTTGAGTTCTTGATCATTCTACTAGTATAAACACACTTAGAAAACAATGTTAGGAAACACAAGAGTATTCTACTAATATAAAGACAATAGAACTCAGAAGTAAACACTATAGCTTGGTACTTTTAGATATGGAGAACATATAGAAAATAGTAATCCTTAAGATTAATATGTCTCCCCCTTTGGCATTAATCCTTTAGAGCTTTCTCCCCTTAGATATGGAAGTAGTAGTTCATCCTCTCCCCTGAATCCCAGCATGTACATATTGGGATTGGATAGGGTGAGAAAAGTCTAACATGAGAAATCAAATAAAATAAATACATGTTTCACCAAAACGTATTTTTCTCCCCCTACGTTGGTATTCTCCCCTTGTTTATATAAGTATAAATTTTCGATACTCTCCTCTCCCCCTTTGCATAAGCATGTATCTCTCCCTTTAGCATGAAGCTTTGGTATTCTCCCCCTTTGGCATTAATCCTTTAGAGCTTTCTCCCCTTAGATATGGAAGTAGTAGTTCATCCTCTCCCCTGAATCCCAGCATGTACATATTGGGATTGGATAGGGTGAGAAAAGTCTAACATGAGAAATCAAATAAAATAAATACATGTTTCACCAAAACGTATTTTTCTCCCCCTACGTTGGTATTCTCCCCTTGTTTATATAAGTATAAATTTTCGATACTCTCCTCTCCCCCTTTGCATAAGCATGTATCTCTCCCTTTAGCATGAAGCTTTGGTATTCTCCCCCTTTGGCATTAATTTTAAAAGGGTCAAATTTAAGAGTAGGTACAGGGATCATTGACAAGGAAGGGATCCTCGAGAACAAGGGTCATTGCGAGTAGGGTTCATAGAAAAGAACTGAGGGAATCATTGCATGTAACTTCTCTCCCTCGTAAGTCTTGGTGTTCTCCCCCTAAGATTTTTTTAAAAGGGATCATCGAAATAACAGAAGAGGGATAGATAAGATAAGAAAAACAAATCAGTGAATCCGAGATAGATAGATCGGTGGTACCGAGATTTTATAGTGCAACTTGTGTGCAATTTCGGTAGAACCAAGATATGTGAGTCGGCGGCTCCGAGGCTAAAACAGAAAGAAAAGAATAAGAGACTAAGCTTCTGTTTTCAAAGAGTCAAAAGAAAATATTCCAAAAGAAAAGTGAAGGGCATCATCTAGAGCAGATTTGAGTGGTTACTAGAGATCATGCAAATAGAGAACAAACCACACGAGATTCTTAACTAGTGATGGGCGGTGACTAGGTCACCTATATTAGAGTATATTGACTTAGGAGCCAAGCAAGAATACTGGATCATAGGTCATACTCTATGTTAACCTCAAAATAGGGTTACCATTTTTTGATTAAGCATTTTAATGTCTTCGTATCACTTGAGTTGCTTGAGATCATGACTTGGAGTAAGCCTTTTCAAGGATATGAGAGCATACCTTTGAGTGATGTTGATGAGGTTGCTCATAGGTGATCTTGTTGAGGATGCTCGAGGTTGATTAAGAACATCTTGAGTTGGGAGCAATCCTTCGCGTTCTAGTACACTTGTTACCTACAAGGGTTACTCATGCAAGGAAGAACAATAGGTATATCCATTTGACATGATACCAACTGAGATTTTGCAATAATGATCAAGTATATGTCAAGGATATGTTTTTGTTGTCTTCTTCCTTCCATCATCAAGACGGGATGTGGATACTTGGTCAAGAAAAGATTGCTTATAATTGGAGTTGGTTGCAATCTCATGGAATGAAGTTCTTCCAAGTACCTACAAACGGTTAGATGCAATACCAGGGAGCATAGAATTCCATGGCATAAGATAACACCTTAGCAATATCATGGAAGTATCAAGAAAGCTCATGCCCTTGCAAGCATCCGAGTGAGTCTAGCTCAAGTTTGAAGCATCAATGATTTTCAACTCACTCCTCAAGGGACGAAAAAATTTCTCATCAAGTGGCTTAGTAAAGATATCGGCCAATTGCTTGTTAGTGCGAACATGCTTAAGATTAATATCTCCTTTGGCAACATGATCGTGAATGAAATGATGTCGAACTTGAATATGCTTAGTTCGAGAATGTTGCACAGGATTATGACCAATCTTAATAGCACTTTCATTGTCACAAAGCAATGGAACATTTTTAACATGGATTCCATAATCCTTAAGTGTTTGTGTCATCCATAGTAACTGCGCACAACAAGATCTAGCAGCAATATACTCAGCTTCGGTAGTAGATAGAGATACCGAGTTTTGTTTCTTGGAGGACCAAGACACAAGAGATCTACCTAAAAATTGACAAGTATCCGAGGTGGATTTTCTATCGACCTTGTCACCGGCATAGTCCGAATCGGAATAGCCAACAAGGTTAAAAGAAGATCCCTTGGGATACCAAATGCCAAAGTTTGGTGTTTGTATCAAGTATCTCACAATATGTTTCACGGATAAAAGATGACACTCCTTAGGTGCAACTTGATATCTAGCACACATGCAAACACTAAGCATAATATCGGGATGAGATGCACATAGATATAGCAATGAACCAATCATAGGTCGATAAAATTTTTGATCAACCGGTTCATCTTCCTTGGTAAGATCAACATGTCCACTAGTTGGCATGGGAGTTTTTATACCTTTGCACTCTTGCATGTTGAACTTCTTGATCAAGTCCTTGGTATACTTAGTTTGAGAGATGAAAGTTCCTTCTCTTGATTTCTTGATTTGCAATCCAAGAAAGAATTTCAGCTCACACATCATGGACATCTCATACTTCTCGGACATCAACCTTCCAAATATTTCACTAAATTGAGGGCTAGTGGAGCCAAAGATAATATCATCCACATAGATTTGGCACACAAATAATTCTCCATTAACTCTCTTAGTGAACAAGGTTGCATCAATTTTACCAATTTCAAAACCTTTTTCAATGAGAAACTTCGTTAAGCATTTGTACCAAGCACGAGGGGCTTGCTTAAGACCATAAAGGGCTTTATGAAGCTTGTAAACATGATTAGGTTTATTAGGATTCACAAAACCAGGTGGTTGCTTAACATAAACCTCTTCTTAAATTTCACCATTTAAGAAGGCACTTTTAATGTCCATTTGATAAAGTGTGATATCATGATGATTAGCATAGGCAAGAAGAATTCGAATAGCTTCTAGTCTAGCAATGGGGGCATAAGTCTCTTCATAGTCCATAGCTTCGACTTGAGTATATCCTTGGGCCACGAGACGTGCCTTGTTGGGTATGACTTGACCGTCTTCGTCTTGCTTATTCTGAAACACCCATTTGGTTCTGATGTTGTTGTGCTCATCCTCAGGCTTCTCCACGAGTGTCCACACGTTGTTCCTTTAGAAGTTGTGAAGCTCTTCATGCATAACATTCACCCAATCGGCCTCTTCAAGAGCTTGTTCTACCTTCAAAGGTTCAATGCTAGATATGAAAGAATAATGCTCACAAAAGTTAGCTAGACGAGTTTTAGAGCAAGTGATTCTCCCGGTTTGGATGTCTCCAAAGATTTGGTTTAGGGGATGGTTCTTGGTCACTTGTGCTCGAACTCGGGTCAGCTTCCCATTGTTGGATGGTGGAGCTTCTTCTTCTTCATCATCTCCTTCGTCTTCGTTGTTGTCAACGTGATCATCTCCTTGAGGTGGTGGTGAAGGTGGTTGTGGTGGATCCTCATGATGTACTTCCTCCTCCTCTTCATCTTGTCGTGTACCACTTGTGGATGCTTCTATGTCGTATTGCCGGTAGCCTTGATTCGAAGTAGGAGCTTCCACTTGGGTTGATGAAGTGCTTACCTTCACCTCCATGGGACAAATTTTGTCAATAGACAAGTCATGGATAGCTTCCGAGGGGTCCTTATCACCTACATCATTTGGAAATTGTTCGACTTGTGAACCATTAGATTCATCAAACTTCACATCTACCATCTCTTCAACTTTTTGAGTGAAGTTGTTGTAGACACAGTAAGTGTGAGAGTTCGATCCATAACCAAGTAGGAATCCTTCATGAGATTTAGGAGCAAATTTAGTACAATGATGCTTGTCAAGAATGTAGCACTTGGAGTTGAATACCCGAAAGTATCCAACCTAGGGTTTGTTACCGGTGAGTAGCTCGTATGCCGTTCTACCGAGAAGCTTGTGCAAGTAAAGTCGGTTTGTGGCATGACATGCTGTTTCCACGGCTTAGGCCCAAAAGTGTCATGGCGTCTTCTATTCGTCAAGCATTGTTCTAGCCATCTCAATAAGCATCTGGTTCTTCCTCTCAACAACTCCATTTTGTTGAGGCGCGTACGTAGCCGAGAACTCATGTGAGACACCTTCTTCGTCAAGAAAGGTATCCACGTGGGTCTTCTTGAACTCCGATATGTTATCGCTCCAAACCTTCTTGATCTTTACTTCAAACTGATTTTGCACTTTGCGAACGAAGTTCTTGAAGATCTTTTGAACCTGCGACTTATCATCAAGGGAAAATACCCACGTAAATCTAGAACAATCATCAACTATAACTAGACCATAGGAATTTCCACCGAGACTCTTGTAAGCATCGGGACCGAAAAGATCCATGTGAAGTAACTCGAGTGGTCTCCTAGTAGTCATGATATTCTTAACGGGAAGACTTCCGCCTACTTTGTTTCCAGCTTGACAAGCACTACATAGTCTATCTTTGTCAAAGATAACATCTTTAACACCAAGAATGTGATCGCCCTTGATTAGCTTATCTAGATTGCGCATGCCTACATGTCCAGGCCTTCTATGCCATAGCCAACCTTTAGAAGATTTTGCAATTAAACAAGTATGAGGTTGGGCTTTTTAGTGAAATCAACAATGTATAGATCACCTTGACGAATACCGGTGAAGACAATTTTATGATTATCAAATCGAAACACTTGGCAATCTACTTTAGTAAATAGCACACTGAAACTGAAGTCTGCTAGTCTAGATACGGAAAGGAGATTGTAGCCAAGGGATTCAACAACCATCACATTTTGAATTGAGCTATCATGAGATCTGGTCACTTTACCAAGGCCAAGTACCTTACCCTTAGAGTTGTCTCCAAAGGTCACATACCTTCGAGGACCTTGATTAGGCGTGATCTCTTGGAACATGTCTTTATCACCGGTCATGTGATCCGTACATCCACTGTCGAGAATCCACTCTTTTCCTCCGGACATATAATCCTTGAAGTTGCCATTATACTTAGATTCTTCATGATATTTCATGCTCGGTGTTGAACAACTCATCTTCACCAAGGTAGTCATGTTCCACATTGTCATCATCAAGTGGGAAATCCTCATCATAAAGAACAAGAGATTCATTAGAATTGTGATCATGACAACGTTCAATTTTATGATTGTGAATGGCTTCAAAGATAATGTTGTTGATAGTGGTGACATCTCCTTTAGCACGCATAAGACCACGGAGCTAAAATAGGCATTTATCAAAGTTTGGAACACTAGGCTTCATTTTGTGAAAAGCAAAAGTTTTATGAAGAATTTCATCAAGATTTCCTAATGAAAGATTTGGATATCGTTTCTCCAAATCAGCCCACAAGGTATAGGTACATGCAAAGTTCTTCAATTGAGAAAGCACGGATCTTGGTAAACCTCTAACAATAAGATTGACAGTTCTTAGGTTACCAAGCATGTTAATTTCCTCTTTGTGTGTGGGATGCAATTCATCAATAGGGAGCACATAGGGGGTTTCAATATATTTTCTCAAATGGAATTTATCACATAGATCAATCATGGCATTCTGCCATTGACTATTGTACTCTCCATCTAGAATGGGCACTCTACAATACAAACTCTCTATACTAGACACATCCATCTACCTCCTCGGTGATTAAACCGAAGCAATCGAGACAAAATCTTTGATACCAATTGAGGGATCACTAGAAGAGTGTCTAGAGGGGGGGTGAATAGACTACTAGCAGAAAATTAAAACCTAATCTTTTCCCAAGTTAATTGGTTGGCAGATTTTAATAGATTTAGCAAGACTAGCAAGTCTATATACCCTACACATGCATGTCAACAAATATAGCAGCGGAAAGTAAAGACATTGCACATGAAGTAAAGAGTTGAGATATGGAGATCAAACGCAATTGGAGATGCAAGGATTTTTCCCGTGGTTCCGATAGTTGGTGCTATCATATGTCCACGTTTATGGAGTCTTCAACCCACGGAGAGTAACGGTCGCGAGAGTCCACGGAGGGCTCCACCCATAAGGGTCCACGAAGTGGCAACCTTGACTATTCCATAATAGCCTAGGTCCACGGAGGACTAGCCATACTCGGGGTAGATCTTCACGAAGTAGGCGATCTCCTTGCCTTTACAAACTTCTTGGTTCACTCCACAACACGAAGTAGGAGACTCCCAAGCGACACCTAACCAATCTAGGAGGCACCACACTCCAAAAGGTAATAGGCTCGATAATGACGATGAACTCCTTGCTCTTGTGCTTCAAGATGATAGAGTCCTCAACACACAATCACTCTCTCACACATATGGCTTGGTAGAAGAGATGGGATTGGTGGAAAATAACTTGGGGAGGCTAGAAATCAAGATCCATATGGTTGGAGTGGAATATCTTGACCTCAACAGAATGGTAGGTGGTTCTATCTCAGAAAACTCATAGGATAGGTATGGAATGGTTCTGAGTGCTTCTCTCTCGAGTAGGTGGTGGTGAAGGGTATATATAGGCATCCCCAAAAATCCAACTGTTACACACAGTAAGTCGGACTCGGTGACACCGATGTGTTAATCTCGATGGTACGGAAGTGACCAAAAGGTGGCAACTTTTGAATCTTAGTGAGACCGATATAGGAGTCTCGGTTGCACCAATAAGGTGACCAACGGTCAAAATGCTCAATCTTGGTGACGCTGATTCGACAATCTTGGAGGGACCAAAACTATGAACTTGCGTAACAGAAAGTTGGCAGCCCAACTCGGTGGCACCGAATGCAGTATCGGCTGTACCGAAAGGCTAGGGTTTGGCTGAGTCTGTCTAGGGTTTGGAATCGGTGGCACCGAATGTAGAATGTTGGTTGCACCGATTTTGAGTATTTGGCTTTGAACAGACTTTGGTGGGAGAGTTTGTGGGTGTCTTTGGTGACTATCACTTGTGCACGTATGAGCATTTTGTTCACCAACAACACCTTACCCCCTTTTAATAGTATTGGCTTTCCTATGGACTCAAAGTGATTTCTCACAAATATAAAATGTAGAGTCCTCTCGCGTGAAGCTTAGCCAATCCATTTCCTTTCATATTGGGGTATCTCCACAATCCTTTTTCCAACCCAACTCTCCATGGACTATTATATGAAACACACTAGATAAAAGTATTAGTCCAAGAGACAATGTATGTTGTCATGAATTATCAAAACCACCGAGGGAGCATGTTGTGCTTTCAAAAAGAAGGACCTGGATATGGTGTTCATTGACTTGGAGAAAGCCTATGATAAGATACCGCGGAATGTTATGTGGTGGGCCTTGGACAAACACTAAGTCCCAACAAAGTATATTACCCTCATCAAGGACATGTACAATAATGTTGTGACAAGTGTTCGAACAAGTGATGGAAACACTGACGACTTCCCAATTAAGATAGGACTGCATCAAGGGTCAGCTTTGATCCCTTATCTTTTTGCCTTGGTGATGGATGAGGTCACAAGAGATATACAAGGAGATATCCCATGGTGCATGCTCTTTGCGGGCGATGTGGTGCTAGTCAATGGACGGGGGTTAACAGGAAGTTGGAGTTATGGAGGCAAACCTTGGAATGAAAGGTTTTAGACTTAGTAGGACTAAAACCAAGTACATGAGGTGCACTTTCAGTACTACTAGGCATGAGGAGGAGGAGGATTTTTGCCTTCATGGGCAAGTGGTGCCTCAGAAGGACATCTTTCGATATTTGGGGTCAATGTTGCAGAAGGAATGAGATATCGATGAAGATGTGGACCATGGAAATTAAAGCCGGATGGATGAAGTGTTGGAAATATGCCCTAGAGGCAATAATAAATTAGTTATTATCATATTTCCTTGTTCATGATAATCATTTATTATCCATGCTATAATTGTATTGATCGGAGACTTAAATGCATGTGTGGATACATAGACAAAACCATGTCCCTAGTATGCCTCTAATGGACTAGCTCATTCATCAAAGGATGGTTAAGGTTTCCTAGCCATGGACATGAGATGTTATTTGATAACGGGATCACATCATTAGGAGAATGATGTGATGGATAAGACCCAAACTACAAACATTGCATATGATCGTGTCAGTTTATTGCTACTGTTTTCTGCATGTCAAGTATATGTTCCTATGACCATGAGATCATGCAACTCACGGATATCGGAGGACTGCCTTGTGTGTATCAAACGTCGCAACGTAACTGGGTGACTATAAAGGTGCTCTACAGGTATCTCCGATGGTGTCTGTTGAGTTGGCATGGATCGAGACTGGGATTTGTTACTCCGTGTAACGGAGAGGTATCTCGGGGCCCACTCGGTAATGCAACATCACAATAAGCCTTGCAAGCAATGTGACTAATTGTTAGTTATGGGATCTTGTATTACGGAACGAGTAAAGAGACTTGCCGGTAACAAGATTGAACTAGGTATGGAGATACCGACGATCGAATCTCGGGCAAGTAACATACCGAAGAACAAAGGGAACGATATACGGGATTAACTGAATCCTTGACATAGAGGTTCGACCGATAAAGATCTTCGTAGAATATGTAGGAACCAATGTGGACGTCCAGGTCCCGCCATTGGTTATTGACCGTAGAGGTGTCTCGGTCATGTCTACATAGTTCTCGAACCCGCAGGGTCTGCACACTTAAGGTTCGGTGACGTTTCGGTAGTGTAGAGTTATGTATGGTGGTGACCGAAGGTTGTTCGGAGTCCCGGATGAGATCCCGGACGTCACGAGGAGCTCCGTAATGGTCCGGAGGTAAAGATTCATATATAGGAAGTCCCAGTTTGGTTTCCGGAAAAGTTTCGGGCTCATCGGTAGTGTACCGGGAGTATCGGTATTGTACCGGGAGTGCCGGTAGTGTACCGGAGGACCTCCGGGAGGGGTATTTCGACCCCAAGAGGTCCATGGGCTGTGGGAGAATAATAAGAAGCCCTTAGTGGGCTGGGAAAACAGCCACAAAGGCCCATGGCGCAGGAGAGAAAGTCCTAAAGCAAAAAGTGGAAAATCAGCCAATAGGAGGCAATCCTACTCCAACTAGGATTGGAGGTGAAGTAGGATTGCTCCCACCTCCTATTTCGGCCGACCCAAAGGCCTTGTCTGCCTCTCCTCTCCTCTCCTCCTATATATACTAGTGGATTGGGTGGTTTTTGGACAGAATTTCCGGCCACGTGCTACCCGTTTCACCGGTGCACAGTTTCTCCTCTAGATCGGTTTTCCGCAGCGCTTAGGCGAAGCCCTGCCGGAATCACTCCACCACCATCACTGGAGCACCGTCACGCTGCCGGTGAACTCTCTCTCCTCTCCACCTCTTCTCGCTGGATCGAGACGGTGGAGATCGTCATCAAGCTGCACGTGTGCTGAACGCGGAGGTGCCGTCCGTTCGGCGCTAGATCGGAAGGACCGTGATCGAGATCGCGAGACAGTTCGTGATGAGATCGCGGAACGGATCGTGATGAGTTCGCAGGACAGATCGTGATCAAGATCGTGAGATGGATCGTGATGAGATCGCGGGACGGATCGTGATGAGTTCACGGGACGGATCGTGATTGGATCGCGGGATGGATCGTGATGAGATCGCGGGACGCTCGGCGATTTGGATCGCGAAGATGTTCGACTACACCAACCGCGTTTCTTAACGCTTCCCGCTTAGCGATCTACAAGGGTATGTAGATCCACTCTCCCTCTCGTAGATGCTCATCACCATGGATAGGTTTGCGTGTGCGTAGGAAATTTTTTGTTTCCCATGCGACGTTCCCCAACAGTGGCATCATGAGCTAGGTTGATGGTTCGATGAGATCTCGAGTAGAACACAAAAGGTTTGTGGGCATTGATGCTTAGATTGCTTCCTCCCTTGGTCGTATTTTGGTTCAGCAGGATTGTGAGATGAAGCGGCCCGGACCAACATTACTCGTACGCTTACGAGAGACCGGTTCCCTCGACGCAACTTGTTGCCTAGATGGCTTGCGGGTGACAGTTTCTCCCACTTCAGTTGGATCGGATTCGACAAAGGCGGTCCTTGAGAAGGTTGAAAAGCAAACTAGTGTATCACCGTTGTGGTTTATGCGTAGGTGAGAATCGTTCTTGCTAGATACCCATAGCAGCCACGTAAAATATGCAACAACAATTAGAGGACGTCTAACTTGTTTTTGCAGGGTATGTTGTGATGTGATATGGCCAATTACATGATGAGATATATGTGATGTATGAGATGATCATGTGATGTATAGATTATCAAGACTTGCATGTCGATGAGTACGGCAACCGGCAGGAGCCATAGGGTTGTCTTTAATTGTTGTATGACCTGCGTGTCAATCATTAAGCGCTATGTAGTGCTTTACTTTATCGCTACGGTAGCAATAGTAGTAGAAGCATGCAGGGCATGACAACCCCAATGGCAACACATTGATGGAGATCAAGATGATGGAGATCATGGTGTTGTGCCGGTGACGATGGAGATCATGTCGGTGTTTCGAAGATGGAGATCTTAAACACAAGTTCATGGCCATATCATGTCACTTATGAATTGCATGAGATGTTAATCCTTTTATGCACCTTGTTTTGCTTAGTACGGCGGTAGCATTATAAGGTGATCCCTCACTTGAATTTCAAGATGAACTGTGTTCTCCCTGAGTGTGCACCGTTGCGAAAGTTCGTCGTGTTGAGACACCACGTGATGATCGGGTGTGATAGACTCTACGTTCACATACAACGGGTGCAAGCCAGATTTGCACGCGCAGAACACTCGGGTTAAACTTGACGAGCCTAGCATGTACAGACATGGCCTCGGAACACGAGAGACCGAAAGGTCGAACATGAGTCATATAGTAGATATGATCAACATAATGATGTTCACCATTGCAGCCACCTCAACTCACGTGATGATCGGACTTGAGTTGGTGAATTTGGATCATGTATCACTCGAATGATCGGAGGGATGTCAATTTGAGTGGGAGTTCTTAAGTAATATGATTAATTGAACTCATTATCATGAACATAGTCAAAGTGTCTTTGCAAATTATGTTGTAGATTACTAGCTCGCGCTGTAGCTCCCTTGTATTTTTATATGTTCCTAGAGAAATAGAATTGAAAGATGTTGGTAGCAAAATTGCGGACTGGGTCCGTGATTTGAGTATTGTCCTCATTGCTGCACAGAAGGCTTATGTCCTTAATGCACCGCTCGGTGCGCCACCCCCTCTAGCGTCGTCTATAGATGTTGTGAACATCTGACAGGCACGTTTCGATGACTACTTGATAGTTTAGTGCGTCATGCATTACGGCTTAGAATTGAGGCTCGGAAATGTTTTGAACGTCACGGAACATATGAGATGTTCTAGGAGCAGAGATTGTGATCTCAGGCTCGTGCCTGTGTTGCGAGATATGAGATCTCCAACAAGATTCTTTGCCTGTAAGATAAAGGAGAATAGCTCAATCGTTGAGCATGTACTCAGATTGTCTGGGTACTACAATCGCTTGAATCAAGTGGGAGTTGATCTTCCAGATAAGATAGTGATTGATATAGTTCTCCAAGTCACTGTCACTAAAGCTACTAGAACTTAGTGATGAACTATAATACACCAGGGATAGAAGTATTGATCCCTGAGCTGTTCGCGATGTTTGACACCGCGAAGGTAGAAATCAAGAAGGAGCGTCAAGTGTTGATGGTTAATCAAACCACTAGTTTCGGAAAGGGCAAGAGCAAGGAGGGAAACTTCATGGATAGCAAGTCAGTTGCTGCTCCAGTGAAGCAACCCAAAGTTGAACTCAAACCCGAGACTAAGTGCTTCTATTATGAGGTGAGAGGTCACTGAAGCGGAACAACCCTAGATACTTGGTAGATAAGAAGGCTGGCAACATGACAGAAGTATATTTGATATACGAGTTATTGATGTGTACCTTGCTAGTACTCTTAGTAGCACCTGGGTATTGGATACCGGTTCGGTTGCTAAATGTTAGTAACTCGGAATAAAAGCTACGGAATAAACGGAGAACTAGCTAAGGGTGAGGTGACGATATGTGTTGGAAGTGTTTCCAAGGTTGATGTGATCAACATCGCACGCTCTCTCTACCTTCAGGATTAGTGACGAACCTAAATAAATGTTATTTGGTGTTTTGCGTTGAGCATGAACATGATTAGATCATGTTTATTGCAATACGGTTATTCATTTAAGTTAGAGAATAATGGTTATTCTGTTTACATGAATAATACCTTCAATGGTCATGCACCCAGTGAGAATGGTTTGTTGAAATCTTGATCGTAGTATTACACATGTTCATAACATTGATGTCAAAAGATACAAAGTTAATAATGATAGTACCACATACTTGTGGCACTGCCGCTAAATGTCATATTGGTATAAAGCGCATGTAGAAACTCCATGCTGATGGATATTTGGACTCATCGATTTCGAATCGGTTGAGACATGCGAACCATGCCTCTTGGGCAAGATGACTGAAGGACCCCGTTGGATGGAGCGGGCAAGTGATTCATTGGAAATGATACATGTTCATGTATGCAATCTAGTGAGTCTTGTAGCAGTGGATATCGTTATTTTCTTACCTTCACTGATGATTTGAGTAGATATAGTGTATATTTACTTAATGAAACACAAGTCTGAATCGTTTGAAAGGTTCAAGCAAATTCAGAGTGAAGTTTAAAGATCATCGTGACAAGAAGATAAAAATGACCGCGATATGATCGTGGAGGTGAATATCTGAGTTACGAGTTTGGCATACAACTTAAGACAACGTGAAATTTGTTTCACAACTAATGCCACCTGGAACACCATGGTGTGATGGTGTGTCCGAACATCATAGTCATGCTCTATTGATATAGTGCATACTGTGATGTCTCTTATCGTTTTACTACTATAATTTTTGGGGTTATGCATTAGAGACAACTACATTCACTTTAAATAGGGCATCATCTAAATCCGTTGAGATGACACCGTGTGAATTATGGTTTGATAGAAACCTAAGCTATCATTTCTTAATGTTTGGGGCTGCGATGCTTGTGTGGAAAATGTTTTCACATAATAAGCTAGAACCCAAAGCGGACAAATGTATCTTCATAGAATACCCTAAGAACAGATGGGTATACCTTCTATCTCAGATCCGAGTGCAAAGTGTTTGTTGCTAGAACTGGGTCCTTTCTCGAGAAAAAGTTTCTCTCGAAAGAATTGAGTGGGAGGAAGATAGAACTTGATGAGGTTGTTAAACCTTTGTTCAACCAAAGAGTAGCGCAGCGCAGAAAGATGTTACTGTGAAGCCTACGTTAGTTGAAGAGGAAGTTAATGATGATGATCATGAAGCTTCAGGATCAAGTTACTATCAAACTTCGTAGGTCGACAAGGATGTGTACTGCTCCTAAGTGGTACGACAACTCTGTCTTGGAGGTCATGTTGTTGGACAACGATGAACCTACGAGCTATGGAGAAGCGATGATGGGCCCGGATTCCGACAAATGGTTGGAGGCCATGAAATCCGAGATAGGATCCATGTATTAAAACCAAGTGTAGACTTTGGTAGACTTGCTCGTTGGACGGCAGGTCGTTGAGTACAAATGGATCTTTAAAATGAAGACAAACATTGATGGTGAATGTCACTATTTGTAAAGCTCGACTTGTTGCAAAGATGTTTGTGACAAGTTCAAGGAGTTGACTACGATGAGACTTTCTCACTCGTAGCGATGCTAAAAGTCTGTTGGAATTATGTTAGCAGTTGCTGTGTTTTCAATTATGAAATCTGGCAGATGGATGTCAAAACATCGTTTCCTTAATGGTTTACTTGAGGAAAGGTTGTATGTGATACAACCAGAAGGTTTTGTCAGGCCTAAGGATGCTAAAAGGTGTGCAAGCTTCGGTGATCCTTCCATGGACTGAAGCAAGCATCTCGGAGTTGGAATATATGCTTTGATGAGGTGATCAAAGTTTTGATGTTTATATAAAGTTTATGAGAAACCTGTATTTGCAATAAAGTGAGTGGGAGAGAATTTCTGATAAGTATATGTGGATGACATATTGTTGTTTAGAAATAATGTAGAGTTTCTGGAAAGCATAAAACAGTTATTTGGAAAGTGATTTTCAAAGGAAGACCTGGATAAAGCTACCTAATTGTTGAGCATCAAAATCTATAGAGATAGATCAAGATGCTTGATGAGACTTTCAATGAGTGCATACCTTCACAAGATTTTGAAAGAGTTCAAAATGGATCAGCCAGAGAAATAGTTCTCGTCTGATTTGTAAGGTGTGAAGTTGAGTGAGACTCAAAGCTCGACAACGGCAGAAGAAAGAGAAAGGACGAACGTCGTCCCCTATGCCTTAGCCATAGGCTCTATATTATGCCATGCTGTGTACCGCACCTATGTGTGCCTTGCCATGAGTCTGTCAAGGGGTACAAGAGTGGTCCAGGAGTGGATCACTGGACAGCGGTCGGAATTATCCTTAGTAACCAGAGGACTAAGGAAATGTTTCTTGATTATGGAGGTGATAAAGAGTTCGTCGTAAAGAGTTACGTCGATGCAAGCTTTAACACCTATCCGGATGACTAGTAGTAGCAATCTGGATACGTATAGTGGAGCAGCCATTTGGAAATAGTACCAAGTGGAGTGTGGTAGCAGTGTTTACGGTTTGACATAGAGATATGCAAAGTACACACGGATCTGAATATCGCAGACCCGTTGACTATAAGACCTCTCTCACATGCAAAGCATGATCGAGCCCCAGAACTCATTGGGTGTTAGATTCATAACAATGCGAATCACATGGTGATGTGAACTAGATTATTGACTCTAGTGCAAGTGGGAGACTGTTGGAAATATGCCCTAGAGGCAATAATAAATTAGTTATTATCATATTTCCTTGTTCATGATAATCATTTATTATCCATGCTATAATTGTATTGATCGGAGACTTAAATGCATGTGTGGATACATAGACAAAACCATGTCCCTAGTATGCCTCTAATGGACTAGCTCGTTGATCAAAGGATGGTTAAGGTTTCCTAGCCATGGACATGAGATGTCATTTGATAACGGGATCACATCATTAGGAGAATGATGTGATGGATAAGACCCAAACTACAAACATAGCATATGATCGTGTCAGTTTATTGCTACTGTTTTCTGCATGTCAAGTATATGTTCCTATGACCATGAGATCATGCTACTGTTTGTGTATCAAACGTCGCAACGTAACTGGGTGACTATAAAGGTGCTCTACAGGTATCTCCGATGGTGTCTGTTGAGTTGGCATGGATCGAGACTGGGATTTGTTACTCCGTGTAACGGAGAGATATCTCGGGGCCCACTCGGTAATGCAACATCACAATAAGCCTTGCAAGCAATGTGACTAATTGTTAGTTACGAGATCTTGTATTACGGAACGAGTAAAGAGACTTGCCGGTAACAAGGTTGAACTAGGTATGGAGATACCGACGATCGAATCTCGGGCAAGTAACATACCGAAGAACAAAGGGAACGATATACGGGATTAACTGAATCCTTGACATAGAGGTTCGACCGATAAAGATCTTCGTAGAATATGTAGGAACCAATGTGGACGTCCAGGTCCCGCCATTGGTTATTGACCGTAGAGGTGTCTCGGTCATGTCTACATAGTTCTCGAACCCGCAGGGTCTGCACACTTAAGGTTCGGTGACGTTTCGGTAGTGTAGAGTTATGTATGGTGGTGACCGAAGGTTGTTCGGAGTCCCAGATGAGATCTCGGACGTCACGAGGAGCTCCGGAATGGTCCGGAGGTAAAGATTCATATATAGGAAGTCCCAGTTTGGTTTCTGAAAAAGTTTCGGGCTCATCGGTAGTGTACCGGGAGTATCGGTATTGTACCGGGAGTGCCGGTAGTGTACCGGAGGACCTCCGGGAGGGGTATTTCGACCCCAATAGGTCCATGGGCTGTGGGAGAATAATAACCAGCCCTTAGTGGGCTGGGAAAACAGCCACAAAGGCCCATGGCGCAGGAGAGGAAGTCCTAAAGCAAAAAGTGGAAAATCAGCCAATAGGAGGCAATCCTACTCCAACTAGGATTGGAGGTGAAGTAGGATTGCTCCCACCTCCTATTTCGGCCGACCCAAAGGCCTTGTCTGCCTCTCCTCTCCTCTCCTCCTATATATACTAGTGGATTGGGTGGTTTTTGGACAGAATTTCCGGCCACGTGCTACCCGTTTCACCGGTGCACAGTTTCTCCTCTAGATCGGTTTTCCGCAGCGCTTAGGCGAAGCCCTGCCGGAATCACTCCACCACCATCACCGGAGCGCCGTCATGCTGCCGGTGAACTCTCTCTCCTCTCCACCTCCTCTCGCTGGATCGAGACGGTGGAGATCGTCATCAAGCTGCACGTGTGCTGAACGCGGAGGTGCCGTCCGTTCGGCGCTAGATCGGAAGGACCGTGATCGAGATCGCGAGACAGTTCGTGATGAGATCGCGGAACGGATCGTGATGAGTTCACGGGACAGATCGTGATCAAGATCGTGAGATGGATCGTGATGAGATCGCGGGACGGATCGTGATGAGTTCACGGGACGGATCGTGATTGGATCGCGGGACGGATCGTGATGAGATCGCGGGACGCTCGGCGATTTGGATCGCGAAGATGTTCGACTACACCAACCGCGTTTCTTAACGCTTCCCGATTAGCGATCTACAAGGGTATGTAGATCCACTCTCCCTCTCGTAGATGCTCATCACCATGGATAGGTTTGCGTGTGCGTACGAAAATTTTTGTTTCCCATGCGACGTTCCCCAACATGAAGTGGCGCCAAGCTTCTGGCATTCTCTATGACAAGCAGGTGCCACAAAAGCTAAAAGGCAAGTTCTATAGGACGGCGGTTCGACCCGCAATGTTGTATGGCGTTGATTGTTGGCTGACTAAAAGGCGACATGTGTAGCAGTTAGGTGTGGCGGAGATGCGCATGTTGAGATGGATGTGTGGCCACACAAGGAAAGACTGAATCCGGAATGATGATATACGAGACAGAGTTGGGGTAGCGCCAATTGAAGAGAAGCTTGTCCAACATCGTCTGAGATGGTTTGGACATATTCAACGCAGGCCTCCAGAAGCCCCAGTGCATAGCGGACGGCTAAGGCATGCTGATAATGTCAAAAGATGTCACGGTAGACCTAACTTGACATGGGAAGAGTCCGTAAAGAGAGATCTGAAGGATTGGAGCATCACCAAAGAACTAGCCATGGACAGGGGGGCATGGAAGCTTGCTATCCATGTGCCAGAACCATGAGTTGGTCGCGAGATCTTATGGGTTTCACCTCTAGCCTACCCCCCAACTTGTTTGGGACTAAAGGCTTTGTTGTTGTTGTTGTTCATATTTTCATCAGCTTTGAATGAATCAAGGTACTTACCAGCCATAAAAGGAGCAGTGAATGACCTAACACACCATTTCTTTATGCAGGTATGCTTTGGATTGTATTTCTTGACCATGAAGCAATCAATTCTGATGTCATATGATGCAGACAAAAACTAAGGTATGTCCAACTTGGAACTCAGATTTAACCAGGTCTTCTTCTCTCAAAGATACGAATTTCAGGTTAACCTTATCTTCATGAGAGTTAGGAAAACAAATGTCACCATCTTCAGCACGATCAACAGGTTCTTGGACCGCCTTACCTTTCTAAAAATCAATATTGTTGTCAAACAAATCATTATCATCTTGAAGGTCAATGTCTGAATCAACCAGTTGTGGGTTGTAATCATCATCTTAGTCATGAACTTCTAAATCAAAATCTGCATCTGCTACATCCATGTTCAAAGTTGTGCAAGTCTTTTTGAACCTAGGGTGAATATGAGATAAAGGTCCAAAGCCATGCTCTCCTGGTTGAGGTGGTCCTGATATGTAATCATCTTTGACTCTTCCTCCCTTTCAGATAGTGCATCTTCCTCACTTGGATATTGATCAACATGGTTAAGTTCAACTTGATTAGGCTGCTTCTTTTGCCGTTGATCTGCAAGGTTAACTAGAACTTGATCAGGTTGCTCCTCTTGTTGTTGATCTGCATGGTTAACTTGAACTTAATAAGGCTGCTCATCTAGTTGGTGATGTGACTATGAAAGCACAACATGCTCCCTTGGTGGTTTTGATAATTCATGACAACATACATTGTCCCTTGGATTAATACTTTTATCTAGTGCATTTTAGATAACAGTCCATGGAGAGTTGGGTTGGCAAAGAGATTGTGGAGAAACCCCAAGATGCAAGGAAATAGGTTGGCAAAGCTTCAAGCAAGAGGACTCTACATTTTATATTTGTGAGAAATCACTTTGAGTCCATAGGAAAGCCAATACTACTAAAAGGGGGTAAAGTTTTGTAGGTGAACAAAATGCTCATACGTGCACAAGTGATAGTCACCAAAGACACCCACAAACTCTCCCACCAAAGTCTATCCCAAGCCAAACACTCAAAATCGGTGCAACCAATATTCCACATCCCGGTGCCACTGATTCCAAACCCTAGACAGACTAAGCCATACCCTAGCCACTTCAGTGCAACCGATTCCATACGGGTGCCACCGAGTCCAGGCTGCCAACTTTCTGTTATGCAAGTTCACGGTTTTGGTCCCTCCGATATTGTCGAATCGGCGTCACCGAGATTGGACATTCTGACCGTTGGTCACCTTATCGATGCAACCGAGATTCCTATATCGGTCCCTCCGAGATTCAAAACTTGCCACATTTTGGTCACTTTGGTATCATCGAGATTAACACATCGGTGTCACCGAGTGTGACTTATTGTGTGTAATGGTTGGATTTTTGGGGATGCCTATATATACCCCTCCACCACCACCTACTCGAAAGAGAAGCACTCAGGACTATTCCATACCTATCCTATCAGTTTTCTGAGAGAGAACCACCTACCCTTGTGTTGAGGTCAAGATCTTCCACTCCAACCATATGGATCTTTATTTCTAGCCTCCCCAAGTTGCTTTCCACCAATCCCATCTCTTCTACCAAACCAAATCTGTGAGAGAGTGATTGTGTGTTGAGGAGTCTATCATCTTGAAGCACAAGAGCAAGGAGTTCATCGACATTACCGAGCCTATTACCTTTTGGAGGGTGGTGCCTCCTAGATTGGTTAGGTGTCGCTTGGGAGCCTCCTACTTCGTGTTGTGGAGTGAACCAAGAAGTTTGTATGGGCAAGGAGATCGCCTACTTTGTGAAGATCTACCCATAGTGAGGCTAGTCCTTCATGGACGGAAGCCATTATGGAATAGTCAAGGTTGCTACTTCATTTACCCTTATGGGTGGAGCCCTCCGTGGACTCTCGCGACCGTTACCCTCCGTGGGTTGAAGACTCCATAAACATGGACGTACGATAGCACCACCTATCGGAACCACGGGAAAAATCCTTGCATCTCCAATTGCGTTTGATCTCCATATCTCAACTCTTTACTTCATGTGCAATGTCTTTACTTTCCGCTGCTATATTTGTTGACATGTATGTGTAGGGTATATAGACTTGCTAGTCTTGCTAAATCTATTAAAATCTGCCAACCAATTAACTTGGGAAAAGGTTAGGTTTTAATTTTCTGCTAGTAGTCTATTCACCCCCCTCTAGACACTCTTCTAGTGATACCTCAATTGGTATCAGAGCATTGGTCTCCATTGCATCGGTTTAATAACCAAGGAGGAAGATGGATGTGTCTAGTATAGTGAGTTTGAGTTGTAGAATGCCTATTCTTAATGGAGAGTATTATGGTCAATGGAAAACTTTGATGCTTGAGTTGTTTAATGAATTTCATTTGAGAAAATATGTTATGCGCCCCTATGAGCCTCCTATTGATGAATTGCATCCCACACACGAAGAGGAAATTAACATGCTTGGTAACCTAAGAATTGTCAATCTTATTGTTAGAGGTTTACCAAGATTTGTGCTTTCTCAATTGAAGAACTTTGCATGTGCCTATACCTTGTGGACTGATTTGGAGAAACGCTATCCAAAACTTTCTTTAGGAAATCTTGATGAAATTCTTCATAAAACTGTTGCTTTTCACAAAATGAAGCCTAGTGATCCAAACTTTGATAAATGCCTATTTGAGCTCCATGATCTCATGCGTGCTAAAGGAGATGTCACCACTATCAACAACATTATCTTTGAAGCCATTCACATTCATAAACTTGAACATTGTCATGATCACAATTCTAATGAATCTCTTGTTCTTTATGACGAGGATTTCCCACTTGATGATGACAATGTGGAACATGGCTACCTTGGAGAAGATGAGTTGTTCGACATCGAGCATGAAAAGATCATGAAGAATCTAAGTCTAATGGCAAACTTCAAGGATTATATGTCCGGAGGAAACGAGTGGATTCTCGACAGTGGATGTACGGATCACATGACTGGTGATAAAGTCATGTTCCAAGAGATCACACCTAATCAAGGTCCTCTAAGGTACATGACCTTTGGAGATAACTCTAAGGGTAAGGTACTTGGCCTTGGTAAGGTGGCCATATCCCATGATAGCTCTATTCAAAATGTGATGCTTGTTGAATCCCTTGGCTACAATCTTCTTTCCGTATCTAGACTTGCCGATTTTGGTTTTAACGCGTTATTCACGAAAGTAGATTTCCAAGTGTTTTGTCAGGATAATCATAAAATGGTCTTTACCAGTTTTCGTAGAGGTGATCTATACATTGTTGATTTCACTAAGAGATCCAAGCCTCGCACTTGTTTAATTGCTAAATCCTCTAAAGGCTGGCCATGGCATAGAAGACTTGGACATGTAGGCATGCGCAATCTAGATAAGCTAATCAAAGGTGACCATATACTTGGTGTTAAAGATGTTATCTTTGACAAAGATAGACTTTCTAGTGCTTGTTAAGCTGGAAAACAAGTAGGTGGAAGTCATCCCGTTAAGAATATCATGACTACTAGGAGACCACTCGAGTTACTTCACATGGATCTTTTTGGTCCCAATGCTTACAAGAGTCTCGGTAGAAATTCCTATGGTCTAGTTATAGTTGATGATTTTTCCAGATTTACGTGGGTATTTTTCCTTGATGATAAGTCGCAGGTTCAAAAGATCTTCAAGAACTTTGTTCGCAAAGCGCAAAATCAGTTTGAAGTGAGGATCAAGAAGGTTCAGAGCGATAACGGATCGGAGTTCAAGAACACCCATGTGGATACCTTTCTTGACGAAGAAGGTGTCTCACATGAGTTCTCAGCTACGTACACGCCTCAACAAAATGGATTTGTTGAGAGGAAGAATCGGACGCTTATTGAGATGGCTAGAAAGATGCTTGATGAATACAAGACGCCAAGACACTTTTGGGCAGAAGCCATGGAAACAACATGCCATGCCACAAACTGACTTTACTTGCATAAGCTTCTCAGTAAAACGGCATACGAGCTACTCACGGATAACAAACCCCAAGTTGGATACTTTTGAGTATTCGGCTCCAAGTGCTACATTCTTGACAAGCATCGTCGTACTAAATTTGCTCCTAAATCTCATGAAGGATTCCTACTTGGTTATGGATCGAACTCTCACACTTACCGTGTCTACAACAACTTCACTTGAAAAGTTGAAGAGACGGTAGATGTGAAGTTTGATGAATCTAATGGTTCGCAAGTCGAACAGTTGCCAAATGATGTAGGTGATAAGGACCCTTCAGAAGCTATCCTAGATTTACCCATCGGCAAGATTCGTCCAATGGAGGTGAAGGAAAGTACTTCATCAACTCACGTGGAAGCCCCTACTTCACGACAAGGTGAACCACAACATGACATGGAGGCATCCACAAGCGGTACACGACAAGATGAAGAGGAGGAGGAAGTACATCATGAAGTTCCACCACAACCTCCTTCACCACCACCTCAAGGAGATGATCACGTTGACAACAACAAAGACGAAGGAGATGATGATGAAGAAGAAGCTCCACCATCCAACAATTAGAAGCTGACCCGAGTTCGAGCACAAGTGACCAAGAACCATCCCCTAAACCAAATCTTTGGAGATATCCAAACCGGGAGAATCACTTGCTATAAAATTCGTCTAGCTAACTTTTGTGAGCATTATTCATTCATATCTAGCATTGAGCCTTTGAAGGTAGAACAAGCTCTTGAAGACGCGGATTGGGTGAACGCTATGCATGAAGAGCTTCACAACTTCAAAAGGAACGAAGTGTGGACACTCGTGGAGAAGCCTGAAGATGAGCACAACATCATCGGAACCAAATGAGTGTTTCAGAACAAGCAAGACAAAGACGGTCGTCATACGCAACAAGGCACGTCTCGTGGCCTAAGGATATACTCAAGTTGAAGGTATGGACTAAGGTCAGACTTATGCCCCCGTTGCTAGACTAGAAGCTATTCGAATTCTTCTTGCCTATGCTAATCACCATGATATCACACTTTATCAAATGGACATTAAAAGTGCCTTTTTAAATGGTAAAGTTGAAGAAGAGGTTTATGTTAAGCAACCACCTGGTTTTGTGAATCCTAAGAAACCTAATCATGTTTACAAGCTTCGTAAAGCCCTTTATGGTCTTAAGCAAGCCCTTCGTGCTTGGTACAAATGCTTAACGAAGTTTCTCATTGAAAAAGGTTTTGAAATTGGTAAAATTGATGCAACATTGTTCACTAAGAGAGTTAATGGTGAATTATTTGTGTGCCAAATCTATGTGGATGATATTATCTCTGGTTCCACTAACCCTCAATTTAGTGAAAGATTTGGAAGGTTGATGTCCGAGAAGTATGAGATGTCTATGATGTGTGAGCTAAAATTCTTTCTTGGATTGCAAATCAAGCAATCAAGAGAAGGAACTTTCATCTCTCAAACTAAGTATACCAAGGACTTGATCAAGAAATTCAACATGCAAGAGTGAAAAGGTATGAAAACTCCCATGCCAACTAGTGGACATGTTGATCTTACCAAGGAAGATGAACTGGTTGATTAAAAAGTTTACCGATCCATGACTGGTTCATTGCTATATCTATGTGCATCTCATCCCGATATTATGCTTAGTGTTTGCATGTGTGCTAGATATCAAGCTGCACCCAAGGAGTGTCATCTTTTGGCTGTGAAACATATTGTGAGATACTTGATACAAACACCAAACTTTGGCATTTGGTATCCCAAGGGATCTTCTTTTAACCTTGTTGGCTATTCCGATTCGGACTATGTCAGTGACAAGGTTGATAGAAAATCCACCTCGGGTACTTTCCAATTTTTAGGTAGATCTCTTGTGTCTTGGACATCCAAGAAACAAAACTCGGCATCACTATCTACTGCCGAAGCTGAGTATATTGCTGTTGGATCTTGTTGTGCGAAGTTACTATGGATGACACAAACGCTCAAATATTATGGAATCCATGTTAAAAATGTTCCATTGTTTTGTGACAATGAAAGTGATAGTAAGATTGGTCATAATCCTGTGCAACATTCTCGAACTAAGCATATTCAAGTTCGACATCATTTCATTCGTGATCATGTTGCCAAAGGACATATTAATCTTAAGAATGTTCGCACTAACAAGCAATTGGCCTATATATTTACTAAGCCACTTGATGATAAAACTTTTTGTCACTTGAGGAATGAGTTGAGCATCATTAATGCTTCAAACTTGAGCTAGACTCACTCGGATGCTTGCAAGGGCATGAGCCTTCTTGATACTTCCATGATATTGCTAACATGTTATCTTATGCCATGGAATTTTATGCTCCCTTGTATTGCATCTAACCGTTTGTAGGTACTTGGAAGAACTTCATTCCACGAGATTGCAACCAACTCCAATTATAAGCAATCTTGTCTTGACCAAGTATCCACAACCCCTCTTGATAATGGAAGGAAGAAGACAACAAAAACATATCCTTGATCTTTATTGCAAAATTTCAATTGGTATCATGTCAAATGGATATACCTATTGTTATTCCTTGCATGACTAACCCTTGTAGGTAACAAGTGTACTATAATGAGAAGGATTGCTCCCAACTCAAGATGTTCTTCATCAACCACGAGCATCCTCAACAAATTCACCTATGAGCAACGTCATCAACATCACTCAAAGGTATGCTCTCATATCCTTGAAAAGGCTTTACTCCAAGTCATGAGCTAAAGCAACTCGAGTGATATGAAGACATTAAAATGCTTAATCGAAAAATGGTAACCCCATTTAGAGCTTAACAAAGAGTATGACCTATGATCAAGTATTCTTGCTTGGCTCCTAAGTCAATATACTCTAATATTGGTGACCTAGTCACCGCCCATCACTAGTTAAGAGTCTCATGTGGTTTGTTCTCTATTTGCATGATCTCTAGTAACCACTCAAATCTTTTCTAGATGATGCCCTTCACTTTTGTTTTGGAAATATTTTCTTTTCTTTCTTTGAAAATCAGAAACTTGGTCTATTATTCTTTTCTTTCTGATTTAGCCTCGGGGCCGCCGACTCAGATATCTCGGTTCTACCAAAATTGCAGACAAGCTGCACTACAAAATCTCGGTACCATCGATCTATCTGTCTTGGAGCTGCCAATTTGTTTTTCTTATCTTATCTGCCCTTATTCTGTTACTTCGATGATCCCTTCATAAAAAAAATTAGGGGGAGAATAACAAGCAAAACTTAGGGGGAGAAATTCTTTATTCAAGGATCCTAGCTCAAAGGATAAGAAGACTAATATTTGCCATAGGGAGAGAAGTTACATTCAATGATTCCCTCAGTTCTTTTCTATGAACCTTACTTTCAGTGACCCTAGTTCTCAAGGATCCCTTCCTTGTCAATGATCCCTGTACCTACTCCTAACTTTGACCTTTTTAGAAATTAATCTCAAAGGGGGAGAAGAACAAAGCTTCATGCTAAAGGGAGAGATACATGCTTATGCAAAGGGGGAGATATGATTTAGGGGGAGAGCAGTTTATACTTATATAAACAAGGGGGGAATACCTATGTAGGAGGAGAGAAAAATATGTTTTGGGAGAAATATCATTTACTGAGATTGATTTTACCTCTTTAGACTTTTCTCACCCTATCCAATCCCAATATCTAAATGTTGAGATTCAGGGGTAGAGGATAAACTACTACTTTCATATTTAAGGGGAGAAAGTTCTAAAGAATTAATGACAAAGGGGGAGACATATTAATCTTAAGGATTATCATATTTTATATGTTCTCCATATCTTGGTATCTTTTGAGTTCTATTGCTTTTGATTAGTAGAATACTCTTGTGTTTACTAACATTATTTTCTCAAGTGTGTTTCTACTACTAGAATGCTCAAGAACTCAAGGTAAGTATATGCATCATGTCTTTGATCAAGATGATCTCTTGCTTCTTGCACATATTGTTTGAAAGAGTGAAGCCTTGAACAAGGACACATCTCATTCATACATATTTTGATGCATATATCCAATATACACATGACTCCTTATATATCCCTTCATCCATATGTTTGCCATGCATTCCAAAGCAACTATCCTTTAAAGGAATGCACACATTTAGGGGGAGCAAATCCAAGTCATGTGTCTCTCAAAGTCTTCATTATATCCATGCATATCTTTATTTGAAGCTTTGATTGTATGTTGACATCAATTACCAAAAAGGGGGAGATTGAAAGCACAACATGCTCCCTTGGTGGTTTTGATAATTCATGACAACATACATTGTCTCTTGGACTAATGCTTTTGTCTAGTGCATTTCAGATAACAGTCCATGGAGAGTTGGGTTGGCAAAGAGATTGTAGAACAACCCCAAGATGCAAGGAAATAGGTTGGCAAAGCTTCAAGCAAGAGGACTCTACATTTTATATTTGTGAGAAATCACTTTGAGTCCATAGGAAAGACAATACTATTAAAAGGGGGTAAAGTTTTTTTGGTGAACAAAATGCTCATACGTGCACAAGTGATAGTCACCAAAGACACCCACAAGCTCTCCCACCAAAGTCTGTCCCAAGCCAAACACTCAAAATCGGTGCAACCAATATTCCACATCCCGGTGCCACCGATTCCAAACCCTAGACAGACTCAGCCATATTCTAGCCACTTCGGTGCAATCGATTCCATACCGGTGCCACCGAGTTCAGGCTCCCAACTTTCTGTTACGCAAGTTCACAGTTTCGGTCCCTCCGAGATTGTCGAGTCGGCGTCACCGAGATTGGGCATTCTGACCGTTGGTCACCTTATCGGTGCAACCGAGATTCCTATATCGGTCCCTCTGAGATTCAAAAGTTGCCACCTTTTGGTCACTTTGGTACCATCGAGATTAACACATCGGTGTCACCAAGTCTGACTTATTGTGCGTAACACTTGGATTTTGGGGATGCCTATATATACCCCTCCACCACCACCTACTCGAAAGAGAAGCACTCAGGACTGTTCCATACCTATCCTATCAGTTTTCCGAGAGAGAACCACCTACCCTTGTGTTGAGGTCAAGATCTTCCACTCCAACCATATGGATCTTGATTTCTAGCCTCCCCAAATTGCTTTCCACCAATCCCATATCATCTACCAAGCCAAATATGTGAGAGAGTGATTGTGTGTTGAGGAGTCTATCATCTTGAAGCACAAGAGCAAGGAGTTCATCGACATTACCGAGCCTATTACATTTTGGAGGGTGATGCCTCCTAGATTGGTTAGGTGTCGCTTGGGAGCCTCCTACTTCGTGTTGTGGAGTGAACCAAGAAGTTTGTACGGGCAAGGAGATCGCCTACTTCGTGAAGATCTACCCATAGTGAGGCTAGTCCTTCATGGACGGAAGCCGTTATGGAATAGTCAAGGTTGCTACTTCGTGGACCCTTATGGGTGGAGCCCTGTGTAGACTCTCACGACTGTTACCCTCCGTGGGTTGAAGACTCCATAAACATGGACGTATGATAGCACCACCCATCGAAACTACGGGAAAAATCCTTGCGTCTCCAATTGCGTTGATCTCCATATCTCAACTCTTTACTTCATGTGCAATGTCTTTACTTTCCGCTGCTATATTTGTTGACATGCATGTGTAGGGTATATAGACTTGCTAATCTTGCTAAAACCGTTAAAATCTTCCAACCAATTAACTTGAGAAAAGGTTAGGTTTTAATTTTCTGCTAGTAGTCTATTCACCCCCCTCTAGACACTCTTCTAGTGACTCCTCAGACTGCTCCTCTTGCACTTTCTCCTTCTCTGGCCTCGAGCCACTGAATTTGACCACAGGAGGATCCTCATCATCGGAATAAACAAGAACAGTAGTAACATACGATCTCAGGCTGTGATCATGATCAAGATAAATCTGCTGGAACTGGTTTCCATTTAGGACACAATCCTTCATGTTTTCAGTCATAGTGTTGTCCCCCAGTTTAAGCTCTCTTAGTCCATTCTTGTAAACTATCAATCTAGGAACACACCAATAAGCCCTGACCCTGCCCTCAAACTCATAACCTATTTCCTCCACTAAACGGGCAACAACAGTAGGTGTCCAATTATCTATATCACAGTAGTCATTCCAAACGGAGTGGCCTTTGTGGTAACCCCTATGCTTGCCTGAGCAAAGAAAATAACCACCATGTATGACCTCAACAGAGAAGTGGTTGCCTTTGGGTTCTGCAAAACAAGCACATTGACGACATCTTGTTGCAAAATTAAATAATCTATAGAATATTCATAGAGTAAATGCAATCATATGCACAATATTCATACATTTTGATACAACATAATTACAACAATATTCATACAGTTAAAAAAGACAGTGCAAACTTCAGACATGGTTTGACAGTTATATCAGACACTGCAATCTCTAGATTTTTTTGACATTTTGTTGAAGATCCAATCATCTGCAGAATAAAAGTAGGACATTGGGCCTCCACTGGACAAATACATGATGTCAGATCCAAAAACTTGTCCTTTGTTGGGGCATTTAAGATGAACAATCGACATTTAATCAACAAAAGGCATATTAAAGCACATTTTTCTGGCCAAATTAACAAGTCTTGCAGTACACCAACGCTATTTCACCAAGTAACCGCACCACGAAACCCTAATCATCATCTGTCGTTGCAGCTGCTAAAACCCTACCACGCACAAAAAAGTACCTTAAACTCTACTAGCCCGTGGCCTTGATACGTGATGACACATCCAAAAAACTTACAATCTAGCACAATTGAACCCACCACGGAGTCGTTCCATGAGCTAGCGTGGAAGGATGTACAACACAAGGGCGAGATGACGGTGACGCATCGTAGAGGGACAAGTCGGCATCGGGCGGACGACGCGTCGGAGCGAGAGGGACGCCCAACATGCCTCTCCCAAAGGGCGCGGACGACGGCGGCTCGACGGCCAACGATGAGCTCATGTCGCCGTCGCCGCACGCGTGCACGACGGCGAGCTCGAGGGCACCACCTCAGCAGCGACGACGAGCGAGCGAGGGGAACAGGAGAGGAGAGAGCGAGCAAGCGGATGAGCTGGTGCGGTCCGACCAAGTACGGTCCCTTTAATTGGCTATCATTTTGCAAAAAAAAACCCTGGTCTACACACGTATTGTAGCTGACAACTGACTTGTCCACCAAGACCGTATTTGGGATATTTACAACTACATGGACTAAAGTGACCACCAAGACAACTATGAGGACCTGTGGTGAATTTTTCTTATTCTGTTACTACGGGCGGACATCCATAAACAGACATTCGTCGATTCAAATAGACAAAAACAAGACAAATCAGATGTCCATTTGGGGTATTTATACTCCCTTCGTCTCAAAATATATTCCTCTGTCCGAAAATACTTGTCATAGGAATGGATGTATCTAGATGTATTTTAGTTCTAAATACATTCAATTTTTATTAATTAATGTGACAAGTAACTCACGACAGAGGGAGTATGTCTCAAACCGTATAATTTTGTAAAGTTAGTATAAAGTTAAAACATTTATTTATTTTAGGATGGAGGGAGTATTTAGAGTAGTTCGCTTCTTGAATTCTCCACTACAGGGGTCTACGGCGGCCCCTTTTGTTGGTGGTCACGGTGCACAACTTGGCTCCGCCGGCACCCATTCCAATTCCAGACCCTGCCCTTTCGCAGAAAAGAAGATCCAAACCCTGGCAGCCCCAAATCAAAGAACGATGCCTCGGTCCCACAAAAAGAAAACGCGCAAAGCCTACGCCGCCTCCTCCCACCCATCTCGTCTCCACCCGTTTCCAATAAAACGCGCTACATCCATGGCTCCATGCCTCCGCACCACACCTCCATCTCCATGGACGCCTCTACCTTCGCCGCCGTCGCTTCCTTCGTCGTGTTCTCCAACAAGCCCCACCTCCTCCTGCCACTCAACGCCTCTCGCAGCCTTGCACGCACCCGCGGTTCCCTTGCCGTCTGCTGCTCTCACTCCCACGCCTCTCCTCCGCCCTCGCCCCTCCCGTGCACTGCGTCCGATGAGGAGGAGGTCGCTCCTCCGCGCCTCCGCCTCCGCCGGCTCTCCAAAGATTTCGGCGCCCTCCCGGAAGCCGACCGCGCGCGCCGCCTGCTCGCGTACGCGGCCGCGCTCCCGCGGCTGCCCCAGGCGGACCGCGTCGCGGTCAACCGCGTCATGGGGTGCGTTGCGCAGGTCTGGCTCCTGGGCAGCTGCGACCGGTCGGGACGCATGCGGTTCGCGGCCGACTCCGACTCCGAGCTCTCGCGCGGGTACTGTTCCTGCCTCGTCTCCGCACTCGACGGCGCGGCCCCCGAGGAGGTGCTCGACGTGAACCCCGCCGATCTCGCGCCGCTCGGTGTGGCCGCGGGGGCGCGGTCCCGGGTCAATACGTGGCACAACGTGCTCGTCGGCATGCAGAAGCGGGCGCGGGCATCCATCGCGGCGCGCGAGGGCAGACGTCCTGGGGAGCCGTTCCCGTCGCTCGTGATCGGCCGGGACGGCTCCATCCGCGCGCAAGGAAGCTACGCCGAGGCCAAGGTGAGCCCTCTTTCTTTCGTCTAGCTTATTATTGCTATTAGCCAGTCGGTTTTTCTCAGTGATCTCATGGAAAAGACGTGTCTATGTCTCCACAAATTGGAAATCAGTAATACGTTTGACTAAGAAATAGCTAAGAAAGTAGTGGCTGCCTTGGATGTATGACGTGTAGAATCTGCCAAAGTTGGGCGCAAATTGACCTTCTGCACTATATGCATCGGATAATTAAAGGTACCTTTTATATTGGTTGTTGCGTTTCCCCCTTTTCCTTTTTTGAGAATCTGCGATGTGGTCATAGCTATGTGTATGGTCAAGAATGGAGACGATGGCTATAATCGGATCGACAGTGTCAGTGTCAGCGTGACTCTTACCTTCTACTTTGTGTGGCCTTGCTTGGGCAAATTCGGAAGTACCTAATATATGCACCACACATATTTCTAACTTACATGCTTCGTTCTTTTACAACAATGAAAGGGCGCCTCTTTGGAAAAAGATGCAAATCTTTACTTTTCCTAGAGCTGTAACAGTTGGAAGGATCAAGCGTCAGAGCATCTCCAACAGATGATTTGTAATAGGGCAGCTGTCCGAAAAACCGTTTTAGGACATCTCCAACAGCTACTCTATTTTAGTACACAAGGGTTGTGTATCTCCAACGCTAACCTCCAAACTGGACACCGCATCCATTCGCGGACCAGGTGATCAGTCCGCAGACACTGATGCGGGAGCTGGACATCCAACTGTAGGCGCATATGTCTGGTTACATTTCGAAAGAAATTTAATGGAAGTGAACAAATTTTGACGGATATTCAAACAAACCGGACGATATTCATTCATACTTGCATAACTTATATATAAAACCAGATGCTTTTCCTCAAAATTGGAGCAAACTGACTACATTTCAACATATTAACTAAACTGTACTCTTAACCTAGTGTATATGACCGTCGGCGCCCGTTCCCCATGTTTGGCTGACCATGAGCTCCGAAAAATGAAGCTTCGCCTCCGCAGCCTGCAAGCGGCTAATCGGCCGATGATGATGAGCCCGCCAAGCTTGGCTTCAATGGGAGGGGAAGAGTGGTGGCCTTCTTGGGACTCGAGCGCCGGCGACCTCCCATGCTCTACTCCTTGCTGCCAGCGGCACCCGCGAACGTGTCGGCTTCGTGGTCGTTGGTGGCGGGGCACGGTGGCCGTGGCGGAGCTGGCGATGTCGTCCTCGTCCTCGCTCTTGCCGTACACTTCATTCGCCGCCTGATGAAGGCGGTACCGCTGTGGTCGCGACGAATGTCGTGGGTAGAGCGATAGGAGTCGACTCCTGCTCGGCCAAAGCCACGTTCGGTGCGATGGTCGTGCCATCGATGAGTTATTCCTGGCCGGCCCGCGTCTATTGGAGCACGGCCTTCGGCTCTGCCAACACCATTTTGTTGTAGTGAGCACGGGCCTTACCATGGTGATGCCGGCATGGGCCGGAGAGGATGGTGGTACTGGCTCGTCGTCGATTGCTTCTTCCATTGGGCCTCCACATCGATGGTGTCCGTCTGCCTGTCGACTGCAATGATGGTGATCTCCTCCTTTTGCTCGGACGAGAGGTTGTCCCAGATGGCTTAAGAGCTCGAGGAGGCCATGGCGGGCGTAGTGTCGAGCGAAAAAAGGGAGCGTAGGAGGTTGGATATGGCTATGGATAAGACTGGAGTTTAAATAGCGGGCTGATGGCAGGGCAACCGGCGAGGTGGTTAATGGTGGGAGGCGGACGGACTAAAGGGTGGCGTCGGAGTAGGTTCCTCACATCCGCACATGTTTAATGTAGGTACGTGGACGAACGGGCTGTTGTTTAAACACGGTCCAGTCGCATGCGCCGGGAAGCAGTGCTCTCGGTTGGCGCGCCGCTTCAGTTTCGGAGCGACGTGAGAGGTCACATCCACTCTGGGCCGGCATGAATGCGTCACTGCCACTCTGGAGCGGTGCTAACCTCTTAAGGCGGGAAAGGGCGACGGAGAGGGTTTGTGAGCCGCAAAGCCCCCCCTCCCCCCGCCCCCGTTTGCTTCTTGTTTGCGGGAAAATGACGTCTGAACCATTGAGCGGACCGATACAGGACCGCGTTGGATGGCAAAACACGTCCGACCGCACGGTTGTAGGAGGTTTAGGATCGGCTTTTGGGGCAAAAAATGCAGCTCCAACAGCTGCCCTTGTTAAAAAAATTGCCAATTTGTGTAGGGCAGCCCAATAAAGGCAACACAGGCTGCGTATTTGCGGCAGTTGTGCCACTGCCGCAAACTCAAAAATGAGCCGCGCTCAGCCCAACTGCCATAGCCGAAAATTTCCCGCAGTTGCAAACCCTCCCGTGCCACCACCGTCCCCTGAAAATCAGGCCGGGTTCGCCACCTCCGCACCACCTCGCCGCCGGGATCCGCGGTGCCCTCCTTCAATCGACCACACCACCATCGCCATGCCGTCGCGTTGACTGAATCCCACCGCTACCGCCGTTGCCAGGGGCGGAGCCAGGATTTGAACACGAGGGGGGCGAGACACCATTGTTGACACAAATGACAGGATATCACAATATATTACATCCCATGGTAGTATCGATGATAATACGTAAAATTATTGTTTGGAACTACAAAGAAAGTATAATTCTCAAGAATGTCGGTGCTTGAACCAATTGGTTTGAAAAAGAATTTACCCCATTAGTTGTTGATGCCTTCCTCTTCATCCTTGATAGTACAAACGGCCACATAATTACTAGACTAATTTATTGTTCATATGAAACATTAAGCAGATTAAGCTCGTATTGTATCAAAAAAATCACACTCCCTTGATTTCAAAATAATTGAAGCTCTAAATTTATTCTAAGTTAAACTTCTTTATGTGTTACCAAGTTTGTAGAAAAATATACTCCCTCCGTAAAGAACTACAAGAGCGCTTTTAGTGATCTAAATACTCTTATATTGCTTTACTGAGTGAGTATCAATAATTGAAACACCATAGTTTGACTAAAATCTTTAGGAAATATGAAAACTACATATATTTAACTTTGTTGATCTCGTCCTAGTTTTATAAACATGATTAAACTTAAATTAGTGTTACTTAGGACAGATGTACAGCTACAATTATTTTAAAACTACTATGTGCGTAATATGCCAAGATCTATATATCATGCTCACCCGAGATCAAGCCATATTTGATCCGCCTGCGTCGAGCCGTCCGCCCATGGAGACTGCAGATCAGTGGTGAACGGTGTTGTTGTTTTTGTTGTTGTGCCGAGTAGCGGCGAGCGGCGAGCGGTAATTACAAACGCCCTAAGACCCTAGCTGACGGCAAGCGGCGGTGGCGAAGAACGCCCTAACAGAAGTGCATAACACGCATGTACGTACTGATTGATTAGGCAATGGGCCGTGGTAAAATAATAGCCGGTCATGGGCTTATCTACTTCGGTGCTGGTCCAGTTAATTGTTTATCTATGGGCTAATTATGTAATTAGCTGCGGCTGTTAGGCATATACTACGCACTACCTGCTACAAATAGTTGAGGGGGGCGAGCGATTGGCAGTGGTCTGAACCCCTGCTCGCCCCTCCCTGTCTCCTCTCCTGGTCGTCGCACTGCGTCACATCGTCGAATCCGTCGCCCCCCTCATCCAATCGGCCGCCATTACCGGCGATGCCGCCGAAACGCGCACCGAAGAGCAAGACTGGCTTCCATGGTGTTCTGTAGCGGCAATCCAACTGCTATGGCGTTGAGCTACAGTGTGATGGTCGGTGACACTGGGTCGGCACCTTTGAGACGGTGGAGATCGCCACACGCGCCTACAACATCGTTGCTTGGTGGCTCGGCTGACCGCGTTTGAAGCTCAACTTTCTGGAGATCGAAACCCAGGCGGATGCGGAGTTCATAGGTCCATGAGTGAACACTGTGTACTGTGCGGTGAAGAGGGAGACCCACATTGTCCTTGGGCGGAGGGACACCCGGGAGAGCGATGAGGCGGTGATGGCGAGGTTCGCCGCAGAAAATCTTCACCTCGTGAAGGCAGACGTGGAGTGTTTCTGGATTAGGGACAATGAGCGCAAGACGGAGGCTGGCCCCTCCAAGGTGATCAAGCTCGAGTCTGACGACGAGGGCGAGGACGAGACGAGAGTGAGGAGTTTAATACCTCTGAAAGGAGACCATGACGCTCTAGAACGCTGTCAATACACAAGCTGATGATGACGATGACGAGTAGTATGTGGATAGGATTACTATGTTTGGATGTTTAGATCGTTGCATGTTTAAAACCATGAATGTTCAGGAGTTTGTTGAAGTATGCAATGTGATCAAGTAGTTTTGATGTTGGTTTGAAACAAAATGTTTGGATAGTGTCCTATTTTAGGGCAGCTGTTGGAGTTGGACAGTTTTTGGTGCCCAAAAGATCGCTTTCTGATGACCCAAATTTTACTCCAAAGCATTTTTGGTGCCCTAGGGCAGCTGTTGGAGATGGCATTTGGAACCCCAAACGGTGCTCCAGCAGCTGCTCTATACCTAAGCCGTGCTGTTATCTTTTTAGGGCAGCCACATATTTTGGCCTCGCATGCTGCAAATATACAACAGCAGCCGGCTGCCGCAGAACAAATCTCGTAGCCACGCGCAGCCCAACCACCCTCATGAAACTTCATCCCTGCAGCTGCTTCCCCTTCCCCCACTGCCTCACTGCCGAATCCGGCCACCACCACCACCCCCGCATTGCCCGCCACCGGATCCCTCTGTCCGTCTGGTTGCCGCTCTGCCCTATTCGTCTGCCCCCACCACAACTGAGGCGTTGACCGATTCCGGCCACCACCACCACCACCGAACCGCCCTGTCGCCGGATCCATCGCCCCTTGCATCTGGCCAGCCACCACACCACCGAATCTGCCACCCCTCCACCACCACCGCCGTGGATGCCTCGCCACAACGCCGAGCCATGAGCAACACAAGTTTCCGCGACATTCGACTCCGGCCATCCGGCCACTACGTTGTAGAGATCTCGTGTGATAGGATGCGGCACTAGCTCGGGACTTTTGAGACGCGTGCTTATGACACTGTCGCTTGGAGGGTACTGCCAGCCGAAGTCCGAGCTAAACTTTCTAGACGTCACGAGCAGGGAGGCGGCGAAGTTCCTCGCTCCTGAAATGTGGATTATGTCTTGCAAGCAAGAGAAGGAAGACCGCCTCATCATGCAGCAGCGCCCCGTCCATGAGAGCGATGAGACGGCTTTGGCGAGGTTAGTCGCGGAAAATCCGCACCTTGCGCAGGCGAAGTACGAATTCTTTGCTAGTAGGGACACGCAAGGCAAGAAGGCGACCAAGGAAACGAGGCTGGCCCCTCAAGGGCGATCAAGAAGGAGGATGGGGCATACCCCTCAGTGATCAAGTTCGAGTCCGACGACAAAGAAGAAGAAGAGTTGGATTGTGAGACAATCAGTTCATGGAGCTTTGGAACCGTGTCGACGGCGGGGATGATGATGAGTAGTGTGCGTAGCACTTAGTCGAAATATGGTAGCGAGTCTTTATGTTTAAGTTTGAACTCATGTTGTTGTGTTTAAATTTGATTATTTGGTAGTTTGAAATGCCAAAATATGCAATTATCTGTGCCCTATTTTACGTCATCTGCTATGGCAGAAAAATTTCTGTTGCCCTAAAACCCACTTTTTGGTGCCCTAAAACTATTTTTGGACATCATCTGTCGGAGATGCTCTAATAAGGGTGCACGTGAGATATTTCAGATCTAGACATAAGAACATTTGTTGTTGGAGATTACAGTTTCTTTCTTTCTAAATCTACCAAAAATTCAATGATGTGAATGATCTTTCTAACTATCCGAAAGAAACCATCTATTGGAGATGTTGTTACTTAACACGGGGCATTATGCCTTCTTTGAGATGTCCTAACAGGCTGGAAGTGACAGGTGGCACATAAGAGATACTTCTACCCTAGAGGGGAGGAGAAAGAAGGAATTCTCTCAAAGCTGGGGAGTGCCCTACCCTACTTGGTAGAGGGGTTGGGGGAGTTGGGGGGGGGGGGGTTTGGCAAAACTTTAATATTCTTACCTTGGTAGGAAAATTCCTTGCGGAAGAGGCACCGACCATCACTTTTTGATATTTATGGAATGGACCATTCATCAAGTTAAGAATAACAAACCTTAAACCTTACAATATAGCTGAGAGATATGTGAAAGGCTAAACATCCACTGAAAGATGCTAATATCTGCAAAGTTATTTTAGTTTTAAGTTAAAATCTTAGCAAATGAAAGATATGTCAAATGCGACTCCCTCCGATCCAAAATGAGTTGGATCGGAGGAAGTACATATTTTGTAGTGTAAGTTTGTTGCTGTTTCTTTATGGAGTATAAAGACATGTTGACTAGTTTTAATTGTTACTTTTGCAGGCGAAATTTTTATCTCCTGATGAGTCCAAGATTTCCGAGCTTGTGAATGCCCTTACAGAGAAACAAATTGGGATTGTAGCCCATTTCTATATGGATCCTGAGGTGCAAGGCATACTAACTGCTGCAAAGAGGCAATGGCCCCACATTCACATATCTGACTCATTGGTAATGGCAGATAGTGCTGTTCAGATGGCTGAAGCAGGATGCAAATATATCGCTGTGCTAGGTGTTGACTTCATGTCAGAAAATGTCCGTGCAATACTTGATCAAGCAGGATTTATGCAGGTATTTTATCAGTTAGTATCATTGACTTTCACTATGTATTGAGAAGTCTTCTGGTATAATTGTCATTGTGGACACGACACAACGCAAGAGTTACGCTCTAGGGAGTATTTATATGCACTTCGATATATCCTGTTGGTGCAATGGCGTTACTTGGGGCCATCATATGTCATTATTGTTTTTTGACTGGATTCTTGACATAGTTAATTTTGTTTTATTGTTACTTTACTGCATTATAAAAAACCAGTCAAGACTGGCAATTTAGAGGACTGTAACCTAACTATTAGTGGACACTATCATATTTTGAATTCCTAATATTTTGATAACCCAGAGGTGTTCATGTCTTATTTATAGGACATCTCTATTTAACCCCCATTCCCTCCCTCCCTCCATCTCTCTCGTTCTGTCTCTCACTCCCTCGCTTACTGATTTGTTACACAGGTTGGTGTTTATAGAATGTCCAGCGAGCAAATTGGCTGTTCCTTGGCAGATGCTGCTTCAAGTTCTGCTTATACACATTTTCTTAAGACGGCATCAAAATCTCCTCCTTCTTTACATGTCATTTATATCAATACCTCGCTGGAAACAAAAGCTCGTACTCATGAACTTGTTCCTACGATAACCTGCACCTCTTCCAACGTTGTTGCAACTATACTACAGGTAGTCGTTTGACTTGTATCGGTATTATATATCTTGGTGGATTTGCATTGCAATATTTTCCAGCAAGGTTTATTATATTTATCTCTTTATTATGTCATTATGCTCACTTCTCCACCTACCTTGTAGGCATTTGCCGAAATACCAGATCTTAATGTCTGGTATGGTCCTGATTCCTATATGGGTGCGAACATAGCAGACCTATTTAAGAGAATGACTATCATGTCAGATGAAGAGATTACAGAGATACATCCAGATCACAACAGGAAAACTATAAGTTCATTATTAAGACGTCTAAATTACTATCAGGTTTGTCTGATTCTGTACCTTTTGCTGTGCTAAATTAGACAGTTTATTCTCGTTTTCTTGCATGTATTTTATGCAGTTAAACTGAATATTAGAGTATGGTACTCATGCCCGCACATTTATGACTAGCCAAAAATCCAGTGCGGCCGTATTCTTTTATTAATTATAAGCAGAAAGTGAGAGTTGCCCAGTTTATTAGCAGAAAATTGGACGAAAACCTTTACAAACCCATCGATATGCCCATGACTTGTCACGTAATCTGCACTGCATGCTCAACAGCAGCCAGCAGGCCCTCAGCAGGCCTTCCACGTTTTACCTAACGGTTCCACCACATGGATACGGGAGCCGGCCACACAACCGCATGCCCGAAACGTCCACCCACATTTCAATCGAAAATTGAACGAACCAGACGAATTTCATGCAAACCAGACCTAATCCATGCAAAGTTTGACATATTACATTAAAACCAGACGATTTTGACAAGTAAAACTGAAATCTAAATAAAAAAAAACTAAGCAAGGTATCGGACGGTAACCTCTGTCGTCGTCCGCTCCGTTGCCATCGCCGCTGCCGTCGGAGTCATCGTCCTTCCGTGGGCGTATGTGGCACCGAGTTGGATGGCAAAAATGGTCCGGACATTTGTGGCATGGCGTTGAGATGTCCTAATCCAAAGCTCAAATTGTATGCGTTAGTTGGACCACCCAGTACGCTGCCCCCACCGCTGCAGCTTTTTCCTGCCAAACGGACCGCAAAAAACAGCAAAATGCTTTCACCTTTTTCTCCTTTCTGGCCCCACATGAATCACAAGTTAAAGGCTTGTCGCTAAGATAACTATTTTTGCAGTAAGCTATGATAGCAACAATTTCGCCTATATATATATGTAAACATCATAAGATTGTACTTCTAATTCTGCAGTTTTTCCATGTATGACATTTGTTTGCATATATATATGTGCAGAATGGTAACTGTATTGTGCATGATATGTTTGGCCATGAAGTTGTGGAGAAAATAAAGGAGGAATACTGTGATGCATTTCTAACTGCACACTTTGAGGTCCCAGGAGAAATGTTCTCTTTGTCGATGGAAGCAAAGACGAGGGGAATGGGAGTTGTTGGATCCACTCAGAATATCTTAGATTTCATCAAAAAGCATTTGAAGCAAGCTCTGGATCGGAATGTTGATGATCATCTTCAGTTTGTATTGGGAACAGAATCAGGAATGATCACTTCGATTGTTGCTGCTGTCCGGCAATTATTTGACTCCTATGAATCTTCCAAAGAAGGTGCTAGCATTGAAGTAGAAATTGTGTTCCCTGTTTCGTCAGACGCAATTTCTAAGACATCTATTGATGATTCCCATCATTTCGGCTCTTCAGCGGCGAATGATTTAGAACAGATTAGTATTGTGCCTGGTGTGTTTTCTGGTGAAGGGTGCTCTATCCATGGTGGCTGTGCGTCATGCCCTTACATGAAGGTTTGGCTTCTCCCTTTTCTTTTACTCATAATTTGCGATTTGACATTCAATCAGCTCAACATAATATCAATAAATTCATTTTGTCCTAGTCGTAAATTCATTTTGCCCTCTATATTAATGTTTCGCCCTCTTTTGGATTATATGTTCATATAGAACTCCTCAAGTATTCATGTGAGCAGTTTCGATGTCGACTGTTGTTTGTTTTGGTAATGTAGCATTGTTGTTCAGTTGCTCTGATCACGTAAAATATGTGATCTTCTCTGGCAATTAAAGTCCAATGTGTTTCCTAGTATCACCCTGAATTTCCGATGATTAATTGTGGGCTCATGATATAAATATTCCATTGTTCTCAGATGAATTCTCTCGAGTCGCTACTTCAAATCTGCCAGCAACTTCCTGATGAAGACAGCAGTTTATCTGTTTATCAGGCTAGTCGATTGAATGCTAAGACTTCCCTTGGGAAATTGGTTGCGGAGGTTGGGTGTGAGCCTATTTTGCATATGAGGCATTTCCAGGTTTGCTGTCCTATTACTCTTTAGCTTTAATTCATGGTGTACATCTTACATAATACCTTACTGATTCACTTGCTTGATTCTGTTAGTAGCAAGAGTAGAGGAAAAACTCAACATTCTACAACCCTTTGCTAACTGCCGGAAAAAAAAGAAGCTAACTGCATGTTCTTTTATAGCCAACTGCCCTTGGACTTTTTTTCCACTTAGTTTTGGCTGAAAATTTTAAAGCGTTTATCGGAACGACGAAAGTGAACATTTTCCAAAAATCTAGAGGTTTAAGGTCAGTTTCTAAAAGTATTTTCTACGAAATTTTTGAAACGTTTGTCGGAGCGATGCAGATGATATATCATATCGCTGGAATGCCGAACTGCCACCGGAAGGTGCTAACTACCCTACTGAAAACAGCAGACTGCCCTGGATGAAGGAGCAAACTGCCGAACTGCCATGATCGTGTAAATAAAAACACATCTTGGTTACTTGAAAATCTTAACTTCCTACTTGAAAGCTAACTTCCTGCATGTTTTCATCTACATGGAAATAAAACACATCTTGCCTACTTGAAAATATAAAGTTAACTGCTATAGCACGCAAAGCTAACTTCAAATGCATAATTGCTGGAAACCAGGAAGTGGAACTGATAATACCTAACGAGTGAACTGCCCGTGGCTACATTGTGAAACTTCCAGGTGGACATTTTTATCTCAGATTTATTTCTATATTGAATTTCCATTTTTTTAATTCAACCTCTTTTACATGCAAACTTCTGAATTTGGACGAGTAACTTCACGGTTTTTTGCATAGTAAACTGCCTGAGTGTTCAGTAGCGGATTGTTGCTTTTTTTGCCTGAGTGAACAGATGCATTTTTTTCTCACCTACTTTTTCCCTTTTTTACACAGTGAACTGCTGCACAGCAGAAAAGATAACTCCCTTTTTCCGGAAGTGAAAGTTTTTCAATTTTTTCAAAAGCAAACTCCCTACTTTTTGTAGAGCAAACTGTTGTGGCTACAGTCACGACCACTACATCACAAAAAGCTAATTCCCTTTATTCTATAGTGAAAGTTTATCCTTTATATTTTAAAAGCAAATTGCTCTACAATCACGGCAATTACAGCCACAATGGTGGGTCATCATAACTAACTCTTTTTTCTAACAAAACCTAAACTGCGTCTAAAATAATTGAGTTACCGGCCACCATCCCAGGACACTGCCTGCGTTAGGGGATGGTGGATTCGGAGCCAGGGAGGTGTCGCCGGGGTCAATGCTTGATTGGGGCTTGAAGTTGGCTAACCGTAGAGGCTCCCTTGATGACCTACCTGAATCGAACCGAGGGGCGATGTAAAGTCGCGGTCGATGATGATGGTGCTTGGTCAACGGCTGAACCAACCACATGAAGTGGCTGTAGTCGTCAATCAGGAGAAGGAAGTAGGGGCTCCTGCATGTCGTTGGCTGTGAGATTGGCCCACAAAGGTCGTCGTGGATGAGCTACAGGGGCTCTGTTGCAGGGAACTTGGCCTGCTGGGGGAATGCGGTACGCCGCCGCAGATGATCAGGCAGAACGCAAACACATGGGACTCATGAGAATTTTGTGCTGCGTGCTGCTTGCAGCCTTTCTTCTTGTCCCTTCTATTTATCCAAAGGGAAAGACGATCGTGCTGATCCTGTGCTACACCCGATTCTTCCATGCCATCCCACTGACTCGGGTGTGGGTTCAGCTCTTTCGTGTGGGGCGTAGCTCCCACATGCATGTCTCACGTACCAACGGAGAACAGCTAAAAATGGGAAGCAAAACGGTACAAACTAAGTCCTAACTAGACTAGCTAATGTGCCAGGATTAACCAACAAAATTACCTAAAAAGCATGTCCTTCAACGAATGCATATAAATGACAAAATTGGTCCGCTGGCTGGGTGGTGGTACAACCCAAGCTTTGACGCCATCCTCAAAATGATCCACTTCGAAGCATTGTATGGCAGACCACCACCCCTGGTTGCAGAGATGCCATTTTTACATGAACATGAAACAATCCGTCTACTGTCCGAGAATATACTGAAGTGACGTTCAGATTTGGAATCTTCTTCAAGCTCTTGCAAGACTGAAAAAGCATCCTAACAAGCATAGGAAAGAAAGAATGCTGCAAACGGATGACATGGTTTACCTTAAACTTCAACCTTACAGGCACACATTCCTAGGAGATCTTTGCTACATCAACGGGCAATTTACAGGGGTTTACGGGCTGGGCGCCCAGCCCACCAGTTAAATCAGGGTGTGTGTGTGTTAATTGGGAGGAGTAGGTTATTTAACCCAATTAAAAACAGGACAAGCGAGCTGATCCGTAAAGTTTTGTTGGTTTAGTCCGCGTGTCTATCATTTTTGTTCCTAGGAGCATCTCTAACAGATCCCTCAAAAGTCAAGTTTGAGTATTTGTTTTTGTTTTATGAAATTAAGCAGCAGCTACCAGATGCCTCAAAAACTTAAATCCCTCAAATATGCCTACCCCCCAAACACACACAAAAAAACCCTCACTCTCTCAAATTTAGTCCTAAAAATAGGCAGCCACGCAGCCTTCCCGCTCGCCCGCAGCTTTCCTGACAGCAGTGCAGTGCCAGCAGTCTAGCCAGGCTAATTACTGTACAAAAGAATCCAGGCCAGGCGAGCTTTCTTTATCACAGGGTAGCAACCAAACAAGCATTTACGAAACCAGGCATAACTCCAGGCCAGTCAATGCTGAGGACACAAACCAAACAGACCCTTAATCTACGTGTGCTGAGCAAGAGCCCATCTAACTTGTGTGTGTGTGTGTGTGGGGGGGGGGGGGGTGTTACTTTTAATAGCACAACGTGAGTGAAGGATTAGTCTTTTGGCATGTCAAGTCTTCTGGTGTTCATTTTTTATTTTCAATGTGTGCTCACTAGACCCGTCCGTAAAATAAACCCATTTACAATTTTACGTTTATTTCAGGCGACAAAGAGATTACCAGACAAGCTCGTTCACCAGGTTATCCATGGTAACGGAGGGGAACCTTTATGATGGCCGTTCCTCAGAATCTTTCCTGTTAACTTTATTTCAGGTGTTTATGGGTGATACATTATGTTGCCCCACTTGAGTACTACTCCGTACCTGATATTAGCATTGCAGGGTGCAGTATCCGGCTTTGCACCAAATGTTGTTACCCTGTTACTGATAATTACCGGTGGAGTTTTTTGAGGAACAATTACCGGTGGAGTGACATTCGCAGAGTCTGCAATGGGTAGATATATTGGCTGACCAATTGTTATTTGTCTCAGCCCAAATGTTTCTCGCGTATGCTTGATGTCAGATATATGAATGGGCGACATACGAGTATACAATAGCATTGCTCAACAATTTTCGTGTTTTGTAACGGGGAGGACTTAAATAACCTGTGTTTGTGATGTATTTGAAACTTTTATCCTCGTTGTAAAATGTTCTAACAATCTCACATCGCGGCATGCTGTGAATCTAAGGGAGCACTGGCTGTATCTAGTGTTTACGAGCCAGGGCGTCTCCAGGAATGCCGGGGCCTTGCGCAAAAAGCAAGATGGGGCTCTAAAATTTGAAATTGAGTTGATGCGTTTCGCCATTCTCTATTTTTGCGTTTTTCAGCATTAGATATACTTCTAGAATGCATGATTATTTATGTTTATGAACCAAACAAACAAACAAAAAGAATGAATTCGAACTACATGAATTATAGGCTTCTCAAGATAATGAAGAAAAATCAAACCTTGATGAACCGGCAATATCTTGAAATGATTGATGTGACGGCTTCAACAGCCAGACAATTATTTTCCCAGACAAATTGACTATAGAGCAAATGTTTATATTTTTAATATAAACTGATGCACATGTTCAGGGTTTAGTATTTACCAAGATGAACTGATGAGAGAAAAGAAATAAAAAGTGTATATCATTAGGCACTAATAAACTTAGTATTACCAAAATACACATGCAAAGTGTGTTTAGAGGAAGCACATGGTCAGGCAATAGTATTTACTAGCAAAAAGGCACGTGTGTTGCAACGGAAGAATATGAACTCAGACATCTCTAACCGAATAAGCATGTCACATCTCTAACCGAATAAGCATGTCTACAGCCTGAAAATTGCAAGTTGTGCATGGTGCCAGTTTCAGAAAAAGCTATTGTCTATAGTGTATTTTTTTTAACATAGTACGGACGCAAGCGTTCATATATACACACATACATTCATCTATATGAATGCACACACACACTCTTCCTATGAACACCTTTGAAAGATCGGGCAGGCATATCATCTTGAAATTTTCGAAGTCACTGTAAGCGTCTCGTCGTCGTCGGCACGCACACTCTATCCCTATGAACACCTTTGAGAGACCGGTCAGGTATATCATCTTGAGATTTACGAAGTCATTGTAAGCGTATCGTCGTTGTCGGGAACGTCTGCTCCCACTGATTGCATGTCGTCGGAAGTTTTGAAATAAATCTAGAAATAATGCGAGTATCAGGATTTGAACCCTGGTGGGCCGAGGATACCACTGTCCATCTAACAATTCAACCACAGGTTGGTTCGCATAGCGTCAAAATATTGAATTTGTTTTATAAACACACACGCTCATGTATATTACGATATGTGCAAAGTTTCACAACATTTGAGGTAAAAGAAAAGACAAATATGTTTTTTTTGAATGAGCTTCTTTTTTCTTGTTTCTAGGCTGGAATGTTAATTCTTTTTGTACAACTCACAAATGACTTTTTTCAAAACAAAATCGTTGGAGCCATCTTTCTGAAGAACATAGCATACAGTGGGTAAACAAATTATTGCAGGGCAGTTGATAGAAAAGCGCATAGTTATGCCGTTATTCATGGCACGATCAACACATAGGCATTACGTCTGTGACAAGTAGACCGACTACTGCCTGTATCTACTACTATTACTCCACTTCAAGAGCATTTTTATGCTTGCCTCTCTAGGTATTAAGTTCATAACAAATAGAGTAATGCATGAAGTATGATGACGTAATGTAGACATAATAGAATCAACCAATATGATCAAACCACGTCGTTTCTCCTTAATAGCAGCAATACAAATACATGTCCCACTACCCCTTCTATCACGAGGTGAAGACACCACAAGATTGAACCTATTACTAGGCACCACTCCCTCTGATGATGTACTCATCTACTTGACCAAAGCAAACTTACAGATCGGAAAGCACATAGCTATAACAATCACACATAATAAAGCTTAGAAAAGACTCAATTACTTTAAGTGAATAATATGATCATAAACCCACAATTCATCGGATCTCAACAAACACATTGCAAAATAAAATACATCACATGGATCTTCGGGGAGAACATTGTATTGAAGATCAAAGAGAGATAGAGAGCCATCTAGCTAATCACTATGGACCCGTAGGTCTGTGAAGAACTACTCACACATCATTGGAGCTGCAACAAGGTTTATGTAGAAGCCCTCCGTGATCAATCCCCCCTCCGAAATAGTACCGGCAGAGGCTTCCAGATGGGATCACGGAAGAACATAGGCTTGCTACAGCGGAATAATTGTTTCGGGTATCGCTCTGATGGTTTTCAGATTTTAGGGAATATATAGAAGTGGAATTAGGGCGAACAGAGTTACGAGGGGCCCACAAGCTCAGGTGGCATGCCCCGTGTGATCTAGTGTCCCTCAGATACAACTTATGGCCTCCTCCCGAAGCTTCATGGATCCCTTCTGTAGGATCAAAAGTAGTGCTAGAGGGGGGGGGGGGGTGATTAGACTACTTGACCAAATAAAAATCTACCTTTTCCCAATTTTAAGTCTTGGCAGATTTTAGCATTCATAGTATGTCAAGTACACCCTACACATGCATGTCTACGAGTATTGCAGTGGAAAGTAAAGACAAGCATGTAATGTTGGGAGACGTAGTAGTAAATCAAAATTTTCCTACGTTCACCAAGATCTATCTATGGAGAAACCAGCAACGAGAGGGGAGAGATTGCATCTTCATACCTTTGAAGATCGCTAAGCGGAAGCGTTACAAGAACGCGGTTGATGGAGTCGTACTCGCAGCGATTCAGATCGCGGTAGATCCGATCAAGTGCCGAACGGACGGCACCTCCGCGTTCAACACACGTGCAGCCCGGTGACGTCTCCAACACCTTGATCCAGCAAGGAGGAAGGAGAGGTTGGGGAAGGGCTCCAACAGCAGCACGACGGCGTGGTGGTGGTGGAGTAGCAAGGTATTCCGACAGGGCTTCGCCTAAGCGCTGCGGAGGAGGAAGAAGAGAGGTAGGGCTTCGCCGTGAGAGAGAGAGATCAAATCTTGTCTCAAAACATCCAAAACCTCAAGTATATATAGGAGGAGGGACGTGGAGGGCTGGCTTGGCCTCTACTCCAAAGAGGAGATGGCCGGCCGAATTAAAGGGAGAGTCCACCTCCCACAAGGGAGGTGGATCTCCTCCTTTTAAATCCTTTTTGCCTTATCTCCTTATCTCCAGCCGCATGGGCCTTTAGCAAAAGTCTTGCCCAGCCCAATAAGGGCTGGCACACTTTATCTAACAGCCCATGTGGTCCTTTGGTCGTCACACCCCTCCCGGGGGTTATCCGGCACCCTCCCGGCACTCCCGGTACACTACCGATGAGCCCGAAAACTTTCCGGTGACCAAAACTGGACTTCCTATATATCAATCTTTACCTCCGGACCATTCCGGAGCTCCTCGTGACGTCCGGGATCTCATCCGGGACTCCGAACAACCTTCGGTAATCACGTATACCTTTTCCCTATAACCCTAGCGTCATCGAACCTTAAGTGTGTAGACCCTACGGGTTCGGGAGACACGTAGACATGACCGAGACACCTCTCCGGTCAATAACCAACAGCGGGATCTGGATACCCATGTTGGCTCCCACGTACTCCACGATGATCTCATCGGATGAACCACGATGTCAAGGATTCAATCAATCCCGTATACAATTCCCTTTGTCTATCGGTATGATACTTGCCCGAGATTCGATCGTCGGTATCCCCATACCTTGTTCAATCTCGTTACCGGCAAGTCTCTTTACTCGTTCCGTAATACATCATCCCGTGACTAACTCCTTAGTCACATTGAGCTCATAATGATGATGTCTTACCGAGTGGGCCCAGAGATACCTCTCCGTCACACGGAGTGACAAATCCCAGTCTCGATTCATGCCAACCCAACAGATACTTTCGGAGATACCCGTAGTGCACCTTTATAGCCACCCAGTTACGTTGTGATGTTTGGCACACCCAAAGCATTCCTACGGTATCCGGGAGTTGCACAATCTCATGGTCTAAGGAAACGATACTTGACATTGAAAAGCTTTAGCAAACGAACTACACGATCTTGTGCTATGCTTAGAATTGGGTCTTGTCCATCACATCATTCTCCTAATGATGTGATCCCGTTATCAATGACATCCAATGTCCATGGCCATGAAACCGTGACCATCTATTGATCAACGAGCTAGTCAACTAGAGGCTCACTAGGGACATGTTGTGGTCTATGTATTCACACATGTATTATGGTTTCCGGTTAACACAATTATAGCATGAACAATAGACAATTATCATGAACAAGGAAATACAATAATAACCATTTTATTATTGCCTCTAGGGCATATTTCCAACAGTCTCCCACTTGCACTAGAGTCAATAATCTAGTTCACATCACCATGTGATTAACACTTACATCACCATGTGATCATATCATCATGTGATTAACACCCAATAAGTTCTGGGGTTTGTTCATGTCCTGCTCGTGAAAGAGGTTTTAGTCAACGGGTCTGCGACATTCAGATCCGTGTGTACCTTACAAACTTTCCATGTCATATTTGTAGATACTACTCCCATGCTCCACTTGGAGCTATTCCAAATGGCTGCTCCACTATACGTAGCTGGATTTCTACTAAGAGTCATCCGGATTGGTTTTAAAGCTTGCATCATCGTAACACTTTACGATGAACTCTTTATCACCTCCATAATCGAGAAATATTTCCTTAGTTCTCAAGTTACTAAGGCTAACTTTGACCGCTGTCTAGTGATCCACTCTTGGATTACTCTTGTACCCCTTGACAGACTCATGGCAAGGCACACACAGGTGCGGTACACAGCATGGCATACTATATAGAGCCTATGGCTAAAGCATAGGAGATGACACTCATCTCTTCTTTATCTTCTGCCGTGGTCGGGTATTGAGTCTTACTCAATTTCACACCTTACAATACAGTCAAGAACTCCTTCTTTGACCCATCTATTTTGAACTCCTTCAAAAACTTGTCAAGGTATGTCTTCGTCGAAAAAACTTATCAAGCGAATAGATCTATCCCTATAGATCTTGATGCTCAATAAAATAGTAGCTTTATCTGGGTCTTCCTTTGAAAAACAAAACTTTTCAAACAACCCTTCATGCTCTTCCAGAAATTCTACATCATTTCCGATCAATAATATGTCAACTACATATTCTTATAAGAAATTCCATAGTGCTCCCACTCACTTTCTTGCAAATACAAGTTTCTCATAAACTTTGTATAAACTTAAACACTTTGATCACCTCATCAAAGCATATATTCCAACTCCGAGATGCTTGCTCCAGTCCATAGAAGGATCGCTGGAGTTTGCATATTATTAGCATCCTTAGGATTGACAAAACCTTCTGGTTGTATCACATACAACTCTTCCTCACAGAAACCATTACGGAAACCTTGTTTTGTCATCCATCTGCCAGATTTCATAATCGAAAAATGCAGCAACTGCTAACAAAATTTTAATAGACTTTTAGCATCGCTACAGATGAGACAATCTCATTGCAGTCAACTCCTTGAACTTGGCGGAAACTTCTTTGCGACAAGTCGAGCTTTATAAACGGTGACATTTCACCATTAGCGTCTATGTTTATCTCAAAGGTCCATTTGTACTCAATGACCCGCCATTCAACAGGCAAGTCTACCAAAGTCCATACTTGGTTTTCATACATGGATCCTTTCTCGGATTTCATGGCTCCTAGCCATTTGTTGGAATCCGGGCCCACCATCGCTTCTCCATAGTTCGTAGGTTCATCGTTGTCCAACAACATGATTTCCAAGACAGGGTTGTCGTACTACTCAGGAGCAGTACGCGTCCTTGTCGACCTACGAGGTTCGATAGTGACTTGATCCGAAGCTTCATGATCATCATCATTAACTTCCTTTTCAACTAAGTAGGCTCTACAGAAACATCTTTCTGTGTTGCGCTATTCTCTGGTTGAAACAAAGGTTCAACAACCTTATCAAGTTCTATCTTCCTCCCACTCAATTCTTTCGAGAGAAACTCTTTCTCAAAAAGGACCCGTTCTTAGCAACAAACACCTTTTGCGCTTGGATCTGAGATAGAAGGTATACCCAATGTCTCATTAGGGTATTCTATGAAGATGCATTTGTCTGCTTTGAGTTCGAGCTCGCTAGGTGAAAAACCCATTTTCACATAAGCGTCGCAGCCCCAAACATTAAGAAATGACAGCTTAGGCTTCTGTCAAACCATAATTCTCACGGTGTCATCTCAACAGACTTAGATGGTGCCCTGTTAAAGTGAATGGATTTGTCTTTAATGCATAACCCCATAACGATAGTGGTAAAACGATAAGAGACATCATAGTACTCACTATATCCAATAGAGCACGACTACGACGTTCGAACACACCATCACACTATGGTGTTCCAGGAGGCGTGAGCTGTGAAACAATTTCCACATTGTCTAAAATTGCATACCAAACTCGTAACTTAGATATTCACCTCCATGATCATATCATAGACATTTATCTTCTTGTCACGATGATCTTTAACTTCACTCTGAAACTCCTTGAACCTTTCAAACATTTCAGATTCGTGTTTCATTAAGTAAATATCCCCATATTTACTCAAATCATCAGTGAAGGTAAAGAAAAACAACGATATCCACTGTGTGTTTCAACACTCATTGGACCACATACATCAACATGTATTAATTCCAATAAGCCACTTGCCCGCTCCATCATATTGGATGACGGGGTCTCAGTCATCTTGCCCAAGAGGCATGGCTCGCATGTCTCAACCGATTCGAAATCGAGTGAGTCAAAAAACATCCATCATCATGGAGTTTCTTCATGCGATTTATACCAATATGACATTATGTGGCAGTGCCACAAGCATGTGGTACTATCATTATTAACTTTGTATCTTTTGGTACCAATGTTATGAATATGTGTACTACTACGATCATGATTTGATAAACCATTTCGAGTGGGTGCATGACCATTGAAGGCATTATCCATGTAAACAGAATAACCATTATTCTCTAACTTATATGAATAACCGTATCGCACTAATCATGATCTAATCACGTTTATGCTCAACGCAAACACCAAATAACATTTATTTAGGTTTATCACAAATCCTGAAGGTAGAGAGAGCGTGCGATGGTGATCACATCAATCTTGGAAATACTTCCAACACACATCGTCACCTTTCACCTAGCTAGTCTCCATTTACTCCGTAGCTTTTATTTCGAGTTGCTAACACTTAGCAACCGAACCGGTACCTAATACCCAGGTGCTACTAGGAGTACCAGCAAGGTACACATCACTAACACGTATATCAAATATACTTCCATTGACATTACCAGCCTTCTTATCTACCAATCATCTAGGGTTTTTTCCGCTTCAGCGAACATTCTCCTCATAACAGAAGCACTTAGTCTCGGGTTCGGGCTCAACCTTGGGTTTCTTCACTAGAGCAACAACTGGCTTGCCATTCCTGAAGTTTTTCCCTTCTTGCCCTTGCCCCTTTTGAAACTAGTGGTTTTCACTTAACCATCAACACTTGATGCTCCTTATTGATTTCTACCTTCGTGGTGTCAAACATCACGAACAACTCAGGGATCATCTTATCCATCCCTGGCATGTTATAGTTCATCACGAAGCTCTAGTAGCTTGGTGGCAGTGACTTGGAGAACTGCATTAATCACTATCTCATCTGGAAGATTAACTCCCACTTGATTCAAGTGATTGTAGCACCCAGACAATCTGAGAACACGCTCACCGATTAAGCTATTCTCCTTTATCTTGCAGGCAAAGAATCTTGTTGGAGGTCTCATACCTCTCAACATAGGCACGAGCTTGAGATCACAATCTCAGCTCCTAGAACATCTCATATGTTCTGTGACGTTCAAAACATTTTGAAGCCTCAATTCTAAGCCGTAATGCATGACGCACTGAACTATCACGTAGTCATCAAAAAGTGCCTGTCATATGTTCACAACATCTACAGACAACGCTTGAGGGAGTGATGCAGTTAGCGGTACATCAAAAACATAAGCTTTCTGTGCAGCAATGAGGACAATCCTCAGATCACGGACCCAGTCCGCATTATTGCTACCATCAACTTTCAACTTACTTTTCTCTAGGATTGTATCAATAAAACTGGGGAGCTACAGCGCGAGCTATCTACGACATAATTTGCAAGGACATTTTTAGACTAAGTTCATGATAATTAAGTTCATTTAATCAAATTATTAATGAACTCCCACTTAGATAGACATCTCTCTAGTCTTCCAAGTGATACATGATCCATGTCAACTAGCCCGTGTCCGATCATCACGTGAGACGGACTAGTCATCCATGGTGAACATCTCTATGTTGATCGTATCTTCTATACGACTCATGTTCGACCTTTCGGTCTTCCGTGTTCCGAGGCCATGTCTGTACATGCTAGGCTCGTCAAGTCAACCTAAGTGTTTCGCATGTGTAAATCTGGCTTACACCCGTTGTATGCGAACGTTAGAACCTATCACACCCGATCATCACGTGGTGCTTCGGAACGACGATCCTTAGCAACGGTGCACAGTTAGGGTGAACACCTTTCTTGAAATTTTATTGAGAGATCATCTTATTTACTACCGTCGTTCTATGCAAATAAGATGTAAACATGATAAACATCACATGCAATCAATATAGTGACATGATATGGCCAATATCATTTTGCTCCTATGATCTCCATCTTCGGGGCACCATGATCATCACTGTCACCGGCACGACACCATGATCTCCATCATCATGATCTCCATCATTGTGTCTTCATGAAGTTGTCTCGCCAACTATTACTTCTACTACTATGGCTAACGCTTAGCAATAAAGTAAAGTAATTACATGGCGTTTATGATTGACACGCAGGTCATACAATAAATAAGACAACTCCTATGGCTCCTGCCGGTTGTCATAATCATCGACATGCAAGTCGTGAATCCTATTACAAGAACATGATCAATTCATACATCACAATGCATCACATCACATCCTTTGGCCATATCACATCACAAGGCACATGCTGCAAAAACAAGTTAGACGTCCTCTAATTTGTAGTTGCAAGTTTTTACGTGGCTGCTATAGGTTACTAGCAAGAACGTTTCTTACCTACGTCAACACCACAACGTGATTTGCCAATTGCTATTTACCCTTCATAAGGACCCTTTTCATCGAATCCGATCCGACTAAGGTAGGAGAGACAGACACCCGCTAGCCACCTTATGCATCTAGTGCATGTCAGGCGGTGGAACCGGTCTCACGTAAGCGTACGTGTAAAGTTGGTCCGGGCCGCTTCATCCCACAATACCGCCGAATCAAGATAAGACTAGTAGCGGCAAGCAAATTAACAAACTCGACGCCCACAACTGCTTTGTGTTCTACTCGTGCATAGATTCTACGCATAGACCTAGCTCATGATGCCACTGTTGGGAGACGTAGTAGTAAATCAAAATTTTCCTACGTTCACCAAGATCTATCTATGGAGAAACCAGCAACGAGAGGGGAGAGATTGCATCTTCATACCTTTGAAGATCGCTAAGCGGAAGCGTTACAAGAACGCGGTTGATGGAGTCGTACTCGCAGCGATTCAGATCGCGGTAGATCCGATCAAGTGCCGAACGGACGGCACCTCCGCGTTCAACACACGTGCAGCCCGGTGACGTCTCCAACACCTTGATCCAGCAAGGAGGAAGGAGAGGTTGGGGAAGGGCTCCAACAGCAGCACGACGGCGTGGTGGTGGTGGAGTAGCAAGGTATTCCGACAGGGCTTCGCCTAAGCGCTGCGGAGGAGGAAGAAGAGAGGTAGGGCTTCGCCGTGAGAGAGAGAGATCAAATCTTGTCTCAAAACATCCAAAACCTCAAGTATATATAGGAGGAGGGACGTGGAGGGCTGGCTTGGCCTCTACTCCAAAGAGGAGATGGCCGGCCGAATTAAAGGGAGAGTCCACCTCCCACAAGGGAGGTGGATCTCCTCCTTTTAAATCCTTTTTGCCTTATCTCCTTATCTCCAGCCGCATGGGCCTTTAGCAAAAGTCTTGCCCAGCCCAATAAGGGCTGGCACACTTTATCTAACAGCCCATGTGGTCCTTTGGTCGTCACACCCCTCCCGGGGGTTATCCGGCACCCTCCCGGCACTCCCGGTACACTACCGATGAGCCCGAAAACTTTCCGGTGACCAAAACTGGACTTCCTATATATCAATCTTTACCTCCGGACCATTCCGGAGCTCCTCATGACGTCCGGGATCTCATCCGGGACTCCGAACAACCTTCGGTAATCACGTATACCTTTTCCCTATAACCCTAGCGTCATCGAACCTTAAGTGTGTAGACCCTACGGGTTCGGGAGACACGTAGACATGACCGAGACACCTCTCCGGTCAATAACCAACAGCGGGATCTGGATACCCATGTTGGCTCCCACGTACTCCACGATGATCTCATCGGATGAACCACGATGTCAAGGATTCAATCAATCCCGTATACAATTCCCTTTGTCTATCGGTATGATACTTGCCCGAGATTCGATCGTCGGTATCCCCATACCTTGTTCAATCTCGTTACCGGCAAGTCTCTTTACTCGTTCCGTAATACATCATCCCGTGACTAACTCCTTAGTCACATTGAGCTCATAATGATGATGTCTTACCGAGTGGGCCCAGAGATACCTCTCCGTCACACGGAGTGACAAATCCCAGTCTCGATTCATGCCAACCCAACAGATACTTTCGGAGATACCCGTAGTGCACCTTTATAGCCACCCAGTTACGTTGTGACGTTTGGCACACCCAAAGCATTCCTACGGTATCCGGGAGTTGCACAATCTCATGGTCTAAGGAAACGATACTTGACATTGAAAAGCTTTAGCAAACGAACTACACGATCTTGTGCTATGCTTAGAATTGGGTCTTGTCCATCACATCATTCTCCTAATGATGTGATCCCGTTATCAATGACATCCAATGTCCATGGCCATGAAACCGTGACCATCTATTGATCAACGAGCTAGTCAACTAGAGGCTCACTAGGGACATGTTGTGGTCTATGTATTCACACATGTATTATGGTTTCCGGTTAACACAATTATAGCATGAACAATAGACAATTATCATGAACAAGGAAATACAATAATAACCATTTTATTATTGCCTCTAGGGCATATTTCCAACATGTAAGTGAAGGAAGGGTAGGAATATCAAACACAATTGGTGACACGATGATTTTTCCCGTGGTTTCGATAGGTGGTGCTATCGTACATCCACGTTTATGGAGTCTTCAACCCACGGTGGGTAACGGTCACGAGAGTCCACGGAGGGCTCTACTCACAGAGGGTTCCACGAATAAGCAACCTTAACTATACCATGATGGCCTACGTCCACGGAGGACTAGCCTAACTCGGGGTGGATCTTCACGAAGTAGGCGATCTCCTTGCCCTTACAAACTTCTTGGTTCACTCCACAACATGAAGTAGGAGGCTCCCAAGCGACACCTAACCAATCTAGGAGGCACCACCCTCCAAAAGGTAATAGGCTCGATAATGTCGATGAACTCCTTGCTCTTGTGCTTCAAGATGATATACTCCTCAACACACAATCACTCTCTCACAGATTTGGCTTGGTGGAAGAGGTTGATTGGGTGGAAAGAAAATTGGGGAGGATAGAGATCAAGATTCATATGGTAGGAATGGAATGGCATGATCTCAACACATGAGTAGGTGGCTCTCTCTCAGAAAATCAGTAGGTATGAGTGGGGAACTGTTCTGAGTGCTTCTCTTTCGAGTGAGTGGTGGTGGAGGGGTATATATATGCATCTCCAAAACTCCAACTGTTACACCTAATAAGTCAGACTCGGTGACACCGATGTGTAAATTTCGATGGTACCGAGTTGCCTCAAAGGTAGCAACTTTTGAGTCTCGGTGAGACCGATACATACAACTTGGTTGCACCGATAAGGTGACCAACGGTCAGATTGCCAAACTCAGTGACGCCGATTTACAAAACTCGGTGGGACCGATTTTGTGAACTTGCGTAACAGGAAGTTGGCAACCCAAACTCGGTGGCACCGAAATGGAATCGGTTGCACCGAAATGCTAGGGTTTGGCTGAGTCTGTCTGAGGCTGAGAATCGGTGGCACCGAGTGGAAAATGTTGGTTGCACCGATTTTGGATATTTGGCTTAGGATAGACTTTGGTGGAAGATCTTGTGGGTGAATGTGGTGACTATCACTTGTGCACGTATGAGCATTTCGTTCACCAACAGTACCTTACCCCCTTTTAATAGTAATGTCTTTCCTATGGACTCAAAGTGATTTCTCACAAAAGTAAAATGTAGAGTCCTCTTGCTTGAAGCTTTGCCAAACTATTTTCTTGCATCTTGGGGTATTCCACAATCCTTTTGCCAACCCATCATTGAACTTTTCCTGAAACATGCTTAGTGGAAACATTAGTTCAATGATATATATGTTGTTATTAATTATCAAAACCACCAAGGGAGCAAATGTGCTTTCAATCTCCCCCTTTTTGGTAATTGATGACAACATATAGATCAAAGCTTCGATATATGATATAACCAATGATATAATCGTCACTTTGAGAAGTATGTGATAAGGAAGAGCTCCCCCTAAATTTGTGCATTATTTTTAAATTTGCGTTTGAATGCAAATGCACAATCGATTAGGTACATGGGGCACTTCTTCCATGTCACATACAACTTGGTGGTGTGCGAGAGTAATAAGAGTTAATAACATAGCACAACACATCAAGCAAAGTGAATGATCATCACATAACCATCAAAAGATAGGAAATAATAACAACACACATTAAAGCATATGATCAAACACGAACAGAAGTATCTCACATCCAAACCAAAAGACCAATTGTTTTGTAAAACAGCGATAAAAAGCAATACGCTCTCTCACTCGAAGCCTAGATTTATATACAACTTCTCCCCCTTTGGAAACAAGTTACCAAAAAGATCGAAGAGATATAGCTAATTGTTCTTCTGCGGCTGATCTCCTCCGGTAATTGATGTCGGAGTCGAGAGAACTGCGTCGGCGAAGACTTCTGTTGATGTCCTGGACGGAGTTGGAGTAGACACTGGAGGTACTGAAGGTGCTGATGGAGCTAAAGTCGCAGTAGCTGGAGGAGAAGATGAGGTCTCGTCTCCGGAGCTGGCATGTAGGTGTCCTGGTCCGTGTCCTGAACTGGGCAGTCGTCTTGACAGGTGCACTATTTTCCTCATCATCAGAAGACTCAGACTCTGAAGATGTGCGACAGATAGGAGCTTCATCTACTTCCTTCTTAAGTTAATTGACTGTCTTAGTCAGCCCATCTACCTTGTCATTGAGAGTTTTCACTCTATCTTCAAAGATGTTCACAAGGCTCTCCTGGCTATCCATAATGGTTTTGATGTCCTTCTTCATGTCCATGACAGTAGAGATCAGGAGATCCATCTGCTCGTTCCTGGATCTTGGGACACTAGTGGCTCGAGCTGCCTCTGCCTCTGCCTGTGCCTGAGCTGCAGCTAATGTGGGATGTTCTAGGTCCATCACCACAACGTTGTCCTCGAAATATGGCTGAAGTGGCAAGTGGGGTCTATCCAGAGCAAAGATGTGCTTCTCAAGTTTGGAGTTGATTAGCATCTGAATGTAGGGTGCATAGCAGCATGAGCGCTTCTGGTCAGCAGCAACCCTCTTTACTGTTTCAACAATCAAGTCCATCACTCGAATCCTGGTGTGACTGTCAAGATGGATAAGCATGTTGATGGAGTAGCCACAAATCATCTTCTCATCTCCAGACTTGGGCATCAAGGTATGCCTCAAGATGGTGTTCATGGTATGGAGGCCTGCCTGGAGGAAGTAAATAGATCCTAACTTGTGTGATTGCAAGTTAGCAACAGGGATAGTAGTGTACATATCCTTCATAGTATTGTGGCTCTCCTTGGATTTAGAGTAGACATCCAAGTCACCATCCTGCACCTCTGGGACTCCTAAGATGGTAGCCCACTCATCAACTGTAGATTCGTATCTAGCTCCTTCAATCATCCACACCATTTTTCCATCTCCATAGAAGTGAGCAGTGGAGTAGAACTTCATAATCATCTCATCATTCCAAGCAGTGAACTCTCTGCTAACAAACTTATCCAGACTAATGCAGTGGAAGTTGTCTTGCACACATGGGAAATAGTCCTCATTTTCCTTGATATACTTCCAGTCAACGTATCTCATATCACTAACAGCCGGACTCTTGTCAAGCAAGATTGTCTCATAGAAGTCTTGCTGCTCCTTGGTGTAGAATCTATAGTCCATATCAGTTTTTCTCCTTTGGGCATATGGATTAATAGCTATCCATGCCCTCAAACCTGAATCCTTCCTCTTCTTCATATCCTCAGCTCTAGGATGGCTGGCATTGTGTTCAAGAAGGTGATGTCTAAGCTTCATCAAAACTGACATGGCATCATCATCATCTGCTTCTCTTAAAGTTGATCCTTTGTTCTTCTCAGCAGCAGGAGTATCTCTGGTAGTCCTCTTGGACTTCCCTGCAACAACCTTTTTGGGTGCAGCCTTGGTGCTCTTAGAGGGACCAGGCTTAGGCATAGCATCTGCCATAAGCTTCTTTTGCTTCTTCTTGGGAGGGACCTTGACCACATGTTCCTACTCCTCCTCCTCCTCAGTAGCACCAGCAACCTCCTCTGGATCCTCAAACATAGAGGTAGGCCTGCCAACAACATGAATGATTCTCTTCCTGACTGTCTTCTTCTCTCCTGCCTGCTTAGGCAAAGATTTCCTGGAGATATCAACAGATATAGTAGCTCTAACACTCTCATGTGCTCTAAAAGTCTCTGGAGGTGCATATATCTTGCTGACTACCCTCCTGGATGAGGTAGCCTCATTAGCAGACTTCTTGGAAGCCTTCTCTTGCTTTTTAGCAAGAACCTCCTCTGGCACAAAATCAGAATCTTCTTCATCAAAATTCTGCCTCTTCCCGGTCCTTGTTGCAGATTTAGGCAACCATGTGAACAGGGGGTGCCTGGATCTAAGAAAGAGCTGGACTCAGGACTAGTGCCTGAACTCATATCAACATTCTGCTCCTGCAGATTCTGGCTATCTTTAGCATCTGCCATGTCTGACCCTGTGAATAGAGTTGAGAAGAATGGAATAGGATAAGTCATCACAAACAGAGATTTTGAAAGATTGAACAGAAAAATCATAGATGTAGTTCACTACAAAACTGGATTTCGGTGTCACCGAGTCAACCATATCGGTGCTGCCGAGACTCACAATACTCTTAACAAAAACTTGGTAGCAGTTTCGGTCGGACCGAAAACTACCACTCGGTTTCACTGAGTACTGTCCTCAGTAGCACAAAAATGAAACCGGTGGAACCAATTTTTCTGACTCGGTATCACCGAGATGAGGTTTTGCGGCAACTAAACCTAATTTTTTTCGATTCGCTAATCTAATGAGATTTCCAGTGGGTGGAAAGGCTTGCAAACAGTGGCTTATCGATGGAATCAACTTCAATGCGCAAGATTTGGACGGGGAGCGCAAGAAGGATCAAATCCATACCCTAGCTCGGTGATGGATCCGCTACGGTGTGGACGGCGGCGAAGATCCCATCGACGACGGAGATCCCAGCGGCGAAGGAGCGCGGGAAGACAAGGGCGACGACGAGGGGGGTCCTTTGCGACACCTTAGGTTTTGGAGCATGACGTTTGAAGATTGAATTTCAAAGCATCGGGGTCCACAACTTATATACCCTTCACTGTCGGTGTCACCGATTCTAAAATTTTGGTCTCACCGTGTTTCTCAACTGTCAGCTGACAAGGAAACTCGGTGTAACCGAGAATATGGAATCGGTAGTACCGAGATACAAAAACCAGATCAACCCTAGGCAATCGGTGAGACCGAGAATTTTGAGTTGGTTCCAGCGAGATGCACTTGGGAGTTTTTTTAATGGTCAGTCCTTTGTCGATACGGAACTCTGAGTGCTCCTCACACAGAGAGATCAAAAAGTACTTGTTCAAATTTTGTGATGTAGCATGAATAGAATATGAGGTGAGAAAGCATAGATAGCTAGAGGAGTGATCCTAGGCATTCTTGTATAGCCAATTGGCAAATGAAAAATCAAAAGCCAAATAGCAACAATTGGATATCCTCGAATGAGTAAATAAATGCAGACCAACATGCTCACACAATAAGATGTCAAATGAAAACATGACAAACATGCACAAACACATTAGCATCTAACAAGCACTTTGGCGATGACTGAGTCATCTATATATGAGTATATTGACTTAGGAGCCAAGTAAGAATACTTGATCATAGGTCATACTCGTCGTTTAAGCACAAGTGGGCTTACCACTTTTACATAAAGCATTTAATGTTGTCACATACTATGAGATGCTTTGACTCAAGTCTTAGAGTAAAGCTCCCCCTTGATGTGACATCCCCCCATAGGAGGGATAAACTAACCTTGGGTTTTGTCGATGAAGACTTCATGTAGGTGAAGTAGTGGTGGATGCTCAAAGTTGATGAAGATCACCAAGAGTTGGGAGCATCCTTGTTGTTTCATTACTCTTCTCACCTACATGGGTTAGTCCCAACACACAAGAGACAAATACAGGGATATCTATGGACATGGAGTGCAAAGCATATATGATGATGTCCATTGATTTGTTGAATACCTTGTCCCTTGCTTACCTTTGAGGGAATGTGTGACTCCTTGAACTATTACATGATGTTGATTTTGATTGCAACTAGTTCTTGCCGATAATGAATATGAGTGGATTTCATTGGCGGAATCACCCCTCAAGAACTTCTCTAGTTCTTCTTCTTGGGGACCCACATCAAGTTGATGGGGATCCTTGGTGTTGAAGTAGTACTTGTAGAAGTTGAGCTTGTAGTAGCCTTGGAAGCCCACTTCACCAAAGCTCGCGATTCATCTTCATATGAGTCAATGTCCTCTTGAAGCTTGTTCTTGCCCTTGAGCTTGGGGTCTTGTTGTGGAAGGTCATCTTGAGCTTTCGTTCCCCTGGGGAGAGTATTTTCATACTTCTCCATTTGGGGAACAAACTTGGAATTGGGGTATTGACCTTCTTCCTATTCAACTCCATTAGTGTTGAAGTAGACAACACCACGATTCTTCCGGTATCCTCCATGCTTGCGTACAATGTCCTCAAATTGTTTGCACCCTTCAAGACTCTTGTAGATACCTTTCTCTATAATCCCTTTCAAAAGTTCATTTTCTTGCTAAAGTGTAACTTGTCTAAGATAAGAGTTAGTGGAATCAAGAGAACTACTACAAGAAATATCATTGAATCTATCATTTTTATTGCTACTAGTTAAAGAACCTTTCTTTCCTTTGTTACTAGCTTGCTTAGTCTTAACTTGTGGCATGAACGTAGACAAGAGAAGTCGCTTGGCTAGATAAGAGGAAGTCTTATTTCGAAGATCGTCATTGATAGCTTTAAGGAACTCATGCTCTTGCTCTAAATTGAGCTTCTCGAAGCGAAGCTTCTCATGTGTCCTTTCAATCTCTCTATGATCTCGTAGAGTAGACTCGTGAGCCAACTTAAGAGTGTTTAGTTCTTGAGTTAGTCATTCTATTTCCAACTTATCATCATCGCATGACTTATCTAGACTAGAGTGAGTACTAGCAAGTTCATTTTGACTAACATTACTAGATTTATCAAATAGCAAGTCATCTTCAATTAACAAGTCATCTTCATCACTATTGAAATCAAGATACTTGGGGTGTGATACCTTGGGGCCTTTATCCATGAAGAAACGTCCACTCCCTTCATTTGGTGAATCAAATATGTTGTAGGAGTCGGTTGTCACTAGTGCAAGTCCGGCAACACCTTCATCTTGACTATAAGCGGAGTTGGAGTGATAGCTTCTCTCGGAGTGGATGTCGGATTCGGAGCCAGAAACCCATTCACCAACATGAGCTTGATGTCTTCTTCTTGAGTAGCTCTTGGTGTGCTTGTCCTTCTTCTCTGAGTCCCTAATTCTCCTTGAGGGTCTTCGTTCATAACGATCATCCCTACTCCTTCTCTCTCTTCTAAGTGACTCGTCTCTTGAGCTTCGTCTTCTTGGTGACTCTTCTTTCCTTTTGTAAGGAACTATGCACTCATTGGAGTAGTGTCCAGGCTTCCCACAATTGTAGCAATTTTGGTCACAACTTGAGGAACGCTTCTCTTCATATCTTGAGCTGGAGCTTCGATCTTTGCTTCTATTCTTATAGAACTTGTTGAATTTCTTGACCATGAGGCTTATCTCTTTATTTGTGACAAGGTTGTCTCTTGAGATAGCAGGAGCACCACTTGTGGCTTTGTAAGCACCGCTAGACTTGTGGTGAAGCTCTTCCTTGTCCTTGAGTGTCATCTTGTGAGCAACAATCCTTCCAATCACTTCCGTTGGCTTGAGATCTTTGTAGTTGGGCATCATTTGGATCAATGTGCATACAGTTTCAGATCGATCTTCCAAAGCTCGACGTATCTTCTTGATGATGAATTTGTCCATCATTTCTTCGCTTCCTAAGCCGACAATCTCATTGGTGATGAGATCTAGCCTAGAGTACATCTCAGTGAGTCCTTCACCATCCTTCATCTTGAACTTGTCAAGTTGACTTTAAAGAACATCCAACTTGTATTCTCTCACAGATTATGTACCTTCATGCATATCAACCAAAGTATCCCAAATCTCTTTTGCATTCTCAAGACGGCTGATTTTGTTGAATTCTTTGGGGCATAGGCAGTTGAAGAGAATGTCACGTGCTTGAGCATTGAGTTGCAACATCTTCAATTCATCCATAGTCGCTTTGTGATCCGGTTCCCTTCCATCCGCAAAGAATTCACCTTGCAATCCAACATGAACAACAACCCAAACAGCGAGGTTATGACCAAGAAAATGCATTTTCATTTTGTGCTTCCAACAAGCAAAATTAGTGCCATCAAAGTACGGACCTCTACGGTGATAATTTCCCTAACTAGATGCCATACTCTCCTAGGCTGTGAGACCAATGCAATGGAGACCAATGCTCTGATACCACTTGTAGGATCAAAAGTAGTGCTAGAGGGGGGGGGGTGATTAGACTACTTGACCAAATAAAAATCTACTTTTTTCCAATTTTAAGTCTCGACAGATTTTAGCATTTATAGTATGTCAAGTACACCCTACACATGCATGTCTATGAGTATTGCAGCGGAAAGTAGAGACAAGCATGTAAGTAAAGGAAGGGTAGGAAGATCAAACACAATTGGTGACAGGATGATTTTTCCCGTGGTTCCAATAGGTGGTTCTATCGTACATGCACGTTTATGGAGTCTTCAACCCGTGGAGGGTAACAGTCACGAGAGTCCATGGAGGGTTCTACCCACGAAGGGTTCCACGAAGAATCAACCTTGACTATACCATGATGGCTTACGTCCACAGAGGACTAGCCTAACTCAGGGTAGATCTTCACGAAGTAGACAATATCATTGCGCTTACAAACTTCTTGGTTCACTCCACAACACGAAGTAGGAGGCTCCCAAGCGACACCTAACCAATCTAGGAGGCACCACCCTCCAAAAGGTAATATGCTCGATAATGTCGATGAACTCCTTGCTCTTGTGCTTTAAGATGATAGACTCCTCAACACACAAGCACTCTCTCATAGATTTGGCTTGGTGGAAGAGGTTGATTTGGTGGAAAGCAACTTGGGGAGGCTAGAGATCAAGATTCATACGACAGGAATGAAATGGCATGATCTCAACACATGAGTAGGTGGCTCTGTCTCACAAAATCAGTAGGTATGAGTGGGGAACTGTTCTGAGTGCTTCTCTTTCGGGTGAGTGGTGGTGGATGGGTATATATAGGCATCTCCAAAAATCCAACCATTACACCTAATAAGTCAGACTCGGTGACATCGATGTGTAAATCTCGGTGGTACCAAGTTGCCTCAAAGGTAGCAACTTTTGAATCTCGGTGAGACCGATACATACAACTCGGTTGCACTGATAAGGTGACCAACGGTCAGATTGCCAAACTCAGTGACGCCGATTCACAAAACTCAGTGGGACCGAGTTTGTGAACTTGCATAACACGAAGTTGGTGCTACCTCTTGAGCTTGCGTTGGTTTTCCTATTAAGAGGAAAGGGTGATGCAGTGAAGTAGATAAGTATTTCCCTCAGTTGTTGAGAACCAAGGTATCAATTCCAGTAGGAGGATCAAGCAATTCACCAATGGTTGCACCTACACAAACAATCAAACTCTTGCACCCAACGCTATAAAGGGGTTGTCAATCCCTTCACGATTATCTGCAAGGATTAGATCCGATAGAGATAGATGTAAACGAGTACGGAAAGTAAAAAGTAAATAAATTGCAGCAAAGTATTTTTGATATTTTTGGTTTATAGATCTGAAAATAAATTATGGAAAGTAGACCCAGAGGCCATAGATTTCACTAGAGGCTTCCCTCTTGAAGGAAAATATCATGATGGGTAAAAAAATCACTGTCAAGCAATTGATAGAAAAGCAAATACTTATGTAGTATCCAAGGCAATGATCATGCATATAGGCATCACGTCCGTGTCAAGTAGACCGAAATGATTCTGCATCTACTACTATTACTCCACACATTGACCGACTCCTACCTGCATCTAGAGTATTAAGTTCATCAAGAACAGAGTAATGCATTAAGAAAGATGACATGATGTAGTGGGATAAACTCAAGAAATATAATGAAGACCCCATCTTGTTACCCTTGATGGCAACAATACAATACGTGCCTCGCTACCCCTACTATGTCACTAGGTGAGGACACCGCAAGATTGAACCCAAAACCAAGCACTTCTCCCATTGCAAGAATTACCAATCTAGTTAGCCAAACCAAACCAATAACTCAAAGACACTTACAAGGATATGAAATCATGCATATAAGAATTCAGAGAAGATTCAAATAAAATTCATGGATAATCTGAACATAAACTCACAATTCATCGAATCTTGACAAACACACCACAAAAGAGGATTACATAAGATAGATCCCCATGAAGATCATGAAGAACATGGTATTGAAGATCAAAGAGAGAGAAGAAGCCATCTAGCTACTAGATATGGACCCATAGGTCTGTGGTGGACTACTCACGCATCATCAGAGGGGAAATGCAGTTGACGTAGATGCCCTTCGTGATCGAAACCCCCTCCGACAGGTTACCAGAAAAGGCTCCAAGATTGGATCTCTCGAGAACGGAGGCTTCTCGCAGCGAAAAAGTATTTGCGTGGCTCGTTCTGGTGTTGGGGGAATATTTGGGTATTTATAGGACGAAGAATAGGGTTAGGAGACCTGCCAGGAGATGACAAGCCTGCTAAGCGCGGCCGGGGGGTGGCCGTGCCTACCAGGCTTGTGACCTCCTGGCAGGGGCCTTGGCGTGCACTCCAAGCCTGTTGGATTTGTTTCCTTCCAAAAAAATCATTCCGAAGATTTTATTCCGTTTGGAATCCATTTAATATTCCATATCTGCAAAACTAAAAAACAAGGAAAAAACAGAAACTGGCACTAGGCTGTAGATTAATAGGTTAGTCCCAAAAATAATATAAATAGCATATTAATGCATATAAAACATCCAAAACAAATAATATAATAGCATGACATCATCGAAAATTATAGATATGTTGGAGACGTATCAGCATCCCCAAGCTTAATTCCTCCTCGTCCTTGAGTAGGTAAATGATAAAAACAGAATTTTTTGATGTGGAGTGCTACCTAACATATTTATCCATGTAATATTGTCTATTGTGGCATGAATATTCAGATCCGTAAGACTCAAAACAAAAGCTTAATATTGATATAAAAACAATAACATTTCAAGGATAATAGCAAAGCAATTGTATCTCTTCAAAATATAATGGCAAAAGAAAGTTATCCCTACAATATCATAGGGTCTGGCTATGCTCCATCTTCCCCACACAAAATATTTATATCATGCAAAACCCCGATGACAGTCAAGCAATTATTTTCACACCTTTATTTTCTCAAACTTTTTCAACTCTCATGCAATACATGAGCGTGAGCCATGGATATAGCACTATAGGTGGAATAGAATATGGTGGAGGTTGTCAAGGAAGGGGAGAATATAGTCTCACATCAACTAGGCGTACTAATAGGCTATGGAGATGCCCATTAATAGATATCAATGTGAGTGAGTAGGGATTGCCATGCAATGGATGCACTAGAGCTATAAGTGTATGAAATCTCAAGAGGAAACTAAGTGGGTGTGCATCCAACTTGCTTGCTCATGAAGACCTAGGGCAATTTGAGGAAGCCCATCATTGGAATATACAAGCCACGTTATAAAAAAAAATTCCCACTAGTAAATGAAAGTGACAAAATAGGAGACTCTCTATCCTGAAGATCATGGTGCTACTTTGAAGCACAAGTGTGGGAAAAGATAGTAGCAATGTCCCTTCTCTCTTTTCTCTTATTTTCTCTCTCTCTCTCTCTCTATCTTTTGGTGGGCATGTAAGGCCTCTTTTTTTATTTGGGCTTCGCTGGCCGCTTTTATTTTTTATGAAGTCCAGAATCTCATCACCGCTTGTGAGGGAATCATAGCTTCCATCATCCTTTCCTCACATGGGACATGCTCTAATAATGATAATCATCACACTTTTATTTACTTACAACTCAAAATAAAATCAACTTGATACCTATGACAAAATATGACTCTATATGCAATATGGAAGTGATGGTGCAAGTCATAAAAGGAAATGATGGAAGTTGCATGACAATATATCTCGGAATGGATATGGAAATGCCATAATAGGTAGGTATGGTGGATGTTTTGAGGAAAGATATATGGTGGCTGTTTTGAGGAAGGTATATGGTGGCTGTTTTGAGGAAGGTGTTTGTTGTACCGGCGAAAGTTGCGCGGTACTGGAGAGTCTAGCAAAGGTGGAAGGGTGAGAGTGCATATATTCCATGGACTCAACATTAGTCATAAAGAACTCACATACTTATTGCAAAGGTCTATAGTCATTGAAGAAAAGTATTAAACGCATGCTCCTAGGGGAGAGGTTGGTAGGAGTTAACCATCGCGCGCTCCCGACCCTCACACAAAGGTTGACAATCTATAAACAAATCATGCTCCGACTTCCTTACATAACGGTTCACCAGACGTGCATGCTACGGGAATCACAAACCATTACACAAGTATTTTTACCAAATCACAATTACTTCCTAACATGACTCTTAACATTACCATCTTTGTATCTCAAAACTTTATGGAAGGAATCAAACTTCTCAAAAATACTCAATGCACTTAATATGGAAGTTTTTATTATATCCCTCTTGGATGACTATCATATTAGGACTAAATTCATAACCTAGACCAATTACCATGCTGTTTATAGACTCTCAAAATAATATAAGTGAGGTACGAGAGTTCAATTATTTCTATAAAACGCAAACACGATCGTGCTCTCAAAAATATAAGTGAAGCACATAGAGCAAAATTGCCTAACTCAAAAGATATAAGTGAAGCACATAGAGTATTCTAATAAATTCACGATTCAACATGTCTCTCAAAATATGTGTGAAGCAAGTATAATTGTGGCAAACTAATAAGCAAAGGGTCATATCATACAAGACACTCCAAGCAAAACACATATCATGTGGTGAATAAAAATATAGCCTCAAGTAAATTTATCGATGGATTGAAGACGAAAGAGGAGATGCCTTCCAGGGCACCCCCAAGATAGGCTGTTTGGCATCCTTAAATAATACTTGGGGTTACTTGGGTATCCCCAATCTTAGTCTCTTGCCACTCCTTATTCCATAGTCCATCAAATCTTTACCCAAAACTTGAAAACTTCACAACACAAAACTTAACAGAAAACTCATGAGATTCGTTAGTATAAGAAAATAAATCACCACTTTAGGTATTGTTGTGAACTCATTTTTCATTTATATTGGTTATATACCTACTGTATTCTAACTTCTTCATGGTTCATACCCCATGATACAACCCATAGATTCATCATAATAGGCAAACAACTCAAAGAAAACAGAATCTATCAAAAACAGAATAGTCTGTAGCAATCTGAAAACTTTGTATACTTATGTAACTTAAAAAATTCTGAAAAATTAGGAAAACTTGGGAAATTTATATATAAATCTTTTTTAAAATGTTAAGACTCATTCGACGCTCTGAAAATTTTAGAAAATTCCTGGACTCAGCGTGAAAGTTTCTGTTTTCCAGCAAGATCAAATCAACAACTACCATAGATCACCCCAAAGGTTTTACTTGGCTCAAAAACTAATTAAAACACCAAAAACAATTACTACAAAAGTAAAAATGTGGGAAACACTCAAAAACAGAAGCAAAAACAGAACACAAAAATAAGATTGGGTTGCCTTCCAACAAGTGCTATTGTTTAACGCCCCTAGCTAGGCAAAACACAATAGATCTAGGTATTGTCATCTTTGGTATGCAATCCAAAATTAGCTCTCATAATAGATTCATAAGGCAATATTATTTTATTTCTAGGAAAGTGTTCCATGGCTTTCCTTAATGGAAATTGAAATCTAATGTTTCCTTCTTTCATGTCAATAATTGCACCAATTGTTCTAAGGAAAGGTCTACCAAGAATAATAGCACATGTAGGATTGCAATCTATATCAAGAACAATGAAATCTAAGGGAACATAATTCCTATTTGAAACAATAAGAACATCATTAATCCTTCCTATAGGTTTCCTAATAGTGGAATTCGCAAGATGTAAATTTAGAGAGCAATCATCAAGATCATGGTAACCTAGCACATCACATAAAGTTTTTGAAATCGTGGAAACACTAGCACCCAAATCACACAAAGAAATGCACTCATAATATTTTATTTTAATCTTAATAACAGGTTCCCAATCATCATGAAGCTTTCTAGGGATAGAAACTTCTAACTCAAGTTTTTCTTCAAAAGATTTCATCATAGCATCAACGATATGTTTAGTAAAAGCCTTATTTTGACTATAAGCATGTGGAGAATTCATCTGTAGCGACCCGACTCAAAATGAGTCAAGCCTCTGTGTTTTCTGTGCCATCCCTGGATCAGTATGCTGGCACACACAGTACATCAATGTATATATCAAAGTGCAATCACATGTAATTAACATAAAACTGATATATACCTTAAAATAGCAGCGGAATACAGTCAAAGAGAGTGGAGTCCTAATAACACCAACGGCAGGTTGAGTGTAGACCGTAACCCTGAATCGTACTCTTACCTGTCGTAGAAGAGTATCTGCAACATAAGACGTTGCAGCCGTGTAGGTCAGTACATGGAATGTACTGGCAAGATCACCATAGTAGAACAGAAGAATAAAGGCTATTCTATATGCAAAGGCTTTGTGGCTCTGTGTCTGAGTTTTTGCGTAAAAGCTGATTTTATTTTCCTACAACAAAGGAATATCAGGAATTTTCACTATCGAGTTACCTATCATGACATGGTTCCGCCAACCGATGTCCAAATGCCCACAAGTATCATTAAGTTGCCCACAATTAATTATCAGTCCAGTGTTGAGAGTTCAGAGATAGATCCAAGTCTAGAGGCTCAAGTTGTCCGTAACCGGGGACACGGCTAATCGATTAGGTTTAACTCTGCAGAGTGTTGTGTACTTTACCCACAAGATTCGTTCCCTCCTGGTAAGTCCTCGCACTCCCTGGTGTTTGAGAACAGGATGAACGAAACATGGTCTTTCAGAGTGCTTCCCTGACTGTCCGACAGTGCCCATCCAATCCTAACGTCGATTACATCTCGTAGCACTGCCCAGCAGAGTCACAACAAAGATCAACCAAGCTAGAGCCCATAATGACTTGTGGCTACACAGGTAAGCTTCCGGGCATGAAGTATTCATCCTTCTCTTTGAGTCTGGGTGAGGATTTCCGCAAGATGTCATGGCACTTCTCCATGCATCCCGGCCACTCACTGGTTTCTCCAGGGTGCCCATCAATTCCATCCCTCACCCAGTAGTGTGTATTGAAAACTTGCTTCTCGAGTCTCGAAGTCTTGAGGTCTTGAAGATGCAGGTCTTGAAGATGTTTTCATGAAGTCGTCGTTTTGACGTGGAGTCCTTCTTCACACCACTCACGAACACTCATACCAGACCCCGTCTACTTTAGCATAGCATTGCACTAACTAGCGTTCCCGGGGCTTTAGTAACACGTGGTGGGTTCCTACCTCATGCATTCTACTCAACTACAAGAGTTTCAATAACACTACGGGAGGGATCTGTTGAATGATGTCACTACATGCAATAAAACAATAGGTATGAAATAGATGGTCAAAGTGAACTTGCCTGTACTGTAGATGAAGATAAAGGTTGCTCTCAGAAATAACTTGATAGACTATTCGTCACTCTCCGATGAAAATCTATATAACAAACATTGCATGCATAAGCAATCGTACTAGCAATCAATTCTAACAATCACAAGATAACACAAGAACAAAAGCAACAAGGTTGATGAAGGAAATACTTAAGACAAAACTCAAAGTCAACAAAGCTACATCAACACAACTAAGGTGATGATGAAGGAAATATTTAGGACAAAAGTTAAAATCAAGAAAGTTTTCATAAAAGCAACTAAAGTAGTTTTCCCCTACAAACAACTATTTTCAATAGTACGAAAACAAGGTAAAATATAACAAAAGGGTTTTAGTAAATATTTTACTAGCAAAAAGAATTACTTTTGAAGAACAAGTAAAACTATGAAAACAACATTCTAAACAACATAATTGTTTGCCTAATGAACTTAACTACAAGCACAACCATAAACTAAGAGAAAACAAATTATGAAACAACTAAGTTAAGAGAAAGTAATTAATAAAAATCTATATTACAAAACAGAATTGATTCATCTAAAACTTTGTGAAAATAATCTCTACTAACACTAAGTTGTTTTATAAAACATTACCTAATGATAAAGAATATAGTTTTCCTATCATAATATAGCAAACTAAATTATTTTTATTAACAAAACATTTCTTAACAGAAACGATTACTACAAATTTTATTTGAAAACGGAATCTAATTACTTAAAACTTTGTTAAAATTTACTATTACTAACTAGTTTGTTTTTATCAAACTATGCTTAGTTAAAAATATAATGTTCCTATAACAACATAGTAATAAACTAAGCAATTTTTTTAACAGCAAGTATAAATCCTAAATTTATAACAAGATAACTAAATGAAATCTAAAACATAATATAAATCATATTCAGATTTTCAAAATAACTAAAGAAAAATTAAACTAACTAAACAACATCGGAACTAAACAGAATCTGTTTTAGTTGAAAACACTATTTAAAATATACTAAAAATTCTCAAACTCTTCCTAATGATAACTAATATCACTAGTGACAATTAGCAAAAAGAATCAACCAAAATACATTTTAAAACTCAAGATATTCAGAAAACAAAATTTAAATCAAATCTGTTTAAATGCAAATTTAAATATTCAAACATAGCCAAATTTGATATATATAGAAACTAGATGAGATTTGTGACCTAATGCAAAACTAATCAATTAAAAAAATTAAGTAGTTTAAAAGATATAAAGAAAATGAAATCTAAACCTATTCTGGAAACAGAAATTAAAACAGAAAGGGAAATTCGTTTCTAACGGACAGGTGGGCTACGTGTCGCTCTCTGGTTGGTCCAAGTGGGCGTGTGCTAGGGAGTTTTGGGCGGGCGACCGGAATATAACGCGTACCGGTTCGAATAATAAATAGATCTAATCGGGGTCGTGGGATTTAGATCGAACGGAGAGGTAGAGGGGTGCGGTGCTCACAGTGGTGGTTGCCGGCTCCGGCGAAGGCTCCGGCTCCGGCAGGGGCGTCGAGGTCGTCGGGGACGGCGCTCCGGCGGTCCTCCGGCGAAAGTGTGGCCTCCATTCGACGCAGGGGAGCACGGTGAAGGCGATGGTGGCGTCGGAGGGGCCTCGGGATGACGGTGACGAGCGACACGAGCTTGGGGGCGGTTCGGACTCCGACGAGGTCGATGGCTACGGCGTTCCAGGGGGTTCGGGGCTCGGGCAGGTGGTTGTGGAGGTGCGGGCGAGTGCGGCGAGGTCGTCCGCGGCCTCAGAGGGCTCGGGGATGGTGAGGTGGGGTGGTAGGGGAGCAAGAGCGCGGCGGCTACCGGTTGCTCCGGCGAGCGATTCCGGCGAGGAGAGACGTCGGGGTTGGGGGAAACGAGGGGGAATGGGAAGAGGGGAGCGAGGGCTATTTATAGGAGGGGTCAGGTGCTCGAGGAAGGGAGGAATCAATGGATGCGATGATGGCTCCGGCGAGATGCTCGGGAGGGAGAGAGAGCGAGCGAGAGGAGGGAGATGAGCGTGGGATTGGCGCTGTCGGACGGTGGGGCCAGGGCGTCAGTGGGAGAGAGGGAGGGGCGCGGTTATCGGGTGACCGTTACAGAGGAATTTCGGAAGGGTATTAAAGAGGTGGGCCGGCCCGTTTTGTTATAAAACCGTTACCGTTTTCTTTATTAATTTCCAGCGCGTTTCAAAATCATTTAAAGCATTCAAACCTTTTCTAAATATAGGGAATAAATATATCAAAATTAACAGAATAATAAATTCCATTTATTGAACATTTTTATTCTGTCATTTGATAATTTTTTAAAAAAATATTATTTTCAGAAAATGCCTATTTGGTTTTAAATCTTTTTGCAAATATTTTTCAAATGACCCTTTGGGTTCTATGGTTCAAATACTTCACAAAATTTCCCCTGGTTTGAAGTGTCATATTACTCCTCTCAAATTTTTGTCAGGGGTTTGAATACTTTGAAAATTTGAATAGGAACCAAATATGAAATGATTCCAAAAGAAAATCCAGAGATTTTCACATTCACTTTTCAAAGCTTTATTTTAAACTTCCAACTCATATTTCATATAATTTGAAGAAGTCATTTTATCCTCTCTCATGAAAATCATTGAGTTGCTTAAAGTTTCTGAATTTGAAATATTTTCAAATGAAAATTCAAATCATTTTCAAATGCCTTTTCATTTCTTTAAATGGAAGAAGTCATGTCATCTTCACTCTAGGGTTTTTTGTTGAAAAGAATTTGAATTGTTGGTGATCAAAATGCAGATTGAAAGTTTTGGGAAAGTCATTTCATTCCCTCTCATTAAATTTTCAAAAGTTTCAAAAAGTTTCAAATTTTCACTCAAATTCAATTTCTAAATCAAACAAACAATCATTCTAATATTTATTATAACATTCCAAAGTTTGGGATGTTTACATCATCATGGATTGTAACAAGGAAATACAATAACTCAAAGAGGAGTTATCATAATTAAAGTCCTTGAAATCCAAAAGAGTGGGTTCATTGCTATTCAAAGTTTTGACCTCTTCTATCCCACTTTTATCATTTTTAGCGTAAAGATCTATAGACTCCGAATCATTGGGATGCTCTTTAACTAAGGTTGACTTATATCCAGCCCCATATTTATCAAGATTTATATTGGAAAACAAAGATTCAATAGGAGTCACTTCAATCACTTTGAGATCTTCATCATTATTATCACGAGAACACACCTTTTCAAGCTATTCACGCTTAGCACGAATTCTAGCGGTTCTTTCCTAAATTTCATCAATGGAAATTCTCATAGATTTGGAAGACTCACTAATATCATGCTTGGGTGGAGTAGATATAACTTTCAAAGAATCAATCTCAAGATAAATTCTATCAACGTTCCTAGCCAAATAATCAATCTTGAGCAGTTTTTCTTTAATCGTAGCATTGAAAACCTTTTGCAAACCAATAAATTCTTTAACAATATTCTCAAGATCAGAGGGCATCTTATTGTAATTTCCATAAGAATTGTTGTAGGAATTACCATAATTATTAGAGGAATTACTAGGAAACGGCCTAGGGTTAAAATTGCCTCTATACGTGTTATTAACAAAATTGTTCCTACCAAAAAAATTCACATCCATAAATTCGTTATTATTTCCAATCAAAGAAGACAAAGGCATATCATTGGGATCAATAGGAGCCCTCTTACCAGCAAACAATTTCATAAATTTATCCATCTTTTCACTCAAAGTATTTATTTATTCAATAGCATGCTCCTTTTTACTAGTAGGAGATCTTTCGGTATGCCATTGAGAGTAGTTTGTCATAATGTTATCTAGGAGATTAGTAGCTTCTCCTAATGTGATTTCCATAAAAGTACCACCCACGTCTGAATCTAAAAGATTCTTAGAAGCAAAATTCAATCCCGCATAATTTTTTTGTAATATCATCCATAAACTCAAACCATGCGCGGGGCAATTCCTAATAATTAATTTCATCCTCTCCCAAGATTGTGCAACATGCTCATGATCAATTTACTTAAAATTCATTATATAGTTCCTAAGGGAGATGATCTTAGCGGGTGGAAAGTACTTGGACATAAAAGCATCTTTACACTTATTCCATGAATCAATACTATTTTTAGGCAAAGATGAAAACCAAGTTTTAGCACGATCTCGTAGTGAGAACGGAAATAGGTTCAATTAAAAATATCATTATCCACATCTTTCTTCTTTTGCATATCACACAATTCAATTAAAGTATTTACATGGGATGCGACATCTTCACTAGGAAGGCCAAAAAATTGTTCTTTCATAACAAGACTAAGCAAAGTAGCATTAATTTCATAAGATTCCACACTAGTGGTGGGAGAAATCAGAGTACTAATAAAATCATTATTATTAGTATTGGAAAAGTCACAAAACTTGTTATTCTCAGACATCGTGATAAAGCGAGCAATCAAGCACACAAGCAAACGAAAGGCAAACAGAAAGGCGAATAGAAGAAGGGCGAATAAAAAGGCAAATATTTTTGGTATTTTCTGAAAATCATTTTATAAGTGGGGGAGAGGAAAACAAGAGGCAAATGGCAAATAAAGTAAATGTAAGAGATGAGTTTGTAATGGGTACTTGGTAGGCTTGATGTGTATCCTCTCCAGCAACGACGCTAGAAATCCTTCTTGCTACCTCTTGAGCTTGCGTTGGTTTTCCCTTGAAGAGGAAAGGGTGATGCAGAGAAGTAGATAAGTATTTCCCTCAGTTGTTGAGAAGCAAGGTATCAGTCCAGTTGGAGGAACAAGGAAGCCACCAATGGTTGCACCTACACAAACAATCAAACTCTTGCACCCAACGCTATAAAGGGGTTGTCAATCCATTCACGATTATTTGCATGGATTAGATCCGATATAGATAGGTGTAAATGAGAATGAAAAGTAAAAGGTAAATAAATTGCAGCAAAGTATTTTTGGTATTTTTGGTTTATAGATCTGAAAATATATTATGGAAAGTAGACCCGGGGGCCATAGATTTCACTAGAGGCTTCTCTTTTGAAGGAAAATATCATGGTGGGCAAACAAATTACTATCAAGCAATTGATAAAAAAGCGAATAATCATGTTGTTATCCAAGGCAATGATCATTCATATAGGCATCACGTTCGTGTCAAATATACCGAAACGATTCTGCATCTACTACTATTATTCCACACATCGACCGACTCCTGCCTGCATCTAGAGTATTAAGTTCATGAAGAACAAAGTAACACATTAAGAAAGATGACATGATGTAGAGGGATAAACTCAAGCAATATGATGAAAACCCCATCTTGTTGCCCTTGATGGCAACAATACAATACGTACCTCACTACCCCTACTATGTCACTAGGTGAGGACACCGCAAGATTGAACCCAAAACCAAGCACTTCTCCCATTGCAAGAATTACCAATCTAGATGGCCAAACCAAACCAGTAACTCGAAGAGACTTACAAGGATATGAAATCATGCATATAATAATTTAGAGAAGATTCAAATAAGATTCATGGATAATCTGAACATAAACTCACAATTCATCGGATCTTGACAAACACACCACAAAAGAGGATTACATCGGATAGATCCCGATGAAGATCATGAAGAACATGGTATTGAAGATCAAAGAGAGATAAGAAGCCATCTAGCTACTAGCTATGGACCCGTATGTGTGGTATACTACTCACGCATCATCGGAGGGGCAATGGAGTTGATGTAGATGCCCTCCGTGATCTAAACCCCCTCCAGCAGATTACTGGAAAAGGCTCCAAGATTGGATCTCTCGGGAACGGAGGCTTCTTGCGGCGGAAAAGTATTTGCATGGCTCGTTCTAGTGTTGGGGGAATATTTGGGTATTTATAGGACGAAGAATATGGTTAGGAGACCTGCCAGGAGACGACAAGCCTGCCAGACGTGGCTAGGGGGGTGGGTGGCTGCGCCTACCAGGCTTATGACGTCCTGGCAGGGGCCCTGGCATGCACTCCAAGCATGTTGGGTTTGTTTCCTTCTAGAAAAAATCATTCCAAAGATTTTATTCCTGTTGGAAATATGCCCTAGAGGCAACAAATAAAGTGTTTATTATTATATTTCCTTGTTCATGATAATCGTTTATTATCAATGCTATAATTGTATTAATTGGAAACACATTACATGTGTGGGTAAATGGACAACACTTTGTCCCTAGTATGCCTCTAGTGAACTAGCTCGTTGATCAAAGATGGTCAAGATTTCCTAGCCATTGACATGTGATGTCATTTGATAACTGTATCACATCATTAGGAGAATGATGTGATGGACAAGACCCAAACTACAAACGTAGCATATGATCGTGTCAGTTTATTGCTACTGTTTTCTGCATGTCAAGTATATGTTCCTATGACCATGAGATCATGCAACTCACGGACATTGGAGGAGTGCCTTGTGTCAAACGTTCCAACGTAACTGGGTGACTATAAAGGTGCTCTACAGGTATCTCCGAGGGTGTCTGTGGAGTTGGCATGGATCAAGACTGGGATTTGTTACTCCGTGTGACGGAGAGGTATCTCAGGGCCCACTCGGTAATACAACATCACAATAAGCCTTGCAAGCAATGTGACTAAGTGTTAGTCACGAGATCTTGTATTACAGAATGAGTAAAGAGACTTGCCGGCAACGAGGTTGAACTAGGCATGGAGATACCGATGATCGAATCTCGGGCAAGTAACATACCGAAGAACAAAAGGGAACATCATACGGGATTAACTAAATCCTTGACATAGAGGTTCGACCGATAAATATCTTCGTAGAATATGTAGGAACCGATATGGGCATCTAGGTCCTGCTATTGGTTATTGGCCTTAGAGGTGTCTCGGTCATGTCTACATAGTTCTCGAACCCGTAGGGTCTGCACACTTAAGGTTCGGTGACGTTTCGGTAGTATAGACTTATGTATGGTGGTGACCGAAGGTTGTTCAGAGTCTCGGATGAGATCCCGGACTTCACGAGGAGCTCCGGAATGGTCCCGAGGTAAAGATTGATATATAGGAAGTCCTGTTTTGGTCGTCGGAAAAGTTTCGGGCTAATCGGTAATGTACCGGGAGTGCCCGTAGTGTACCGGGAGACCACCGGGAGGGGTATTTCGACCCAAGAGGCTTCATGGGCTGTGGGAGAATAATTACCAGCCTTTTGTGGGCTTGTGTAAGTCCCACACAAAGCCCATGCGGCTAAGGAAAGAAAGCCCAAAGAGAAAAAGTGGAGAAAGGAAAAAATAGGATGAATCCTAGTCCTACTAGGATTAGAGGTGGATTCCACCTCTCCCACCTGGTTCGGCCTTCTCCTTGGAGGCTTGGCCCTTGGGCCAAGCCTCCTCCTCTCTTCCTCCTATATATACTGGTGGTTTTAGGGTTTTTGCACATAATTTTAGCCACGTGCTGCCCGTTCCTCCAATGCATAGTTTCTCCTCTAGATCGGATTTCTGCAGTCGTTAGGCGAAGCCCTGCCGGAATGGCTCCACCACCATCGCCGGAGTGCCGTCACGCTTTCGGAGAACTATTATTCCTCTCTGCTCTCTCTTGCTGGATCAAGACGGCAGAGATCGTCATCAAGCCGTACGTGTGCTGAACGCGGAGGTGCCGTCCGTTTGGCGCTAGATTGGAAGGACCGTGATCAAGTTCGCGAGACGGATCGTGATCAAGTTAGCGGGACGGATAGTGATTGGATCGTGGGACGGATCGTGATTGGATCATGGGACACTCGGCGATTTGGATTGCGAAGACATTCGAGTACACCAACCGCGTTTCTTATCACTTCCCGCTTAGCGATCTACAAGGGTACGTAGATCCACTCTCCCTCTCGTAGATGCTCATCACCATGGATAGATCTGCGTGTGCATAGGAATTTTTTTGTTTCCCATGCAACGTTCCCCAACAGTGGCATCATGAGCTAGGTCTATGTGTAGATGAGATCTCGAGTAGAACACAAAGAGTTTGTGGGCGTTGATGCTTAGATTGCTTCCTCCCTTGGTCGTGTTTTGGTTCAGCGGTATTGTGAGATGAAGCGGCCCGGACCAACATTACTCGTACGCTTACAAGAGACCGGTTCCCTCAACTGCAACTTGTTGCATAGATGTCTTGCGGGTGCCAGTTTCTCTCACTTTAGTTGGTTCGGATTCGACAAAGGCGGTCCTTGAGAAGGTTGAAAAGCAACTAGTGTCTCACTATTGTGGTTTTTGCATAGATGAGAATTGTTCTTGCTAGATACCCATAGTAGCCACGTAAAACATGCAACAACAATTAGAGGACGTCTAACTTGTTTTTGCAAGGTATGTTGTGATGTGATATGGCCAATTACATGATGTGATATATGTGATGTATGAGATGATCATGTGATGTATAGATTATCACGACTTGCATGTCATTGAGTACGGCAACCGGCAGGAGCCATAGGGTTGTCTTTAATTATTGTATGACCCGCGTGTCAATCATTAGGCGCTATGTAATACTTGACTTTATCGCTAAACGGTAGCAATAGTAGTAGAAGCATGTTGGGCGCGACAATCCCGATGGCGACACGTTGATGGAGATCATGGTGTCTTGCCGGTGACGATGGAGATCAAAAGCACAAGTTCATGGCCATGTCATGTCACTTATGATTTGCATGTGATGTTAATCCTTTTTATGCACCTTGTTTTGCTTAGGACGACAGTAGCATTATAAGGTAATCCCTCACTTAATTTCAAGATAAATTGTGTTCTCTCCGAGCATGCACCGTTGCGAAAGTTCGTCGTGTTGAGACACCACGTGATGATCGGGTGTGATAGACTCTACATTAACATACAACGGGTGCAAGCCAGTGTTGCGCGTGCAGAACACTCGGGTTAAACTTGACGAGCCTAGCATGTATAGACATGGCCTCGGAACACAAGAGACCGAAAGGTCGAACATGAGTCATATAGTAGATATGATCAACATAATGATGTTCACCATTGAAGCCACCTCAACTCACGTGATGATCGGACTTGAGTTGGTGAATTTGGATCATGCGACACTCAGATGACCTGAGGGATGTCAATTTGAGTGGGAGCTTTAGTTATTTGATTAACTAAACTCATTATCCTGAACAATAGGCTAAGTAAACTTTGCATATTTATGTTGTAGATCAATGGCTCGCGTAGTAGCACCCCTGAATTTTAACGCGTTCCTAGAGAAAGCTAAGTTGAAAGATGATGGAAGTATCTTTGTTGACTGGGCCCGTAATCTGAGGATTATCCTCATGGCTTCCTAGAAATCATATGTCCTTGATGCACCACTTGGTAACCAACCAAAAGACATGACCTCCGAAGACGTTAAGAACGCTTGGGAGGCATGTACTGGAGATTACTCAATAGTTCATTGTGCAATATTGTATGGCTTAGAACCAGGACTTCAAAGACATTTTGAACGTCATGGAGCATATGAGATGTTCCAGGAGTTGAAGTTTATCTTTCAGAAGAATGCCTGGATCGAGAGGTATGAGACCTCCGATAAGTTCTATGCTTGCAAGATGGAGGAGAACGGGTCTATCAGTGAACATATACTCAGAATGTCTGGGTATTCGACTCATCTAGCGGAGTTGGGAATTGCCCTTCCGCCAGAGGCGATCACTGACAGAGTTCTTCAATCACTGCCACCTAGTTACAAGAGCTTTGTGATGAACTATAACATGCACGGGATGAACAAGTCAGTCACCGAGCTGTGTGCGATGCTAAAAGTCGCTGAGTTTGAAATCCAGAAAGAACATCAAGTGTTGATGGTCAATCAAACCACTAGTTTCAAGAGAAATGGCAAGGGCAAAGGCAAGAAGGGTAAAACCAAGAAGGATGGCAAAGCAGTTGCTACTCCTGTAAAGAAGCCTAAGCATGGACCTAAGCCAGAAACTGAGTGCTTTCATTGCAAGGGAACTGGTCACTGGAAGCGGAACCGCCCCAAGTACCTAGCTGATAAGAAGGCAGCAACGACAAACAAGGTATATATGATATACATGTTATTGATGTGTACCTTACTAGCTCTCGTTGTAGTACTTGGGTATTTGATATCGGTTCGGTTGCTCACATTTGCAACTCAAAGAAAGGAACTACGGAATAGACGAAGGCTGGCAAAGGATGAAGTGACAATGCGCGTGGGAAATGGTTCCAAGGTTGATGTGATCGCCGTCGGCATGCTCTCTCTTCGATTACCATCGGGATTAGTGATGAACCTGAATAATTGTTATTTAGTGCCTGCGTTAAGCATGAACATTATATATGGATCTTGTTTATTGCGATACGGTTACTCATTTAAATCAGAGAATAAAGGTTGTTCTATTTATACGAGTAATATCTTTTATGGTTATGCACCCAATATGAGGGGTTTATTCATATTGAATCTTGATAGTGATGACACACATGTTCATAACATTGACGCCAAAAGATGTAGAGTTGATAATGATAGTACCACTTTCTTGTGGCACTGCCGTTTAGGTCATATTGGTGTAAAACGCATGAGGAAGCTCCATGCTGATGGAATTTTGGAGTCACTTGATTTTGAATCACTTGACACATGTGAACCATGCCTCATGGGCAAGATGACTAAAATGTCATTCGCTAGAACAATGGAACGGGCGAGTGACTTATTTGAAATCATACATACTGATGTGTGCGGTCCAATGAATGTTACAACGTGTGGTGGATATCGTTATTTTCTCACCTTCACTGATGACTTAAGTAGATATGGGTATATTTACTTAATGAAACACAAGTCTGAAACATTTGAAAAGTTCAAGCAATTTTAGAGTGAAGTTGAGAATCATCGTAACAAGAAGATTAAATTCCTACAATCTGATCGAGGAGGTGAATATCTGAGTTATGAGTTTGGCAGTCACTTAAGACAGCGTGGAATTGTTTCACAGTTGACACCGCCCGGAACACCACAGCGTAATGGTGTGTCCGAACGTCGTAATCGAACCTTATTAGATATGGTGCGTTCTATGATGTCTCTTGCTGATTTGCCACTATCGTTTTGGGGTAATGCATCAGAGACAACTACATTCACTTTAAATAGGGCACCATCGAAATCTGTTGAGACGACGCCATATGAACCGTGGTTTGGCAAGAGGCCAAAGTTATCATTTTTTAAGTTTGGGGATGTGATGCTTATGTCAAAAAGCTTCAGCCTGAAAAGCTGGAACCCAAAGCAGAAAAATGCGTCTTCATAGGATTCCCAAAAGAGACAGTCGGGTATACCTTCTATCTCAGATCCGAAGGCAAAGTGTTTGTCGCTAAGAACGGAACATTTCTTGAGAAAGAGTTTCTCTCGAAAGAATTGAGTGGGAGGAAAATAGAGCTTGATGAGGTTATTGAACCTTTACTTCAACTAGAAAGTAGTGCAGCGCAGAAAGATGTTTTTGTGGAACCTACGACGGAAGAAGAGGAAGTTAATGATGATGATCATGAAGCTTCGGATCAAGCTACTATTGAACCTCGTAGGTCGACAAGGCCGCGTACTACTCCTGTGTGGTACGACAACCCTGTCTTGGAGGTCATGTTGTTGGACAACAATGAACCTACAAGCTATGGAGGAGCAGTGATGGGCCCGGATTCCGAGAAATGGTTAGAGGCCATGAAATCTGAGATGGGATCCATGTATGAAAACAAAGTATGGACTTTGGAAGTGTTACCTGAAGGGTAAAAGGCCATTCAGAACAAATGGATCTTTAAGAAGAAGACAGACGCGGACGGTAATGTCACCGTCTATAAAGCTCGACTTGTGGCAAAGGGTTTTTCACAAGTTCAAGGAGTTGACTACGATGAGACCTTCTCACCCGTAGCGATGCTTAAGTCTGTCAGAATCATGTTGGCAATAGCTGCTTATTTCGACTATGAAATTTGGCTGATGGATGTCAAAACAACGTTCCTCAACGGTTTCCTTGAGGAAGAGTTGTATATGATGCAACCAGAAGGTTTTGTCGATCCAGAGAATGCTGACAAAGTTTGCAAACTCCAACGATCCATTTATGGGTTGGTGCAAGCATCTCGGAGTTGGAATAAGCGTTTTGATGAGGTGATCAAAGCGTTTGAGTTTATACAAGTTTATGGAGATGCTTGTGTTTACAAGAAAGTGAGTGGGAGCTCTATAACGTTTCTAATATTATATGTGGATGACATATTGCTGATTGGAAACAATATAGAAATGCTGGAAAGCGTGAAGGAATATTTGAACAAGAGTCTTTCAATGAAGGACCTAGGAGAAGCTGCTTTCATATTAGGCATTAAGATCTGTAGAGATAGATCGAAACGCTTGATAGCACTTTCACAGAGCACATACCTTGATAAAGTTTTGAAGAAGTTCAAAATGGATCAGTCCAAGAAGGGGTTCTTGCCTGTGTTACAAGGTGTGAAGTTGAGTAAGACTCAATGCCCAGTGACTGCAGAGGATAGAGAAAAGATGAGTGTCACCCCCTATGCTTCAGCCATAGGCTCTATCATGTATGCAATGCTGTGCACAAGACCCGATGTTAGCCTTGCCATAAGGATGGCCGAAAGGTTTTAAAGTGATCCTGGAATGGAACACTAGACAACGGTCAAGAATATCCTTAAGTACTTGAAAAGGACTAAGGAAATGTTTCTCGTTTATGGAGGTGATGAAGAGCTCGTCGTAAAGGGTTACGTCGATGCAAGCTTTGACGCTGATCTGGATGACTCTAAGTCACAAACCGGATACGTATTTATTCTCAACGGGGGAGCGGTAAGCTGGTGCAGTTCCAAGCAAAGTGTGGTAGCTGATTCTACATGCGAAGCAGAATATGTTGCAGCCTCGGAGGCAGCAAAGGAAGGTGTCTGGATGAAGCAGTTCATGACAGATCTTGGAGTAGTGCCCAATGCACTGAATCCAATGAACCTGTTCTGTGACAACACTGGTGCCATTGCTCTGTCCAAGGAACCAAGGTTTCATAAGAGGACCAGACACTAAAGCAACGCTTCAACTCCATCCGCGATTACATCGAGGAAAATGACATAAATATTTGCAAAGTGCACACGGATCTGAATGTTGCAGACCCGTTGACTAAACCTCTTCCAAGGGCTAAACATGATCAACACCAGAACTACATGGGTGTTCGATTCATTACAATGTAAATCACATAGTGATGTGAGCTAGATTATTGACTCTAGTGCAAGTGGGAGACTGTTGGAAATATGCCCTAGAGGCAATAAATAAAGTGTTTATTATTATATTTCCTTGTTCACGATAATCGTTTATTATCCATGCTATAATTGTATTAATTGGAAACACATTACATGTGTGGGTAAATAGACAACACTTTGTCCCTAGTATGCCTACAGTGAACTAGCTCGTTGATCAAAGATGGTCAAGGTTTCCTAGCCATTGACATGTGATGTCATTTGATAATGGGATCACATCATTAGGAGAATGATGTGATGGACAAGACCCAAACTACAAATGTAGCATATGATCGTGTCAGTTTATTGCTACTGTTTTCTACATGTCAAGTATATGTTCCTATGACCATGAGATCATGCAACTCACGAACATCGGAGGAGCGCCTTGTGTGTATCAAACGTTGCAACGTAACTGGGTGACTATAAAGGTGTTCTATAGGTATCTCCGAGGGTGTCTGTTGAGTTGGCATGGATCAAGACTGGGATTTGTTACTCCATGTGACGGAGAGGTATCTCAGGGCCCACTCGGTAATACAACATCACAATAAGCCTTGCAAGCAATGTGACTAAGTGTTAGTCACGGGATCTTGTATTACGGAATGAGTAAAGAGACTTGCCGATAACGAGGTTGAACTAGGTATGGAGATACCGACGATCGAATCTCGGGCAAGTAACATACCGAAGAACAAAGGAAACATCATACAAGATTAACTAAATCCTTGACATAGAGGTTCGACCAATAAAGATCTTCATAGAATATGTAGGAACCAATATGGGCATCCAGGTCCCGCTATTGGTTATTGGCCGTAGACGTGTCTTGGTCATGTCTACATAGTTCTCGAACCCGCAGGGTCTGCACACTTAAGGTTCGGTGACGTTTCGATAGTATAGAGTTATGTATGGTGGTGACCGAAGGTTTTTCGGAGTCCCGGATGAGATCCTGCACATCACGAGGAGCTCCGGAATGGTCCGGAGGTTAAGATTGATATATAGGAAGTCTTATTTTGGTCGTCGGAAAAGTTTTGGGCTAATCGGTAATGTACCGAGAGTGCCGGTAGTGTACCGGGAGACCACCGGGAGGGGTATTTCAACCCAAGAGGCGTCATGGTCTGTGGGAGAATAATTACCATCCTTTTGTGGGCTGGTGGAAGTCCCACACAAAGCCCATGCGTCTAAGGAAAGAAAGCCCAAAGAGAAAAAGTGGAAAAGGCAAAAATAGGATGAATCCTAGTCCTACTAGGATTGGAGGTGGATTCCACCTCTCCCACCTGGTTCGACCTCCTCATTGTAGGCTTGTCCCTTGGGACAAGCCTCCTCCTCTCTTCCTCCTATATATACTGGTGGTTTTAGGGTTTTTGCACAGAATTTTAGCCACGTGCTGCCCATTCCTCCAGTGCATAGTTTCTCCTCTAGATCGGATTTCTGCAGTGCTTAGGCGAAGTCCTGCCGGAATAGCTCCACCACCATCGCTGGAGCGCCATCATGCTGCCGGAGAACTCTTCTTCCTCTCCGCTCCCTCTTGCTAGATCAAGACGACGGAGATCTTCATCAAGCCGTACGTGTGCTGAACGTGGAGGTGTCGTCCGTTCAGTGCTAGATCGGAAGGACCGTGATCAAGTTCGCGGGACGGATCGTGATCAAGTTTGTGGGATGGATCGTGATTGGATTGCGGGACGGATTGTGATTGGATCGTGGGAGGCGTGGCGATTTGTATCGCGAAGACGTTCAACTACACCAACCATGTTTCTTAACGCTTCCCGCTTAGCGATTTACAAGGGTACATAGATCCACTCTCCCTCTCGTAGATGCTCATCACCATGGATAGATCTGCGTGTGCGTAGGAAATTATTTGTTTCCCATGCAACGTTCCCCAACAATTCCATTTGGACTCCGTTTAGTATTCCATATCTGCAAAACTCAAAAAGAAGGAAAAAACAGAAACTGACACTAGGCTCTAGATTAATAGGTTAGTCCCCAAAACAATATAAAATAGCATATTAATGCATATAAAACATCCAAAATGGATAATATAATAGCATGACATCATCAAAAATTATAGATACATTGGAGATGTATCAGTTGGCCACCCAAATTCGGTGGCACCAAAATGGATTCGGTTGCACCGAAATGCTAGGGTTTGGTAAGTCTGTTTGAGGCTGAGAATCAGTGGCACCGAGTGGAAAGTGTTAGTTGCATCGATTTTGGATATTTGGCTTAGGACAGACTTTTGTGGAAGAGCTTGTGGGTGAATGTGGTGACTATCACTTGTGCACGTATGAGTATTTTGTTCACCAACATTACCTTACCCCCTTTTAATAGTATTGGATTTCCTATGGACTCAAAGTGATTTCTCTCAGAAGTAAAATGTAGAGTCCTCTTGCTTGAAGATTTGCCAAACTATTTCCTTGCATCTTGGGGTATTCCGCAATCCTTTTGACAACCCATCATTGAACTTTTCCTGAAACATTCTTAGTGGAAACATTAGTTCAATGATATATATGTTGTTATTAATTACGAAAACCACCAAGGGAGCAAATCTTCTTTCACCTTCTGGTCTAGAAAAAATCACCATAAAGTTTCATTGCGTTTGGACTTCATTTGGTATTGTTTTTCTGCGATACAATAAAATAAGCAAAAACAGGAACTAACACTTGGCACTAGGTTATTAGGTTAGTTCCCAAAAAGATATAAAATTACATATAAAGCATACAAAAATTGATAATGTAATAGCATGAAACTATCAAAATTATAGATACATTGGAGACGTATCAGCATCTTCAAGCTTAATTCCTGCTCATCCTCGAGTAGGTGTATGATAAAAATAGAATTTTTGATGTTGAATGCTACCTAGCATGTCTATCATGTAATATTTTATGGTATTAATATTCAGAAATGATGAAGTAATTGATATCAACATGAATACTAGAACATAATAATTACTCTTCAAAATATATGATGCTAAACGAATGTTATCCCTACTCATTGGATTATGTATGCATGGCATGGCCCCGTATTCATCACATAAGTATAAATCATGAGCAACCCAGTTTGAAACCAAGCAATTGTATCATACTTTTTCTTGCTTCAACATTTTGAACTCCACTCAATATATGAACATGAGGCATGGACTTAGCACTACAGGTGGAATAGAATAGGTTGGTAGATATATAAGGGAATACAGAAGGTGAAAAACGTATTGCATCAACTGGGTGGGTCGATAGGCAATGGAGAGGCCTATCAACCGATATCAGTGCGAGGCGTAGGGATTGGCATGCAACTGATGCACTAGAGATATAAGTGTATGAAAGCTCTCTATTGAAACTAAGTGGGTGTGCATCCAACTTGCTTGCTCATGAAGACCTCAAGCATTTGAAGAAACCCATCATCGAAATATACAAGCCAAGTTTTATAATGTAAAAATTCCGACTGGTATATGAATGTGACAAATCATGGAGACTCTCTATATGAATAACATGGTGCTACACTAAAGCACAAGTGTGGTAAAAGGATAATAGCATTGTTCCTTCTCTTTTTCTCTCATTTTCTTTTTTTATCTTTTTTTTCCTTTTCTCTTTTTATTTTTATTTTTCTAAGACCAATATCATGAACCTCATATCTAATTTTTGTAGGGCTCATTAGTCTCCATCATTCTTTACCTCACTGGGACAATGCTATAATAATGATGATCATCACACTTTTATTTACTTACAACTTTATGAACTAAAACAATATGACTATATATCAATGCCTCTAGCAGTGTACCAGGATGTGTAATGATCTAGTGTAACATGTATTACAATGATGAATGATGGCTTTGCCACAAATATCATGCCAACTTTATATGATCATGCAAAGAAATATGATGATGAACACACCTGTCATGTGGAATGGCTATGGAAATGCCATGATAGGTAGGTATGGTGGCTATTTTGAGGAAGGATATAATGAGGCTTATGTGTGATAGAGCATACGGGGTTTGAATGCACCACAAAGTTTTCACTGACTCTCGAGGTGAGAAATGGCAAGGCACGGTACCTGAGAGACTAGCAATATGTAGGTGGGAGTTCTATATCGTCCATGGTGTCACATTAGTCATAAAGAACTCATATACATATTGTGAAAATTTATTAGCCCTTGAATCAAAGTACTAATCGCATGCCCCTAGGGAGGATTTTGGTAGGAGTTAACCATCATGCACCCCCAATTCAAACAACACAAAGGATTTCAATCAGAAATAAAAATGCTTGAACATCCGCCATGACTAACATTTAAATGAGTAATGCATAACAAGATTTTAATATCGATATATGTACTAACTAATGACAATGAACTAATATTCTTTCATATTACTACATCAATATAATTAAATCACAAGTTTCATATTCATTGATGAACATTTTTTTTCATTATACCTCTCTTGTATACTTATCATTTTTGGGCTAGTCTCATAACCCGCGCACACTACCACTTCCTATTTAATAGACTCTCAAAAATATTTAAGTGAAGCATTAGAGTGCAATGATTTCTATAAAATATAATCACCCATCTACTATAAAGATATAAGTGAAGCACATGAACAATTGCATGGCTCAAAAGATATAAGTGAAGCTCATAGAGTCTTCTAGCAAGTCATGATGAATGCGTGTCACTCTCAAAAGGTGTGTACAGCAAAAAATGAATGTGGAAAACTAACAAGAAAACAAAATATAACTATAATACACGATGCTCCAAGTAAAACTCATATCATGTGATGAATACAAATATAGCTCCAAGTAACATATCGATGAATTATGGACGAAAGAGGGGGTGTCATCCGAGACATCCCCAAGCTTAGACGCTTGGGTCTTCCTTGAATATTAACTTGGGGGGCCTTGCGCATCCCAAATCTTAGGGTCTTCTTGCTCCTTATTCCTTCATCCATCGTGATCTCACCCAAAACTTGATAACTTCAACACACAAAACTCAACAGAAACCTCGTGAGATTCGTTAGTATAATAAAGAGATCGAACACCTTAAATACTATTACAAATAGGTTCACAATTTTTATTGCATAGTACATACTATATTCTAACTCCTCCATGACTTATACCCCTTGACACATTCCATAGAATCATTAAAACAAGCACACTATGCAACAAAAACAGAATTTTTCTAAAACAGAACAATTTGTAATGATCTGTATTAAAACCATACTTTTGTAACTCCGACCATTCTAAAAACTTAGGAGAATGTGGGCAATTTGTATCTCGATATTTTTTAAACATTTCAGCAACTTATCACGCTCCAGTAAAAAAATGAAAAGTCAAATACTGGGCGTAAAAGTTTAAGTTTCCGCACCATATCAATTTAACTACCATCCAAATTGTCCCAAAGGCTTTACTTGGCACAAACACCAATTAAAAGATGAAAATGAAATAATTACAACATAATTAATCATGTGGACTCAAGAAACTAAAAACAAAAATAAAGATAACTATTGGGCTGTCTCCCAACAAGCTGTATCTTTATAACAATTAAGATAGCCTTGAGATTTTAATGGTGCCCACATGAAAGATAAGAATTGAAGCATTGAGAGAGCATCATATAGCATGTAACAAAAACATTTACATGTAGAATAGTTCATATGCATATGCATTTTATAATTAAACATTTCATCAAAGAAAGAAATATTTAGCATATGCAAGGAAGAAGGACAAAACAATGAGAATTTAAGCATCAAAAGAGATAATTGAGTAACATGAAAATTTCTACAACCATATTTTCCTCTCTCTTAATAATTAGATGAAGGATCATAATCAAATTCAATAGTATAGCCACCATACAAATATTCTATTCATGATCCACATGCATGAAAGTTTTATAATCTTCCAAGATAGTGGGATTAGCATTAAGTAAAGTCATGACCTCTTCAACCCACGTTTATCAAATAAAATCGTAAGATTGATTGTTATCCAGATATGTGGGATTATTTTACTTAAATTTGACACTCTTCCAAGCCCACTTTCAATAGTATTGCAGATTTCAACAGCAATAGTAGATTCATTATCAGGCTTAGATAAAACATTTACATCAAAAGAAGCATCACCATTACCACCCAAATCATGATCATTAGCACAATTGATACTCATAGAATTTACACTAACACAATTACAATTATGCTTTTCATTCAATAAATATATCCCAACTGCATTTTCTTTTACCGCTTCTTCATTATTAGCTATTGATTTGGATGGGAGATTTGTCCACCTAAATGAATGTTAGTAATTTAATTATAGGAAATGCAGATGGACTCAGAAAATCATGAAAATCGGTGTGTCATCATGGTGTGATCTCGAGACACCGTGAATTTTTTGGTAAAATTTAGCACAAGCTACGATGATCGCTAATTGGAAACCATAGCATCTGAGTAGAAGGATCATAGTTCCAATGGGAGAATTGGAAATCAAACTCCAATCGACGGTGTGTTCATCACCTCTCCTCCAAAATTTTCCCACGGTAGTCAATAATCATTATACGCTAGGTTTGATTTTTTTGGCGCACATCTCGGCTTGCTTGCTATATTTAAGCCATTTTCCATTCACTGGTCATTTAATGCATAATTCGAATCCCAACTTCAAGAACGCGTGTCAGCGAGAGGAATAAGGACTATCGTTCGATCTAGGTGCATCCTCTGGTGTAGATGTACGATTTGTGTGGTTTGGGTTTTGGCCAATCAGAACGCACAATACACGTCAGGCACATTAGGTGTCATTGGCCACATTTTACCTCGCAATATAGTACATGCAAAACTTATAACAGAACGAGCTCAGTACACATCGCTCATGATTTAGTACATGCAACAATTCAATATAGTAGACATAATGATTATTTTTGAATGAATTCCCATGTACATGGGGTGATCGTGATCATTAGGTTGACCCCTAATGAACTTAGGATTTCTGATGATTTTACGCTTCTCCTCTTTTATGTCGCATGGCCCCTCAGGTGGCAACTCATCATATTGATTGTGCTCCTCCTCATCACCAACATTCTCGACGCCTGGAACCCTCCTCTTCCCATACATCACTACTTGGCAATGCATATGCAAGAGGTCTGGCATAACGAAAATCTGGGTAGCATCGCTGGCAAGAATAAATGGGTCCTTCTGCCATGCCATAACTCAGCGGTCAACATATGTATTCCTGCTGTAAGAATCAACCTTTACGCTAATAAGAGGGACCCATATTCACTTGAATAATGCCACCTTCATTCGCACATCGTTAAGCTCCCAAATCTATTCAATGGTTTCATAGTACACCTGTTTATCATCTTCCTCTATAGTTAGGCATTCTATTCGTACGGAGCTGTTCTGATACGAGGTCTTAGCATCACATTCCTCAGTGTAGAACGTGTTGCCATTTATTTTGTACGCTTGGTACTTCATAATTGTCGTTGTTAGCTTTTGTGCCAACCACGTTGCAAGGTTTTGATCGGATCCGCTTGACAAACGATCCTTTAGCCATCTTACATAGTCCTTATTGTGTGCATTTGTCTCGGCAGCTGGTGACGACACATTGGGTAAGTTGCTTCGTCGTATCTCCTCCATGCGTTCTGCGACATAAGTATTGAGTATCGGGGTGTTAAGCAGTACCGTCAAATGTGCTTGATCGGCCATTTCTCTAGGTCCACAAATCTGTGAGCCAGCAAGGACCGGCTTACCAGCCAGCCTTCCCTCATGGCAAGATAGGGGCACACCTATAGGTCTAAGTTTCATGTATTCAGCGCAAAACTCAATCACCTCCTCCGCGGTATAACCTTGTAGGATGCTTGCCTCTGGATGACATCGGTTCCAACAATAGGCTTCGATATTCACATGTACCGCTCGAAGGGATACATGTTGTGAAGGAACACATGACCACAATACTTTATCTCATTCACAAGGTGCACGGTGAGATGGACCATGACATCAAAGAATGACAATGGGAAGAACATCTCTAAGTTTGACAATATTCTTGCAATATCAGCATGCATTAACCAACTCTTCAACATTTACCACCTTCTGCCATAGTTTGTTGAAGAAATCACAGAGATCAACCAATGTGTTTCTTATGTCCGTGTCCACCATATTCCTTATGGCCACCGGGAGGATTTGTGTCAACATTATGTGGCAATCATGTGACTTCATGTCAGACAACTTCTTTTTAGCCAAGATGTCATCCACGAGACTTCTAATGTTTGCGGAGTAGGAAGAGGGTGTCTTAATTGACAACAGAAATTCAAAGAACTCTTTTACTTCTACCGTAGTGAAATTGTAACTCTCGTGTTGGTGGAGCAATCTGTCATCATCTTCTATTTTGTTCATAAGTTCTGATTGATCACCAAGCATATCGAGTCGTGCATCATCACCATCCTTTATTTTGCCTTTAATCTTGATCAGAGTACCAAGGATGCTTTCACATACATTCTTCTCTATGTACATGACATCAGTGTAGTGACATACACTTAGGAACTCCCAGTATGGTAATTCCCAGAACACTGATTTCTTCTTAAACACTTGGTACTTGGGTGTTATTTTTTACGTCGAATCATATCCCTTGCCAAGCATAACTTCAAATTTTTTAACCATGCTGTGGACTTATTTCCCATCATAGGGTCTTGGGCCCGTTCCTTTCTCTACCGTACCATCAAATTTAGGTGCCATTTTTCGGTAAGGCTGTTTTTTCCTTAAGAACCTAAAATGATGCAAATACATGGTTTTGCGCAGGTTGGAAAGAAATCTATTTGCTATCCTATCCATGCATGTGACGCATCCTACTAGTCCCTTTGTTTTCTACTGTGAACTATTGCGTAATGCCGACATATCTTGAATGGTGTGTAGCAACAACACATGTACCTGGTAAAACTCCTTTGCGCAGGCATCATAACAGTTCACACGAGGCCTCCATGATGTCTGCAGTTCTTCTACCAATAGCTGAAAGTAAATGTCAATATCATTTCCAGGTTGCTTCGGACCTTGGATAATCATCGACATGATGATGTATTGTTTTCTTCATACACAATGAAGGTGGAAGGTTATATAAGCACAGAAGCACCAACCAAGTGCTATGTTTGGTGTTAATATCACCAAATGGATTAAATCCATCAGTACACTCTGCTAGCCATATATTTCTAGGATCCTTTACAAAATCTTTAAACTTGTCCGCTATTTGTTCCCACCAAGCCCCATCTTTCGGGTGCCTCATATATTTATCCGCATTTCGCTCATCATGATGCCACCACAACCGCTTTGCCTCTCTAGGGTTTCCAAACAAACGCTCCAACCTTGAAAGGGATTCCTATCTTGATCTCTTCGCCCATTTTGTACTTGTCCTTTGCTCTCCTGCACTTGTTTCATGCGTGCTCGCATATGCGACATGAACACAAATCTTTGAAGTCACCGCGGTACAACATACAATCAATCACACAAGCGTGTATCTTCTGGACTTCAAGTTCCAATGGAAAAAAAATTATTCACTTCGTTTGTGCTCTTGGGGAGCACATTATCTCCTGGAAGAATGTCTTTGAAAAGATTCAACAACTATGTGGTGGCCTTGTTTGATAGACTGCTTTCTTCTTTAAATCTAAGTGTGACACTCAACATAGAATATTTCTTTTTGCAACCTGGATAGAAATCTTTCTTGGAGGCGGGATAAATGCTTGGGAGCTCCTTTTACCCAGCTATATATATATATATATATATATATATTTCTGGGCTCTTGAAATCTGCAATCATAGCTGCAAAATCTGGCATATCATCAAGGTCGGTGTTGTCTGCTTCACACTCTTGGTTTTTCTTTGGTTTTTTTGGCATGCCAGTCTTCTGTCTATAGCTTGACGTCTGAGCCCCGAGGTTAAATTCATCACCCATGCAAATTTGATCGAGGTTTGGCACCTCATCGACAGGCAGGTTATTACCTTCATCCATAACCGCCTCTTCAGCGTGTTTAGTCCATCTTGTGTATCCACCCATGAATCCCCTTTTGTATAAGTGTAAATCGACCTCATCAATTGGAAATGACACCGTATTTCTACAATCCTTGCATGGATAGAGGACATAATATTCTTTGCAAATTCTCTTCTTTGTCCATTCAGCCAAAGCCATGAACTCCTTCACGCCATCCCAATACCTTGAGCTTGTCTGATCCCCCATACATTCAGATCATTCCATATGCACACATTGCATCCTTAATGGATGCACAAAGATGGGTGAATAAATCACAAGATTTTATTTTCAAAATTTATGTAGGGCGCTGCATAATGTTATCCAGCCATGCAATGACACTATCAACCAGTCAATTTGCAAGCATCATCAGTAGTGCCATTATATGAATTTAATACCTTAATTAGGCCACTCAAGGAAAATAATACCTTAATTAATTAGCAGCGGCACGATGAGACAATAGGGTCGAGGGGAAAAGCTTAGCGGGGCACCTACCTGTAGTTCGGGCTCGACTATCCCACCTATGAGCGCTAGGGACGTGCTCCAATTATGCCGGTGCCGACCACGAGGATTGAGCTGCACCTATATCTCCTATCGCCGATTGAGTATTAACCTCCTATCACGCCACCATCGCCGATCGATCGAGGGTGGACTTCCTATAATGCTGATACCGCCAACCGTCCCGGGATCGACCTCCTATTCGGCAGCCGCTGCCTCGGTCGCCACCAACATCTCTATCAGCATAACATTCTTTTAGGTTTTGGAAGAGCGGTTGTTTACCGCACCCATATGTATCAGGAAGCACACCACAAACGTTCATGTTATAGAAATCGTGTATCACACACTTTTCCATCTCACACGATTTGGTCCGGAAAACCATGTGGCGTATACAACATAATGCGATAAACAGTTCCCCGACCGTTATCATTAGATCCCCATAGTTTCCCTGTCTTCCCCAAATCCCTAAATAGATTCCAAATCCCTAGTGCCCAAATTCCCTAGCATGGCCCTGACATTTGGGAAATGCGTACGAGTAGTGCTGATGGTTTCAGTGCGGCTGCACTCGTTCGTACAATTGCTCTTGGCAGCCATTGGCGGTGCCACCATGACGGTGGTCACCGCCAAGCACTTGCCTAAGGTCACCAGGAGGCTGGTGTATTACAGATCCGAATCGTCTTGTCAGGTCCCAATCATTCCTCATCTTGGTAGCATGTACAAAGTAGGCATCTCACGCTGTCCGTCCTAAATTGGACCGCTCCACAAGAAACCGATCGAATTCCGGATCCAGAGTATGACTCTAGCAGACTCCCGCAAGAGTTCGATTCCGAGTTTGGCGCCACCGACAAGTACCAAAAGATGAGTTGTGTGCACGGACACACTCCCGCTTGACGTGTATGCACGAAGGGATTTGGCATTGGCAGACGGTTTCTTGGTTGCCCTTAGAGGTTAGTGGTAAGCTCATCCCTTAAGTTCAGTTAATGCCCCCACTCATCCTAATTATTTAACATTTGTAGGGATATGAGGCTTGTGCCTTTGTTAGCTGGTTGGATGATGAATGGCATGGCATGGCTCAGAGTGTTATCACCAAGCTTGTAGAAGAGAATGTAAAGATGAAGAAGAAACTGACTAATCTGGAGTGTACAATCACTACGATGAAGCAATAAAGAATCAATCACATGCAATAGAAGAAAGCAAGAGACAAGAAGGAACTAGCAGGTGTAGTTGTAGTTGCCGCATTAGCCATCTTCTACGCACTGCTTGCAATGATCAGTAGGGGCTTCGTTTGATTATTAATGGCTACATCAATTAGCAGAGCTCATCCATTGCTTACCAACTGTCCTATGTTAAATGCTTACTATTTCATAGTCGTTGCGTTTCATATAAGCATGTGGGCAGTTAAACAATGCATCTAGAGAACCGTGTGAACTACTAAAATGTACACATGTGAACAGTTGGCATACTGAGAACTGCACAATAGTGGGAATTTAGAGTGACGGGCGGGTGCACACAATTGCGGGTGATTATAACAGAATTCTATCTGCCTGCTAAGGAGCCAATATAATATGTCAATCCCTCGCTTTAGTTGCCATTCCTCTTGTGTTCACACCATGCTTCAGTTGCCACCATCTTCATCATCCTGGATGACCACACTCTGCAATCTTGCTTTCTCGCCGGTTGTTTAATTACGTAGTGCAACAATGTCAAGCGACGATGTGGACGACAATTCTGTCAGTATGGGGTCAACCAACAGAATCATGGCGCTCGTCTTCCATGAGTTCGGCATCAAGCCCTGATGACCTCCATTTTATCCGGCTCATGGAAGGGCTGTCGCCACCAGAGTCATCGGATGACGACCAGACGAACGAGGAGCTATTGAAGGACGAAGAAGACGACAACAATGAGGAGGAGGAGGAATGGTCGAAGAAGGAGGAGGAGGACGAGGATGTTATCCATTATACTAGTAAAAATCTAGACAACACTCAAAGGATCTATGCTACCACTAAAAAGGAATTTTTAGCAGTTGTGTTTGCTTGTGATAAGTTTAGACCGTATATTGTAGATTACAAAGTAACTATTCACACTAATCATGCTGCTATTAAATATCTTATGGAAAAGAAAGATGCTAAACCTAGACTTATTAGATGGGTTCTTCTGCTACAAGAATTTTATTTGCATATTATTGATAGAAAGGGTGCTGAGAACCTCGTAGCAAACAACTTGTCTAGGTTAGAAAATGTTCTTGATGACCCACTACCTATTGATGATAGCTTTCCCGAGGAACAATTAGCTGTCATAAATGCTTCGCGTAATGATCCATGGTATGCTGATTATGCTAATTACATTGTTGCTAAATTTATACCGCCTAGTTTCACATACCAACAAAAGAAAAAGTTCTTCTATGGTTTAAGACATTACTTTTGGGATAATCCACACCTTTATAAAGAAGGGGTAGATGGTGTTATTAGACATTGTGTACCTGAGCATGAATAGGAACATATCCTACACAAGTGTCATTCCGAGGCCTACGAAGGTCACCACGCTGGAGATAGAACTGCACATAAGGTATTACAATCTGGTTTTTATTGGCCCACTCTCTTCAAGGATGCTCGTAAGTTTGTCTTGTCTTGTGATGACCGTCAAAGAATTGGTAATATTAGTAGATGTTAGGAAATGCCAATGAATTACTCCCTTGTTATTGAACCATTTGATGTTTGGGGTTTTGATTATATGGGACCTTTTCCAAAGTCCAACGGGTATACTCATATTCTAGTTGCTGTTGATTATGTTACTAAGTGGTTAGAAGCTATTCCAACTGCTGTCGGGACCCCGATCCTAAGTCATAAGAACCCAACCTGTAACACATCACATCACTTTGCGGCCTCATGCACGGTAACTCCACGGCTGCAGCCTTACCTTATCCGGGACCGTTTGCACCTTTTGGCTCACGTATGTGAATATGTCGCTAGCATTCAAACGACAGAGAACCCAGGCCAACATGACTAGTCATAGAACCCAAGTGGCACATCCGTACGGAAATAGGCATACATAACCCAACAATGTAGGTGTCGGCCTCAAGCGTGTGTAGTCGAGTCATAGTCAGCTACAAGGACTCCATTACGCCGTGGGACATAAATGTCATCACTGCACGTAGATGAGTCGTAGCAGGCTATAGGGACTCCATTACACTACGTGAAATTTCCCCGAAGGGACAGATACAGCAGTAAAGAAGGATACATGCCGGTCAATCAATGTGTCCGGAGCAGTAGCAAGCTACCAAGGCTTGGTGGAAGCACAAAGAGGCAGTTTCCCGTAAAGAGTACTACTAAAGGCACATGACTAGCTGTCGGATCTCATACATACCGTTGCACATCATACGTACGCACGACATGCCCAATATGCATAGATACAACTATGGCATCACAACATAACCATACAACAACACAACTTTTATTTAAGACGCTCAGAGGAGCATTGCATAATATGTTCTTATAGGTAGGGGTCACATGACCTGACACTCAAGTCATACAAGCAAGTTCATACAAACCAAGCAGAAGCATAAAGCTGTCTGAGTACAGATAGTTGAAAGGGTAAAAAGGCACATGGCCTGACTATCTATAGCCCGCCACAGGGCATAAGGTCGTAGCTGGGACACCAGCTATTCAGCGTCGTCGACATCTAGATAGAACCCACCTGATGGGTCCCGAGTCTCATCTGCAACATTTATTAAGAAAACATGAGTACAAACATACTCAGCAAGTCTTGAAAGCAAACCTATTCTATTTATGCTCATGTATCAACAAGGGGGAGTGGTGGAGTTTATGCAGCAATGCCAGCTTTGACTCATGGCTAACCTATACTACACATATTAATTCTTTGTTCAAATTTTGGATATCGTACACGAGTCCACTAACTCCACATCAATACACCACCATGGATTCACTTCCGTCATCTACGAGAGTGCCATCCACGGTACTCACACTTGTCTTGAGATTTTTATGAGTATCCATTAAATTATCTATGAACAACATAAGTTCTCCAAGTAGTCCATATCCGAGGACGCGACTATTCGAACAGATTCATACCCTGCAAAGGTGTACTTCTTCACACATGCTCTCGCCACTTATCACTGTGTGCTTCTAAAACCATGCACCTCGGCAACCTTCAAGCGGAAGCCCAGCGAGGGAGTCGGCCACGACCGTTAATCACACAAGACCTCTAGTCCAGGAGTTCGGCCCGCACGGAAGTTCGGCCGAAGTTTCCACTACGGCCCCAAGCGATGTACGCAGGGTTCCCAAGTCCACCATTTGGGTGACCCTTGGTACACTGTGCCACCGCCTACCGTATCGTAACCCACCCTAGGGTCAGCGCTACGCATGGCCTCCAGCATACTATAAACACCAGAAACTACTTGCAACACCTGGACCAAGGCCAAAGCGATTGATAAGTCGAGAGGGTCAATTAATTATCCCAACATGTGGTAGTAACTAGCCTTGGATCACGAACACGGAACTCAGTTCCTAACAACGGTCCCAATGAGACAACCCGCTATGTACTCCTACATAGCCTCTCATCGCTACCTTTACCAAATCGGGTTCATCCTTAAGCTTATCACATCAGAACAATATTGTTTCACTCCATTTCATCACCCAGATGAATCATACCTGACACCACTCTAAGCATAGCAAGCACAGCAGGCAAAGTAGGTAAAGCACATCATGGCTCAAGCATCTACCAGGTATGCTAGGTTGCAAAGTTTAGCTATTTACTGTGACAATGGCAGGTCAGGCAAAGGAATGGGTTCATCTACCGCATATGATAGGCAATTGAACGTTTGTCCTAATGCAATAAACAAGAGCAGGAGTGAGAGAATGGGATATTGTCGGAATGATCAATGGGGTTGCATGTCTTGCTAGGAAGTGGGATGGTATTCTCCTTCGTTGGAATACTCGGGGGTATCCTCAGAAGAAGGGCCTACTGCAATGCAGATAAGTAACAATCAATACACGAGAAGTGCAGCAATATGATGCATGATCATGACATGGCAACATGTATGGATGGGATAATGCAACTATTAACCAAGTTAAATGAAGTAGTTTTGAATATAGGTTCGAATTCGTTCTCCATTCCATATTCCATATATTCACCTATTACTAAATGTCAATGTTCATCTACATAGGTTACTCTAACATGCATGATAATAGCACCATTGGATTCATTGGATTTTTTTGATAATTTTTCATATATAAATTATTTCCATCTGAGTTATAGATTAATTTCTATGAATTTCTAAGTTTTAATAATTTCTAGAATTAATTTAATTCAGAAATTCCTTTACTGCATCAGCTGACATCAGCTGGTCAACAGCCCGTTGATAGGTCAAACCTGACCAGTGGGGTCCACTGGTCACTGACCCAACTTCTAACAGAGTTAATTAAGTCACTAATTACTAAATAATTAGCAGGGTCCCACTGGTCAGCAGGTCATTAGGTTAATTAATTTTTATTAATTAATTATTTTCAATTAAACCTAATTAGCAGGGCCGGGCCCACTTGCCAGTTGACCCTGGGGTCAAACCTTGGTGGTCAAACCGGTTGACTCGCCGGCGTCGATCCACCGACGACGTCAGGGACGACGAAGGGGATCGGAAACCATCCTCCGGCGACCAAATGGACAACAGAGGCATCGATCGATCTTGCATGCTCGCGCGTGTCGAACCTGACACCTCCCAAGGGCTGGGATGGCCGGAGTTGGCGTCGGCGACGAGTGCGGCGGATGCGGGAGCTCGGGAGAGCACGGGCTCGTCGAGCCGGAGCTCGAATGGCCCGGCTGAAGGCACCTACAGCTACCTGGGACCCTCCTGAGCACGCCTACGTGCTCAGGTGTGAGCTTGGACCACCGCATCGACGACCACGTCCTTGCCGGCGGCGAGGAGCTCTCGGGCCCGAGGTGGATCGATGCTAGGGCGCGATAGCGATGGGAAAAGAAGGGGGAAAGGACAAGGAGCTCATAGCGGATGCGACGGCGTCGAGAGCGGGCTCGGGGAGGCTTCACTTGCGGCGAACGGATGGCGGCGGTCGCCGATGACCAAGGAGGAAGAAGATGACAGGGTCAGCGCTGGGAGGCCTTCGGGCTTGATTCGTTCGGTGCAGAGGACTAGCGCGTCAAGGTGGAGCTACTAGGGGGCTCCGGGGCAAGGGGGAGCGACTGGAGCGACAGCTACGGTGGCGAGAAGGCGGCGGCCATGGCGGGCAGAGGGGGAAGAGAGAGATACGAGCAAGCAAGAGAGAGGGAGAGCGATGGGGATGGCTCTCAAAGCTTATCCCCGTCGCGCTGGCGAGGGGAGGCAAGCAGGCTAGGAGCTACGTGGCATCTTCGGCGCGGGCGCACGGTGGGCACGCGCTCGTCCTCCTCGCCACCAGGAGGACGGCGACCCCCCTAGGCCAGGTGGATCGGCTTGGCCTGGGCCTGAGACATGCTTCCTTTTTTTTAAATTCCAGTTTCTGTTTTTTCTTTTTTGACATTTGTTTTATTTTTATTTAGGCACAAATGCTAGGTACAAAATACTCCAAAATTTTATAGAGCTTAGTTTGAATATTTCAAACCTCTACAAAAAGTTTCAGAATATTTGGAATGCTAAAATAATTATAATGCTTTATTTTACATTTTTAGTAGCTTTAATATTTATTTTTGAAACGCTCTATAGATTCAAATATTTGGAATGACCCCTGATATATTAATGCCCACATTTATCATACACAGGGGACATTTTTGATGGGCATTTTGGATTGGTTGATTGTTTACAACTATTGAATTGGTTTGTTTCAGGTGAGGTGTTAGGGTTTCTGTTAATCCCCATTTCAAATTGATGCAAAAAGTGAAAACATGATGCACACACATGCCGACCTAAGTAAGCTAACTAGGGATGTGACAACTCACTCCACTCAAAAGAATCTCGTCCCGAGATTTGGAAGTCGTTGGGAAGAGCGCGGGGTACTCTAGTCGAAGACGATCCTATCTTTCCCATGTGGCTTCCTTCTCGGAATGGTGTGACCACTGAACCTTGAGAAACTTGATGTTCTGACGCCGAGTGGTACGCTCAGCTTGATTAAGAATATGAATAGGGTATTCTCGATATGTAAGGTTATCTTGGAGATCAAGCGCTTTGTGGTCTACTTTGCGGATAGGGTCCAAGAAGCAATGCCTGAGTTGCGAGACGTGGAAGACATCATGAACCTTGGAAAGATGCGGCGGTAGTTCCAATTGGTAGGCAACCTCTCCTCGTTTAGGAAGAATGTGAAAAGGTCCAATGTAACGAGGATCCAACTTGCCCTTGATACCGAATCAATGGGTACCCTTCAGGGGTGTAACCCGAAGATAAGCCTTCTTGTCAACTTCATAGGTCACAACCTTATGATGACGATCATATTGTCTCTTTTGACGAGACTAGGCTGTCTTCAACTTTTCACGAATAATGTGAACTTGCTCCTTTGCGTCCTGGATCATATCCGGGCCAAAGAGTTGCCTCTCTCCTATTTCTGACCAGTTAAGAGGTGTTTGACACCTTTGTCCACATAGAACTTCAAAAGGGGCTTTGCCCAAGTTTGATTGATAACTATTGTTATAAGCACATTTGGCAAATGGAAGCCATTTCTCCCAATTCATACCGAAGGATATAACACAAGCTCGGAGCATGTCTTCGAGGATTTGATTGACTCGCTCAACTTGACCACTTGACTGCGGATGGAAAGCAGTGCTAAAGGATAGATGAGTCCCCATAGCAGTTTGGAAACTTTCGCAGAATCGGAAGGTAAAGATACTTCCGCGGTCTGAGTTAATCTCCAAAGGAACACCATGAAGAGAAACTATTCGAGAAACATATAACTCCGCTGGCTAGCAGTTATACTCCCCCAAACAGGAAGAAAATGAACCACTTTGGAAAGACGGTATATGACCACAAAGATAGCATTATTTCCTATCTTGGTCCTGGGAAATCCAGTGATGAAATCCATACCAACCTTATCCCATTTCCATTCAAGAATAGCCAAGGGTTGAAGGGTGCCAGCAGGCCTTTGATGTTCTGCCTTAACGCAACAACAAACGTCGCAATTGGCAACAAACTGAGCAATTTCTCTCTCCATCCTAGTCCACCAGAACCTCTGGCATAGGTCCTGATACATATTGGTACTACCAGGATGAATCATGAGAGGAGAGTCATGAGCCTCCTTAAGGATCAGCTGTCTTAAGCGTCCGCTCTTAGGAACCACCAATTGGTTCTGAAAGAACACGACACTCTGATCGTCCATGGAGAAATCTTTAGCGTTTCCATTAGCAATATTCTCCTTGATCCGAGATATACCCTTATCATACCTCTAGACAGCTACTATTTGATCCCTAAGAGTAGGTTTCGCCACCAAGTTGGAAAGGAATCCTTGAGGAACAATGTGAAGATTCAACTTCCGAAATTCCTCATAGAGAAGTGGTTGACTTTGTATTAACATCAGGTTGTTATAATAAGACTTATGACTTAGTGCATCAGCCATGACATTGGCTTCCCTCGGGGGTGTAAGTTATCCCTAAGTCATAATCTGTAATCAACTCAACCCACCGTCTTTGCCTGAGATTCAAATCCGGCTGGGTGAAAATATATTTCAGACTTTGGTGATCAGTGTAAATTTCGCAATGATTACCCAAAAGGTAACGTCGCCAGGTTTTTAGTGCATGGATTATAGCTGCAAGCACAAGATCATGTCTTGGATAATTATCCTCATGTGGACGCAACTGTCGAGAGGTGTATGCAATCACATGACGATCTTGCATGAGAATGCAACCTAATCCTTGTCGCGAGGCGTCGCAATAGATAACAAAGTACTTAGAGAAGTCTGGTGGCAGTAGAACGAGAGCCGAGGTTAGGCATATTTTCAGTTCCTGAGAACTGTGCTCACATTGTGGGGTCCACTCGAACTTTTTATATTTCTTGAGGAGTTCAATCAGAGGTTTAGCAACCTTGGAGAAGTTCTCAACAAAGCGGCGACCATAGCTCGCTAAGTCAAGGAAACTCCGAACTTGCTTAGCCGATTCAGGTTGAATCCAATCAAGGACGACCTGAACTCTCTCGGGATTGACATCAATACCTTTACCAGAGATCACGTGGCCTAGATAGGTCACTTCTGGTAACCAAAATTCACACGTGGAGAATTTGGCATACAGACGATGCTCTCGAAGTTTCATCAGTACCAGCCTTAGATGCTCGGCATGTTCCTATTCGTTCTTCAAGTAGATGAGTATATCGTCGAGGTAAACCACGAAGAATTTATCCAGATACTCCATGAAGATCGAATTCATCAAGCGAGATAAGGTGACTGGGGCATTGGTTAAACCGAAGGACATGACGGTGTACTCGTATTGGCCATAACGAGTAACAAAAGCCGTTTTTGGAATGTCCCCGTTTCTAATTCTGATTTGACGGTATCCCAACCTCAAATCCATCTTGGAAAAGACAGAGGATCCAGCGAGTTGATCATACAAATTTTTGATCCTGGGGAGCGGATACTTGTTCTTTATGGTGACCAGATTCACTGGCCGATAATCCACAACCATCCGATCCGATCCATCCTTCTTCTTGACGAGAGAACGAGGCAAGCCCTAGGAGAAGAACTAGGACGTATGAAACCTTTCTTCAAAGCCTCATCGAGTTGTTTCTTGAGTTCGGCTAGTTCTAAGGGTGCCATCTTATAGGGTCTTCTCGCTATTGGGACAGTCCCTGGAATGAGCTCTATCACAAACTCTACATCTCTGACAGGTGGAATTCCTGGCAGTTCTTCTGGAAAGTCATCCGGAAAGTCACGGACTACCGAAATATCTTCTAATTCTGGAAGAGGGCTAGCATTGAGAGAATAGAGTTGGCGTTTGACAGCTCGAGTGGAGACATTAACTATCTCACCCGATGGATGTGTAAGCTGAACATTCCTAGTATGAGTATCAATCTTAGCATAGTGGGCTTTCATCCAGTCCATGCCTAAGTTGATATTGATGTCCGAAGACTTGAAGGCTATCAAAGATGCTAGGAAGACTAGCCTATCCCCAAGAATCTCATTATCATGGCTTACCCTAGAAGTTTGCCATTTTGAACCAGGAGACTGAACTACCAAAGGAGTAGGCATATCACAAAAAGATACGTTATGAAACTGTGCATAACTTTCTAAGATGAATGAATGAGATGCTCCAGTATCAAATAGAACATATGCTGGATGACTATTGACAAGGAGCGTACCTAGGATAACATCAGGATCCTCAAGGGCTTCTTCAGCAGAAACATAATTCACTCGACCACGAGCAGGAGCTGGCTTCACATAGAAGGCTTTTCCCGGCTTCCCACGTCCAGCCGGCTTGGCATTGTTTTGGGGACACTCACGGGAATAGTGTCCTGGTTCTCCACATTTGTAGCAGACAACGGTAGCACGGGGAGCAACATTGACAATAGGACCTCCAAATGTCCTGGCTGGAGGGTTGGGCAGAGCTGGGCGAGGCGCCTGGAAGGATGGCCTCGCGGTGTACCTTGGTGGCAGAGCTGTGTTGGGCACCCACACCCGGTGTTTGTTGGGGCCTGAGCCAGATGCAAGGCTGAAGTCACGGGTGTGCTTCTTAGTTGCCTCGTAGTTAGTCTGTCCTGTTTCGGCGTTGATAGCCTTGTTGACGAGGGCCTGGAAGGTGGTGCACTCATGCAGACGCAGATGTCGACGGAGCTCAGGATTAAGTCCCTTGCGGAACCTAGCCCGTTTCTTGGCATTAGTCGACACTTCCTCCAGAGCATAACGAGCAAGGTTGCCAAACTCGTGGCTATAGGCATCCACTGTCAGTCTGCCCTGGGTAAAAGCATAGAACTCCTCTCTCTTGCGATCCGTCAGCCCTTCCGGGATGTGATGGGTACGGAATGCCTCACTGAAATCTGCCCAAGTTGTTACGGGGCCTGCGGGACGCATGGCTTCATAATTTTCCCACCACAGATTGGCGGGTCCTTCCAGAAAGTATGCAACAAAGGTCACCTTGTTGGCCTCAGATACATTGGTAGCTCAGATTTTGCAGGACATGCTAGTCAGCCAGTCATCAGCGTCAAGCGGATCGACCGAATGATGAAACTTAGGTGGGCACAACTTGACGAAGTCATTGAGGGACACACCATCATTAGCACGTTACAGGGAGGATGCGTTGTGTTCTGCTCAATACGTTCCAACAGCCTGTTGGTCTCCCTTTTATTCCGCTCAGCTTCGAGCATCACTTCTGCCAAGGAGGGCGCCTGCGACAGGTTCTCTTGTCTTGGCTGGCTTCCCTCGCCCTGCTCGAAGGCAGACACAGGGTTTTTCCTAGTTGACACCATCTTGGGAAAACAAACCCATAACTTAGACAAGGAAGATAACAACTCTAAGAAATGAGATGAGGAATGTACTAGACAACATGGCATGCATGGGTAACTGCCCGATCAACATGGTAATAAACAAACTGCCATATGAACACCATGATTCATACACACCATGATATAGTTCAGTACAAGCCCAAGCTGAAATACAAACTATAGAAAGATGATACAACTCATCGGAGGCATTACAAGCTTCCTATACATTATCTATCTACACCTCCGGAACTCAACTCTCAACCCTAGTCATATCCCACAAGACACGCATGACTATGGCGATACAACTACTACAATACTAGTACTAACATCCAAAAACTCAAGCATCGCTGTAGAACACCTCATATAGGTTACCCCCATGACCTGGGAGCTAAACCTGAGGATCTGGAAACACCCTGACCTGCGATCCCTGGAAACCGTAAGGAGACAGATGTGGCCTCAGTCCCCTCGTTGGTGGCAACAACGGTCCTCGAAGAGGAGTGATGCCTCCAACATTGGGCCAGTCTACGCGAGCTGGCAGATGAGTCCGCGATGGGCTCAGCATCTCCAAATCTCCATAGCCTGTCTGCACAACAGGTGCTAGCTGTGTCAGGGCTGTCCAAAGACGTGCACGGGTAGCATATAGCTCCATACGCAGGGCACGTGCATCATGATCCCTGTTCTCCAACATCTAAGCAGTCACCTTAAGCCTAGAGTCCTCATGAGAATGATCATAATAGGCTGCACTAAGATAACCATCCTCTCCTCCTAAGGTAGCCGGAATATAGCAAAACTCAGTGTTCTGAAGCAGTCCATGGTGAGATCTCATAATAGTCAACATGATGTAGGCGGCCTCTTGAACTGCCATGTCTATGGTGACACCTAACCCATATGACCAATGCAGCGGCTCTGCAGCTCTAGGATATGATGGATATATCCTAACAGTACACATGTACTGGCTCTGGTTGAAGTCTCAATACTGCTCCTCCATTGTATACTGTGGGCACCAATGGTAACCAGTCTCCATCATAACTCTAACCAACATGGCCGGGTGACCTGGTACATCGATGCACCTAGTCAGACGGACCACCTAACTACAAGGACGATGGGGCATCAGAAACAGGGAATGATGCAAAGACATTAGAGATCCTAGAAGAAATTGGACAGCATAACAGCTGTAATTGCTCAAAAAATATTTTGAGACAACTGCAAAGATTGGATAGCATAACCACTCAACTTTCTAGACCCAAGTTTCTATTCCAACTTATTGTCACACCAACAATAATCTAGAATAGGAGTTCACTTGCAAACAAGCTAGCTAATAGTCCATGGTTAGTAACTCGTCATCCTAAGAAATAGATAAGAAGCCTAGTTCTTAACCCAGTAGAAAAGATGAGGGTGACTCTGAATAGAATGACTCGGGAATAGGAGTAAAAAGAGCCTTACATTCCCTTTCACAATCAATTCCCTTACATTTCTATAGTGTTTCTAGACTCAACTTCGACCGGTTTGGCTTGGTAGTCCTACAATCAGCCAGGCTCTGATACCAACAATGTTGGGACCCCGATCCTAAGTCATAAGAATCCATCCTGTAACACATCACATCACTTTGCGGCCTCATGCACGGTAACTCCACGGCTGCAGCCTTACCTTAGCCGGGACCGTTTGCGCCTTTTGGCTCACGTATGTGAATATGTTGCTAGCATTCAACTGATAGAGAACCCGGGCCGACATCACTAGTCATAGAACCCAAGTAGCACATCTGTACGGAAACATGCATAGGTAACCCAACAATGCAGGTGTCGGCCGCAAGCGTGTGTAGACGAGTCATAGTCATCTATAAGGACTCCATTACGCCGTGGGACATAAATGTCATCACTGCACGTAGACGAGTTGTAGCAGGCTAGAGGGATTCCATTACGCTGCGAGACATTTCCCCGAAGGGACAGACACAGTAGCACAGAAGGATACATGCCGGTCAATCAATGTGTCTGGAGCAGTAGCAAGCTACCAAGGCTCGGTGGAAGCATAAAGAGGCAGTTTCCCATAAAGAGTACTACTAAAGGCACATGACTAGGTGTCGGATCCCATACATACCGTTGCACGTCACACGTACACACGACATGACCGATATGCATAGATACAACTATGGCATCACAACATAACCATACAACAACACAAATTTTATTTAAGAGGCTCATAGGAGCTTTGCATAATATGTTTTTACAGGTAGGGGTCACATGACCCGACACTCAGGTCATACAAGCAAGTTCATACAAACCAAGCGGAAGCATAAAGCTATCTGAGTACAGACAATTGAAAGGGTAAAAAGGCACGTGGCCTGACTATCTATAGCCCGCCACAGGGCATAAGGTCGTAGCTGAGACACTAGCTATTCAGCATCGTTGACATCTAGAGAGAATCGACCTGATGGGTCCTAAGTCTCATCTGCAACATTTATTAAGCAAACATGAGTACAAACGTACTCAACAAGTCTTTAAAGCAGACCTAGTCTATTTATGCTCATGTATCAACAAGGGGGAGTGGTGGAGTTTATGCAACAATGCTAGCTTTGACTCATGGCTAACCTATACTACACATATTAATTCTTTGTTCAAATTTTGGATATCGTACACGAGTCCACTAACTCCACATCAATACACCACCATGGATTCACTTCCGTCATCTACGAGAGTGCCATCCACGATACTCACACTTTTCTTGAGATTTTTATGAGTAACCATTAAATTATCTATGAACAACATAAGCTCTCCAAGTTGTCCATATCCGGGGACGCGGCTATTCGAACACATTCATACCCTGCAGGGGTGTACTTCTTCACACACGCTCTCGCCACTTATCGCCGTGTGCTCATAAAACCATGCACCTCGGCAACCTTCAAGCGGAAGCCCAGCGAGGGAGTCGGCCACGACCGTCAATCACACAAGACCTCTAGTCCAGGCTATCACCTATTTGAGACTGAACCCGCACAGAAGTCTGGCCGAAGTTTCCACTACGGCCCCAAACGATGTGCGTAGGGTTCCCAAGCCCACCATTCGGGTTACCCTTGGTACACCGTGACACTGCCTACCGCGTCGTAACCCACCCTAGGGTCAGAGCTATGCACGGCCTCCAGCATACTATAAACACCAGAAACTACTTGCAACACCTAGACCAAGGCCTAAGAGACTGATAAGTCGAGAGGGTCAAGTAAGTATCCCAATGTGTGGTAGTAACTAGCCTTGGATCACAAACACGGAACTCAATTCCTAAGAACGGTCCCAATAAGACAACCCGCTATGTACTCCTACATAGCCTCTAATCGCTACCTTTACCAAATCGGGTTCATCATTAAGCTTATCACGTCAGAACAATACTGTTTCACTCCAGTTCATCACCGAGGTGAATCAGACCTAACACCACTCTAAGCATAGCAAGCATAGCATGCAAAGTAGGTAAAGCACATCATGGCTCAAGAATCTACCAGGTAAGCTAGGTTGCAAAGTTTAGCTATTTACCGTGACAATGACAGGTCATGCAAAGGAATGGGTTCATCTACCGCATATTATAGGCAATTGAACGTTTGTCCTAATGCAATAAACAAGAGCAGGAGCGAGAGAATGGGATGTTGTCGGAATGATCAATGGGGTTGCTTGCCTTGCTAGGAATTCTCCTTCGTTGGAATACTCGGGGGTATCCTCAGAAGCAGGGCCTACCGCAATGCAGATAAGTAACAATCAATACACGAGAAGTGCAGCAATATGATGCATGATCATGACATGGCAACATGTATGGATGGGCTAATGCGACTATTAACCAAGTTAAATGAAGTAGTTTTGAATAGAGGTTCAAATTCGTTCTCCATTTCATATTCCATATATTGACCTATTACTAAATGTCAATGTTCATCCACATAGGTTTCTCTAACATGAATGATAAGAACACCATTGGATTCATTGGATTTTTCTGATAAATTTTCATATTTAATTATTTCAATCTGAGCTATAGATTAATTTCTATGAATTTTCTAAGTTTTAAATAATTTCTGGAATTAATTTAATTCAGAAATTCCTTTACTACATCAGCATGACGTCAACTGGTCAATAGCCCATTGATAGGTCAAACCTGACCAGTGGGGTCCACTGGTCAGTGACCTAGCTTCTAACAGAGTTAGTTAACTCACTAATTACTAAATAGTTAGCAGGGGGCCCACTGGTCAGTGGGTCATTAGGTTAATTAATTTTTCTTAATTAATTACTTTTAATTAAACCTAATTAGCAGGGTCAGGCCCACTTGCCAGTTGACCCTGGGGTCAAACCCCGGTGGTCAAACCGGTTGACTCGCCGGCGTTGAGCCGCCGCCGACATCAGGGACGGCGGAGCGGATCAGAAACCCTCCTCCGGCGACCAAATGGACGACGGAGGGCATCGATCAGCCCTGCGTGCTCGCGCGCGTCGAACCCAACACCTCCAAGGGGCTGTGATGGATGGAGTTGGCACCGGCGACGAGCGCGGCAGATGCCGGAGCTCGGGCGAGCACGGGCTCGTCGAGTCAGAGCTCGAACGGGCCGACTGAAGGCACCTACGGCTACCTGGGACCTTCCTGAGCACGCCTACGTGCTCAGGTGTGAGCTTGGGCCGCCGCAGTGACGACCACGTCCTCGCTGGTGGCGAGGAGCTCTTGGGCCCGAGGTTGATCGATGCTAGGGCGCGATAGCGATGGGGAAAAGAAGGGGGAAAGGACCGGGAGGTCACAGCGAACGCGACGGTGTCGAGAGCAGGCTCGGGGAGGCTTCACTTGCAGCAAACGGACTGCGGCGGTTGCCGATGATCGAGGAGGAAGAAGACGACGGGGTCGGTGCTGGGAGGCCTGCGGGCTAGATTCCTTCGGCAGAGAGGATCAGTGCGTCGAGTACTTGGGGGCTCAAGGGTCAGGGGGAGCGATTGGAGCAGCAGCTACGACAGCGAGAAGGCGGCGGCAATGGAGGGCAGAGGGGGAGAGAGAGCTGCGGGAGAGAGAGAGATCAAGAGCGATGGGGACGCTCTCAGAGCTTATCCCCGTCGCGCTGGCGAGGGGAGGCAGGCAGGCTGGGAGCTGCGTGGTAGCTCCGACGCGTGCGCACGGTAGGCACGCGCTCGTCCTCCTCGCCACCAGGAGGATGACGAACCCCTGGGCCAGGTAGTCCGACCTGGCCTGGGCCTGAGACAGGCTTCCTTTTTTTAATTCCAATTTCTGTTTTTCTTTTCTAACATTTGTTTTATCTTTATTTAGGCACAAATGCTAGGTAGAAAATACTCCAAATATTTTATAGAGCTTAGTTTGAATATTTCAAACCTCTACAAAAAGTTTCAGAATATTTTAAATGCTAAAATAATTATAATGCTTTATTTTTCATTTTTAGTAGCTTTAATATTTATTTTTGAAATGCTATATAGATTCAAATATTTAGAATGGCCCGTGATATATTAATGACCAGATTTATCAGACATAGGGGACATTTTTGATGGGCATTTTGGATTTATTGATTGTTCATAACTATTGAATTGGTTTGATTCAGGTGAGGTGTTAGGGTTTCTGTTAATCCCCATTTCAAATTGATGCAAAAAGTGAAAACATGATGCACATACATGCTGACCTAAGTAAGCTAACTAGGGATGTGACAACTAGTAGTGCTGATCATAACACTTCTATAAAAATGCTGAAAGAAGTTAGTTTCCCTAGATTTGGAGTCCCTAGATATTTAATGACTGATGATGGTTCACACTTTATTCATGGTACTTTCCGTAAATTTCTTGATAAGTATTGATGTTAATGATAGAATTGCATCTCCATATCCTCCTCAGTCTAGTGGTCAAGTAGAATTAAGCAATAGATAAATTAAATTGATCTTGCAAAAGAATGTTAATAGATCTAGAAAGAATTAGTCTAAGAAACTTGATGATGCATTATGGGCTTATAGAACTACTTACAAAAGCCCTATGGGTATGTCTTCGTATAAAATGGTTTATGGTAAAGCATGTCACTTACCTCTAGAACTAGAGCATAAAGTTTATTGGGCAATCAAAGAGCTCAACTATGATTTCAAAGTTGCTGGTGAGAAGAGGTTATTTGACATTTGCTCACTTGATGAATGGAGAACCCAAGCCTATGAGAATGCCAAGTTGTTTAAAGAAAAAGTTAAGAGATGGCATGATAAAAGGATACAAAAGCGTGAATTCAATGTAGGTGACCATGTCTTGCTATACAATTCTCGTTCAAGATTTTTTGCAGGAAAACTTCTCTCTAAATGGGAAGGGCCTTACATCGTTCCGGTGCCATCAAGATCAACAATGCCAAAGGCACAAATCCGAAGGCGGTAAATGGGAAATAATCAAACATTATATCTCATGTACTCCCATAAATGTTGAAACCAATATTATCAATACCATAACTCCGGAGGAGTACATTAGGGAGACCTACCGGAACATTTCAGACTCCAAAAAGGTATAGGTATGCGATACGGTAAGCAAACCGACTCCAAAACTTTCCCAATAGCAATTTTTCTCAGTTTTGGAATATTTAATAAATTAGGAAAATTTAAAGTAGTCCGAAAGGTGCACAAGGAGGCGACAAGCCTGCAGGGCACGACCTACCACACTGGTCGCGCCCCTATGGCTTGTGGCCACCTCGTGCACCCTCCGGACTCCATTTTCTTGCAGGATACTCCTTTAGGTCGGTAAAAATTCATTATATAATCTCCCGAAGGTTTGGACCTTCGTATCACGATAATACCCCTGTTTTCATTTGGAGCTATTTCTGCCGCAGATTTTGAGCAAGATGTCATCCCAAGAGTCCGATGGGGAGAGCTATATATCGCATTACCTTGCCAATCCCAAGCTCTATGGGGACCTAGATTCTTATGGATTATTCTTGGGGGAGGAACAAGAAGGAAAGTATGAGGAAGAAAGCTCGGATGAAGAAGAGATCCCTCTTCCTCAACTAGGAGATATGCACATGGAGTTCCAGAAATCAAGCCTCCCAAACACAAGGAGAAAACCCAAGGTTCTATTTATTCCTTCTCGTTTTCTTCAGGAGAGAAAGCAAGAATTATGTCAAAGGATATTGAAGCTCGAGCAAGAAGTCAACGATCTGAGGGAACATAATTTTATGCTTAAGAGGAAACTGAATAAGCTTGAAAATCCTTCTCCACCACCATCACCTTCGAGGAAAGACAACTAAACACATGGGTATGGGCACTCCCCTTGGCTTGTGCCAAGCTTGGGGGAGGAGCCTCGGTATCGTATCACCATCACATCTTTTACTTTTACTGTTTTCCTAGTTTGATCCTTTTGGTTATATCTTGATCTAGTAGAATAAAGTTTTTAGTGTGGTCTAGCTTTGAGTTTTGCTTTATGTTCCCCTTATGTAAGCGAGTCTGAGAGTTATATAATAAAAAGTAGTTTTGATGTGAGGGTGTTGCCTGTTGCTATGATCTTGAGAAAAATAAAAAAAGTAATAAAAGAAGAATAGAATAAAAGCAAAGAGTATATATGATGATCTTATGGGGAGTGATGACTTCACATATAAGAGGTATGTCGATTGAAATTTGTTGGGAGTTGACAAACATAGCGATTGGTCATTGGTGCAATTAAAAGGATGTAATAAAGAAAGACAGGTTCACATATAATTATATTACCTTGGACATCTTTTATGATTGTGAGCCCTCATTAAAATACTATATGCTAAGAAGTTGATGTTGGACAAGGAAGACAACATAATGGGTTATGTTTGCTTATTTCCGAATAGAAGTTATATGGTTATAGGTCCTCCAACATGTAGTGCTTGCTTCCACCTCATACTAGCCAAAACTTCCGCACCAAGTAGAGATACTACTTGTGCATCCAAATACCCTCAACCCAGTTTTGCCATGAGAGTCCACCATACCTACCTATGGATTGAGTAAGATCCTTCAAGTAAGTTGTCATCGGTGCAAAAAGCAATAAGAATTGCTCCTAAATATGTATGATCTTTTATTGTAAGGGAAAAGAAGTGTTGTATGAACTTGTGATAGTAAAGAAATAAAAGCGACGAACTTCATAATAAAGGTTGCTATCACAAAGGACAATACAACGTGGCATTCCTTTGCTTAAGGGTTTGCATATCCAAAAACAAAAAGCGCATGCAAACCTCTGCTTCTCTCTACGAAGGGCCTATCTGTTACTTTTACTTTATAAGTACCTATCCTTATGTAAGAGTCATGGTGATGTTCAGCACTTCCTATATTTCGCCTTTCTCTCTTGGAAATCAATATGTGTTGGGGAATGATCTAGACACATATATCCATTCAGATGTGGGTGATCATGAGTTATTTCTGTTGACATTACCCTGGAGGTAAATAGTTGGGAGGCAAAATTATAAGCCGTATCTTTCTCTGTGTCCAATTGAAGCTTTGAACTCATGATTACCGCATGAGTGTTAGCAATTATGAAAGACTAAACGATGATTGAGTATGTGGATTTGCTTTACAAGCTCTTATATTGACTCTTTCCGATGTCGTGATAAATTGCAATTGCTTCGATGACTGAGAGCATAGTTTGTTGGTTCTCAATAGAGTTCTTGATTCATACTTTACCTTGTGAATGAATTTTTAATCTAGCAAAATAAATTATATGTCAATATTGTTGTTGTTCTAAAGATGATCATGATGCCTTCACGTTCGTATTTTATTTTACCGACACCTCTATCTCTAAACATGTGGACACATTTATCGATCTCGGCTTTCGCTTGAGGACAAGCGAGGTCTAAGCTTGGGGGAGTTGATACGTCCATTTTACATCATTCTTTTATATTGGGATATTATTACACATTATGGTACAATACTTATGCATTTTCTCTCTTATTTTACAAGGTTTACATGAAGAGGGAGAATGCCGACAGTTGGAATTCTAGACTTGAAAAGGAGCAAATCTGAGAGAACTATTCTACACAACTCCAAAAGTCCTGAAAATTTATGGAGAATTATTTTGGAATATATAAAAAATAGTGGGTGAAACAAATACCAGAGGGGACCCACCAGGAGGTCACAAGCCTGCTGGGCACGACCTACCCCCCTGCCCGCACCCTTGTGGCTTGTGGGCCCCTGGCAGGCCTCTGGTGCCCATCTTCTGCTATATGAAGGGTTTTGACTGGAAAATTGAGAAGAGAGCTTTCGGGACGAAGCGCCACCGTCTCGAGGCGGAACTTGGGCAGAACCAATCTAGGGCTCCGACGAAGCTGTTCTGCTGGGGAAACTTCCCTCCAGGAGGGGGAAATCGAAGCCATCATCATAACCAAAGATCCTCTCATCGAGAGGGGGTCAATATCCATCAACATCTTCACCAGCACCATCTCCTATCCAAACCCTAGTTCATCTCTTGTATCCGATCTTTGTCTCAAAACCTCAGATTGGTACCTTGGGTTGCTAGTAGTGTTGATTACTCCTTTTAGTTTGGTTGCTAGTAGTGTTGATTACTCCTCAGATTGGTTTACTTCGTGGAAGATCATATGTTCAGATCCTTTAGGATAATCAATACTCCTATGATTATGAACATGAATATGTTTTGTGAGTAGTTACGTTTGTTCCTGGGGACATGGGATACGTCTTGTTATAAGTAATCATGTGAATTTGGTATTCGTTCGATATTTTGATGAGATGTATGTTGTCTATCCTCTAGTGGTGTCATGTGAACTTCGACTACATGAGACTTAACCATTATTTGGGCCTAGGGGAAGGCATTGGGAAGTAATAAGTAGATGATGGTTTGCTAGAGTGATAGAAGCTTAAACCCTAGTTTATGCGTTGCTTCGTAAGGGGCTGATTTGGATCCATACGTTTCATGCTATGGTTAGATTTATCTCAATTCTTCTTTCGTAGTTGCGGATGCTTGCGAGAGAGGTTTATCATAAGTGGTAGGTTTGTCCAAGTAAGGGCAACACCCAAGCACCGGTCCACCCACATATCAAATTATAAAAGTAACGAACGCGAATCATATGAGCATGATGAAAACTAGTTTGACAGAAATTCCCATGTGTCCTCGGGAGCGCTTTGCTTTATATAAGAGTTTGTCCAGGCTTGTCCTTTGCTAAAAAAAGGGTTAGGCCACCTTGCTGCACCTTTCCTACAATTATTACTTGCTACACGTTACAAATTACATTATAACAAAACTATCAGTTACCAATAATTTTAGTGCTTGCAGAGAATACCTTACTGAAAACCTCTTGTGATTTCCTTCTGATCCTCGTTGGGTTCGACACTCTTACTTATAGAAAGGACTACGATAGATCCCCTATACTTGTGGGTCTTCACTCACCACTTATCACTAAGTGCACAATAAAAAGGCACCTCAGCAACCTTCAAGCGGAAACCCAATGCAACGAGCCGAATCTGATAAGATTCAATGTCTCTGTGCTTACTGTGCTAGTCCCTGGATTGACTCACAAGCACGCACGGTACATAAGAATATCAAAGTAACAAGTGCATCATTTACTATAATGCATGATCCAAAATTTATAAGGTATTACAATCTCGTGTCACATAGCTAGATTTATAAAATAACGACAGCGGATAAGTAGTATAAACAAACGATGAATCCCATCAATGACCACTCGCCAAAATGTTGAGTGAAGACTCGCGACCCTACTGTATCTCAATGATCATTTGAACATCCTACAACATGATAAGTTGCAGCCATAAAGGGTCAATACATTGAATGCATTGCCAAATCACACATAATGATGTATAGCAAACCTATATCTACAAGCAAGGTATGACAAACAAAACACTCAAATTGGGTTGGCATAAACTAACTTCACCTACCTCAAGACAAGGTTTACTCAATACAATGGACCGTCCCATGAGAACCCTGGAGATCCTAAATAAACATGACAAGAACTTCAGAAGTATCTCAAGTGCGCTCTTTTAGTGGTGCATTCTCTAGAGACCATAGAGCGCTCTACCAAGAACGCATTCACCTGATTTAAATCCGGAACTATCTCAAGTGCGCTCTGTCAATGGCGTATTCTCCAGGGACAATAGAGTGCTTTGCCAAGATGCATTCACCCGATGAAAAGTCCCGAGCCTATAGCCATACACACTCACCACTTTAATGAGACACGAGATACAAGCCCACGTCCACCATAGCAAATCCAAGCATACAATTAAACAATGCAAACAGGACAAGCACTTGGCGACAAGCAATATAGGAATCACACAAACATAAAACATATCATAACAGTGCATAGTAGAAATATAGGATGTGCAAAATCAAAAGCGAAACTTGCCTTAAACGGTGCTGAAGTATTCTAACGCTTAATTCTGATCCGCTTCACACTCCGCATAGTCTATATGTTTAACGAATGCATCGATAAATAAACCGTACTCACATAACATCAAAATAAAGTCAAAAACAAATAATTAAATTAAAACTCAAATAATAGAAACATATCAATAGGTATTTATTATCTACATGCTGGTGGGATCGCAATGCAAAAAGAATCAGCTAAATTGAGTGGACGGTTTGAAAGTTATGGCCACCGGAAGGTTGAATTCCAATTTGAATGAATTCAAATTTAAACAAAGCAAAAGTTTGAAATTTTGTTTCTAATGTATTCTACTTATCAATATGAGTACACAGGAAAAACAATCGATGAAATTGGATATACGAATCAAGAGATATGGTTAAAGGAAAATTGCACTAAAATCTGTTCAAACTGCTTGAACTATTGCTGCGGCTGCTGTGGTGTTGCCACGTGGCGCAATGTGAATGCTCGCAGGGTGTGCACTCCTATGGCTAAAGAGTGACCATTCATTAATTAAAAGAAAACGGTTCGGGAATAAAAACAAAAGGGCGATCTAATCTCGACCGTTGGAGAGATATCGGACGGTAGAGGAGGGCTCAGGGGAGAACACAGGAGGTGCCGGCCGGACATGGAGCAGAACGATGCGGGGCGGTTCGGACTTGGACGGCCTGCTCGGAGAAGAGGCTTCCTGGAATACTTAACAATGTAACGAGGTTTAGGGCGCGACGGAGATGACGTAGGTGAACATGGAGAGGACTGGAGCTTGCTCCTGTGGCAACCGTGACTGGCTGGAGCGGCGACCGGCGGTCAGAAACTCCGGGGAATATCCTAGTGCTCGCTTTGTTGACCCCTATGCAATCTGAGAAGTCAGAGAGGAAGAGAAAACCGAGTCTAAGACCACAGAGAAGAAGGGAGGCGTTGGGGACCTCTGGTAGCGAAGGAATCAACCGATGAAGAGGTTCAGGCGGCAGAACTCCGACGAGACCGGTTTCGACTGGTACGGGTGATGCAGTGCACGGGAGGTCTCAAATTTACGAAAAATCGGATGAGGACAGGACAACAAATATATATGGAGTCGGGACTGAGCGATGGCTAGGAAATCGATCGGAATCGATCGATTCGATTGGGCTCGGGTTTCGGAGCTATAGGCGTCCCTGACGAACACGGCTCGTTGGAAAAGATGACAGCTGGGCCAGGGCAGTCAGCAGCACAGAAAAAAAAATAGGAGAGCTGCGGGGTGGGCTGAGGCTCTGCCGAAATGGGCCTCGAGCTGCCAGCTAGGTTGCTGGGCTGCGCATTGATCAGTACAGATCAATATATATATACTATACAGAAAATATGTTGGTTAAAAAAAACGAATTAATAAATACTAGTATCATGGAGCAAAATAGTATTAGTAATATATAACACAGTGAACATTTTTACAACACAAATGAATTTTGAAAAAATATTTTATGCAATAGGAGCTATAAAGAGCATTGCAACAATCCTCTAAAATCGTTTGAGTTTCTGAAATCCCCAAAATTTAAACCATATGAACTCCAAGAAATATTCTGAAAATTACCAAACTAATTTTTAAAAGGGATAAGTCATATTATATCCTCTTTAATATTTTCCTTAAGTTAAAACACTTTAAAAATTCAGAAAAATCAAACATGCATAGAAATCGTGATAAAAAAGAATGATCCTCTTAACATTCCAAATCTAAAAATTTGGGATGTTACAAATCGACCCCCCTTAAAATGTATCTCGTGCTCGAGATTCGGGTTGGCTAGCAAGGGCTAAAGATGGGTACTTGATATAATCCATACTTCAAGGTTCGTAGGTTTACTTGTTGCATATATCAAAAACTCCCTTGACATGAACTAATATGATACACCAATATTGAGAGAACGGTCATAATACTGAAACTTGGTTAAAATCTTACAGAAGACTGGTGCATTATTAGCGCTTTCCACCCTCGTGTGGTTCACATGTCCCCTTTCCAATTGATCAACCTTCTTCTCTCGAGAATTCTCATTCTCATAATTCATGTTCTTCAACTCAGGACAATTTGTTGAATAGTGCCATGGGTTTCTGCATCTACAACAAACTAATTAGCTTAAATCTTTCTTTGTGGGTGTCGAAGGGTGGTGGTTGTGTCCATTGCCAAAGTGATGATTATGTCGATTGTGTTTATGACCATTATACGTGTCCACTTCAGAATCATAGTACTAAGGAGATGTTCATGAATTACGATGCTTCTATTTAGCTCTAGAGTTCAACTCGATATCGTTTGCCTTCCTTTTCTGATTCTCCACCTCTTGGTATTTGCCTTCAAGTAAAATAGCCTTATCAATGAGCTCTTGACAGTTGTTTAAACTCGGCACTGTCAACTGAACACCAATCTCATCATCCAGACCTTCAAGAAACTTATCTTGTCTAGCTGCATTAGTGCTAACACCGTTAGGATCGTAGCGTGCAAGCTTATTGAATTCCTCCACATATGCATTCATAGTGCGACCTCCCTAACACAAGCTGCGAAACTCCTTCTTTTTCAGACTCATGGCGCCAACAGACACATGTGCAGCACGGAAACCTCCCTGGAATTGCTCCCAGGTGATAGTAGCAATAGGGTAAGTGACCAGGTAGTTGTCCCACGAAGCTGCGGCAGGACCCTCCAACAGATGTGAGGCAAACCTCACTCTCTCTGCATCAGTGCAACCAACAGTCTCCAAATTCCTATTAACTAAGAAAAGCCAATCATCAGCCACAATAGGTTCAGGTGTGCTAGAAAACCTCTGAGGATTCAACCTCAAAAACCGAGTAAGTGCATCAACTGGGGTGGTGGTGGCGGGTTGTTGTTGTTGTTCCCCATATTCTGAGTGAGCAGCTGAATCAACTAGGCTTGTCCTTGAAGAAATTGGTGCATGCATGGTGGCACATCATTATTGTTGTCTCCCGAACCACTAGCTCTAGTATTACATCTCGATGACATCTGGTCAGTAAGCATAGATGAGATATAGATAGAAGTAGGCCTAAGGGAAAAGCAGTACCCATATGCTCATGACATCAATAAAAACTCCAAATCGAAACCAAAACAATGAATTCACACAAATCACCAAAACAATCCAATGGTAGTCACATCAAAAGAGCACATATGATCAATCAAACCACACAAACACAAGCAGAACCTACAGGTAAGGTCATATCCACAAGAGATATGATCTTATCATACTATGCGTGAATCGTTTATAGAACTCAACATAGTAGTGGTGGTCTACTAACTAAAACTTATCAAATGACACTAATGTAACTACAAGGATCATCTACACTTGAAAAGATAAGTACGAGAGTAAAAACTAACAAGTAGAGTAAGGCGGCAAAATAAGTTTTCCCTCCTATGGCTTTTACTACTCCATTTTTTAGGGTCACGACCTACAGTCAACACATTGCTCTGATACCATCTGTAACGACCCGAATCTGATAAGATTCAAAGTCTCTGTGCTTACTGTGCTACTCCCTCAGTCGACTCGCTAGCACACACAGTACATAAGAATATCAAAGTAACAAGTGCATCATTTACTATAACGCATGATCCAGAATTTATAAAGTATTACAATCTCGTAGCACATAGCTAGCTTTTTTAAATAATGACAACGGATAAATAGCATAAACAAAGATGAATCCGATCAATGCCCACTCGCAAAAATGTTGAGTGAAGACTCACGACCCTACTGTATCTCAATGATCATTTGAACATTCTGCAACATGATAAGTTGCAACCACAAAGGGTCAATACAATGAATGCATTGGCAAATCCCACATAATGATGTATAGCAAACCTACATCTACAAGCAAGGTATGACAAACAAAACACTCAAATTGGGTTGGCATAAACTAACTTCACCTACCTCAAGCCAAGGTTTACTCAATACAATGGACCATCCCATGAGAACCCCAAAGATACTAAATAAACATGACAAGAACTTAATAAGTATCTCAAGTGCGCTCTTTCAGTGGTGCATTCTCTAGGGACCATAGATCGCTCTACCAAGGACACATTCACCTGATTTAAATCCCGAACTAGCTCAAGTGCACTCTATGAATGGCGCATTCTCTAGGGACAATAGAGCGCTCTGCCAAGACGCATTCACCTGATGAATAGTCTCGAGACTACAACTATACACACTCACCACTTTAATGAAACACTCGATACAAGCCCACGTCTACCATAACAAATCCAAGCAAACAATTAAACAATGCAAATAGGACAAGAACTTGGCAACAAGCAATATAAGAATCACACAAACATAAAACATATCATAACAATGCATAGTATAAATATAGGATGGGCATAATCAAAACTGAAACTTGCCTTAAACGGTGCTAAAGTATTCTAACGCTTAATTCTGATCCGCTTCACACTCCGTACAATCTATATGTTTAACGAATGCATCGATAAATAAACCGTACTCACATAACATCAAAATAAAGTCAATAGAAAAGAATTCAATTAAAACTCAATTAACAGAAACATATCAATAGGTATTTATTATCTACATGCTGGTGGGATCGTAATGCAAAAAGAATCAACTAAATTGAGTGGACGGTTTGAAAGTTATGGCCACCACAAGGTTGAATTCAAATATGAATTAATTCAAACTTAAACAATGAAAAGTTTTAAATTTTGGTTGTAATGTATACTACCGATCAATATGAGTACACAGGAAAAAGATCGGTGACAGATCAAGAGATATGGGTTAAAAGAAACTTGCACTAAAATCTATTCCAACTGTTGGAACTATTGTTGCGGCTACCGTGGTGTTGCCACGTGGCGCACTATGAATTGTTGCAGGGTGTGCACTGCTATGTCTAAAGAGTGAGAATTCGTTATTTAATAGAAAACGGTCTGGGAATAAAAATAAAAGGGCGATCTAATCTCGGTCGTTGGAGAGATATTAGAAGGTAGAGGAGGGCTCACCGGAGAACATAGGCGGTGCCGGCCGGACTTGGAGCAGAATGGCACAGGGCGGCTCGAACTTGGATGGTCCGCTCGAAGGGGAAGCTTCCTCGTATACTTGACAACATAATGAGGTGTAGGGCACGACGGAGATGACGTAGGTGAACTTGGAGACGAACGGAGCTTGTTCCTACGGCAACCGTGACTGGTTGGAGCGGCGACCGACGGTGAGAAACTCCGGGGAAGATTCGTTTCGGTGACTCCCTGTGCAATCTGAGTAGTCAGGGAGGAAGAGAAAATGAGGCTAAGACCATAGAGAAGAAGGGAGGCATTGGGGACCTCTGGTAGCGAAGGAATTGACCGACGAAGAGCTTCATGCGGCAGAACTCCGGCGAGATCGGTTTCGACTAGTACGGGTGGTGCAGTGCACGGGAGGTATCAAATTTGCGAAAAATCGGATGAGGAGAGGACGGCGAATGTATATATGGAGTCGATCGATTCGATTCGGTCCGAGTTCGGGAGCTACAGGCATCCCTAACAAACACGATCGGCAGAAAAGATTATAGCTCGGCCAAGGCAGTCAATGGAACAGAAGAAAAAAAATAAGGAGAGCTGTGGGGTGGGCTGAGGCTCTGCTGAAATGGGCATCGAGCTGCCAGCTGGGTTGCTGGGCTGCGCATTGATCAATACATATCAATATATATACTATACAGGAAATATATTGGTTTTTAAAAAACAAAATACAAAAAAAATGAATTAATAAATACTAGTATCATGGAGCAAAACAATATTACTAATATATAACACAGTGAACATTTTTATAAGACAAATAAACTTTGGAAAAATATTTAATGCAATAGGAGCCTATAACGAGCATTGCAACAATCCTCTAAAATGATTTGAGTTTCTAAAATCCCCAAAATTTAAACCATACGAATTCCAAGCAATATTCTGAAAATTACCAAACTATTTTTTAAAAGTGATAAGTCATATTATATCCTCTCTAATATTTTCCTTAAGTTATAACACTTTGAAAATTCAGAAAATTCAAACATGCATAGAAATCGTGAGAAAGAAGAATGATCCTATTAACATTCCAAATCTGAAAATTTGGGATGTTAAACCCAGCGAGGGACTTAGATACGACTGTCAACCACCCCCAATTCCCTAATCCAGGTTTATCGCCTATTTGAGGCTGAACCCGCACGGAATTCGGACCGAAGTTTCCGCTACGGCGTCAAACGATGTGCAGAGGGTTCCCAAGCCCACCGTTAGCATGCCACTTGGTACACCGTGCCATGTGCCTCCCGCATTATAGCCCACCACTAAGGTTAACGCTACGCACAGCCTCCAGCATAAGCTAAAACACCATAAACTAATTGCAAGTCCTAGACAGAGGACGAGGCGATTAATAAGTCGAGAGGGGTCGAGTTACCGAAACCCAATGTGTGGTAGTAACCAGTCTTGGATCACATACACAGAACTTGGTTCCTAAGGACGGTTCCAATGAGACAACCCTCTATGTACTCCTACATAGCCTCTCATCACTACCTTTACCAAATCAGGTTCATTATTTAACTCATCACATCAGAACACACATGTTTCACTCCGGTTCATCCTCGAGTTGAATCAGACGTGACACAACTCTAAGCATAGCAAGCATAGCAGGTAAAGCACATCACGGCTCAAGCATCTACCAAGTATGCTAGGCTACTTGGTTTAACTATTTACTGTGACAATGATAGGTCATGCATAGGAATGGGTTCAACTACCCAAACAAGTAACAGTTGAAACATTGTTGTCCTAATGCAATGGAAAAGAGCAAGAGCGAGAGAGTAGGATTGTATCAGATATGATCAATGAGGCTGCTTGCCTTGTAGGTCAACGGAGGGGTACTCCCCTTCAATGGGATACTCGTGGGAATCCGGTGGAGCAGAGCCTACGGAAACAAATATAAAGGGACAATCAATACACATCAAATGCAACACTATGATGCATGACTATGACATGGCAATATGATGCATTTGAGATAATGCAACTACCATTGATGTTAGATGAAGTGGCTTTGAACCTAGGGTTCAAATTCAAACTCCATGAATTATTCAACATATTGCATTTAATCAAAATGTCCATGTTCTCCTATTTAGGTTTCTCTATCACTCATGATAATAGCATAAATGGATTCATTGGATTTTTTTGATCATTTTTCATATATAAATTATTTTCGTCTGACTTACAGATTAATATCTATGAATTTTTGACGTTTTAACTATTTTCTGGAATTTCTATAAACCAGAAAATCATTCATTGTGTTAGCATGACCTCAGCAGGTCAACTGACCGTTGCTAGGTCAAACCTGACTAGTGGGTCCCACTGGTTAGGGACACATGCACTAAGTAGTGTTTAGAATTAACTTTTAGTCCTAATTAGTGCGGCTGGGCCCACTGTCAGTAGGTCCTTAACTTAATTAAAACAACTATTTAAATCCGACTTAATCAAGATTTGACCAAGGGCCAGGCCCCACCTGTAAGTGACCAGGGGGGTCAACCTCGTGGTCAAATGGCCTTGGGTCGCCGGTGTTGAGTCATCAGCGCCACCAGACATGGTGAAGGGGGTTGGAAAGCCACCTCTGGCGACCACTTGGGCGGCGGAAGGAATCTATCGAATAAGCATGCCCGCGCGCATCCAACGGGGCACACAATTGGGGCTGAGTTGGCCTGGAACGTCACCGGCGACGATATTGGTGGCTGCCGGAGCTCGGGCGACGATGAGAACGACGACACAACATGCTATCGAGTTGGAGCTGGGCACCCAGAGCATCTACGCGACCTCGCGAGCTCAACGGTGGCCTCAAGTGGACCAAAGGAACACCAGAGCATCGCCGTTGTTGAGCTTGCAATTGGCGGCTACGACATGCAAATGGCTGTGGGAAGAGGGGGAATGGATCCAGGGGCTCACAGCGATTGCAGTGATGTTGAGAGTGAGCTCGGGGGTGGCTTGGTGACGGAGAATTGACGGCGGCAGCTGTTGGAGCCAAGGAGGTAGAAGAGCTCGAGGGCATTGCTCCAGGCGCTTCGGCGAAGCGTGGCTTGGCGTGGAGGACGAGGGCGATGAGGCGGAGCTTGTGGGGTCAATGGGGAGGCTCGGGAGTGGCTATGGTTATGTGTGCGACGACAGGGAGCTTCGGGTGCAGGTGGCCATGGGCACGGAAGCGAGGGAAATAGAGAGGGGGCAAAAGGGGAGGACTGGGTGATGCAGATGGCTCTCGGGGCTTATCCCTGACGTCGTGCTAACCTGGAGAAGCAGCCAGGCAGGGGGCTCCATGGCGCACGGCCGGCGAGCCATGCTCGACCTCTTCTCTGCCTACTGGTAGAGTAAGAAGACGACATGGGGGGGGGGGTGCAGTGGTGGGCTGGGCCACCACTTATCCAAGTAAGAGGCCAAGGTACTTCTTCCATTTCCTATTTTTGTTTTTGTCTAGCTCTGTTTTCTATTTGTTTCACTCTGTTTTATTTTTGTTTGGGCAAAACTATAAGTCTAAAAACCATGAACTTGTTTATGGGATATAATTTGAATATTTCAAAGTCCCACAAAAAGTTTCAGCAATTTTAGAGCAACTAAAATATTTATAGTGCTTTGTTGGTTATTTTCACAAACTTTCCCGATTTACTTAAAATGCCAAAATGATTGTGGAAAATATAGTTCACCCCTGTTATGTTGTTGCCAACATTTATTAGACATGGTGAGCATTTTTTATCGGCATTTTCGATTCATTGAAAATCACAAGTATTTGAATTGGTTTATCAAATGAAGTGTTGGGGTTTGTTAATCCCCATTTCAAGTTTATCAAAAATTTAAACATTATGCATCACTCTAGCTAGCACAACACCACAAAGTAAGTAGGGATGTGACAACTCACCCTCACTCAAAAGAATCTCATCTCAAAATTTAGGAGTCGTCGAGAAGAGTGCTGGGTACTCTAGTCGAAGACGGTCCTCCCTTTCCCAAGTTGCTTATTTTTCAGAATGATTTTATGACTGAACCTTGAGAAACTTGATGTTTCGACGTCGAGTGTGTTGGGGAACGTCGCATGGGAAACAAAAAATTTCCTACGTACACACAAGACCTATCCATGGTGATGAGCATCTACGAGAGGGAGAGTGGATCTACGTACCCTTGTAAATCGCTAAGCGGGAAGCATTAAGAAACGCGGTTGGTGTAGTCGAACGTCTTCTCGATCCAAATCGCCGAGCGTCCCGCGATCCAATTACGATCCGTCCCGATCAAGCACCGAATGGACGGCACCTCTGCGTTCAGCACACGTACAGCTTGATGACGATCTCCGCCTTCTTGATCTAGCAAGAGGGAGCGGAGAGGTAGAAGAGTTCTCTGGCAGTGTGACGGTGCTCCGGCGATGGTGGTGGAGCTATTCCGACATGGCTTCGCCTGAGCACTGTAGAAATCCAATCTAGAGGAGAAACTATGCACTGAAGGGACGGGTAGCACATGGCTGAAAATCTTGTGCCAAAACCCTAAAAATCTCTAGTATATATAGGACGAGAGGAGGAGGAGGCTTGTCCCTCAAGGAGCCAGCCCTAGGCTTCGGCCGAACCAAGAGGGAGGAGTCCTCCTCCTCCACTCCTAGTAGGATTAGGACTCCTTCCTTATCTTAGCCTTTTTGCCTTATCCCACCTTTTTCCTTTTGGGATTTTCTTCCCAGCCACATGAGCCTTGTGTCGGACATCCACCATCCCAATAAGGGCTGGTATTCATCCTCCCACAGCCCATGTAGCCTCTTGGGTCGAAATACCCCTCCCGATGGTCTCCTGGTACACTACCGGTACTCCCGGTACACTACCGATGAGCCTGAAACCTTTTCGGTGACCAAAATAGGACTTCCTATATATCAATATTTACCTATGGACCATTATGGAGATCCTCGGGATGTTCGGGATCTCATACGGGACTTCGAATAACCTTCGGTCACCATCATACATAACTCTATACTACCAAAACGTCACCAAACCTTAAGTGTGCAGACCCTGCGGGTTCGAGAACTATGTAGACATGACCGAGACACCTCTACGGTCAATAACCAATAGCAGGACCTGGATGTCCATATTGGTTCCTACATATTCTACGAAGATCTTTATCGGTCGAACCTCTATGTCAAGGATTCAGTTAATCCCGTATGATGTTCCCTTTGTTCTTCAGTATGTTACTTGCCCGAGATTCGATCGTCCGTATCTCCATACCTAGTTCAACCTCGTTACCGGCAAGTCTCTTTACTCGTTCCGTAATACAAGATCCCATGACTAACACTTAGTCACATTGCTTGCAAGGCTTATTGTGATGTTGTATTACCGAATGGGCCTTGAGATACCTCTCCGTCACATGGAGTAACAAATTCCATTCTTGATCCATGCCAACCCAACAGACACCCTCAGTGATACCTGTAGAGCACCTTTATAGTCACCCAGTTATGTTGCGATGTTTGATACACACAAGGCACTCTTCCGGTGTCCGTGAGTTGCATGATCTCATGGTCATAGAAACATATACTTGACATGCAGAAAACAGTAGCAATAAACTGGCACGATCATATGCTACGTTTGTAGTTTGGGTCTTGTCCATCACATCATTCTTCTAATGATGTGATCCCGTTATCAAATGACATCACATGTCAATGGCTAGGAAACCTTGACCAACTTTGACCAACGAGCTAGTTCACTAGAGGCATTCTAGGGACAATGTGTTGTCTATTTACCCACACATGTAATGTGTTTCCAATCAATACAACTATAGCATGGATAATAAATGATTATCATGAAAAAGGAAATATAATAATAAACACTTTATTTATGGACTCTAGGGCATATTTCCAAGAGTCTCCACTTGCACTAGAGTTAATAATCTAGTTCACATCACTATGTGATTTACATTGTAAGGAATCGAACACCCATGCAGTTCTGGTGTTGATCATGTTTAGCCCTTGGAAGAGGTTTAGTAAATGGGTCTGCAACATTCAGATCCGTGTGCACTTTGCAAATATTTATGTCCTTTTCCTCGATGTAATCGCAGATGGAGTTGAAGCGTCGCTTTATGTGTCTGGTCCTCTTGTGAAACCTTGGTTCCTTGGCCAGCGCAATGGCACCAGTGTTGTCACAGAACAGGTTCATTGGAATCAGTGCACTGGGCACTACTCCAAGATCTATCATGAACTGCTTCATTCAGACACCTTCCTTCGTTGCCTCCGAGGCTGCGATGTACTCCGCTTCACGCGTAGAATCGGCTACCACGCTTTGCTTGGAACTGCACCAGCTTACCGCTCCCCCGTTGAGAATAAATATGCATCCGGTTTGTGACTTAGAGTCATCCGGATCAGTGTCAAAGCTTGCATCGACGTAACCCTTTACGACGAGCTCTTTATCACCTCCATAAACGAGAAACATTTCCTTAGTCCTTTTTAGGTACTTAAGGATATTCTTGACCGCTGCCCACTGCTCCATTCCAGGATCACTTTGAAACCTTCCGGCCATACTTATGGCAAGGCTGACATCGGGTCTTGTGCACAACATTGCATACATGATAGAGCCTATGGCTGAAGCATAGGGGATGACACTCATCTTTTCTCTACCTTCTGCAGTTACTAGGCGTTGAGTCTTAATCAACTTCACACCTTGTAACACAGGCAAGAATCCCTTCTTGGACCGATCCATTTTGAACTTCTTCAAAACTTTATCAAGGTATGTGCTCTGTGAAAGTGCTATTAAGCGTCTCGATCTATTGCTATAGATTTTAATGCCTAATATGAAAGCAACTTCTCCTAAGTCCTTCATTGAAAAACTCTTGTTCAAATATTCCTTCACACTTTCCGGCATTTCTATATTGTTTCCAATCAGCAATATGTCATCCACGTATCATATTAGAAACGCTATAGAGCTACCACTCACTTTCTTGTAAACACAAGCTTCTCCATAAACTTGTATAAGCTCAAACGCTTTGATCACCTCATCAAAATGCTTATTCCAACTCTGAGATGCTTGCACCAGCCCATAAATGGATCGCTGGAGTTTGCAAACTTTGTTAGCATTCTCTGGATCGACAAAACATTCTGGTTGCATCATATACAACTCTTCCTCAAGGAAACCGTTTAGGAACGTTGTTTTGACATCCATCTGCCAAATTTCATAGTCGAAATAAGCAGATATTGCCAACATGATTCTGACAGACTTAAGCATCACTACGGGTGAGAAGGTATCATCGTAGTCAAATCCTTGAACTTGTGAAAAACCTTTTGCCACAAGCCGATCTTTATAGACGGTGATATTACCATCCGCGTCTGTCTTCTTCTTAAAGATCCATTTGTTCTAAATGGCCTCTCGCCCATCAGGTAATACTTCCAAAGTCCATACTTTGTTTTCATACATGGATCCCATCTCGGATTTCATGGCCTCTAACCATTTCTCGAAATCTAGGCCCATCACCACTCCTCCATAGCTCGTAGATTCATTGTTGTCCAACAACATGACCTCCAAGAAAGGATTGCTGTACCACTCAAGAGTAGTACACGCCCTTGTCGACCTACGAGGTTCAATAGTAGCTTGATCCGAAGCTTCATGATCATCATCATTAACTTCCTCTTCTATCGTCGTAGGTTTCACAGAAACATCTTTCTATGCTACGCTACTTTCTGGTTGAAGTAAAGGTTCAATAACCTCATCAAGCTCTATTTTCCTCCCACTCAATTCTTTTGAGAGAAACTCTTTCTCAAGAAATGTTCCATTCTTGGCGACAAACACTTTGCCTTCGGATCTAAGATAGAATGTATACCCGACTGTCTCTTTCGGGTATCCTATGAAGACGCATTTCTCCGCTTTGGGTTCCAACTTTTCAGGCTGAAGCTTTTTGACATAAGCATCACATCCCCAAACTTTAAGAAACGACAACTTTGGCCTCTTGCCAAACCATAGTTCATATGGTGTCGTCTCAATGGATTTCGATGGTGCCCTCTTTAAAGTGAATGCAGCTGTCTCTAATGCATACCCCCAAAACGATAGTGGCAAATCAGCAAGAGACATCATAGAACGCACCATATCTAATAAGGTTCGATTACGACGTTCGGACACACCATTACACTGTGGTGTTCCAGGCGGTGTCAATTGTGAAACAATTCCACACTGTCTTAAGTGACTACCAAACTCATAACTCAGATATTCACCCCCTCGATCAGATCACAGGAATTTAATCTAATTATTACGATGATTCTCAACTTCACTCTAAAATTGCTTGAACTTTTCAAACGTTTTAGACTTGTGTTTCATTAAGTCAATATACCCATATCTACTTAAGTCATCAGTGAAGGTGAGAAAATAACGATATCCACCATGCGCTGTAACATTCATTGGACTGCACACATCAGTATGTATGATTTCCAATAAGTCACTTGCCCGTTCCATTGTTCCAGAGAACGGCGTTTTAGTCATCTTGCCCATGAGGCATGGTTCACATGTGTCAAGTGATTCAAAATCAAGTGACTCCAAAAGTCCATCAACATGGAGCTTCCTCATGCGTTTTACACCAACATGACCTAAACGGCAGTGCCACAAGAAAGTGGTACTATAATTATCAACTCTACATCTTTTGGCATCTATGTTATGAACATGTGTGTCATCACTATCAAGATTCAATATGAATAAACCCCTCATATTGGGTGCATGACCATAAAAGATATTACTCATATAAATAGAACAACCTTTATTCTCTAATTTAAACGAGTAATCGTCTCGCAATAAACAAGATCCAGATATAATGTTCATGCTTAACACAAGCACTAAATAACAATTATTCAGGTTCATCACTAATCCCGATGGTAATCGAAGAGAGAGCATGCCGACGACGATCACATCAACCTTGGAACCATTTCCCACGCGCATCTTTACTTCATCCTTTGCTAGCCTTCGTCTATTCCGTAGTTCCTGTTTTGAGTTACAAATGTGAGCAACCGAAATGGTATCGAATACCCACGCACTACAACGAGAGCTAGTAAGGTACACATCAATAACATTTATATCATATATACCTTGTTTGTCGTTGGCCGCCTTCTTGTCAGCCAGCTATTTGGGGCAGTACCGCTTCCAGTGACCAGTCCCTTGCAATGAAAGCACTCAGTTTCTGGCTTGGGTCCATGCTTGGGCTTCTTTATAGGAGTGGCAATTGCTTTGCCATCCTTCTTGGGTTTACCCTTCTTGCCCTTGCCCTTGCCCTTGCCCTTGCCATTCTTCTTGAAACTAGTGGTTTTATTGACCATCAACACTTGATGTTCTTTCTGGATTACAGACTCAGCGACTTTTAGCATCGCAAACAACTCGGTGACTGACTTGTTCGTCCCGTGCATGTTATAGTTCATCACGAAGCTCTTGTAACTAGGTGGAAGTGATTGAAGAACTCTGTGAGTGATTGCCTGTAGCGGAAGGGCAATTCCCAACTCCGCTAGACGAGTCGAATACCCAGACATTCTGAGTATATGTTCACTGATAGACCCGTTCTCCTCCATCTTGCAAGCATAGAACTTATCGGAGGTCTCATACCTCTCGATTCGGGCATTCTTCCGAAAGATAAACTTCAACTCCTGGAACATCTCATATGCTCCATGACGTTCAAAACGTCTTTGAAGTCCCGGTTCTAAGCCATACAATATTGCACACTAAACTATTGAGTAATCTCCAGAACGTGCCTCCCAAGCGTTCTTAACATCTTCGGATGACATGTCTTCTGGTTGGTCACCAAGCGGTGCATCAAGGACATATGATTTTTGGGAAGCCGTGAGGATAATCCTCAGATTACGGGCCCAGTCAACAAATTTACTTCCATCATCTTTCAACTTAGCTTTCTCTAGGAACGCATTAAAATTTAGGGGTGCTACTGCGCAAGCCATTTATCTACAACATAAATATGCAAAGGTTACTTATACTATTGTTCAAGATAATGAGTTTTAGATAATCAATTTACTAAAGCTCCCAATCAAATTGACATCCCTCAGGTCATCTGAGTGTCACATGATCCAAATCCACCAACTCAAGTCCGATCATCACGCGAGTTGAGGTGGTTTCAATGGTGAACATCATCATGTTGATCATATCTACTATATGACTCATGTTCGACCTTTCGGTCTCTTGTGTTCCGAGGTCATGTCTGTACATGCTAGGCTCGTCAAGTTTAACCCGAGTGTTCTGCATGTGCAACACTGGCTTGCACCCGTTGTATGTGAACGTAGAGTCTATCACACCTGATCATCACGTGGTGTCTTGACATGATGAACTTTCGCAACGGTGCACACTCGAGGAGAACACAATTCATCTTGAAATTTAAGTGAGGGATCACCTTATAATGCTACCGTCGTCCTAAGCAAAACAAGGTTCATAAAAGTATTAACATCACATGCAAATCATAAGTGACATGATATGGCCATGAACTTGTGCTTTTGATCTCCATCTTGAAAGCACCGGCATGATCTCCATTGTCACCGGCATGACACCATCATCTCCATCATCTTGATCTCCATCAACGTGTCGACATCGGGGTTGTCGCGCCCACCATGCTTCTACTACTATTGCTACCGTTTAGCGATAAAGTAAAGCATTACATAGCGCTTAATGATTGACACGCAGGTCATACAATAATTAAAAGACAACCCTATGGCTCCTGCCGGTTGCCGTACTCATCGACATGCAAGTCGTGATATTCTATACAAAACATGATCATTTCATACATCACATATATCTCATCATGTAATTGGCCATATCACATCACAACATACCCTGCAAAAACAAGTTTGACGTCCTCTAATTGTTGTTGCATGTTTTACGTGGCTGCTATGGGTATCTAGCAAGAACAATTCTCACCTACGCAAAAACCACAACGGTGATACATAAGTTGCTTTTCAACCTTCTCAAGGACCGCCTTTGTCGAATCCGATCCAACTAAAGTAGGAGTAACAGAAACCCGCCAACCATCTTTGTGCAACGCGGTTACACGTGAGTCGATGGAACCGGTCTCTCGTAAGCGTACGAGTAAGGTTGGTCCGGGCCGCTTCATCCCACAATACCGCTGAACCAAAACACGACCAAGGGAGGAAGCAATCTAAGCATCAACGCCCACAAACTCTTTGTGTTCTACTCGATATCTCATCTACACATAGACCTAGCTCTGATACCACTGTTGGGGAACGTCGCATGGCAAACAAATTTTTTCCTACGTTCACACAAGACGTATCCATGGTGATGAGCATCTACAAGAGGGAGAGTGGATCTACGTACCCTTGTAGATCGCTAAGCGGGAAGCGTTAAGAAATGCGGTTGGTGTAGTCGAACGTCTTCGCGATCCAAATCGCCTAGCGTCCCGCGATCCAATCACGATCCGTCCCGATCAAGCACCGAACGGATGGCACCTCCGCCTTCAGCACACGTACAGCTTGATGATGATCTCTGCCTTCTTGATCCAGCAAGAGGGAGCGGGGAGGTAGAAGAGTTCTACAGCAGCATGAAGGTGCTCCGGCGATGGTGGTGGAGCTATTCCGGCAGGGCTTCGCCTGAGCACTGTAGAAATCTGATCTAGAGTAGAAACTATGCACTAGAGGAACGGGTAGCACGTGGCTGAAAATCTTGTGCAAAAACCCTAAAAACCTCTAGTATATATAGGGGGAGAGGAGGAGGAGGATTGGACCTCAAGGAGCCAGCCCTAGGCTTCAGCCGAACCAAGAGGGAGGAGTCCTCCTCCTCCACTCCTAGTAGGATTAGGACTCCTTCCTTATCTTAGCCTTTTTGCCTTTTTCCACCCTTTTCCTTTTGGGCTTTTCTTCCCAGCTGCATGGGACTTGTGTGGGACTACCACCAGCCCACTAAGGGCTGGTATTCATCCTCCCACAGCCCATGTAGCCTCTTTGGTCAATATTTACCCCTCCCGATAGTCTCCCGATACACTATCGGTACTCCCGGTACACTACCGATGAGCCCAAAACCTTTCCGGCGACCAAAATAGGACTTCCTATATATATCAATATTTACCTCCGGACCATTCCAGAGATCCTCGTGATGTCCGGGATCTCATCTGGGACTTCGAACAACCTTTGGTCACCACCATACATAACTCTATACTACCGAAACGTCACCAAACCTTAAGTGTGCAGACCATGCAGGTTTGAGAACTATGTAGACATGACCGAGACACCTCTATGGTCAATAACCAATAGTGGGACCTAGATGTCCATATTGGTTCCTACATATTCTACAAAGATGTTTATCGGTCGAACCTCTATGTCAAGGATTCAGTTAATCCCGTATGATGTTCCCTTTGTTCTTCGGTATGTTACTTACCCGAGATTCGATCGTCGGTATCTCCATACCTAGTTCAACCTTGTTACTAGCAAGTCTCTTTACGCGTTCCGTAATACAAGATCCCGTGACTAGCAATTAGTCACATTGCTTGCAAGGCTTATTGTGATGTTGTATTACCGAGTAAGCCCTGAGATACCTCTCCGTCACACAGAGTAACAAATCCCAGTCTTGATCCATGCTAACCCAACAGACACCCTCAGAGATACCTGTAGAGCACCTTTATAGTCACTCAGTTACGTTGCGATGTTTGATACACACAAGGCACTCTTTCAATGTCCGTGAGTTGCATGATCTCATGGTCATAGAAACATATACTTGACATGCAGAAAACAGTAGCAATAAACTGACACGATCATATGCTATGTTTGTAGCTTGGGTCTTGTCCATCACATCATTCTTCTAATGATGTGATCCCGTTATCAAATGATATCACATGTCAATGGCTAGAAAACCTTGACCATCTTTGACCAACGAGCTAGTTCACTAGAGGCATACGAGGGACAATGTGTTGTCTATTTACCCACACATGTAATGTGTTTCCAATAAATACAATTATGGCATGGATAATAAACGATTATCATGAACTAGGAAATATAATAATAAACACTTTATTTATTGCCTCTAGGGCATATTTCCAACAGAGTGGTATGCTCAGCTTGATCAAGAATACGAACATGGTATTCTCAATATGTAAGGTTATCTTGGAGATCAAGCATTTCGTGGTCCACTTCACGAATAGAATCATAGAAGCAGCATGTGAGTTGCGAGACGTGGGAAACATCATGAACCTTGGAAAGATGCAGTGGAAGTTCCAATTGGTTGTCAACTTCTATTTGTTTGGCAAGGATGTGAAAAGGACTAATGTAATGAGGAGCCAACTCGCCCTTAATACCGAATCGTTGGGTACCCTTCAGAGGTGTCAACTTCATAGGTCACAACCTTATGATAGCGATCATATTGGCTCTTTTGACGAGATTGGGTTGGTTTCAACTTTTCATGAATAATTTGAACTTGCTCTTCTGCTTCCTGGATCATATCCGGACCAAAGAGTTGTCTCTCTCCGGTTTCTGACCAGTTAAGAGGTGTTTTACACCTTCGTCCATAGAGAACTTGAAAAGGAGCCTTGCCCAAGCTTGAATGATAGATATTGTTATAAGCAAATTCTGCAAACTGAAGACATTTCTCCCAATTCATACCAAAAGAGATAACACAAGCTCTAAGCATGTCTTCCAGAATTTGATTGACTCGCTCTACTTGACCACTTGATTGTGGATGGAAAGCAGTGCTAAAGGAGAGATGAGTCCCCATAGCATTTTGGAAGGTTTCCCAGAATTGGGAAGTAAAGATACTTCCACGATCTGAGTTAATCTCCAAAGGAACACCATGAAGGGACACTATTCGAGAAATATATAACTCTGCTAGCTGGCTAGCAGTTATACTTTGGCGAACAGGAAGAAAATGAGCCACTTTGGAAAGGCTGTCAATGACCACAAAGATAACATTATTCCCTCTCTTGGTTCTGGTAAATTCGGTGATGAAATCCATACCGACGTCATCCCATTTCCATTTAGGAATAGCTAAGGGTTGAAGGGTGATAGCAGGCCTTTGATATTATGCTTTAACAAGACGACAGGCGTCACAGTTAGCAACGAACTACGCAATTTCTCTCTTCATCCTAGTCCACCAGAATCTCTGGCGTAGGTCCTGATACATCTTGGTACTACCAAGATAAATCATGAGAGGAGATTCATGAGCCTCCTTAAGAATCAACTACCACATATGCTATTTCTTGGGAACCACCAAGCGATTCTCAAAGAAGACAACTCCATGATCATCTACCGAGAAGCATTTAGCATTACCTCTTTCAATGTTCTTCTTGATCCGGGAAATCCTGGTATCATGCTTCTGGGCTTCTAAGGTTTGATCCGTAAGGTTGGGCTTCACCACCAAGTTGGAAAGGAATCCTTGAGGAACAATGTGAAGGTTTAACCGAAATTCCTCAAAGAGAAGTGGTTGATTTTGTTGTAACATCAGATTGTTACAATAAGATTTACGGCTTAGTGCATCGACCATATAACATTGGCTTTCCCCGGGGTGTAAGTTATCCCTAAGTCATAATCTGTAATCAATTCAACCCACCGTCCTTGCCTGAGATTCAAATCCGACTGGGTCAAAATATATTTCAAACATTGGTGATCAGTGTATATTTTGCAACGATTACCCAGAATGTAATTTTGCCAGGTCTTAAGTGCATGGACTACAGCTGCAATCTCTAGATCATGTGTTGGATAATTATCCTCATGTGGATGCAATTGCCTAGATGCGTATGCAATCACATCACGATCCTACATCAGTATGCAACCTAATCCTTGTCGCGTGGCATCGCAATAGATAACAAAGTCCTTGGAGAAATCTGGTGGCACTAATACGGGGGTAGAAGTCACGCGTCTTTTTGGCTCCTGAAACCGTGCTCGCATTCTAGGGCCCACTCGATATTTTTATCTTTCTTGAGGAGTTCAGTTAGAGGCTTAGCAACCTTGGAGAAGTTGTCAACAAAGCGGCGATAGTAGCTCGCTAAGCCAAGGAAACTCCAAACTTGCTTAACCGATTTAGGTTGAGTCCTATCAAGGACGGCTTGAACTCACTCGGGATTGATAGCAATACTCTTATCAGAGATCACGTGTCCTATATAGGTCACTTATGGCAACCATAATTCACATTTGATGAATTTGGCATATAGGCGGTGCTCTCGAACTTTTCTCAATACCAATCTTAGATGCTCAACATGTTCCTATTCGTTCTTCAAATAAATGAGTATGTTGTCGAGGTAAACCACGACGAATTTATCCAAGTACTGCATGAATATCGAATTCATCAAGTGAGAGAAGGTGGCTGGGGCATTTGTTAAACTAAAGGACATGACGGTGTACTAGTATTGGCCGTAACGAGTAACAAAGGACGTTTTTTGAATGCCCCCTCTCTTGATCTTGATTTGATGATATCCCAACCTCAAATCCATCTTGGAAAATACTGAGGATCCAGCAAGTTGATCATACAGGTCATTGATCCTAGGGTGCGATACTTGTTCTTTATGGTAACCAGGTTAACTGGTCGATAATATACAACCAGCCGATCCATTCCATCCTCCTTCTTGACGAAGAGGATGGGACAAGCCCAAGGAGAAGAACTAGGACAGATGAAACCCTTCTTTAAGGCATCATCGACTTGTTTCTTTACTTCAGCTAGTTCTAAGGGTGGCATCTTATAGGGTCTCCTGGCTATTGGGACAGTTCCTGAAACAAGATCTATCACAAACTCTACATCCCTGTTAGGTGGAATACCTGGCAGTTCTTCTGGAAAGACATCCAAGAAGTCATGGACTACCAGAATATCTTCAGGCTCTAGAATAGGATTGGCATTGAGGGAATATAGTTGGCGCTTGGCAACTCGAGTTAAGACATTAACTATCTCACCCGATGGATGTATAAGCTGAACAATCCTAGTATGAGTATCAATTTTAGCATAATGGGCTTTCATCTAGTCCATACCCAAGATGATATTGATGTACGAAGATTTGAGGGCTAAAAAAGAAGCTAGGAAGACCAGTCTATCCACAAGGATTTCATTGTCATGGCTCACTCTACAAGTTTGCCATTTGGATCCAGGAGTCTGAACTACCAATGGAGTGGGCGTATCACAAAAAGACATGTTATGCAACTGTGCATAACTTCCTGAGATGAATGAATTAGATGCTCCAATACCAAAAATAATAGACGCCGGATGACAATTGAGAAGGGAGCGTACCCAAAATGACGTCTAGATCATCAATAACTTCTTCAGTAGAGACGTGATTCACACGTCCACGAGTAGGAGGGGTTGGCTTCACATGATACGCCTTGCCTGGTTTTCCATGTCCAATAGACTTCCCAGATGGGTTGGAAGTATTATTCTGCAGGCACTCTAGAGAGTAGTGTCCTGGCTCTCCATACTGGTAACTTATCACAATAGTGGACCATGGAGCAGCATTGGTAGCAAGACCACCATAGGCCTTGGCTACATGGTTGGTCCAATTTGGACGAGGCACCTCATAGGATGGCCTTGCGGTGTACCTTGATGGCAGGGCAGTGTTTGGAACCCACACCCGTGCTTATGAGATCTAGAGCCGGATGAGGAACTGAAGTCGCGAGAGTGCTCCTTGGTTGCCTTGTAGTTAGTCTGTCCCGTCTCAGCACTCATGGCTTTGTTGACAACAGCCTAGAAACTGGCACACTCGTGCAGGCATAGATCACGATGGAGCTCAGGGCTCAGTCCCTTGCAGAAGCTTTCCTGCTTCTTGGCATCAGTTGACACCTCTTCGGGTGCATAGCGGGCGAGGTTTCCGAACTCGCGGCTATATACGTCTACAGTTAGCTTGCCCTGGGTGAAGGCATAGAACTCGTCAGTCTTACGATCCATAAGACCTTCTGGAATATGGTGAGTGCAGCAGGCTTCACTAAAATTAGCCCAAGTAGCTACTGGGCCAGCAGGACGCATGGCCTCATAGTTCTCCCACCATAGATTGGCGGGTCCTTAAAGGAAGTAGGTGCCAAAATTCACCTTGTCAGCTTCAGCAACATTGGCCGAATGGATCTTGCGAGCCATGCTGGATAGCCAGTCGTCTGCATCGAGAGGATCAACGGAATAGTGGAACTTTGGTGGATACAGCTTCACAAAGTCATTCAAGGACACCGCGTCATTGTGCTGCTGACGGGCAGTGCTTTATTCAATACACTCTAGAAGTCGGTTGGTCTCTCTTTGTCCCTCTCTGTCTCAAGCATCACTTCTGCCAAAGATGGCGGGTGAGGCAAGTTTTGCCGTCTTTCTTGGCTGGCCTCGCCCCGCTTGTAAACAGAAGCAGGGTTGTTCCTAGTGGAAAAAAAACCACATCTTAGATAAGGAAGACATAAACTCTAACATAAGAGATGCGGAATGTACTGCAAAACATGCAATGCATGGGTAAATACTCGAACAACATGGTAACAAGCAAACTGCCATATATACACCATGATTCATACACGCCATGATATAGTCCAGTACAAGCCCAAGTTGAAGTAGAACTACTAAGAAGATGATACAACTCATCGGAGGCATTACAAGCTTCCTATACATTATCAATCCACACTTCGGGAACTCGATTCACACCACAGTTATATCCAACAAGACACACACTCAATAATTTATATATGTCCGAAAACCCTGAACTTGTTTATAGGATATAATTTGAATATTTCAAAGTCCCACAAAAAGTTTCAGCAATTTTAGAGCAACTAAAATATTTATAGTGCTTTGTTGGTTATTTTCATAGACTTTTCCGATTTACTTAAAATGCCAAAATGGTTGTGGAAAATATAGTTCACACCGGATATGTTTTTGCCAACATTTATCAGACATGGTGAGCATTTATTATGGGCATTTTTTGATTCATTAAAAATCACAAGTATTTGAATTGGTTTATCAAATGAAGTGTTGGGGTTTGTTAATCCCCATTTCATGTTTATCAGAAATTTAAACATGATGCATCACTCTAGCTTGCACCACACCAGAGAGTAACTAGGGATGTGATACCCCGGATTTGGTTTTGAAGTCCAAGATAGAATGTAAAGGAGTTCGGATCAACATTAACGAGGTAGACTTCCTAGCAGACCTCATAGTTTTGGACTCGCCAGGCTTCGACATCATCCTTGGGATGAATTGGTTAACCAAGAACCAAGGTTTGTTAGACTGTGCCAAGAGGACTGTTACCATGACCAATAGCCAAGGCGTTGAAGTCAAGTATGTTCCCAACCATGCCTCCATTCAAGATCCTCAAGTTAATTGTCTCTCGAGTATTGAGTTGGATCAAGTACTAATGGAATGTGAATACCCATATGTCTTTCCTGATGAGCTGCCCAGAATGCCTCGTGACTGCGACAGTGGGTTCATTATTGAGCTAATACCCGGAGTAGGACCCATCTATAAGAAGCCCTATAGAATGGGATCCTAAGAGTTGGCTGAATTGAAGAAACAACTAGCTGACCAGCTTAGAAAAGGATTTATTCTCCCTAGTGCTTCTCAATGGGGATCACCTATTCTATTTGTGTCAAAGAGGGACGGAACTATCCGACTCTGTGTCGATTACCATTCTCTCAATGAAGTCACAATAAAGAACAAGTACCCACTTCCCAAGATTGAAGACCTATTCGATCAGCTGAATGGTGCCCTGGTGTTTTCCAAGATCGATCTCAGGTATGGGTACTATCAATTGAAGATCATACCCCAAGACATTTCGAAGACAACATTTGTAACCGGGTATGGCCTGTATGAATACACGGTCGTGTCGTTTGGGTTAACCAATGCCCCAACCTACTTCATGTACCTCATGAAAAAATGATGGAGGATTTGGGCAAGTTTGTCGTTGTCTTCATCGACGACATACTCGTCTTATCCAAGTTTGAGCAAGAGCATGAGCAACACTTGAAATTGGTCCCAGACAAGCTTTGAGAGCACCAACTTTATGCCAAGTTCAGCAAGTGCAAATTCTGGCTGCATGAAGTTGGATTCCTGGGTCATGTGTTGAGTGTAGAAGGATTGTCACTAGAGCCCACCAAAATTGAAGCCGTGACTGAATGTCAATCCCCAAGGAATGTGAAGTAAGTTAGAAGCTTCCTCGAACTCGTGGGATATTATCGCAAGTTCGTTGAAGGATTCCCGAGCATTGCCAGACCCATGACTCAGCTCCTGAAGAAGGACAGGAAGTTTGAATGGAGAGAGAAGTGCGAAGAAATATTCCAAGATCTCGAGAAGAGATTGACAATAACACCCATTTTGGCCACTCCCGATATTCACAAGGAGTTTGTGATATATTGTGATGCATCGAAGGTGTTCTGATGCAACAAGGCAGAGTTGTAGCATATCTATCTAGACAGCTATGTCCTCATGAGGAGAACTATGCTACTCATTATCTTGAGTTGCCAGTCGTACTTCATGCCTTGAAAACATGGTGACATTACCTTCTGGGAAAGCGATGTGAGATATACACAGACCACAAGAGTTTGAAGTATATTTTCACTCAAGAGGAATTGAACATGAGGTGACGAAGATGGTTGGAGTTAATCAAGGATTATGACCTCAGTGTTCAATACCACCCTGGAAATGCTAACGTGGTAGAAGATGCCTTAAGCAAAAAGGCATGTTCCTTGAATGTTGTGATTAAGGAAAGGCTACCCACCTTGTATGAAGAGCTTGAAAGCTTTGGCTTGGAACTGGTTACACCAGGATTCCTAGCCAACCTCAAGGCCGAGCCTACCTTGATGGATGATATTAAGGAAACTCAAAAGGGACACGAGAGTATTGAAGGCATCAAAAGGAAGATCAAGGCAGGCAAGGCCCCAGGATTCTTAGTGGACGAACAAGGAGTCGTATGGTTTGGGAATGGCATCTATGTACCCAACAATGTGGAGCTCAAGAATTTGATCTGGCAAGAAGCCCATGCCACTCTGTATTCCATCCACCCTGGAGGGACCAAGATATACCAAGATCTCAAAGAAAGATTCTGGTGGCATGGCATGAAGAGAGAGACAGGCACTTTTGTTGCTAAGTGTGACATATGCCAAAGAGTAAAGGCTAAGCATCAGCGACCCGCTGTATTGTTACAGCCTCTCAAAGTGTCTGAATGGAAGTGGGAGAAAGTTGGGATGGATTTAATCATTCGAATTGCCTAGGTCAAGCAAGGGAAATGATTCCATTTGGGCCATCGTCGATCACCTGACCAAGATAGCCAACTTCATTCCCGTGAAGACCACCAATGATGGAATCCAGCTAGCAAACCTCTACATAAACCGGATTGTGAGTCTTCATGGTGTTCCTAAGGAGATTGTGTCAGAGTGAGGTACCTAGTTTACGTTGAGGTTTTGGAAGAAGTTTCAAGAAGCCATGGGAACCGAGCTATCTTTCAACACTGCTTTTCATCCCTAGATAGGCAGACAGACGGAACGAGTAAATCAGATACTCGAGGATATGCTTCGTGCTTGTGTTCTGGCATACGAAGCCAAGTGGGAAGATTGCCTACCATTCGCTGAGTTTTCCTACAACTATAGCTATCAGTCCAGTCTTCAGATGGCACCATTTGAGGTGTTGTATGGTCACAAGTGCCGCACTCCCCTCAATTGGTCAGAGACTGGAGAAGGACTAGTATTTGGACCAGATATCCTCCGCGAGGCAAAAGAGCAAGTTCAACTCATCATAGAACGTCTAGAGACCGCCAAGTCAAGACACAAGAGCTACACCGATTCACATCGCCGAGAAGTGAATCTCAACATCGAGGACCATGTCTATCTCCGGGTCACACCTCTCAAAGTAACCAAGTGTTTCCACATCAATGGAAAGCTTGCACAAAGATACACCGGCCCCTTCAGGATCACCGCAAGACAAGGAGAAGTTGCCTACAAGCAAGAGCTACCTTTCGAGCTATCAGATGTTTACAACGTGTTCCATGTGTCACAACTTCAGAAGTGCCTCCAAGTTCCCAACATCCCCGACCTTTACCAGGACATTGATCCTCAAGCGATCGACCTTTAGCCTAACCTCACTTATCACGAGAGACCAGTTCGCATCTTGGACAAAGTTGAGCGTTGCACCTGAAGCCGCACCATCAAGTACTTCAACGTCCAATGGAGCAACCACAGAGAAGTAGAATCAACCTGGAAGTGTGAAGAATACCTTAGATCCGAGTTCCCTTATGTTTCTAGCGCCTACCCTAGGAATCACGGGGATGCAATTCCTGTAAGGGATATTGGGCATTTGAATTAATTCAAACCCTATTTGCATTGGATATATATTTCCTATATATAAAATATATGTCCAATAATTCTGAGAATTATTATGTGGCATTGGATAAATCCATTTAGACCACATATACATTTCGAGGATTTTACAGAATGGCAAGATATTTATATTTTAGCCACAACAAATGTCAGAGAGAACAGAAAACAAATAAAATAAAAAAGGAGAAGGCTTACCTGGGCCTTACCTGTGGAGTTTTGGCCCAGCCGAAAGGAGCAACACTGTCTTCTTACTCCTGCTAGGAGGAGAAGCAGCTGCGTGCAGGGCATGCCGCAGTGGTGCCACCTCCTCTAGCCAGCCCGCTTGCTGCTGGCCTCGCCTAGAGACGCCATGCCCCCTAGACCCCTCCCATGCACGTCTCCTCTCCTCCCTGCTGCTCTCCCCCTGCTCTCTCCCCTCCCCTCGCAACCGAGTGCTACCGTTGCTGCCGCTCGCTGCATGCGTAGGCACCGCCACCGTCCCACCATTCTATAGGGCCCCTAGAGTCCGCGTCAACCCGCTGCACCCCTCAGACAAAGGAATCGGGCACTGGAGCTCCTCATTGTCGTCACCATCACCGTTTCCACTGCCGACACCGAAGGTCGCCGACCGTCGATACTCAGCAACAGGAGCACCCCCGAACCCGCCGATTCCCCCTGAAGCATTCCGGTGAGCCACTGTGTTGTTTCCCTCTCTCCCCGTAGTCCCTCTTGTGCCCTAGCCACCACCCCGCCATGAGCCCGAGACCCCTCAACATCGTCCATGGCTTCGACGTGCCTAGAGCACCCCATGCTCGCGTTTGAGCATGGGACTGATCTCCTCGGAGCTCCCAGCACCCAACCGTTGCTCTGCAAGCCCTCCCCGAGCACCGCAGCCCCGTGCCCACACGCGGACAAATGTCGGTCGCTGCCAAGCTTGTCGTGGTTGTCGTCTCCGACGCCCCCGCGACCAGCTGCGTGCCCCATGGATGCGTGCGAGCCTGGGGAAATTCCTGGTACCCTCAGCGCACCAAACGGCCGCCCGTAGCGAATTCTGGCTAATCTGCATCGCTAATTTGATCGCCGGCATTCTCATTTCGGCCCGCGATGATGTGGCCAGCCATTAGGGCGTAATTAACCACTAACTCCTGCCATCAGCCACACACAGAGGGCCCCAGCTGCTGGTCAAACCTCAGTCAGTGCGGGGATTAGCCCTTGAACCTATGAAAAGTGGGCCCCACCAGTCAGGTTTGATCTGGACTGGGTCAGTTGATCTACTGATGTCATAGTGGCGCAATGCTGATGCAATTAAATAATTTCTATAATAAAAATATTCCAGAAAATGATATAAACTTCAAAAATTCATAGAAAATAATATGTAAGTCAGATTAAAGTAATTTACATATGAAAATTTATCAGAAAAATGCAAGGAATCTATTTATGCCATTTTCATGCATGTTTGAGCAAGTTAAAATCCCAAAATAGGACATTTCATGATTAGGATAATTTATTAAATAGTGTTGAAGTTGGAATTAGCATATATTTGAATTCCACTTCACTTAATATGACTATCTTTTAGACTTGGTGAATTCAGTACCTTAGCATGCCATATCATACATCATATTTGTTGCATCACATTGAATGCTATTCTTTTGTTGTTTGCTAGTGTTAGTTCCCTGTCGGTAGACGTTATTCTGACGTTGAGATCAATGTCACCGATGAAGACTCATTGTTATCTTCAAAAGTGTCAGGCAAGCAACCTCCCTTGAGCATACTGATATGAACCCACTCTCTGGCTTCTGCTCTCTTTTATTGCATTAGGACAATCACAATTAAACAGTTACATGTTCTCAATAGTTGAACCCATTCCTTTTCATGACCTGTCTTTGCCACCATAAATATTTTAAACCACTTAGCATGACTAGCAACTGCTTGAGCCTTGTTATGCTTACTCATCCATGCTTTCTTACTATGCCTGCTATGCTTAGAGTCGTGTCGGGTCTGATCCATCTGAGCGATGAATCGGGATGGATGTGTTCATGTCCTGCTGTGTGAGAGCTAAGTGTGTGAACATGATTTGGTAAAGGTAGCGATGAGAGGCCATGTAGGAGTACATGGCGGGTTGTCTCACTAGTACCTTCCTTAGGAACTGAGTTCTGTGTATGTTATCCAAGACAAGATACTACCATGCATTGTGCCCGAAACCAATGGACCCTCTCGGTTTATTAATCGCCTAGATCTCTGTCTAGGAGTTGCAACTAGTTTCCGGTGTTTGTAGGATGTGCTGACGGCCGTGCATAGCACTGACTAGAGGGGTAGGCTATGGCGCGATAGATGCACCGTGGCCCGGTGTACCAAGCATTGTACCATCCGCCAAGGTGGGCTTGGGAACCCTGTAGACATCGTTTGGGGCCGTCATGGAAACTTTGACCGGACTTCCTTGCGGGTTCAGTCTCAAATATGCGATAAACCTCGACTAGAGTCTTGTGTGGTTAACGTTTGTGGCCGACTCCCTCGCTGGCCTTCCGCTTGAAGGTTGCCGTGGTGCCTTTTTACGTGCACATGGCAATTAGTGGCGGGAGCGTGTGTGAAGAAGTATATCCCAGCAGGGTTTGTTAATCTGTTCGAATAGCCGCATCCTCGGATATGGACTACTTGGAGAACTTATGTGGTACATAGACAAGTGAAATGGATACTTTAAAATACGCATGATAAGTGTGAGTGCTATGGATGGCCTTCTCGTAGGGAGACGGGAGTGGATCCATAGTGTTGTATTAATTTGGTGAATATGTGGACTCGTGTGCGCTATCCTACCACAAATAAAGTACTTGTAGTTGTAGTACAGGTTAGCCAAGAGTCAAAGTTGGCTTGCTGCAATAAACCCCACGGCCCCCTTTGTTGAAAATGATGCATATGTAGATAGTTCTGATGTAAGTCTTGATGAGTACCTTTGTACTCACGTTTGCTTATTTATGTTTTTGCAGATGAGACTCAATATCATTATTGATTCTTATGACGTGAAGTTCGATGTTGACCGGATTAGCTTGGGAATACCACATAGAGGTCTGGATCCTTTGGTAGGGTCGTTGTAGTTTTAAGGCTCCTCTAGCCACTTTTAGTAGATGTCTGTACTCAGACATGTGATGCTTCCGCTTGTTGCTTATATGACTTGAGTGATGGGTCATGTGACCCTTATTTGTAACACCACAATATGTTGGCTCCTATGAGTCTTGAATAAATACTTGAGTCGTAGAGTTTTGTTGTGATGCCATGTTGTATCTACGCATATCGTTCATAGTGCGTGTATGATTGAAATGCATTGGTATGTGTGGGATTTGACACCTAGTTGTGTGCTTTTAGTAGCCTTCTTTACGAGGAAATGCCTCTTTGTGCCTCCATGAGCCTTGGTAGCTTGCTACTGCTCCAGACACATTGATTGAACAACGTATATCCTTCTTTGTTGCTATGTCTGTCCCTTTGGGGAAATGTCTCGTAGTGTAATGGAGTCCCTATAGCCCGCTATGACTCATCTATGTGCATTGATGACATTTATGTCCCATGACGTAATGGAGTCCTTATAGCTTGCTATGAATCGTCTACACATGCTCATGACCGACACCTGCATTGTTGGGTTACGTATGCCTTTCCCTGTACAGTTGTGCCACTTGGGTTCTATGACTAGTCATGTCGACTCGGGTTCTTTGACGTGTGAATGCTATTCGTGAGCCAAAAGGCGCAAACGGTCCCAACTAAGGTAAGGTGGAAGCCATGGGTTATCGTGCGTGAGGCTGCAAAGTGGTGTGACATGTTACAGGTTGGATTCATATGGCTTAGGATCGGGGTCCCGACAACGTTGGTATCAGAGCTTGACTGCCTATAGGATTACCAAGCCAAACTGGTCGATGTTGAGTCTATAACCGCTTTAGTTATATAAGAGAACTGATTGTGGAAGGGAACGCAAGATTATTTTTACTCCTTTCCTTGTGTCATTCATATTTTGAGTCACCCTCTTCTTAATTCTACAAGGATTAAGAACTAGGCTTTCTCATCTATCTATCAGGATGCTGAGTTACTATGCTGGAGACCTATAAGAAAGTTATTGTCTTCTTGGATCAGTGTCTCCATAAGAATTCAATGTTATGTTGTCAGTTTTCTTGTGTACGTTGGCTCATATTTCATGCTTGTACAACCGTTATGCTGTCCGAGTTATCCAAGGGTTATGAAATAATCTGATGCATTTGCAAACTCTTTCATCACGGCTAAATGACTTTTGGCCAGACAAAGCACATCAATTATCGTGTTGAGGTACTCCATTACCTTGACATATTTGTTGAAGTGTTAGGAAACCATGTTATCTCAATGAACCACCCAAGAGTGTAGTTGTGCTGTGTGTTTCAAGTGTGATAATTCTGGCCATCATTATCGAAAGCATCCCGCGATGCTAATTAGTTAATAGGTATTCTATTTATGGGTTCTTGAGCCCAAGAATCATTCAACTCACTCCTGTTGACAGTGTTTGCTCGTTCCTTTAGGACGATTAGCAACCTTGATCTACTATTCGAGGTCTGTGGTATATCATTCTTCCAATACCATGAACCATCACGACAGAAGTTCTTTGTGGACTAAAGATCAGAACAACAGTGCTCTTGATGAGTTCTTTGTTTCATAATTGTGACTCTATCAATCCTACCTTTCCGCATGGGTTATCCAGAAGGATTTTGGTGAACTCGTTCGACATGCTAACCTATGCATCTACAACTCACAAAAATCATGTGTTCTTGAGTTGTGCCCTTCATTTGTACTTCGACCTTCTTCTATCAGTGGATAGTCAAGAGTAGTTGTGCATTCGTATTTATCAATGCCTATTATTATTGTCGTCTGTCAAGCCATTCTATATCAGAATGACTAGGAGAAACAAACTCTAGTACCTCATCCATTTCTTGGATTGGGTCAAGGCAGATGTATTCTGCAAATCAAAATGCTAATCCAGCTTTTGATCTGTTCTATCTTTAAGTATTACCCTCTTTATGTCAAGAGTATTGTGAGAATTGCACCACCTCTCATAATTTTTTGATACAATGATACTTCTCGCCATCATTATTCATTTCTCGGTCTTCGTGTTGATTGCAACGGGAACATCGACAAGTGAACCGTGATGTGTGAAATCAATACTCCTAGCAACCCTATTGCTTGGAAGTTAATGGACAATAATTTCATTCTTAGTATGATGGTTATTGAATCACCACTCTAAAGATTGATCGTGCTACCTAGTCCATTTTCCATGGTGCACTTTTCGAGCGATGAATTAGGATTGTATCAATCCTTCGCTCTTTTGATCATATCATCTTGCCCTGAAAAGCAAGATTGTTCCCAAGATTTATAACAAATCAGTGGTCTGTGATTTTCCAAATATCTTCTCGGAACTATCACCAAGTTGTCCCCTAACCGTTATGTTGAGTTCGTGATCAAGTGGGTTTCCTGTAAGCCACCCCTTCTCCAAGACTCTGTGTTGGATACCCCTGAGCTAGTTGGTTAAGCTAAACAACAACTTGGATAGTTGAAAGATAAAAGCTTGATCTAACTTATCTCATGTCAAGTGGATATCTTTGTGTTTGTGTGAGTGTGTTAGAAGGGTGATATCTTCACCGATTGATCTTCGTGATCAATTGTTGCATTTATTGTCTTGCTCAATATCTGATTTGAGCATGGGCTATCATTAAATCAAAATGAAAACCAATGATTAACGTAATGCTATTTTACTCGTGGATATTTCCTTAAGCATACACCATTACATCCTTTGGTCTGACCAATGCTACTATGATTCTCACATAATTGTGGAATTCCATCTTCATGGATATTTTGGTGAATTGTTGTTGGGCCCATCAACAACATCCTTACCTCCTCCATAACTCATGATGAACATAATCTAGTATTGGAAACTTATGTAGGCATTATCTTTAGGTCTCGTTCCCGGAGTACATGTATGGTGTAAGAAGTGACTTAATCGAAATTCACGTGCATTTGATGCAAGTTGCCGCCGTGAATTCAAGACAAGTTATTTTGTTCCTTTGGAATCTTCCTAAGTCAGTAACGCCATGCGAAGTATTCTATGGTTTGTTAGACTGATCATCTTCATTCCATATGCAATCCCTAGCACACCAAGCCACTGATTGAATTTTTTACGGAAAAGAAGTTCCTTCTTTAGAGCTAATCGTATAACTTATGCAAGGACTTCGGTACCTCCAACAATGGTTCCTAATCAGAACTCCGAAGCATTTTGTTATAAGGTTTCCCTGTGATCGCATTTGTCTTGGACAGTGTGTTCATGTGTATCTTGAAATGTAGCTCATGTTTTGGAGCTGGCTTTTGTAGTTCATTTCCTGAGAATTCTACAATGTCATCGTGTCGATTTATGTTGCAAACCTTCTCTTTTAGAGCTTCTGAGTCTGAAGTAGCATGTGGCCAACCAAATCTGAATCTCGGGTAGATATGATGGTTGGAATTCTTCTAGGATCTATGATGTACGCTTCCGCAAGGTTGATGTTTTGACCGACACACCTAGTCGGAAGATCTATGATTGTAGTATCTTGATTCAACAAATTTGACCACTTCCACATGAGGAATTCGTATGAATTATTCCATCAGTTGTTCCTCATGGACCCTTTTGAGATCTCAAAGTCCGACTGTTACCTGATGTTCTAGACAACGAACATGACCTATAATTGGGTTACACTATTTCATCAAGGAGAAAATAGAAGAGGAGTGCTAAATATCTCTCGGTCGATCATCCAGATTTCATTCCTTGGCATAGCTAAGGTGAAATCTGAGAAAGTGTTGTCTTCCTTTGCATCTGCATCCTCCATCATTATTCATCACGGTAGTAGGATGTGACCAAGATCCTTGGCATGGATGTTGGTAAAACCTTGATGAATATGGAAATGCTCAAGTTCTTGAGAGCATGCTCAGACACTGGGTTATTATACCCTCGGTATCAATTGGAATGTGCATTCCGTTGCCGAGTTGTTTTATAACTCTAATCCCCTTCCGATTTATGTATGCCATTCTTTTGAATTCCTTCTAATGGTCATTGTGAATTGCCTTAGGTTGGCATGAAGAGTTTCAATGATCTCTGGATCAAAAGTAATTCTTTTTGCCACTTAAGGGAATAACTCTATGAGTCACCTCCTATAAGGTGCCCCGTTATGGAATCATGGCAATTACCTCCTTGCTAATTTGAAAACTGTTCACCATCTTTCAACCAGGGAATTGTTGCCTACCAAATTTAACCTCCATCATGTGGCTCATCCCATAGTTCTTGATGTGTGTTTTGTATTTCATCTCCAGAGATGTTTTGACATCTCATTCTGTGAGTTGATCATAAGTTGCTCAGTCTTTGATAAGATCAATTCTTGTAGAGTTTCTCGATTTCCTCTTGTCGTTATGTTAGGATGAAGATCTTGAAAGCAAGGAAGACAAAACCAAGATGATGCCAAGAATCAACACTTCGATAAGGGCAATTGGATCGTGAAGATTGTCTTGGATTGTATCCCCTTTGTCCTCTTACCCTACGACTGAATCTTAGGACAAGATTCTTGTTTAGTGGGGGTGAGTTGTCATAGCCCTAGTTCCACTTTGATTGCTAATGCATTCATGCATGCATTTTTAATTTCTATGAAAATGAAATGAGGAGTGATCAAGCCTCATCATTCAAATTTTTGTCAAACAAGCAACATAAAAATTGCTTCAAATTGATCCAATAAAATGTCTCTGGTTTCCTCATGAATATTGGATTGAGGTAAAAAAATATCAACCAATATTTTGGGATCACAAAAACATTTTATATTGGGTATTTGAATTAATTCAAACCCTATTTGCATTGGATATATATTTCCTATATATAAAATATATGTCCAACAATTCTGAGAATTATTATGTGGCATTGGATAAATCCATTTAGACCAAATATACATTTCGAGGATTTTACAGAATGGTTAGATATTTATATTTTAGCCAAAACAAATGTGAGAGAAAAACAGAAAACAAATAATAGAAAAAAAGAAGAAGGCTTACCTGGGCCTTACCTGTGGAGTTTTGGCCCAGCCCAAAGGGGCAACAGAGTCTTCTTCCTCCTGCCACGATGAGAAGCAACTGCGTGCAGGGCATATGCCGCAGCAGTGCCTCCTTCTCCAGCCAGCCTGCTTGCTGCTGGCCTCGCCTAGAGACGCCATGCCCCCTAGACATCTCCTATGCATGTCTCCTCTCCTCCCTGCTGCTATCTCCCCCTAATCTCTCCCCTCCCCTCGCAACCGAGCGCTGCCGTCACTGCCGCTCGCTACAGGCGTAGCCACCGCCGCCGCCCCGCCATTCTATAGGGCCCCTAGGGTCCGTGTCCACCCGCTGCACCACTCAGACAAAGGAATCTGGCCCTGGAGCTCCTCATTGTTGTCACCGTCACCATTTCCACTGTCGGCACCGAAGGTCGCTGGCCGTCGATACTCAACAACCGGAGCGCCCCCGAGCCTATTGATTCCCGCTGAAGCATCACGGTGAGCCACTGCGTCATTTCCCCCTCTCCTCATAGTCCCTCCCGCACCCTAGCCACCGCCCCGCCACGAGCGTGAGACCCCTCGCCGCCGTCCATGGCTCCGCTGTTCCTAGAGCGCCCCAAGCTTGCGTTTGAGCATGTGACTGATCTCCTTGGAGCTCCCAGCACCCAACCAGTGCTCTGCAACCCCTCCCCGAGCACCGCAGCCCTGTGCCCACACGCGACCGAATGCCGGTCGCCACCAAGCTCGTCGTGGCCGTCGTCTCCGGCGCCCCCATGACTAGTTGTGCGCCCCCTGGATGCGCGTGTGCCTAGGCAACGCCTTGGTCCCCTCGGCGCACCAAATGGCCGCCCGTAGCAAATTTCGGCGAGTCTCTGCCGCTAATTTGGTCGTTGGCGTTGTCATTCCGGCCGACGATGCCGTAGCTAGCCATTAGGGCGTAATTAACCATTAACCCCTGCCATCAGCCGCTGACAGAGGGACCCAGCAGCAGGACAAACCTAAGCCTGCGCGGGAATTAGCCCCTGAACCTATGACAAGCGGGTCCCGCCAGTCAGGTTTGACCTGGACCGTTTCAGTTGATCTGCTGGCGTCATAGTGGTGCAATGCTGACACAATTAAATAATTTCTATAATAAAAATATTCCAGAAAATGATATAAACTTCAAAAATTCATAGAAAATAATTTGTAAGTCATATTAAAATAATTTATGTACGAAAATTTATCAGAAAAATGCAAGGAATCTGTTTATGCCATGTTCATGCATGTTTGAGCAAGTTAAAATCCCCAAGTAGGAGATTTCATGACTAGGACAATTTAATAAATAGTGTTGAAGTTGGAATTTAGCGTATATTTGAATTCCACTTCACTTAATATGACTATCTATTGTACTAGGTGAATTCAGTACCTTAGCATGCCATATCATACAACATATTTGTTGCATCACATTGAATGTTATTCTTTTGTTGTTTGCCGGTGTTAGTTCCCTCTCGGTACACGTTATTCTAAAGTTGAGATCGATGTCACCGATGAAGACTCATTGTTATCTTAAAAAGTGTCAGGCAAGCAACCCCCCTTGAGCATACTGATATGAACCTACTCTCTCGCTCTTGCTCTCTTTTACTGCACTAGGACAATCACGATTCAATTGTTACATGTTCTCAGTAGTTGAACCCATTCCTTTGCATGACATGTCTTTGCCACAGTAAATAGTTGAAACCACTTAGCATGACTAGCAGCTGCTCGAGCCTTGTTATGCTTACTCGTCTATGGTTGCTTATTGTGCCTGCTATGCTTAGAGTCATGTCGGGTCTGATCCATCTGAGCGATGAATCGGAATGGATGTGTTCATGTCTTGCTGTGTGAGAGCTAAGTGTGCGAACATGAGTAGGTAAAGGGAGCGATGAGAGGCCATGTAGGAGTACATGGCGGGTTGTCTCATTGGGACCGTCCTTAGGAACTAAGTTCTGTGTATGTTATCCAAGACAATATACTACCATGCATTGGGCCCGAACCCAATGGACCCTCTTGACTTATTAACCACCTAGATCTCTATCCAGGAGTTGCAACTAGTTTACGGTGTTTGTAGGATGTGTTGGCGGCCGTGCATTGTTCTGATTGGAGGGGTAGGCTATGGCGCGGTAGATGCACCATGGCCCGGTGTACCAAGCGTCGTACCATCCGTCGAGGTGGGATAGGGAACCCTGTACACATAGTTTGAGCCATAATGGAAACTTTGGCCGGACATGCTTGCGGGTTCAGTCTCAAATAGGTGCTAAACCTGGACTAGAGTCTTGTGTGGTTAACGGTCATGGCCGACTCCCTCGTTGGGCTTCCGCTTGAAGGTTGCCGACGTGCCTTTTTACGTGCACATGGCGGTAAGTGGCGGGAGTGTGTGTGGAGAAGTATACCCCTGCAGGGTTTGTTAATCTGTTCGAATAGCCGCGTCCTCGGATATGGACTACTTGGATAACTTATGTGGTACATAGACAAGTGAAATGGATACTCTAAAATACGCAAGATAAGTGTGAGTGCTATGGATGTCCTTCTCGTAGGGAGACGTGATTGGATCCATAATAGTGTATTGATTTGGTGAATACGTGGACTCATGTGCGCTATCCCACCTCAAAGAAAGTACTTGTAGTCATAGTATAGGTTAGCCAAGAGTCAAAGCTGTCTTGCTGCAATAAACTCCACAACCCCCTTTGTAGAAAATGATGCATATGTAGATAGTTCCGATGTAAGTCTTGCAGAGTACCTTTGTACTCACGTTTGCTTATTTATGTTTTTGCAGATGATACTTCAGTCTCATTAGTGATTCTTATGACGTGAAGTTCGATGTTGACCGGATTAGCTTGGGAATCCCATACAGAGGTTTGTCCCCTTTGCTAAGGTAATTGTAGTTTTCAGGCTCCTTCAACCACTTTTAGTAGATGTTTGTACTCAAACATGTGATGATTCTTCTTGTTGCTTGTATGACTTGAGTGATGGGTAATGTGACCCCTATTTGTAACCCCACAATATGTTGGCTCCTATGAGTCTTGAATAAATACTTGAGTCGTAGAGTTTTGTTGTGATGCCATGTTGTATCTACACATATCTTGCATAGTGTGTGCATGATTGAAATGCATTGGTATGTCTGGGATTCGACACCTAGTTGTGTGCCTTTAGTAGCCTTCTTTATGGGGAAATGCCTCTTTGTGCTTCCATGAGCATTGGTAGCTTGCTACTACTCCAGACACATTGATTGACCGGCGTGTATTCTTCTTTGCTGCTGTGTTTGTCCCTTCGGGGAAATGTCTCACAGTGTAGTGGAGTCCCTATAGCCCGCTACGACTTGTCTATGTGTAGTGATGACATTTATGTCCCACGGTGTAATGGAGTCCTTGTGGCTTGCTATGACTTGTCTACACACGCTCATGATCGACACCTGCATTGTTGGGTTATGTATGTCTGTCCCTGAACCAGTGTGCCACTTGGGTCTATGACTAGTCACGTCGACCCAGGTTCTTTCACGTGTGAATGCTAGCGGCATGTTCATATCCGTGAGCCAAAAGGTGCAAACGGTCCCGACCAAGGTAAGGTGGCAGCCGTGGGTTACCGTACGTGAGGCCGCAAAGTGGTGTGACATGTTACAGGCTGGATTCATATGGCTTAGGATCGGGGTCCCGAAGAGCTAGGTAGGGGCAGGCTACAGGGGATCTTGGGGTTTTGTGGAGCCCAAAATCCGACATTTGGCACGCCAGGTAGGGGGCATGTCAAAGCTTCCCCATGCGCGGTGAAAGTCGAGCCCTGGGTCGGCAATCCCATGGAAGACGAGATCCCCGACGCCGGCCGGCCCTTGGCGCGCGGTGGAGCCATGACACGCATGCGCCCTCATCCGACCACAAGGTCAAACATTTCTTCCACCGCATAGGAGCGATTCGGCCACCGTCCGAGCCCATGTGGCCTCGGACGTGGCCGGAGACCGACATCACCTTCAGCCCCAGCAACCACCCCAAGACAAGGATGACCACGAGGACGCTCCCCATGTTGTGCATGCCAACCATAGAGGGTGTGGCCGTCTCCAGGACCCTCATAGATGGTGGCACCGGCCTTAATGTCATCTCGGTGGAGGCCTTCGATGTGCTACTGTTACCCCATGGCCAACTTGCGCCTTCAAGGCCCTTTTCCAGGGTGGTCGAGGGCTCCGTCGTCCCCATGGGGTGGGTGCGTCTCCCCATCACCTTTGGCACACGCTCCAACTTCTGCACCGAGCAGATCGACTTCGACGTTGTTGATACGTCTCCAACGTATCTATACTTTTTGATGATGGTATGCTATTATATTATCTGTTTTGGATATTTTATATGCATTTATATGCTATTTTATATTATTTTTAAGACTAACCTATTAATCTAGAGCCAAGTGCTAGTTTCTGTTTTTTCCTTGTTTTTGAGTTTTGCAGATATGGGATATTAAATGGAGTCCAAACGGAATAGAACCTTTAGAAGGAATTTTTCTGGAAGGAAACAAGTAGATCAAGCTTGGAGTGCACGTCAGGGGAGGTGATAGGGCATCGCAAGCCTGCTAGGGCCCCCTGGCCGTGCCTAGCAGGCTTATCGCTCCCTGGCAGGTTTCCTGACCCTATTCTCCGGCCTATAAATACTCAAATATTCCCCCAACATCAAAAGGAGTCACGCAAATACTTTTCCGCCGTCAGAATTTTCCGTTCCTGAGAGATCCAATCTTGGAGACTTTTCCGGTAATCTGCCGGAGGGGGTTTCGATCACAGAGGGCATCTACATCAACTCCATTGCCCCTCCGATGATGCATGAGTAGTCCACCATAGACCTATGGGTCCATAGCTATTAGCTAGATGGCTTCTTCTCTCTCTTTGATCTTCCATACCATGTCCTTCATGATCTTCAAGGAGATTTATCTGATGTAATCCTCTTTTGTGGTGTGTTTATCAAGATCTGATGAACTGTGAGTTTATGTTCAGATTATCCATGAGTCTTATTTGAATCTCCTCTAAATTCTTATTTGCATGATTTCATATCCTTGCAAGTCTCTTCGAGTTATTGGTTTGTGTCAGATTTTGGGCTCCGCAAAACCCTTAAGATTCGAACACATGGGCGTGTGCGAAGATCCCTTGCAGCCTCGCCCGACCTAGCTTACTACTCGATGAACAGAGCAAAGAACTCGCACGATGATGAGGAAGAGGATGAACACGATAGTTTACCCAGGTTTGGGCCGCTGCAAAGCATAATACCCTACTCCTGCTTTGGTGGATTACCTCTCGAGGAGGTGAGGTGGATGAACAAGTACAGTGTTTCGGGGCCTCTTGAGGGCTCTCAATGGTGTTCGAGGCTCCCTGTGGTTTGCTGAGTAGTGGAGTTGGCCATTGGGTTCAGATCGGCCCCCTCTATGAAGCAGCCTACCCTGTATATATAACGGTGGACTAGGTCCTCCTCCCTTATCACAATGGCAGGAAGGGATCTCACAACGGCCAATTTGAAAGGGGACAGGGTTTCATGCTCGCCCTGCCCAAAGGCGGTCTTCGCCTGCAAAGTAACCGTCAACGCCACACGGACGGGCTCAGCGATGACGTCCGTCCTACGGAGCTGGTGGTTGCGGTCTTGTTGCACTGGAATGGAAACCTTTCGGGGGGTGCTTTGGGAACCTGCATGCGTCCTTGCTCCCTTTGCACCAAAGGGGAAACTGCGCCGCCTGGCGCACTAGTGCTTACCTGTCCTTCCTTGCGTCATCTTTGTCTCCCGAGGCCGGGACTTGCATAGAGATCTCCGCTGCTCTGGAGGGGTTCCGAGGAGTCCCATCCTTCGCGGGTCTTGTCGGTATTCTTCCTCGCAAGGCTAGGGGCCCCGCGAGGGCCTTGTCTTGAGTGGGGCCTCGCCTAGTCACATTTGGTCGATGAAGTGGGCCACGTCCTCGACCGTAGGGAGGTAGGTCTGGGTACCCCCATTCCCAGAATGCCGACAATTTGGTTTGGCCAACTAGATTTGTAATTCCTGCAATGGGAGAAGTGCTTGGTTTTGGGTTCAATGTTGAGGTGTCCTCACCTAGTGACATAGTAGGGGTAGCGAGGCACGTATTGTATTATTGCCATCAAGGGTAACAAGATGGGGTTTTCATAATATTGCTTGAGTTTATCCCTCTACATCATGTCATCTTTTTTAATGCGTTACTCTGTTTTTCAAGAACTTAATACTCTGGATGCAGGCAGGAATCGGTCGATGTATGGAGTAATAGTAGTAGATGCAGAATCGTTTCGGTCTACTTGTCATGGACGTGATGCCTATATGCATGTTCATTGCCTTGGATAACTACATGATTATTCGCTTTTCTATCAATTGCTTGATAGTAATTTGTTTACCTACCATGATATTTGCCTTCAAGAGAGAAGCCTCTAGTGAAACCTATGGCCCCCGGGTCTATTTTCCTTCATATACTTTCAGACCTATACTTTGATGTAATTTATTTATCTTTTACTTTCTGCACTCGTTTACATCTATCTCTTTCAGATCTAATCCTTGCTAATAACCGTGAACGTATTGACAACCCCTTTATAGCATTGGGTGCAAGAGTTTGATTGTTTGTGTAGGTTCAACCATTGGTGACTTGCTTGTTCCTTCTACTGGATTGATATCTTGGTTCTCAACAACTGAGGGAAATACTTATCTACTTTGCTGCATCACCCTTTCCTCTTCAATGGAAAACCAATGCAAGCTAAAGAGGTAGCAAGAAGGATTTCTGGCACCGTTGCCGGGGAGGATACACATCAAGCCTACCAAGTACCCATGACAAACTCACCTCTTGCATTTACATTACTTGCCATTTGCCTCTCGTTTTCCTCTCCCCCACTTCTAAAACGGTTTTCAGAAAATACCAAAAATATTTGCCTTTTTGTTCACCCTTGTTTCCCTTGACTTTCATTGTTTGTGTGCTTGATTGCTTGCTTTGCCACCATGTCTGAAGCAAGGGGTGTTATCGCTGAAAATCTAGAGGGTATTGCTAGTACCAATCCTGAAGGAAAATTTGAATCTTGCTCTTTAGAACATGAAACTGAATTGGCTCCTAATTATAAAACTAAAACTTTTCAAGTAGGAGATGGGAATATTATTGGGAAGAGTGTTATTCAAGTGTTCTTTGATTGTACGGGGGTAATTCCTATGAGCAAGAGGTCTATTCTTCTTAGCACAAATAGTTATGTGGGACGTTATTGTCATGCTCATTCAAAAAATGGAAATAAAATTTGTGCACCTTCATCCCGCTTTGCAAAAACTATTTTATGAACTTCCCAATATTAATCACCCTAAGGCTAAGAAGATTGCTACCATCATCCTTATGCAAGAATTTGATTTCATCGTACAAGAAGCTAGGGATATTTTTGCTTTCTATGATAAAGATGTTGAACACCCTCCAATTGAAGAAATTCTCCATGATAAAGAAACTTTGCGTAGTCTAGAAGCTAGAGACTATCAATCTTGTAGTGAAAATCTTAGGAGAAGAGCTCCCCACGCGGATGTCTCTCAAGCCTTGTATCTAGAGACATATGAGGAATTTGATTGGATTACTAGGGGAATTTTCATAGGGTATAAGGATGATTTTCTTTAAAAAATAATTAAGGAACCCATTAGAAATAGCATATGTGTTTTATACGATGATATCTATGGCGATGATCTAGATTATGGGTTCATGAATGTTAAAATCACTAGCCAAAGTCCTTTACATGATTTAAGTTCATCTACTAGGAAGGAAATAAAGGAAAGGATAGATCTAGTAAGAAAATATTTTGATGGTTTGATCAAGTTTGTATTGCATTCCAAAGATGACAGTACCTAGATCTATTGTGTTTTGCCTAGCTTAGGGCGTTAAACAATAGCGCTTGTTGGGAGGCAACCCAATTTTATTTTTGTGTTCTGTTTTGGCTTCTGTTTTTGAGTGTTTCCCACATTATTAATTCTGTAGTAATTGTGTTTGGTGTTTTTATTAGTGTTTGAGCCAAGTAAAACCTTTGGGGTGATCTATGATAGTTGTTGATATCATCTTTCTAAAAAACAGAAACTTTTGCGCTCAGTCCAGGAATTTTATAATTTTTTCAGGCATCCAATTGATCTGAATTTTTTATAAAAGATTGATATATAAATTTCCCAGGTTTTCCTAAGGTTTCAGAATTGTTTGAGTTACACAAGTATATGAAGTTTTCAGATTTCTACAGACCGTCCTGTTTTTGATAGATTCTGTTTTCTTTGCGGGGTTTGCCTATTTTGAGGAATATATGGGTTGTATCATGTGTTATGAGCCATAGAGAAGTTATATTACAGTAGGTATAACACCAATATAAATAAATAATTACTTGAAAACAGTACCTAAAGTGGTGATTTATTTTCTTATACTAACGGATTTCATGAGTTTTTGGTTAAGTTTTGTGTTGTGAAGTTTTCAAGTTTTTGGTAAAGATTTGATGGACTATGGAATAAGGAGTGGCAAGAGCCTAAGCTTGGGGATTCCCAAGGCACCCCAAGTCATATTCAAGGATGCCAAAGAGCCCAAGCTTGGGGATGCCCCGGAAGGCATCCCGTCTTTCGTCTTCAATCCATCAGTAAATTTACTTGAGGCTATATTTTTATTCACCACATGATATGTGTTTTGCTTGGAGCATCTTGTATGATATGAGTCTTTGCTTGTTAGTTTTCCACAATCATCCTTGCTGCACACATATTTTTAGAGAGACATGCTAAATCGTGAATTTATTAGAATACTCTATGTGCTTCACTTATATCTTTTGAGTTGGGCAATTTGCTCTATGTGCTTCACTTATATCTTTTAGAGCACTATGGTGTTTGCGTTTTATAGAAATACTTGAACTCTTGTACCTCACTTATATTATTTTGAGAGTCTCTAAAATGGCATGGTAATTGGTCTAGGTTATGAATATAGTCCTAATATGATAGGCATCCGAAAGGGATATAATAAAATCTTCCATATTAAGTGCATTGAGTATTTATGAGAAGTTTGATTCCTTGCATAAAGTTTTGAGATATAAAGATGGTAATGTTAAGAGACATGTTAGTAAGTAAGTTGTGATTTGGTAAAATACTTGTGTAAAGGTTTTTGATTCCCGTTGCATGCACGTATGGTGAACTGTTATGCAAGGAATTCGGAGCATGACTTGTTTATAGATTGTCGACCTTTGTGTGAGGGTCGGGGTCGCGTGATGGTTAACTCATACCAATCCCCCCTAGGAGCATGCATTTAATGCTTTGCTTCAATGAACAATAGACTTTTGCAATAAGTATGTGAGTTCTTTATGATTAATGTCGAGTCCATGGATTATACGCACTCTCACCCTTCCACTTTAGCAAGCCTCTCTAGTACCGTGCAACTTTTGCCGGTGCAACAAACAACTTCCTCAAAATAGACACCATATACCTTCCTCAAAACGGCCACCATATATATTTCCTCAAAACAGCCACCATACCTACCTATTATGGCATTTACATAGCCATTCTGAGATATATTGACATGCAACTTCCATCGTTTCCTTTTATGACATGCACCATCACTTCCATACTGCATATAGAGTCATATTTTGTCATAGGTATCGAGTTGTAATTTTCTTTTGAGTTGTAAGTAAATAAAATTTTGATTATTATCCTTAATAGAGCATGTCCCATGTGAGGAAATGATGATGGAATCTATGATTCCCTCACAAGTGTGGATGAGATCCCGACTTTATGAAGAAAAAAGAGGCCAACGAAGCCCAAAAAAATGAATAAAAGAGGCCTTAGATGCCAACAAAAAATGAAAAAAGAGAGAAAAGAGAGAAGGGACATTTCTACTACCTTTTTCCACACTTGTGCTTCAACGTAGCACCATGATCTTCATGATAGAGAGTCTCCTATTTTGTCACTTTCATATAGCTAGTGGAATTTTTCTTCATGATGCACGTCCACTTAGTTTCCTTTTGAGATTTCATACACTTATAGCTCTAGTGCATCCTTTGCATGGCAATCCCTACTCACTCACATCAATATGTATTGATGGGCATCTCCATAGCTCGTTGATACGCCTAGTTGATGTGAGACTATCTTCTCCCTTTCCTTGACAACCTCCACCATATTCTATTCCACCTATAGTGTTATATCCATGGCTTGCGCTCATGTATTGCGTGAGAGTTGAATTTTTTTGAGAAAATAAAGGTGTGAAAACAATTTCTTGACTTTTCATCGGGGTTGTGCATGATATAAATACTTTGTGTGGGGAAGATGGAGCATAGCCAGACCATATGATGTTGTAGGGATAACTTTATTTTGCCATTATATTTTGAAGAGATACAATTGCTTTACTAGTATGCTTGAAATGTTATTGTTTCTATATCAATATCAAGCTTTTGTTTTGACTCTTACAGATCTGAATATTCATGCCACAATAAAGAATATTACATGGATAAATATGTTAGGTAGCACTCCACATCAAAAATTCTGTTTTTATCATTTACCCACTCGAGGCCGAGCAGGAATTAAGCTTGGGGATGCTGATACGTCTCCAACGTATCTATAATATTTGATGATGGCATGGTATTATATTATCTGTTTTGGATGTTTTATATGCATTAATATGCTATTTTATATTATTTTTGGGACTAACCTAATAGTCTAGAGCCAAGTGCCAGTTTCTATTTTTTCCTTGTTTTGAGTTTTGCTGATATGGGATATTAAACAGAGTCCAAAGGGAATAAAACCTTCGGAAGGAATTTTTCTGGAAGGAAACAAGTCGATCAAGCTTTGAGTGCACACTAGGGGAGGTGCCAAGGTGCCACAAGCCTGCTAGGCGCGGCCCACCTGGCCGCGCCTAGCAGGCTTGTCGCTCCCTGGCAGGTCTCCAAACCCTATTCTATGGACTATAAATACCCAAATATTCCCCCAACATCAAAGAGAGCCACAAAAATTGTTTTCCACCGCCAGAAGCCTCCATTCCAGAGATATTCAATCTTGGAGCCTTTTTCGATAATCTGCCAGAGGGGGTTTCGATCACGAACGTCATCTACATCAACTTCATTGCCCCTCCGATGATGCGTGAGTAGTCCACCACAGACCTACGACTCCATAGCTAGTATCTAGTTGGCTTCTTCTCTATCTTTGATCTTCAATACCATGTTCTTCATGATCATCATGGAGATCTATCCTATGTAATCCTCTTTTGTGGTGTGTTTGTCAAGATTCGATGAATTGTGGTTCAGATTATCCATGAATCTTATTCAAATCTCCTCTGAATTCTTATTTGCATGATTTCATATCCTTGCAAGTCTCTTCGAGCTATTGGTTTGGTTTGGCCAACCAGATTGGTAATTCTTCCAATGGGAGAAGTGCTTGGTTTTGGGTTCAATCTTGCGGTGTCCTCACCAAGTGACATAGTAGGGGTAGCGAGGAACGTATTGTATTGTTGCCATCAAGGGTAACAATATGGGGTTTTCATCATATTGCTTGAGTTTATCCCTCTACATCATGTCATCTTTTTTAATGCGTTACTCTGTTCTTCATGAACTTAATACTCTAGATGCAGGCAGGAGTCGGTCGATGTGTGGAGTAATAGTAGTAGATGCAGAATCATTTCGGTCTACTTATCACGGATGTGATGCCTATATGCATGATCATTGCCTTGGATATCTACATGATTATTCACTTTGCTATCAATTGCTTGACAATAATTTGTTTACCCACCAACCCACCATGATATTTGCCTTCAAGAGAGAAGCCTCTAGTGAAACCTACGCCCTCGGGTCTATTTTCCATCATATACTTTCACATCTATACTTTTCTGAAATTTATTTACCGTTTACCTTCCGCACTTGTTTACATCTATCTCTTTCAGATCTAACCCTTGCAAATAACCGTGAAGGGATTGACAACCCCTTTATAGCGTTGAGTGCAAGAGTATGATTGTTTGTGTAGGTGCAACCATTGATGACTTGCTTGTTCCTCCTACTAGATTGATACCTTGGTTCTCAACAACTAAGGGAAATACTTATCTACTTCGCTGCATCAACCTTTCCTCTTCAAGGGAAAACCAACGCAAGCTCAAGAGGTAGCAGTCGCCCACAGCAACCTCCCGTACAAAACGATACTCGGCTACCCCGCCCTCGCCAAGTTCATGGCGGCAACACATGCAGGCTACAACGTCGTCAAGATGCCTGGGAGTGGAGGCGTCCTCACTGTCGTGGGGAATGCCAAGGACACATTCGACGCGTTCAAGCTCGCCTACAAAGCGGTAGCCGTGGCGCGCCCCAGTGCTGGGGACGCCGCACAGGCCATGGAGGACTCTAGGGGTGTTCTCGATGTCACGCCGATCAAGAAGAGACAACTGTTCTCTCATAGTCGGCCGGAGATGAAGTAGGTGCGTGTGGATGAAGGAAACCCTGGTCCTACCTTCACCATCGGTGCTGACTTGCCCTAGGAGCAAGAGGAGGCATTGGTGGCCTTCCTCCGTGCAAACAAGGTCGCGTTCGCATGGAGCGCCTCCGATCTGGTGGGGGTCTCGAGGGAACTAATCAAGCACCACCTCATAGTGTGCCCGAATGCACACTCGGTGAAGCAAAAGAAAGGAGGCAAGCTCAGGAGAAACATGCATTCATCACCTAGGAGGTCGACAAGCTAAAGGAGGCAGGGGTCATCTGGGAGGTGCATTACCTGGAGTGGCTTGCCAACCCGGTGGTCGTCCCGAATAAGTGCGGGAAGGAGCATATGTGCGTCGACTTCACGAGCCTCAACAAGGCCTGCCCCCAAGATCCATTCCCGCTGCCGCACATCGATCAGATTATGGACTCCACCGCGGAGTGAGACCTCCTGTGCTTCCTGGATGCTTTCTCGGGCTACCATCAGATCAAAATGGCGATGGAGTACGTCGAGAATACGATCTTCCTCACCTCGTGCGGAGTATTTTGCTACACGTGCATGCCCTTCGGGCTGCGGAACGCCGGGGCAACCTTCCAGCGGCTAATGCACATCGCCCTGAGGCCACAACTTGGGTGGAACGTAGAGGCTTACGTCGAGGACATCATGGTCAAGTCAAGGAAGGCCAAGACCCTGATCGAGGACTTGGTGGAGACATTTACAAGCCTGATGGAGGTGAACTTGAAGCTCAACCACGAGAAGTGCGTCTTCGGGGTCCCATCGGGCAAGCTGCTCGGTTTCTTGGTGTAGCACCGAGGAATCAAAGTGAACCCGGAGAATATGAAGGCCATAAACAAGATGAGCGCACCCCAAATCCTCAAGGAAATAAAGAAAGTAGTAGGTTGTGTGACCTCCTTGGGGCACTTCAACTCCAAACTCGGTGAACGGGCCCTGCCGTTCTTCAAGATCATGAAAAGGAAAGGCCCCTCCGAGTGGACCCCGGAGGCAAACGCGGCGTTCCAGGAGCTCAGGCGGTACCTCATGAGTCCGCCAGTGATGGTGGCGACTCATCCTCAGGAGCCCCTGCTACTATACCTGGCCACCACCGCCCACTCCGCCAGCGATGCGTTGGTGGTGCTCAGGGAGAAGCGTACCAACATGCGCGCCGCGTCACCGGGCGCAAGCAGGCCTCCAACATGGAGAAAGGGGGCTCACATGATGTCAAGGATCCCGCTCCTCCCCAAGACGGTGCCCCGGAGGCACCCGCCGCTCCGACGGCCCGTGAAGCGCTCAACCCTCATGAGGCATCTGCCGCTCAGACAACCCCAGAAGTGCTGAATCCTCATGAGGCACCAGACGCTCCGACGGCCCCTGAGGCGCTCAACCCTCATGAGGGACCAGCCGCTCTGACGGCCCCTGAGGTGCTCAATCCTCATGAGGCCCTGGCTACCCTGACGGCCCTCGAGGTGCTCGAGCCTCGTGGGCCCACTGTGGAGCAAGGCACCGCGGAGGGCTTCACCCTCGTCGAACACCCAGTGTATTACATCAGTACGGTTCTGCGGGATGCTTGCTCATGTTACCCCATGCAATAGAAGCTCCTGATTGCGCTCCTTGTCGCTTCGAGGAAACTGCGCCACTACTTCTAGGGGCATCCCATCAAGATCATCTCTATGTACTCCTTGGAGAAGGTCCCGCGCAACCCCAACGCGGCAGGAAGATTCGCCAAATGGAACATCAAGCTGTAGGCCGTCAACATAGAGTTTTGCATGACCACAGTCATCATGGGGGCGGCCCTGGTAGACTTCGTGGCGGAGTGGACATACGCTCTCGACCGGGGGCTGGACGAGAGCCAGTCTCTCACCCTTGGTGATGAGGCCCCTAAGAGTTGGAGCATGCATTTCGACAGAGCCTTCGCACGCATGGCAGGAGGGGCCAGAGTCGTGCTCAACTCCCCGGCAGGGGACAAGCTCCGCTACATGGTGCAACTTTGTTTCTAGCATGTTGAAAAAGTCTCCAACAACATCGCATAGTACGAGGGCCTCATCGCCGGCCTCAAGGCATCGACAACCTTGGGGATCCGGCGCCTTACCATCAAGGGCGACTCCCAGCTCCTCGTCAACTTCTCCAACAAGGATTATACACCCAAGGGCGAGCACATGGAGGCGTACTTGGAGGAGGTATGTAAGATCGAGAAATATTTTCAGGTTTTGGAGTTGCGGCAAATCCCACGTAGCGCGAACAAGGAAGCCGATGACATAGCCAAGAGGGCGTCGCGCCACGAGCCCTAAGAGCCGTGCGTTTTTGAGGAGCGCCTCTTCAAGCCCTCCACTAGCCACCAACTGAGGACCTGGCGCCATGGAGTGTGGAGCTCCCCCGGCTCCACCCTCAGGGGCTCCGGACTATGGCCAGGCCTCAGGAGCCCGACTGCTCCTGGCACTGGAGACCCAGGCTGATGACAGGACGCAGGAGTTCAGGGTGTACCTACTTCATGGCACGTTGTCGAAAAAAGAGGAAGACGGGGAGCGTGTCGCGTGGCAGGCCACGGCTTACTGCCTGGAAGATGGCAACCTATACAACAGGCGCCCGAATGACGTCGCGTCGCGATGCATCTCCACGGAGCAGGGGCACGAGCTGCTGGCTGACATCCATGAAGGAGACTGTGGGCACCATTCCTCGTCGTGCACCCTTGCAAGAAGGGCGTTCCGATCTAGCTTTTATTGGCCCACGACACTCAACAACACCATCGAGCTAGTCCGGTCTTGCAAGGCCTGCCAATTGCACTCCAAGAAGATTCACCAGCCCGCCCAGGGCCTAAAACCATCCTGCTCTCTTGGCCCTTCGCGGTCTGGGGTCTGGACATAGTGGGGCCCTTCTCGCGGGTGACAGGCAGATACCGCTACCTATACGTCGCCATTGACAAGTTCACCAAGTGGGCATAGGTGGACCCCATCCACACCAACCCTGCTGGATCGGCCGTCAACTTTATCAAGGGCCTCGTGAGCCGTTTCCGCGTCCCCAACCACATCATCACCGATAACGGTTCGCAGTTCACAAGTAACCTCTTCAGGACCTATTGCGCTAACCTTGGAATGTAGATATGCTACGCCTCGGTGGCCCACCCATGGAGCAACAACCAGGCAGGGCGCGCCAACGCGGAGGTCCTATGGGGGCCTCAAGGCAAGGAGCTTCAAGAAGAAGCTTGAAGCTTGCGATAGGGGTTGGTTTGCTGAGGTTCAGTCTGTGCTATGGTCCATCCGCACCACTATGACTAAGCCCACTGGCAAAACCCCATTCTTCCTCATCTACGGAGCAGAAGCCGTCCTCCCGCACGAAGTCAAGCACCGGTCCCCTTGGGTCTTGGCTTTCGACGAGGAGCGCCAGGTTGCCGCGAGAGGAACACACCTCGTGCTTGCGGAGGAGGCCCGTCGCCGAGCCTCGTTCCGAGCTGTGAGGTACTAGTAGGCGCTGCGGCCTTACCATTGCCATAACATATGCGTAGGACCCTTGAAGTCGGAGACCTCGTCCTGAGGCAGGTCCTCTCCAAGGAGGGATTGCACAAGCTCTCGCCCATGTGCGAGGGCCCGTTCAAGGTCGCTCACGTCTCCAGGCCTGGCGTTGTGCGCTTGGAGACTCAGGACGGGGTCCCCATCCAGAATGCCTGGAACATCCAGCACCTCCGGAAGTTCTAGCTGTGTCACTCTCACATAATAATGAGTGGGCTGTATACGCTCGGAGCCCCCCAAGGATGCAGAGGGGTTCCCACTATAATAACCCAAGTGCTGCCCTTGCAGTTATGGTCATGTAACTCTTGTGAACCTATGTTGCCATGTGTTGGAATGATTATGATTTTGCTCCATTGCCATTTCCATCTCATGCATCATGCATCATGTCATCATGCTCATCATTTCAATTGCATATTTTCCTTGTTGCATCATACTTGCTTGTCATGTGGTTTGGTGTTGTGGGTGTTGAGATTGTGTGTGGGAGAGGGTTTGATAAACATATGGGTGCAAAAACCTCTCCTCTTGTTCCCTCAAAACCTTGCTTCTTTTCCCTATTAGTGCAACAGGTGGTAATTTATTGACCTGATAATTCCTACTAAAATGTTGCACTTCTTCATTGTATCCTAATTAGGTTTATTCAGTAGCTCTCTTCATGTTTTGGTATATGTTTCCTTTAGTTGTTGCAAAAACAGTTTTCAATTGTAATTATAAGAGAATTATTTAATTAACCTAAAAATGCCCTAACCATTTTTAACAAATAGCTTGCATTTTTGAGATCTCAAAAGTAATTTTTATTTTGGTTAAAGACCGTCCCTTTTTTGTTGAGAATTGTTTTGCTCTAGGATTTATTTTAAAAGGAAAACCCTTCCTTTCTTTTTCTGAGAGACAGGGGCTCATCCCGCCTGGGCCTCCGTCCCTGCGTGGCCAAGCCGCCCCCAAGCGTCAGTCGTCGTCTTCCTGTACGGCCTCGCATCCAGAGCATCCATGTTGCCTCCTGGCTGATTTGATGGCCGACGACGCCTTCCCTGCTCCTATAAGTGTGTCTCTCATGCCCTAGGGACTCCCCTCTTCCCATTCCCTCCTCCTCTTCCCTCGTCACCGCCACAGGTAAGTCCCTAGAGCCATGCCATCACCGCATCCGCCGTGCTCCGGCCAAGCTGCCGTTTGTGGCCGGAGGTAGCCTCCTCGCCACTCTCCGCCGTGTTGGTGACGCGGGAAGGACCACCTGCCTTGGCCTCTTCTTCCTCGTCGACCGAGGGAGTGCCAGGACCTCTAGATTGGTGCATCCCCAAGCTCTTCGTACTGTGCTTCGTGTCCAGGGGCATCGTCGTGCACCGTCATCGTTCGCATCGTCTCCATCACGCGCTCGACCACACCTTCATGTCTAGTGGACACTAGGCGAGCCTCCCCTGCCGTCTGCCCTTCCTTGCCGTCGTTTGCGTCATGTAGTCGTCGCCGCGCCCATTCCATCGCCGTGTTCCCACAGCTCCGGTCAAAAGTTTGGCCTTTGGATGTGTGTGTGTGTGTCCGGTTGTGCTCGAGGCGTGCCAGCCTTTGCTCTGTCGCGCGTGCGCCCATGCACGTGTCCTGAGTCCCTGCGGGCTAGCCGTTGGCCTCCCTCACCGGAGACCCCCCTGAGCTGGTCTTTATTTGTCGTCGCTAGTGCCGTCGCGGAGTGTTCAGATTCAGTTTCGCTAGTTATTTTATCAGGCTAGTACTAGTCGTGTGCAACCCCTTCCCTGTCAGTACCCGCTCGATAGCCCGACTGGTCAGCTCCCCTGCTCCCCAGAGGGAGGTCGTGGGTTCGAATGTGACATGCCCCCTTTTTTCCTTGTTTTGATTGGTGGCGCGTATGTGTGGTGTTGTGGATCCGATGTGGCTACACCCGGATCCCGTGTGCTTGTGTAGGTGTGTGTGCATGCCTGCGTGTGTGTGAGTAGTGGGTGGATATGCAGTGGCCAGCAGGATCTAGATTGTGTGTGTGTGTAAGCTGTGTGTGTGCGTGTTTGTTTGTTAGTGTGTGTATGACCAGTGGGCCTGGCCCCACTTGTCATCCACTAGAGGGGCCCTGGTGTCTATGCCAGGTGCACCCCTCCTATATATTGTTTTTCTATTATTTTTGTTTTGTGTTATTAGTGTTAAATAGTTTTATTTCCATTTCTAGTAGTATTACTAATCTGGATATGTGCATATTTGAACATGAGCATTTTTAGTAAGTTTTCACTTATAGGAATGTATGTTATTTTTTGAGCTAGTGTTGTGCCATGTTGTTCCATGCAAGTATATGAGTATGATATATGATTTTGGGGTAGAATTTCCCAATGAATCCATTGGTGCTATTTGTTTTGTCATTTGAGAAAGTTTGAAAAAATGTCATTTTGTCCCAAAGTGCCATTTTGTCATTTTAGTTAGAATTAATACATGCATGCTTTGGAAATTGTGTCAACATGGAAGTGGTAGTATTTCAAGAGTAGAATGCCATGGTATTTTCTTTTAACATGATAATCTTGAAGATGAGTGGGAACCATGCTCCAAAGTGGCTATTAAAATGTTGCTGATTTCAACATGCTAAATATTTCTAAGTCTGAGAATCTGTTAATATTTTTATGCCATGATGAGTGGATGCTACCAAGTGATATGTTGTGTTTTAGCTCAAGCTCAGTGTTAGTGTTTTGAAGTAGATGTTGCCCTCTACCATCATGTTAATTTTTGTGCCAAGAGGTGGTCCCTATCACCATTAGTTTCTGCTATCAACTTGCTATCAGCTTAACTCAGATTCCAGAAAACTGTGATTTTCACTAAGTTCCTAGAATCTGTGTCATCATGCCAACATGTGAGCTTCATGCTTAATGATATGTGCTTCCTTTACAGTTTGTGTAGTTGGATGATTTGATAAGCATGCTATATAGTTTCTGTGGATGCCTTGTTTGAGGATGGAAACTTCCTGTAGCTCTAGATATTTGTTGTGAAAGTTGCTATGTTGCTATTTTGTGACAAATTGTGGGTATTGGTGTTTGGTGACTTGTGGGAGCTACGATCCATAGTTTTCCTTGATCTTTGTCTCTAGTGTGGTTGGGTTTTCATTGCCTAACCAGTGGCTACCTTGGAATGCCAAGGAATAGCCCATGGCCTTCATTGTCTTGTATTTTTGCCTTCGTAACTTGTCGTGAGCGTAGCGTGAGAACCGTAACTCTGTTTCCTACATTCTACATATGCATTTGCATCGATTTTGCATGAAGAATTCATATTTCCCATGATCATGCATGTTCAAACAACTTAACATGAGGTTCTTTCCAGAATTGCAAATAACTTAACTATTGCATGAGAAACATGACTAGTTTAGGATTGCCATGCTAAATACTTTAAATGAATCATGCATCATATTGTTTGTGAATTGAACCTTGGTTGGTTGTTTATTGTTGATGTTTATCTTGGGTAGACGCGAGTGTTGAACCTGAGTACAAGGATCCAGGAGAGTACCACTATGAGGACCCCGCTCTTTGTCCCTCTAAAGAACCAACAGGCAAGATGATCATACCCGGATCCCGACACTATTTTTGCTTTTCTAGATGTCTTTCTCTTATCGTTACATATGTGTTACATACAACTTGAATGTAGAGCCTCCTACATTGCCATGATAGCCTCTAACCCCTCCACATCCTAGCAAACCTTATTTGGCTAAGTTACCGCTGCTTAGCCCCTCTTATAGCGTTCTTAGTTGCGGGTGCAGGATTTTTTCCATGTGATAAAATGGATATCTGGAGATATCAAAATATTTACTGCTATTCAATTGAATGCACATATATATCTTGGTATGGTGGAAGGCTTGGCCTTTTGCTCGGTGTTTTGTTCCACTTTTACCGCCATAGTTTCTTGTTACCGGTGTTATGTTTCCATACTTTGTGCTCCTAACATGCCCGTGGTTGTTATGGGGAACCCCTTGATTATTCGGTTGAGATTAAAACTTGTCTGGCAAGACCCAACATTGGTACTGTTTGCTTAACAACTTAATAAAATTGCATAGGGCTTTGCAACCCCGTGGATAATTAATCAACAACCTGGGCCAGTGCTACTCACGAGTGTTGGTCCAAACTAGAGCACCAGGCGGGGCTAACCCGGGGCAACTCGAGAGATTTCTATCAGGCCACCGTATGCTTCGCTTATCTGTCGTGTCCTGAGAACGAGATATGTGGCTCTTATCGGGTTCGTCGACACGTCGAGAGGTCTTGCTGGACTTGTTTTACCTTTCTCGAGTGGCTTGCGTGAGGAACTCTGATTTTCTTCGGGATATCTCGAGGTGTCAGAATTCCTTTGGAGTTGCCTAGGATGATCACGAGATCCGTGGCCAAGGTTATTCTCGCGGAGTGTTGTTAATTTATGATGGACTAGTTGGAGCACCCCTGCAAGGTTAAATCTTTAGGAAAGCCGTGCCCATGGTTATGTAGCAGCTTGGATATATGTTTAACACCAGGTTATAGTTAACTTGAAGTAAACTCTAATAAAATACACCAACTGTGTGAGTGACCATGATCGTCTCTGCTCGTGATCATGAACCAAGAGAGAACACGATGGGGTCATGTTTGATGTAAGTAGGTGTTCAGGATCACTTAGCGATCATGCTAGTTCTTGATCGTTTATCGTAGTCCACATATTTACATTCATGTTCTCATAATATAGCCACCATAAATGCTTAGTGCTGCTGCAAACTAAACACTCAACCCCATCCTACCCAATAAGCTTGAATAGTCTCAGCACCCGGTCGCGAGATTGCTGAGTCCCCGTGGCTCACAGATTACTACAACAAATACAGGTGCAGGTGCAGATGACACTGTGACAGATGATGTGACGCAGCTCCAGTGGGAGTATGAAGAGGAGCGTGGCAAGATGTATGTCACTTATCAAGATGAGTAGAGAGGCCTTGGTCGTGATCTTCGGGGCTAGCAAGACAGTTTCATTGCATCTTTTATCGTTTGTTTTCGTCCGTATCCAGACCCTGTCTTTGGAATGATGTTTGAATAAACTATGTGGAATAGTAATTTACCATGTGGTGAGTGTAAGCCAACTCATATACTCCTCTTTTCACAAATTTATGTGATGATACTGTACTGTTCCTAAATATGGATAGGCGTGCATCTTGTCCGTAGACAAGTTGGTATTCAGAGCCATATGACCATAGCAGCCCTTTTGCTTGATCGAACTTGGCCGAGTCGAGTTTAGTAAAACTATTTGGAGTCTAGTTATATCAGAGAGTAGGGTTCTTTTTACTCCTCTTCTATACTCTGGTGAGGTATCCGACTTAGGAATTTTGATTCTACTCCTCTTCTCACTAAATTTTTTTTAGGATCATGCAGGTATTTTGGAAACTATATGATACCGATGTGATGGAGTTCTGTCTTGGTGCTTCCGGTCTGACTTGATTTCTTCCAGGGAGTCGAGCTCCAGGGAACTTTGGGCACATCATTATCATTCGGCTTCCTTAGTATCTCAGGACGGAGGGTGTTCGGAATTACTTCAATACTTGTCGTGGTGAGATAAGGTCGGAGTCACCCAGTACTGGGGAGGCGTTTGGGGTACCACCATGGTTAGTATCGTTGTGCTTTCGAGGATCCAAGTTTGATGGACTCGTGAAAGTCTCTAGTTATGTGTTGAAGTATGGATACAGTTGGGGTGTAGGTTTGTTAGTTGTGTGAGATATTTCCTCCTTGTATCCCCCACACCGGATTGCATAACCAGAAAGTTTTCGGAAGTTCATAGGTGGGAACTCATGTAGTTATCTAGGATCATCTTGTTCAGATGTACCAGGGCATATACATTTTTTCTGAGCAACATTAACTCAATACTTTTGTGTTATTGCAAGTGGCTTCTAATATCTGATGATGTTATCGCAAACCCGAAGAAGGCGTTCTTACTAATTTTTCAGTAGGAAGGCTGTTTGTGTTATTCGTTCAATTTCTTTCAAGTCATTTGATTCAGCTGATTGCTATCATATTTGTCAATGAGGTGTTGATGTTTTTGTCCATCTTTGGGATGGCTCCAACAACTTTCGGGAGTTCAGGTCGTGATGGGAAGCAGTCTGATCCTCCACCACCCCTGCCACTGCCTCCTCCTCCAGAATCTTGGCAAGATGTGATGGACACAACGAATGCGAATACTCTGATGTTGCTCAAGCTGTTGCAAGAAAGAGATCAGGTTCAGCAAGGTTTTCAAGGGAATTTTCAGTATCAACCTGAGTTTGTGACGCTCAACCAGTTCCTTGCCAACCAGCCCAAGTCTTTCACCTATTGTGAGCATCCTTTTGATGCTGATGACTGGCTCCATAACATGAGTAAGAATTTTGAGTGCAGCAATGTCACACCAGAGGACTTTGTCAGATTCACGTCGTTCCAGCTCAAGGGTCAGGCAGCAGATTGGTGGCAGCAATACAAGGATTATAGGGGCGATCCTGTTGTCACTTGTGACGATTTCTGTCATGACTTCAGGGCCCATTACATTCCGACAAGCTTTGCCGAGGAGATGCATGAGAAGTTCAGGCACCTGAAGTAGGGGAGCAAGTCTGTCTATCAGTACAACATCGAGTTCCAAAATCTGGCCCGCTATGCTAAGCAAGATGTTCTTGATGATAAGTCCATGATTTATTAGTTCAGAGGTGGTCTCAAGGATGATCTTCTACCGGGTTTGGTCCTTCAAGAGCCTCGTGAGTTTGATTAGTTCTACAACATGGCACTGAAGGTCGAGGCAACGCAGCTCAAGTTGGAGAACTCAAGGAAGCGTTCCAAGGATTCCTATTCTTCTTCTTCCAGCTCTCAAATGGCCCCTAAGCAGCAGAAATATTGGGTTTCTAATCCTCCTCCATTTCGTCCTCCTCAGCAATAGAGACAGTTCGGTGGCCATGGTTCTTCCCACCCACCCAACCCAGGATATTAGCAGAGACCCTAGGTGCCCAAGTCAGCTAATGTTCCTCCTCTAGGAAACTTTCATCCGCTCTCTGAGGTTACTTTCACAAGTGTGGTCAAAAGGGTCACTACTAAAACAAGGGCAACCAACGGCGTCTTCTGCCTCTTCCTCCAGTCAGACCTCCAGGAAATTCTATGGTGAAGCATAATCCCAAGTCAGCAAGGGTGAACATGGTGAATGCAGCAGAGGCAGAGGAATCTTCTCAAGTGATCATGGGTAATCTTTCCGTTAATTCTTTTCCTACAAAAGTGTTGTTTGATACGGGTGCATCGCATTGTTTCATGTCAAAGCCATTTTTCATAAAGCATGATTTCCCTTCGGCATCATTGGATAGACCATGGGGGATTGTTTCTCCGGGTTCTTGGATGAGGACCAATTCTGTTGTTCCGGATGTTTCTATCAAGATGGGAAACTATTCATTCTTGGCTTCTCCTTATGTTCTCGGCAATTCCGATATTGATCTCATTCTAGGCATGGACTTTCTGGCTATGAACAAGGCGCATGTTGATTCTCAAGCAAAAGAAGTCAAGCTGACTCATCCTTCAGAAGATGTGATTATTTTCGCAGCTCGCGATGACACAATCCGTCTCTTTGCTCTTAATGAGAAGGGTGAGATCTCGGCTATTTCTCAGATTCCGGTGGTTAGTGAGTATGAAGATGTCTTTCCAGAAGAATTGCCAGGAATGCCTCCGCATTGGCCAGTCGAGTTCGTTATTGACCTCGAGCCCGGAACTGAATTTGTTTGCAAGCGTCCTTATAAACTTGGTCCCGAAGAGCTAAAAGAGTTGAAGAAGCAACTAGATGAACAAGAACGTCTGGGTCTGATTAGACCAAGTTCTTCTCCACGGGGTTGTGGTGTTTTGTTTGTTGAGAAGAAGGATGGCACGGACCGACTTTGTGTCGATTACCGTCCATTGAATAAGAAGACAATCAGAAACAAGTACCCACTTCCCAACATCAATGAGTTGTTTAAACAACTAAAAGGTGCCAAGGTTTTCTCGAAGCTTGATCTTCGCATGGGCTATCATCAGATTCACATTCGTGAAGAAGATATTCCAAAGACCGCTTTCAGGACAAGTTTTGGCTCTTATGAATACACCGTCATGTCGTTTGGTCTTGCCAATGCTCCTCCAACCTTGTCAAGAATGATGAACTTCATATTCTCTCCTTTCAAGAATGAGTTCGTCTTGGTCTATCTGGATGATATCCTCGTGTTCTCGGAGACTGAAGAAGAGCATGGAGAGCATCTCCGGCTTGTGCTTGACAAGCTAAGAGAGCATCGATTCTATGCAAAGTTTTCCAAGTGTGAGTTTTGGATTAATGAAGTGGTGTACCTTGGGCACGTAATCTCTGCCGAGGGCATTAAAGTGCACCTTGAGAAAGTTGAGCCAATCTTGAAGTGTGAGCCTGTAGGACCGAAAGTATGTCTAGAGGGGGGGGGGTGATTAGACTCCTTGGCCAAATAACAGTTTTGCCTGTACCAAGTTTTAGGGTTGACAGTTTTTAGCATTTCATGGCAAGTCAAGTACACCCTACACATGCAAGTCTAAGAGTATATAGCAGCAGAAAGTAACAACAAGCATGTACAGAAGGGATAGGGTAGGAAGATCAAACGCAGTTGTAGACATGATGATTTTTCTCGTGGTTCCGATAGGTGGCGCTATCGTACATCCACGTTTATGGAGTCTTCAACCCACGGAGGGTAACGGTCGCGAGAGTCCACTGAGGGCTCCACCCAAAAGGGTCCACGAAGTAGCAACCTTGACTATTCCATAACGGCTTCCGTCCACGAAGGACTAGCCTCACGAAGTAGGCGATCTCCTTGCCCTTACAAAATTCTTGGTTCACTCCACAACACGAAGTAGGAGGCTCCCAAGCGACACCTAAACAATCTAGGAGGCACCACCCTCCAAAAGGTAATAGGCTCAGTAATGACGATGAACTCCTTCCTCTTGTGCTTCAACATGATAGACTCCTTAGCACCCAATCACTCTCTCACAGATTTGGCATGGTGGAAGAGATGGGATTGGTGGAAAGCTACTTGGGGAGGCTAGAGATCAAGATCCATATGATTGGAGTGGAATATCTTGAGCTCAACACAAGGGTAGGTGGTTCTCTCTCAGAAAACTAGATGGGGGCAAGTGTGGAATAGTTCTGAGTGCTTCTCTTTCAAGTAGGTGGTGGTGAAGGGGAATATATAGGCATCCCCAAAAATCCAACCGTTACACACAAAATGACCAACTCGGTGACACCGATGTGTTAATCTCGGTGGTACCGAAGTGACCAAAAGGTGGCAACTTTTGAATCTCGATGAGACCGATATAGGAAACTCGGTTGTACCGATAAGGTGACCAACGGTCAGATTTCCAATCTCGGTGACACCGATCCAATATTATCGGTGGGACCAAAAATGTGAATTTGCGTAACAGAAAGTTGGCAACCTAAACTCGGTGGCACTGGTATGGAATCGGTTGCACCGAAGTGGCTAGGGTTTGGCTGAGTCTGTCTAGGTTTTGGAATCGATTGCATTGGTATGGGAAAGTTGGTTGCACTGATTTTGAGTGTTAGGTATCGAACATACTATGGTGGGAGAGTTTGTGGATTTTTCGGCGACTATCACTTGTGCACGTTTGAGCATATTGTCCACCAACAAAACCTTACCCCCTTTTAATAGTATTGTCTTTCCTATGGACTCAAAGTGATTTCTCACAAATATAAAATGTAGAGTCCTCTTACTTGAAGCTTGGCCAACCTATTTCCTTGCATCTTGGGGTATGTCCACACTCTCCTTTTGCCAATCCTATCATTGAACATTTCCTAAAATATACTTGGTGGAAACATTAGTTCAATGACTTATATGCTATTATTAATTACCAAAACCACCAAGGGAGCAAATGTGCTTTCAATCTCCCCCTTTTTGGTAATTGATGACAACATATAGATCAAATCTTCAACATATGATAAAATCAATGAATATAATCGTCACTTTGAGAGGTATTTTGAATCTGCGTTTTAATGCAAATGCACAATCGATTAGGTATATGGGGCACTTCTTCCATGTCACATACAACTTGGTGGTCTGCGAGAATAATTAGAATGAATAACAAAGCACAACATAATCAAGCAAAGGTGAATGATCATCTCATAAGCATTAAGATGATAGGAAATAGTTGCATCACACATAAAGCGAGAATAGTAGCATAACACACATGATCATACGCTCAACACAAGTAACCAAAAGACCAAATGTTTTGAAAAGCAACAAAGAACAAAATGTCTCTCACTCGAAGCCTAAAGATCTATATACACTTCTTCCCCTTTGGCAACAAGTTACCAAAAAGTTCAAAGGCATACATCTAATAGTTCTTGGGCTGATCTCCTCCGGTTGTTGATGAAGGAGTCGAGAGAACATCATCGGCGAAGATCTCGGCAGATGTCGTGGATGGTGTTGGAGTGGCAGCTGGAGGAACTGGAACAGATGGAGTAGGAGCTGAGGTGACAGCAGCAGGACCTGATGAAGAGGGCCTCAAGTCTGGAACTGGCACAATGGCTGATCTGGCCTGGGTATGAAACTGTGTGCCTGTCCTGAGAGGTGATCCATCCTCATCCTCATCATCATCTGAAGAAGTAGTCTGAGGAAGAGGCACTAAGTCAACTTCCTTCTTGAGCTCATTGACTATCTTAGTCAGCCCATCCACCTTATCACTAAGGGTCTTGATCCTGTTTTCAAAGATCCTCACAAGACTATTCTGGTTGTCCAGAATCCCCTTAATGTCCTTCTGCATACCCTGAACTGATGATATCAACAGACCCATTTGCTCATTTCTGGATCTAGGGACTTGAGCACTAGTGGCTCTAACTGCCTCTACCTCTGCCTGAGCTGTAGCAGATGTGGGATGTTCAGCATCCATCACCACAACATTGTCCTCGAGATCTGGCTGTAGGGGTAAATGTGGATGATCTAGAGCAAAAGTGTGCTTCTCCAACTTTGAATTGATAAGCATCTGGATGTAGGGTGCATAACAGCAAGAGGGCTTCTAGTCAGCAGCAACCCTCTTGATTGTCTCAACAATCAAATCCATGACTCTGATCCTGGTGTGTCTGTCAAGGTGGATCAACATATTGATGGAGTAGCCTCGGATCATCTTGTCATCTCTTGACTTGGGCATCAAAGTGTGCCTCAGGATGGTGTTCATTGTGCGGAGGCCAACCTAAAGAAAGTAGATGGATCCTAGCCTGTGAGACTTCACATTGGCAGCAGGGATCTCCTTGTACATATTTGCCATAGCATTGTGGCTCTCCTTTGATTCTGAGTATACATCCAAGTCACCATCATGTGCTTCAGGAACTCCTAAGATAGCATCCCATTCTTCAACAGTTGGTTATACCTTGCACCTTCAATCATCCATACAATTCTACCATCGCCATAGAAATGTGCAGTGGAGTAGAATTGCATGATCATCTCATCGTTCCAAGCAGTGAATTCTCTGCCAACAAAATCATCCAAACCTATGCAGTGGAAATTGTCTTGGACACTTGGAAAGTAGTCCCCATTCTCCTTAATGAATTTCTAGTCAACATACCACATATCCCTCACAGCTAGACTCTTGTCAAAAAGCACAGTCTCATAGAAATCATGTTTCTCCATGGTATAAAATCTGCAGTCCACAGCTGTCTTCTTCCTCTGGCCATATGGATCTATAGCTATCCAAGCTCTCAATCCTGAATCCTTCCTCTTCTTCATATCTTAAGCTAGTGGGTAGCTGGCATTGTGTACCGGAAGGTGTGGTTTGAGCTTCATCAAAGTTGTCAAGTCATCATGAACTTCAACTCTGGAGGCAGTCCCTTTGTTCTTCTCAGAAGCTGGAATCTGCCTGGATGTCCTCTTAGGCTTCTCAGCAGCAACCTTCTTGGATGGGCTAGTCTTTGTCATAGCATCAGCCATAAGCTTATTTTTCTTTTTCTTGGGAGGAGCCTTCTCAACATGCTCTTCCTCCTCTTCAGCACCAGCACCAGCAACTTCTTCTGGATCCTCAAACATGAAGGTAGGCCTGCCAGTCACATGAATAATCCTCTTTATTGCTTTCTTCTCCCCTGCCTTCTTAGGCATAGCTTTCCTGGGGACCTCAATAGATATAGTTTCCCTAGCAGTCTCATGAGCCTTGAAGGTTGAAGCAGGTGCATAGATCTTGCTGACAACTCTCCTAGAAGAAGTGGCTTCAGTATCAGACTTCTTAGTAGTTTTCTCTTGCTTCTTAGAAAGAATCTCTTCTGGAACGAAGTCTGAATCTTCTTCATCAAAATTCAGCTTATTCTGGTCCTTGTAGCAGCTTTGGGCAACCCATGGGAGCTGGGGGGTGCCTGGATCTGAAAATGAACTGGACTCTGGGCTTGTGCCTGAACTCATGTCAGCACCCTGCTCTGGCAAGTTTTGACTATCCTCTGCATCTAACATACTGACCCTATGAATGGAATATAGATGAGCAGAAGTAGATGAGTCATCACAAAATTATCAGCTGTTTTTTGAAATTTTGAACAAAAGATTTTCAAAGTTTTGCATTCTGTTATAAACAAATTGGTAAGGCCGAAGCAAAATTTTCGGTGACACCGAGACTGACTGTCCCTTTTAATAGAAACTTGGCACCCTTTTTGGTGAGACCAAAAAGGAGTGCTCGGTTTCACTAAGACAATTCTCAGCAACATAGAACCAGAAATTGGTGGCACTGATTTTCTTGATTCGGTTCTACCGAGTTGCATCAGGCGGAAGGCAAAACCCTAGAAAATCAATGGTTCGCTAGCCTATGGGATTTTGTGTGGATAGGAATATGTGCAATGGGTGTCTTATAGATAAAATCAAATCCAATGCGCAAGAATCAGAACGGGGCGCAAGGGAGGTCGAATCCATACCCTAACTTGGTGCGGATCCACTACGGCGGCGACGATGGAGCAGATTTCGTCGACGGCGGTGATTCCCAGTGACGGAGGAGCGCAGGAAGACAAGGGCGACGACCAGGGGTCTCAAAGCGGCAGCTTAGGGTTCTGAGGCGCGACGGTTCTGAGGATGAATTTCAAAATGTCGGGGACCACAGTATATATACCCTGTACTGTCGGTGATACTGATTTTATGTTTTCGGTGTCACCGAGTTCCACAACTGTCAGCTGACAAGAAAACTCGGTGTAACTAAGAATATAAAATTGACAGTACCGAGATTGAAGAACAAATCAACCCTAGGCATTCGGTGAGACCACGATTGTGGGGTTGGTTCCACCAAGATGCACTTAGGAAGTTCTAATGGTCAGTCCTTGTCGGTACGGAACTCCGAGTGCTCCACACACAAAGGGATCGAAAAGCACTTGTTCAAGTTTTGTGATGCAGCATGAATGGAATATGAGGTGAGAAAGCATAGATAGCTAAAGAGTGGTCCTAGGCATTCTTGTCCATCCAATTGGCATAAGGGAAAATCAATAACCAAATAGCAACAATTGGATGTCCTCGAATGAGAAAATAAATGCAGACCAACATGCTCACACAATAAGATGTCCAAAGAAATCATGATAAACATGCACAAACAAACTAGCATCTAACAAGCACTTGGGCAATGACGAAATCATCTATATATGAGTATTTGACTTAGGAGCCAAGTAAAAGTACTTGATGATAGGTCATACTCATCGTTTAAGCACAAGTGGGATTACCACTTTTACATAAAGCATTTAATGTTGTCACATACTTAGAGATGCTTTGACTCAAGTCTTAGAGTAAAGCTCCCCCTTAATGTGATATCCCCCCATAAGAGGGATAAAATAACCTTGGGTTTTGTCAATGAAGACTTCATGTTGGTGAGGTAGTTGTCGATGCTCAATGTTGATGAAGATCACCAAGAGTTGGGATCATCCTTGTTGTTTCCATACTCCTCTCACCTACATGGGTTAGTCCCAACTCACAAGAGACAAATACAAAGATATCTATGGACATGGAGTGCAAAGCATAGGTTATGATGTCCATTGAATAGTTGATTACCTTGTCCCTTGCTTACCTTTGAGGGAATGTATGACTCCTTGAACTATTGCATTGAGTTGATGTTGAGTGCAAAAAGTCCTTGCCAATTATGAATGCGAGTGAATTTCATTGGCGGAGTCACCCCTCAAGAACTTACTAGTTCTTATTCTTGGGGAACCACATAAAGTTGATGGGGATCCTTGGGGTTGAAGTATCCTTTGTAGTAGTTGAGCTTGAAGTAGCCTTGGGAACCTACTCCACAAAAGCTAGGGGTTCATCTTCATATGAGTCAATGTCCTCTTGAAGCTTGTTCTTGCCCTTGAGCTTGTGGTCTTGTGGTGGAAGGTCATCTTGAGTGTTTGTCCCCTTGGGAAGAGTATTTTCATACTTCTCCTTTTGAGGAACAAACTTGGGCTTGGGATATTGACCTTCTTCCCACTCAACTCCATTAGCGTTGAAGTAGCCAACACCATTATTCTTCCGGTATCCTCCGTGCTTGCATACAATTTCCTCAAATTGCTTACATCCGACAAGACTCTTGTAAGTACCTTTTTCTATAATTCCTTTCAATAAAGCATTTCCTTGCTCAAGTGTAACTTGGCTAAGAGATCCATCATTAGTGGAATCAATAGAACTACTAGAAACAACATCATTGGGTTTAACATTTTTATTGTTGCTACTAGATGAAGAACCTTTCTTGCCTTTGTCACTAGATTGCTTAGTTTTAACTTGAGGCATGAAAGTAGACAAGAGTAGTCGTTTGGCTAGATAAGATGAAGTCTTCTTTCGGAGATCGTCATTGATAGCTTTGAGAAACTCCTGCTCTTGCTCCAAGTTGAGCTTCTCGAAGCGTAGCTTCTCATGAGTTCTCATAAGCTCTCTATGATCTTCGAGAGTAGATTCATGAGCTAACTTAAGAGTGTTTAGTTCTTTAGTTAGTTGTTCTATTTTCATCTTATCATCATCAAATGACTCATCTTGACTAGCATGAGAATTATCAAGTTCATTTTGATCAACATCACTAGTTTTATCACAAAGCAAGTCATCTTCACAAAGCAAATCATCTTCACAAAGAAAATCATCTTCATCACTATCCAAATCAAGATACTCGGGGTGTGATACCTTGGGTCCTTTAGCCATGAAGCAACTTCCACTCCCTTCGTTTGGTGAATCAAATTGATCTTAGGAGTTGGTAGTCACTAGTGCAATTCCGGCAACACCATCATCTTGACTATAGTCGGAGTCGGAGTGATAGCTTCTCTCAGAGTTTTTGTCGGAGTCGGAGCCGGAAACCCATTCACTAACATGAGCTTGGTGTTTTCTTCTTGTGTAGCTCTTGGTGTACTTGTCCTTCTTCTCCGAATCTCTACTTCTCCTTGAGTGTCTTCGTTCATAACGATCATCTCTACTTCTTCTCTCTCTTTGTGGTGGTTAATTCCTTGAGCTTCGTCTTCGAGGTGACTCTTCTCTTCTTTTGTAGGGAGCCGTGCACTCATTTGAGTAGTGTCCAGGCTTCCCACAATTCTAGAAATTGCGGTCATGACTTGATGAATGCTTCTCTTCATATCTTGAGTTGGAGTTTGTTTATTTGCCTCTATTCTTGTAGAACTTGTTGAATTTCTTAACCATGAGGCTTATCTCTTCATTGGTGACAAGGTTATTGCTTGAAGTTGCGGGAGCATCACTTGTGGCTTTGTAAGCACCGCTAGACTTGTGATGAAGTTCTTCCTTATGTTTGAGTGTCATCTCATGAGCAACAATCCTTCCAATGACTTCTGTAGGCTTGATCTATTTGTAGTTTGGCATCATTTGGATCAATGTGCACACGGTGTCATATCTCTCATCCAAAGCTCTAAGTATCTTCTTGATGATGAATTTGTCGGTCATTTATTTGCTTCCTAAGCCAGCAATATCATTGGTGATGAGAGCTAGCCTAGAGTACATCTCTGTGTCTCCTTCACCATCCTTCACCTTGAACTTGTCAAGCTGACAATGAAGAACATCTAACTTGGATTCTCTCACGGACTCGGTTCCTTCGCGCATATCAAACAAAGTATCCCAAATCTCGTTTGCATTCTCAAGATGGTTGATTTTGTTGAATTCTTCGAGGCATAAGCAGTTGAAGAGAATGTCGCATGCTTGAGCATTGAGTTGCAACATCTTCAACTCATCTGCGGTCGCTTCACAATCCGGTTCCCGTCCATCCGTAAAGAACTCACCTTGCAAGCCAACACGAACAACAGCCCAAATGGTGGGGTTATGACCAAGAATATGCATTTTCATTTTGTGATTCCAACTAGCAAAATTAGTGCCATCAAAGTACGGACCTCTATGGTGATAACTTCCCTCACAAGAAGCCATACTCTCCTAGGTTGTGAGACGTAAGCAATAGAGACCAAAGCTCTGATACCACTTGTAGGACTGAAAGTATGTCTAGAGGGGGGGGCGATTAGACTACTTGACCAAATAAAAGTTTTGCCTATTTTTACAAATTTTAGGGTTGAAAGTTTTTAGCATTTCATGGCAAGTCAAGTACACCCTACACATGCAAGTCTAAGAGTATATAGAAGAAGAAAGTAACAACAACCATGTATAGAAGGGATATGGTAGGAAGATCAAACGCAGTTGTAGACACGATGATTTTTCCTGTGGTTCCGATAGGTGGCGCTATCATACATCCATGTTTATGGAGTCTTCAACCCACGGAGGGTAACGGTCACGAGAGTCCATGGAGGGCTCCACCTAAAATGGTCCACGAAGTAGCAACCTTGACTATTCCATAACGGCTTCTGCCCATGAAGGACTAGCCTCACTATGGGTAGATCTTCACGAAGTAGGCGATCTCCTTGCCCTGAAAAACTTATTGGTTCACTCCACAACACGACGTAGGAGGTTCCCAAGCGACACCTAACCAATCTAGGAGGCACCACCCTCCAAAAGCTAATAGGCTCGGTAATGACAATGAACTTCTTGCTCTTGTGCTTCAAGATGATAGACTCCTCAGCACCCAATCACTCTCTCACAGATTTGGCATGGTGGAAGAGATGGGACTGGTGGAAAGCTACTTGGGGAGGCTAGAGATCAAGATCCATATGATTGGAGTGGAATATCTTGACCTCAACACAAGGGTAGGTGGTTCTCTCTCAGAAAACTAGATGGGGCAAGTGTGGAATAGTTCTGAGTGCTTCTCTTTCGAGTAGGTGGTGGTGAAGGGGTATATACAGGCATCCCCAAAAATCCAACCGTTACACACAAAATGACCAACTCTGTGACACCAATGTGTTAATCTCGGTGGTACCAACGTGACCAAAAGGTGGGAACTTTTGAATCTCGATGAGACCGATATAGGAAACTCGTTTGCACCGATAAGGTGACCAACGGTCAGATTTCCAATCTCGGTGACGCCGATCCAACATTCTCGGTGGGATCGAATATATGAATTTGTGTAACATAAAGTTGGCAACCTAAAATCGGTGGCACCGGTATGGAATCGGTTGCACCGAAGTGGCTAGGGTTTGGCCGAGTCTGTCTAGGATCTGGAATCGGTGGCACCGGTATTGGAAAGTTGGTTGCACCGATTTTGAGTGTTAGGTATAGAAGAGACTATGGTGGGAGAGTTGGTGGATGTTTTTGGCGACTATCACTTGTGCACGTTTGAGCATATTGTTCACCAACAAAACCTTACCCCCTTTTAATAGTATTGGCTTTCCTATGGACTCAAAGTGACAAATATAAAATGTAGAGTCCTCTTGCTTGAAGCTTGGCCAACCTATTTCCTTGCATCTTGGGGTATGTCCACACTCTCCTTTTGCCAATCCTATCATTGAACATTTCCTGAAATATACTTGGTGGAAACATTAGTTCAATGACTTATATGTTGTTATTAATTACCAAAACCACCATGGGAGCAAGTGTGCTTTCAGAGTCTCCTCAGAATGTGAAGCAGCTTCATAGCTTCCTCGGGCTTGCTAGTTATTGTAGAAGATTCATGGAGAACTTCTCTCAAATTGCTAAGCCTCTGTCTAATCTCCTCCAGAAGAATGTAAAGTATGTTTGGTCTCCTCAGTGTGTTGTGGCGTTCAATACTCTCAAGAAGAGACTGACTTCAGCTCTAGTTCTTGTTCCTCCCGAGCAATCAAAGCGATTCCAAGTTTTCTGTGATGCTTCTCTCCAAGGCCTTGGTGTTGTTGTCATGCAAGACAAGAAGATAGTTGCTTATACCTCGCATTATTGAAGCCTGCCAAGAAGAACTACCCCACTCATGATCTTGAGTTGGCGGCAGTTGTGCATGCTCTGATGACTTGGAGGCATTTTTTGTTGGGTAGACTAGTTGAGGTGTACACCGATCACAAGAGCTTGAATTACATTTTTACTCAACCCAATCTCAATCTTCGGCAGTCTCGTGGGGTGGAAATGCTTGAGGACTTCAATCCAAGCACTGAGTATACTCCTGGAAAAGCAAATGTCATTGCAGACGCGCCTAACCAAAAGGCGTAATGCAACAGTCTCATCCAGAAGCCTCTTCAACCCGAGCTTTGTGAAGCCTTCCGCAAGCTCAACCTTTAGATGATTATGCAAGGATTTCTTTCCAATCTTCAAGTCTCTCCGACTCCGGAAGATCAGGTTCACCAAGCTCAACTTCTTGATGCTATGGTGAAGAAAGTGAAGAAAGGTGTGGCCGAGGGCATTCCGAAGTATAAGTGTTTTCGCGTTGATGACAAAGATACCTTGTTCTTTGAGGACTGTCTGGTGGTTCCAAAAGGTGATCTCAGGAAGGTTATTATGGACGAAGCACAAAATTCTCTTCTATCCATTCATCCAGGCAGTTCCAAGATGTATCAGGATCTCAAGCAAACCTTCTGGTGGACTCGCATGAAACGTGAAATTGCTCAGTTCGTGAATGAGTGTGATGTTTGTCATAGAGTGAAGGCAGAACATCAACATCCAGCAGGTGTCCTTCAGCCTTTGCCTATTCCAGAGTGGAAATTCGATCATGTGGAGATGGATTTCATCACTGGGTTTCCCAAGTCCAAGAGGGGCAAAGATGCCATCTTTGTGGTTATCGACAAGCTGACCAAAGTTGCTCATTTCCTTTCGGTCAAAGAATCTATCTCGACAGCTGAGCTAGCAGAGTTGTATACGTCAAGGATAGTTTCTTTGCACGGTATTCCTCATCTCATCTCATCTGACCATGGAAGCCTCTTCACTTCCAAGTTTTGGGTGTCCTTCCAGACTGCTATGGGTACCAAGATCCGTTTCAGCACTGTATTCCATCCACAGACAAGTGGTCAAGTTTTGAGAGTCAGTCAAGTCCTTGAAGACATGCTCACAGCCTGTGTGATTTCATTTGGCATGAAATGGGAAGACTGCCTTCCATATGCTGAATTTTCATACAACAACAACTTTCAGGCTAGCTCAGGCAAGGCCCCTTTCAAGATTCTCTATGGCAGGAAGTGTCATACCCTGCTCAATTGATCTGAAACTGGAGAGCATCAAATTTTTGGGCAATGACATGATCACCGAAGCAAAAGAGATGTGTCGTGTCATTCGTGAGAACCTCAAAGCAGCCCAATCCCCACAGAAGAGTTATTACGATAACAAACATCGGGATGGCTCCTTTCAAGTTGATGATCTAGTCTATCTCAGAGTCTCTCCCATGAAGGACACTCAGTGGTTTGGAATTAAAGGGAAGCTAGCTCCTCATTTTGTGGGTCCTTTCAGAGTTGTTGGTAGGAGAGGTGAACTTTCATATCAACTAGAGCTTCCTCCAAACTTCGCAAATGTGCACGATGTCTTCAATGTCTCTCAGATCCGGAGGTGCTTCAAGACTCCCGAGCGTACCATTGACCTCCAAGACATTGATATCCAAGAAGACCTCTCTTATCCTGAGCATCCAGTGGCTATTCTCGATGAAACTGAGCGTAAGATTCGCAACAAATCAATCAAGTTTCTCAAGGTGAAGTGGTCTCATCATTCCAATAAAGAAGCTACTTGGGAACGTGAGGATCTTCTCCGTTCCGAATATCCAGAGTTCTTTCCTTCCTAGATCTCGGGTTGAGATCCTCTTGTAGTGTGCGAGAGTTATACCAGCCCAAGTGCTACCCTTGCATTTATGGTCATGTAACTCTTGTGAACCTATGTTGCCATGTGTTGGAATGATTATGATTTTGCTCCATTGCCATTTCCATCTCATGCATCATGCATCATGTCATCATGCTCATCATTTCAATTGCATATTTTACTTGTTGCATCATACTTGCTTGTCATGTGGTTTGGTGTTGTGGGTGTTGAGAGTGTGTGTGGGAGAGGGTTTGATAAAGATATGGGTGCAAAAACCTCTCCTCTTGTTCCCTCAAAACCTTGCTTCTTTTCCCTATTAGTGCAACATGTGGTAATTTATTGACCTGATAATTCCCACTAAAATGTTGCACTTCTTCATTGTATCCTAATTAGGTTTATTCAGTAGCTCTATTCATGTTTTGGTATATGTTTCCTTTAGTTGTTGCAAAAACAGTTTTCAATTGTAATTATGAGAGAAATAGTTAATTAACCTAAAAATGCCCTAACCATTTTTAACAAATAGCTTGTATTTTTGAGAACTCAAAAGTAATTTTTATTTTGGTTAAAGACCGTCCCTTTTTTGTTGAAAATTGTGTTGCTCTGGGATTTATTTTAAAAGGAAAACCCTTCCTTTATTTTTCAGAGAGAGAGGGGCTCAGCCCACCTAGGCCTCCATCCCCGCATGGCCTAGTAGCGGCAGCGTGCAGCCCAGCCGCCCCCAAGCGTCAGTCATTGTCTTCCTATACGGCCTCGCATCCAGAGCAGCCATGTCGCCTCCCGGCTGATTTGACGGCCGATGGCGCCTTCCCTGCTCCTATAAGTATGTCTCTTGTGCCATAGGGCGTCCCCTCTTCCCATTCCCTCCTCCACTTCCCTCGCCGCCGTCGCAGGTAAGTCCCTAGAGCCATGTCGTCGCCGCGTCCACCGTGCTCCGGCCAAGCTGCTGCTTGTGCCCAGAGGTAGCCAGCTCGCTGCTCTCTGCCGTGGGGGTGATGCGGGAAGGATGCCCTGCCTCGGCCTCTTCTTCCTTGTTGACCGAGGGAGCGACAGGACCTCTGGATCGGTGCATCCCTGAGCTCATCGTCCATTGTTTCGCATCCAGGGGCATCGCCGCGCACCGTCATCGTTCACATCGTCCCCATCGCGCGCTCGGCCACACCTTCATGTCCAGTGGACACTAGGTGAGCCTCCCCTACCGTCTTCCCTTCCTTGTCGTCATTTGTGTCGTGTAGTCGTCGCCGCGCCCGAGCCATCGCCGTGTTTCCGCAGCTCCGGTCAAAAGTTTGGCCTTTAGATGTGTGTGTGTGTGTGTCCGATTGTGCTCGAGGCATGCCAACCTTTGCTCTGTCGCGCGTGCGCCCATGCGCGTGCCCTGAGTCCCTGTAGCCTAGCCGTTGGCCTCCCTCGCCGGAGACCCCCCTGAGCTCGCCTCTATCCACCCTCGCTAGCACCGGTGCGGAGTGTTCAGATTCAGTTTCGTGAGTTATTTTATCAGGCTAGTATTAGTCATGTGCAACCCCTTCCCTATCAGTACCCGCTCGATAGCCCGGCTGGTCAGCGCCCCCGCTCCCGAGAGGGAGGTCATGGGTTCGAATCTGGCTCACCCCCTTTTTTTGCTTGTTTTTGATTGGTGGCGCATATGTGTGGTGTTGTGTATCCGGTGTGGTTACACTCGGATCCCGTGTGCTTGTGCAGGTGTGTGTGTGTCTGTGTGTGTGTGTGAGTAGTGGGTGGATCTGCTGTGGCCAGCAGGATCCAGAGTGTGTGTGTGTGTGTAAGTTGTGTGTGTGTGTGCATGTGTGTGTATGACAAGTGGGCCTGGCCCCACTTGTCATCCACTAGAGGGGCCCTGGTGTCTATGCCAGGTGGGCCCCCTCCTATATATTGTTTTTCTGTTATTTTTGTTTTGTGTTATTAGTGTTAAATAGTTTTATTTCCATTTCTGGTAATATTACTAATCTGGATATGTGCATATTTGAACATGAACATTTTTAGTAAGTTTTCACTTATAGGAATGTATATTATTTTTCGAGCTAGTGTTGTGCCATGTTGTTCCATGAAAGTATATGAGTATGATATATGATTTTGGGGTAGAATTTCCCAATGAATCCATTCATGCTATTTTTTTGTCATTTGAGAAAGTTTGAAAAAAATACCATTTTGTCCCATAGTGCCATTTTGTCATTTTAGTTAGAATTAATCCATGCATGCTTTGGTAACTGTGTCAACATGGAAGTGGTAGTATTTCAAGAGTAGAATGCCATGGTATTTTCTTTTGACATGATAATCTTGCATATGAGTGGGAACCATGCTCCAAAGTGGCTATTAAAATTTTGCTGATTTCAACATGCTAAATATTTTTATGCCATGATGAGTGGATGCTACCAAGTGATATGTTGTGTTTTAGCTCAAGCTCAGTGCTAGTGTTTTGAAGTAGATGTTGCCCTCTACCATCATGTTAATTTTCGTGCCAATAGGTGGTCACTATCACCATTAGTTTCTGCTATGAACTTTCTATCAGCTTAACTCAGATTCAAGAAAACTGTGATTTTCACCAAGTCCCTAGAATCTGTTTCATCATGCCAACATGTGAGCTTCATGCTTAATGATATGTGCTTCCTTTACAGTTTGTGTAGTTGGATGAGTTGATAAGCATGCTATGTAGTTTATGTGGATGCCTTGTTTGAGGATGGAAACTTCCTGTAGCTCTAGATATTTGCTGTGAAAGTTGCTATGTTGCTGTTTTGTGACAGATTGTGTGTATTGGTGTTTGGTGACTTGTGGGAGCTATGATCCATTGTTTTTCTTGATCTTTGGCTCTATTGTGGTTGGATTTTCATTTCCTAACCAGTGGCTACCTTGGAATGCCAAGGAATAGCCCATGGCCTTCATTGTCTTGTATTTTTGCCTTCGTAACTTGCCATGAGCGTAGCGTGAGAACCATAACTCCGTTTCCTACATTCTATATGTGCATTTGCATCGATTTTGCATGAAGCATTCATATTTTCCATGATCATGCATGTTCAAACAACTTAACATCAGGCTCTGTCCAGAATTGCAAATAACTTAACTATTGCATGAGAAACATGACTAGTTTAGGATTGCCATGCTAAATACTTTAAATGAATTATGCATCATATTGTTTGTGAATTGGACATTGCTTGGTTGTTTATTGTTGATGTTTATCTTGGGTAGACGCGAGTGTTGAACCTAAGTACGAGGATCCAGGAGAGTACCACTACGAGGACCCCGCTCTTTGTCCCTCTGAAGAACCAACATGCAAGATGATCGTACCCGGATCCCGACACTATTTTTGCTTTGCTAGATGTGTTGCTGTTATCATTACATATGCGTTACCTACCACTTGAATGTCAAGCCTCCTACATTGCCATGATAGCCTCTAACCCCTCCACATCGTAGCAAACCTTGTTTGGCTAAGTTACCACTTCTCAGCCCCTCTTATAGCGTTCTTAGTGGCAGGTGCAGGTTGTTTTCCATGTGATAACATGGATATCTAGAGATATCACAACATTTACTACTATTTAATTTAATGCACATATATATCTTGGTATGGTGGAAGGCTTGGCCTTTTGCTCGGTGTTTTGTTCCACTTTTACTGCCATAGTTTCTTGTTACCGGTGTTATGTTTCCATACTTTGCGCTCCTAACATGCTCGGGGTTATTACGGGGACGGGACCCCCTTGATATTCGGTTGAGATTAAAACTTGTCTAGCAAGATCCAACATTGGTACTATTTTCTTAACAACTTAATAAAATTGCATAGGGCTTTGTAACCCCGTGGATAATTAATCAACAACCCGGGCCAGTGCTCCTCATGAGTGTTGGTCCAAACTAGAGCACCGTGCGGGGCCAACCCGGGGCAACTCGGGAGATTTCTATCAGGCCACCATACGCTTTGCTTATTTGTTGTGTCCTGAGAACGAGATATGCGGCTCTTATCGGGTTCGTCAACACGTCGGGAGGTCTTGCTGGACTTGTTTTACCTTTCTCGAGTGGCTTGCGTGATGGAGTCTGATTTTCTTCGGGCTATCTCGAGGTGTCGGAATTCCATTGGAGTTTCCTAGGAAGATCAAGAGATCCGTGGTCGATGTTATTCCAGCAGAGTGTGGTTAATTTATGATGGACTAGTTGGAGCACCCCTGCAGGGTTAAATCTTTAGGAAAGCTATGCCCGCGGTTATGTGCCAACTAGGATATTTGTTTAATACCCGTTTATAGTTAACTTGAAGTAAACTCTAATAAAATACACCAACTGTGTGAGTAACCGTGATCGTCTCTGCTCGTGATCATGAACCGAGACAGAACACGGTGGGGTTATGTTTGACGTAAGTAGGTGTTCAGGATCGCTTAGCAATCATGCTAGTTCTAGATTGTTTATCGTAGTCCACATATTTACATTCATGTTCTTGTAATATAGCCACCATAAATGCTTAGTGATGCTGCAAACTAAACACTTACCCTCATCCTACCCAATAAGCTTGAATAGTCTCAGCACCCGGTCGAGAGATTGCTGAGTCCCCGTGGCTCATAGATTACTACAACAAATACAGGTGCAGGTGCAGATCAGAACGTGCCAGATGATGTGACGCAGCTCTAGTGGGAGTATGACGAGGAGCGTGGCAGGATGTACATCACTTGTCTAGATGAGTAGAGAGGCCTTGGTCGTGATCTTCGGGGCTAGCAAGACAATTTTGTTGCATCTTTTATCGTTTGTTTTCGCCCGTACCGGACCCTGTCTTTAGAATGATGTTTGAATAAACTCTGTGGAATTGTAATTTAGCATGTGGCGAGTGTAAGCCAACTCATATAATCCTCTCTTCATAAATGTATGTGATGATATTGTACTTGCAAACGACAAGATGTGCCTCTATTCCTGTCGAGGCCCCCATGCCTAAATATGGATAGGCACGCATCTTGGGCGTGACACCCAATCATGCCCAAGTGGAAGCCCCATGCTCCACGTTGGCGGATAACACTGCCCTCCAATGCCTATGCCCACGCAACATGGATGCCCTACGCTCCATGGTGGGGGAAGACGAAGATGAAGAATAGTCTAGGCGCCGGACGCGGCTTTTATTTGCTCATATGATGTTTGAATTTGCCAACTTTCTAGAACAAAACTCGAGGTTTTCTCCAACCATGTGTGAAAGAAGAGGGTCAGGGGTTTATTCTCATATCCATTTCCCATCTTGAGTTTTATATCTTCAAGTCGAGCACTCACCTGTTTTCCATCCCCTCGCGCCCTTCAAGCAGGGGCTGGGGGGCACAGTGCTCGTAGCTCACCAAGGACTTGGCGCAAGGATTCTCGCATGGCGCTCCCGGATGAGTCAGCATGCGTGTGTCGCTTCATACTCGCTCGGGGGCTCCACCCACGGCCCAGCGAGCAATCTCAGAGCCTCGGGAGGCCCGCACCTCCCGGGGCAGAAAACAATTTTTGTGTGGAGCCACTTGAGCGTCAAGGGGGATCCTGAGCAACGCTCCTCGGGAGTCTTACCAGTCATATAGCCACTCGCCCCTTGATGTTGTCCTGGTGATCTGGTCGGCAACAAGGGTGTCGAGGCCTTACCCCATGGTTGCGTTATAGAGATCCAGACATACACTACAGTGGTCGAGGAATGTGCGGGGCTGGGACCTTCCAATGTAGAGGTGCTTGAGCGTCATAGGGGGCTCCTGAGCAGCGCGCCTCGGGAGCCTTACCGGTCATATAGCCCCTCGCCCCTTGATGTCATCCCGGTGATCCGGTCAGTGTCAAGGGTGTCGAGGCCTTACCCCATAGTAGCATCCTAGTGATCCGGATGCCCCATATGGTGGTCGCAAAATGTGTGGGACTGGGGCCTGCAGACACAGAGTGCCGAAAGGGCTCCCAACCTGCCTCACTCATAATAAGAAGAAGTCCCCAAGATGTCCGGACTCCCGAAGCGCCATAGCTAAACCTCCCCGATGAAAAGCCTACCGCGAGCATGTCAAGCTAAGTACCCTAACCGCGATCGGCATAATATTTCAATTAACAATGACACAAGAACCAGGACACAAGATAAAGGTACTAACAAGGGTGCAAGCACCGAAACTCATTACATGCCCATAGCCCCCCTGGTTCTTTTGATTACAAGAAAGGAAGAAGAGGAGGAGAAAGAAAGTGAGGAAACCCCCTCGGGGGCTACTGCTCCGGGATCCCTAGCGTCGGCACACCAGCACTCAGTCTGAGTCCTCCTCTTCCTTCACGGGCCCGTGGAGGCACGCCGGCGTGGCCGCTTCTAGAGCAGAGGAGCGGCAGCACGCCGGCTAGCTACCCCCGGAGGTTTGGGCGCACCGGCACGGAGATGTGCCATAGTTGTTGTCATTGTTGTCGCTCGGGCTCTCCTTGGAGGGGGTGTTGCTGCTGCTGGAGGTGCGACACCCGTCATGAAGGGCAAGCTCATCTCCAAGATCGCTGCGGCCGATGTCTTCCAGGCAACACCCCAGGCGCTTGCCCTCTCCTCTGAATATCTTGACAAAGAGTTTTGCCACCCCGTCGTACTTGAAGTGAAGGGTGCACCTCCCCCCCAAGCCACAGGCGCGGGCAAACGTCTGCCACCAGCGGTTTAGGTACACGTATACCCCGGGGGTGACCACAACCTCCACCCACAAGGCCGTGGTGCAGTAGCCGTTGGTTAGCAGCCATAGGCCAGCAGGCCCCCCAGCCGGCAACACCCCCGTGAAGGAGCCTGGGAGTTGAAACCAAGCATTCACCAGCCTCTCCGCCCACACCACAAACTACCGGGCTGTTTCGGTTGAATGGAGCCACGGGCATGGCGGCCGGGTGGCCACCGCTAGCCTCCCACCGTGGGCGCCACCACCTCGACTACTGCGGCCACCCATGCTGGACGGAGCCTCCTCACGGTTGTCGATGGTAATCCCGGGCCACGTTGGAGCACGGCCGCGCCCGCGGAGAACTACCATTGGTGTCATGGTGTACTTCCAGGGATGACCGCGACCCCTCCTGGGTGGCGGTGAGGTAGGGCTCTCCTCGGAGGCCTTCCCTTTCTCGGTGGCGGAGAATTTCCGCACTAGAGCCATGACTGGGAGAGCGGAGGCTTGGAGATTGGGAGGCAAAGAAGATGAAGATGAGCCGAGGGTTTTCTCGCCCTCACCCACTTATATATAGGTGGGCCAATCGGTGATCCCTCGCATCCCGGGCAATGATGACTCCGCTACGCACCCTATCCCTTATCAGCCGGAGAGTCGTGAGGAGTACGGGCATCGGGCGCTCCTCGGGCGCCATGGGGCAGGCCCGGGTGGCGTGCGTCTCTGCTCCACGTCAATTCGTCAGCCCCCGAAGGGTCACATCCGTGTGGCCCAAAGGGAAAAGGCCAAGGGAGCAGTCACATCCAAGAAAAAGGTAATGATGGTCGGTGTAGCGTGCAGGCGTCACATTAGTTTGACCTGGGAGGTCCCTAATGACCTCGGGAGTGGAGACAGAATTCGCTAGGCGCGTGATGCGTGTCGAGCCTAGCGAGCAGGCGTTTTGGGCCCACGGCGCTTCAGGCCATCCTCAACGGCTTCGCTCGGAAGCCAGCTCGTTCGCACCTTGGGCTCGGGGGCTACTATCGGCGTTCTGGGAACGGGGGTACCCAAACCTGCCTGCATGCGGCCCAGGGCATGGCCCACCATGTCAGCCAGACACGGCCTGGCGAGTCCTCACACAAGACAAGGCTCTCGTGAGGGCCTGGTCTTGCGAGGGAGGCATCATCGAGCCCAGCGAGGAAGGGACTCCTCAGGGCCCCTCTAGAGCAATGGAGATCTCTATGCAGCACATGTCCACGGGAGGTCAGCGATCGCCAACATGCGAGGCTGCACAGTTTCCCCTTTGGTGCAAAGGGGGAAAGGGTGGACGCAGGTTCCAAAAGCATCCCCCAAAGGTTTCCATTCTGGTGGAACGAGACCAAGACCATGAGGCGAGCACAAATGATGTGATCGCCAAGCCAACCTGTGTATCATCGACAGCTACTTTGCAGGCGAAGACCACCTTTTGTCAGAATAAAGATGTACTCCTATCCCCCTTCGAATTTGGACATTGTGGGATCCCTTCCCGCCATGGCGATAAGGGAAGAGGACCTGGGGCACTATAAATAGAGGATAGGTTGTGCCATAGAGGAGGACAAAAAACAAAGAGGCAACCGAAGAGACGCAACACCACCTGAGCCCTCCCGCGAGGCAAGGCACCACTATACTAGTTCACCCACCAACCTCCTCATGAGACAATCCACCAAAGCAAAAGTAGGGTATTACGCTTTGCAGCAGCCCGAACCTGGGTAAATCCTCATGTGCTTCTGATTCCTCCTCATCGAGTAGAGAGCTAGGTAGGGAGAGGCTGCAGGGGATCTTCGTACACGCCCTTGTGTTCAAACTTCTTAGGGTTTTTGCAGAGCCCGAAATCCGCAATTCACACCTACCGACATATCTTTTCAAATGGCTGATAAATCCACTGGTTTACCTATTGGATTTTGCGAGGACATTACTTTTGTGGTTGCAAATGTTACTATTTTCACTGACTTTGTTATTATTGACATGCCCAAGGACGACAATATGTCGATCATCCTTGGTAGACCCTTTCTAAATACTACACGGGCTATTATTGATTGCAATAAAAGCAAGGTTACTTTTCATGTAAATTGCAAGCAACATACCGTGCACTTTCCGAAGAAGAAATCATTGGTTAATAATATTTATGTCATTGATCCTACTCCGACGGTTATCATTGGAGATTTTATAATCCCACTACAAACTTCCAAGAAGAAGAAATATTATAATCTCATTGTAGGGGAAATGCAAATCCCCATTTAGGTCACCTAGTGGTATACAAAAATTCTTCGGTTTCATGTTAGTCGAGAACGGTTATTCATACGACTTGATCAACCTTATTAATGAATCCTTTTCGAAAGACATGTGATTGATGGATTGACTATTCACAACTCTCTGTATCACAAGTTATTATCTGTTTTTCCTAGTTATTATGAAATAAAATGCCATGAATTTCCTGTTTCTGTTTTTCCCGTGCATGAAAAATGACCCAAAAGTAAAAAGTCTCAGATTGCCACACAATTTTGACATGAATTTTCTGGAATATGTTAGAATTTTTGGCACAAAAATTACAATAGGGAGATGCACATGTAGGCCACAAGCCAACAGGGAGCCCCCTAGGCCGCACCCTGAGGGCTCGTGGGGCCCAAAGGGACCCTACCTTATCCCTTCATCTCACCTCGTCTCCTACCTCCATAAAAAATTGTCTACCTCTCTCTCTCTCGCACGCATTCTTCCACCTGAAACTGAAATTTTTGATCTCTTTGGTCGGAACTCCATTTCTAAAACTGTTTTGAGGAATTGTTCCTTGGTATGTGACTCTCCCATTCCTCTAATAAGTTTTTTCTTTAGTGGTTTACATTTTTCCTAAATTGCTGCATTTATTTCTATAGAAAATGAGATTGCATGTTGAATTCTTTGACTTCCAAGTAGTATCACTGGTGCAGCGACGTGTTATACAAACAATTTTTAACCCCTTTCCACAACGTAATTCCAAACCGTCGCCTTGCATGTGTGGGCGGTAGCGGCGTCCATCCCATATGACATGGAAGACCTGTCGGTGATGGTGGCCAAAAAACGCAAATGTTTGGCAAAACTAAGCGTATGGGATGTCCACACCTATCACAAATGAGGGTCACCGGATAATCGTTTGAGATATGTGTAGTTCCCATACGGTTCATCCTTGCAACTCATGTGAGATCGCACTAACATTGCACGTGCTATTCTGTGAAGTTTCGTTTACAATGTGCACCGAATCGCAAACAGTTGGTGATTATAAAACGTGTACGATAAGGAGACAAACACACACAATTAGTTCCACTATGAATGTTTGTGATATGATATAAGAGTGCATACGTTTATCATTGTAAAACCGTATGAGAAGGTTGAATATATCCCACACGCGGGGTTTCTGATAAACATTTGTGATTTATAAAACATCCCAAACGTGTGATCCATAGTTCCCAAACGTGTCATCTAGAATAACTATGTCAGATGAAGGCCTATCGCACACTATCTTCTTTGACCAACGTTTATGATGGCACACAGTTGAAAATACGAAATCATGTGTGATAAGGAGACTATCATAAACGCTGGTGTTGTTAATCTCACATGTTCTTTCTCGTTTGACCATTGGCGAAGAAGAGATTCATCACACATGCCTCGAATGGAGAAACGTGTGTGATGTCCGGGTTGATTGCGGACGTTTTGCTTTCTCAAATTATGTGCATTATATTGGCTTGCAGAGTAGGATTTTCCCCTAATTAAATACATCTGTTCATAATTCACATAATTTATTTTTGAAAGTAGGAATTCGTATATTTCATATCGAATCATGTTTAGGTTTAAGAACGAATGCATAATTCGATTCACATGTGAAAGGACGTGGATGTCACCCAGAAGGGGGGTGAATAGGCGCTTTAAAATAATTACGGTTTAGGCTTGAACAAATGTGGAATAAAACTATCGTTTAACTAGTCAAGCACAAAACCTAAAACAACTAGGCTCACCTATGTGCACCAACAACTTATGCTAAGCAATATAGACAACTAAGTGATAGCAAGATATATATCATCTAACAATATAGCTATCACAAAGTAAAATGCATAAGTAAAAGGGCTCGGGTAACAAATAACGGAGGCATGCGGAGACGACAATGTATCCCGAAGTTCACAGCCTTGCGGATGTTGATCTCCATTCAGAGCGGTGTGGAGGCACAATGCTCCCCAAGAAGCCACTAGGGCCACCATAATCTCCTCATGCCCTAGCAGAATGCAAGATGTCGTAATTCCACTAACGGACCCTTAAGGGTGGTCACCGAACCCATACAAACAAGGTTGGGGCAATCTCCACAACTTATTTGGAGGCTTGTCACGAATATAACCACAAGCTCTAAAACCTCAAAAGGAGAAAATACAAATAAGAATCAAGAAAGATTATGCAAGGATGCAATGGTTTTAGCTCTCAACGAATGATACAATCAACCTACTCACTTGAGAGCCCCCCTTGACAGTATGACTATCGATCCTATAACCCGGACTCCAAACTATCACCATGAGACCGGTAAAATAGAAAACCTATCAAGGTTAAACCTTTGCCTTGCACGAATCCACTTGAGCTAGATGATGATGACCTTGACTCTCTCAAGTTGGACCACCTTTCGTGATTGAGTTGGCTCGATGAAGGCTAGTTGATTGCTCCCCCATACTCCACTATGGGTGAGTCACTCTTCGGCAGACGTTCACAAGTCCATTGTCACCGCAATGGATGGCAAGCTACAAGCATGATTTTTTCGTGATGCTTCACTTGAATTTTCACACCGCAACCTTGATGACGATCATCACCTAATGTCATCTTCCATGGGTTGTATGGGATCTTCATCAGCTACAAAGAACACTCACGTAGACCACGGGTTAGTACACAAAGCGTAATGGACAATGCTTACCATACCATGGGATCACTTGATCCTTCTCGGTACATCTTGTATGCTTTGTGTGTTGATCAACTTGGTTCACTCTTTGACTTAGTCTTGATCAACCCCGTATCTTATCTTCTCTCTTCATAAAGATGATGTCTTGAAGATAATCATGAATGCTCACACAATCTTCTTATTCAAGACATGCTTGAAGTAATCTCAACTCTTACATGACCAATCTTTGGATAACACCTTGAATACCACCTTGGTCACCATATAAACTCCTTGAAACCAATAGATGAACTTCAAGAAGTACCTATGGACAAATCCTTAGAATATAACTCAAAGCAACCATTAGTCCATAGGGATTTTCATCAATTACCCAAAACCACACATGGAGAAATGTGCCCTTACAATCTCCCCCATTTTGGTAATTGATGACAACCACTTTCAAGAGAGTTTATATAAGGAAATAAGCACAACCAAGAACACACAAATGCAAAGCAATGCATGGATGTGAGATGCAAATGCTTAGGAAAAAATGCTTAGGCAATAAAAGCAAAACTCTCTAAGCTTTCCAAACTAAACTCTCTAAACTTCTCCCCTCATTGGCATCGATTGCTAAAATGGGCGAAAAGCTTAGAAAGCCAATATAATACGTTTTCCACCAAAAGGTGTGTATTTCTCAAAATATGAGTGCAATGAAATACACATATCCAACTATAAGTAGTTGGAAGAAAACAAACTATATTGAGGATCCAAAGATTGCAAAAAGGATTGTATGGAACAAAGACATACACTAGAGTGAAGCAAGCAATCAAAAGATAACAATTGGAACAATCAATCACATGGTCCTACTAGCCACACCAATAAAAGATATTATGATATGGTCAAAAGAGTGTGTATAAAGAAACTAGAGCAGCTCCCCATGATTTGTGCACAAAAAGTTTTTTTATTTGAATAAAAGTGCACAAAATAGGATCATGACTCCTCCAAAATCAATATAAACACACAACAAGTGCAAGCAAGTAGATACGACAATGATCATAGTACTTGCACTAAACATATAGTTGAGCAACATGTAAAATAGGCAATCTTAAGAATAGGCTCAACCAAAATGATGTGTGTGAGTCATGGCAAAGCTCTTGAGAAGACTAGTATAAGGATGAGCATTAAGCATCAACATAGTCTTGATTAAATGAGACACAAATTGCAAACCATATCCTTCCCACACACAAACCACTAGAAAAAGGGTTCACAAGCTTACTAATAGGAAAATAAAAACAAAAGCTTGTGACAAACCCTGGTGAAGATAGGAAATGATAGCCTTGTCAAGAGGAGGGATACCAATCGAAATGGCAAAACCCTCGTGAAGACAAGCATGAGGAAAATAATCTTCACCACCAAAGAGTGCATCAAGATGCTAGGATATAAGATCCGCACTCAAGACAAACTTTTCACGAAACCACCATGGAAATAAAATGAGAGTGCAACGGTGGACGTGAATGAAAATAGGATATCAACTAGAGATGTAACTTCTCTCATGTGTATAAGATTCTAGGTAGAGGACAATTATGATGATATATCCACCAAGAATGATGTACATACGAAATAGTTACAAGAAGGAAGGAACAAGATATCCAAAAGGAATTCATAAACATACCAATAAGATCTTTGTTTCAAAGAATAGCACATGGCCTAATATTTTCTTATTGTACATAAATGAAGTTCCACCATACGAACATCAAAGACATCACAACTATCAACAAGAGATCATTGTTGTGATGCTTTGAGAAAGGAAACAAGTACCACAAGAATGAATAAAAACATTCATGCCATGATGCAACATATAAAAGGTTGAATGCGAGAAATGTATGCATGAAGTAGATACTTGTTACCGAGATAGCATTGGATTGATGTAGTAGACATTGGTTCCTCGATCATTCTAGCATGGCTCCAATAAGCACATGGTGTCAACACCTTCCTTGTAAGTGAGTCGAGTGTCCAATGTATATCCAATTGTTACTAGAACAACACCATAAACAAAGTGGTATCCAAACTTATTGGGACCAAAAAGTGAGTAGACCAACAATATATAGGACAAAACTCCACATAAATATGTGCATATAGATATGAAATTGAATTTCATGTACACTTTAGCCAATTTATGTCATAGTGGAGTTTCCCCTATATATTGGGTCAAGGAAAGTGAACATGTCAACAAAAATACATGTAGTAAATATGCATGCTCAAGGCTTTCGAGAATCAAATCAACCCACAGTTGATAAGATATCGAAAGATAAGGTATCAAGTGAAAATAAGATGCCAAACGAAAAATTATCACTTGACAGATACCAAATAAAAGATACATCAAGGAATGAGATATCCATTGACACATGCCAAATAGAAGGAAATAATATACCAATTGAAGGAAAACAAGAGGTATCAAGTTCCCAAAAGAGAGCTAGGTTCCAAACAAACCAAACGCTTCGCAAATTTTCATGATGGCACAAAGCACCATAGAGAGAAGGCTTGCCTCCCACCAACACACACTTGATGAAGATGAAAAGATTTTCTGATGAACACATAAAGAGAGTGTTCTACAGAAAATAGGATAGCTCCCCCAAGAGATGTGTATTATATAGAATTTACATTTGAATACAAAATGCACACAATGGGATCCTCACTTTCCCTATATCTATAGAAACGCTAGACATGCTCAAAAGGATCCACAAGAGGCAAGGAAGACAAACAATAAACAAAATCCTATGTAAAGATGATTAGCAATCTCTACCACTTAAAAGGAATACCAATTGTCAAGGACAAGAAGTATTTGGAAATAATTCCCATTGGTAGGTTGCAAATAGATCCAACATCATCTTTACTCCTCAATCACAAGAAAATGACACTTGTAGAGCTAGCATGACACCTAGGAACAAGATAAATTGTAATATTAAATCTGAGTGGCAATATCTCAAATATACACATTCTCTCGGCTTGTAATATGCACATAGCATATTACTCCCCCGTAATGTAGTAACCCAACGTTAATAACAAGTATCAAATGAAATCCAACAAGAGATAATTAATGGACGGTTTAGAATTTGAATTTCTCATGATAAGACATACCAAATAGAAGCTAGATAATCTTGTAATATCAATACTATGTGGTATTCCTCATGTACACACATTTTTAGGATTGTGACGTGCACAAAGCACATCACTCCCCCAAAATGGGATGATCCATTAATCTCTTAAGAGAGCCAACTAAGATAAGATAAGATGCAAAAAGTCTCAACACAAGACTCACACATACATGATGTACATCCCATCATACATACTTGATTACTCCAGATAAACAAATAGGAAGCACAACATATACAAACACATGCAAGGTACAAAACCACAACATGAAAAGGGGAAAGTAACTAATAATGTAAACAATTTAAGTACAAGTTACCGTAAGTAGGCACATTGGATATAAGATAGAAACTTGATAATCCAAATGACTTGGCTTGAGATAATATGAATGATGAAGATCCCTTAATTCTTCATGATGTAGCCAAGTCACCAATGCCCTCCAACAACACCTATTGATCAAGTTTGAGCTTGTTGGTCCCCAACCAAGTTGGGTCCTAAGAGGTTAGTCACAATAGGCTTGGCTACCCAAATGGTTCTTTTCTTGACACCACTTTGAGTACCAAAAAATTGGCAAACACATTGCCAAGCTTATCCATCCCAAGAGAATATATATCATGAATAATGATTGGGTTGGATAGGTTACCTTTCGTGCAAGAAGAAGCAAAGTGAACCTTCTCATGACATAAGTAGCAACATCTACCCTTTACTTTCTTCTCAACTGATTTCTCCACTTGAGGAGTGATGACTTGGGTCTTCTTGGGAAGAGGCCTTTCGTCAACTTGTGGTTGAGCATGCGATTGAACTTGTGGCCTCTTCCCTTGTTGCTTGTTACTTTGAGGCTTCTTTTTAAATAGGCAAGATCTTACATGGTGCCCTTTTATTTTGCACTTGAAGCAAATACTCTTGGCTGAATTCTTGACTTGTTCTTGGCCCTTCTTCTTCTACTTTGTGGACATCTTATTCTTCTTGGAGTTGAATCCAAGTCTACCTTTGTCATTTGGGAATTTTTGCGCACTAAAGATATTATTGAGTGTGGAATTCCCTTCATGACTCTTTTCCACATCTTTATTTAAAGAAGTGACTTGGGCCTTGAGCTCATTGATTTCCTCTACATGGTTAGAATTATAAGCTTCATCATTAGAGCAACAAGGCAAGGAAAGAAATTCATCACAACATGTACCAACATTATGAGTAGATGAACTACTAGGAGTAGCACATGTAAATAAAGCATTTCTAATAAATGTAGTGCTAAAATCCACATGAGGCTCACTATATGTTACCTTAGTAGTACTAGCCTCATGAGCTATCTTTAGCACATTATGCGATACTATAAGATCGCCATGAGAGCTAGAAAGCTTTTCATGATTTTCTTCCAATTTCCCATAATTGCTAGATAGCAACTCAAGTTGAGCCCTTAGCTCAACATTCTCCTTTAATATGGATGCTTCAAAATAAATAGAGTTAGTAGCACAAGCATAATCATTAACAACAAGAGAAGGCAACTTGGCAAGCTCTTTAGCATATGAAACTTTAAGTTGAGCATGAGACTCGGTGAGTTCAATGAGCGAACTCTTAACGACCCTTGAGCCATTTTTGAGGTGCTCAAAGTCCTCAAGGAGTTTAGCATGTGCAACTTCAAGCTTATCACTTTTAGTTCTAAAATCATTAGCCACCTTGAGAGCTCTTTCATGGGATTCCTTTAATCTAGATAATTATAGAGCAAAGGTCTCCTCAAGAGATTACTTGGTGGTTTGTTCATTTTGAAGAGCTTGAGATAGCTCCGCGATCTCATTAGCATAATGACATTCACGACCTTCCATTTTGTCAATGGTGGTCTCATGCTCCTCGAGATGAGCTTCCAACTCCTCAATATATTTCTTGCACTCAATGGCAATAGACATGATTTCCATGAAGTTGGAACAAGCAATTTTATTCTTATGAAGAGATTTAAAAACCATTTCTCCCATAATTTTTAAGGAAGCAATATTATCACTCTCTTCATCATTATCATCAACATCATCATCGAGATATATATTGGGATTCAAAGTAGGGGACACCTTTGAAGCCTTAGCCATAAGGCAAAAGTGAGAAACAATAGATGATGATGTAGGATCCCTTTAAGCACCATTCAATACCACATCTTGTTCCATGGAGTGTTGGGTTTCCTCTACATTGTTACCACAAAATCTCGAGGAAATAGATATAGTTTTATCATGGCAACAAGATATTGCAAGCATATATCATCATAAGATTTAGTCAAGCAACTTGTTCATGATATGCAAGGACTATAAACACAAGCATGTGAAACATTTAAAGTGCTTGAGGTGTTAAAGTCCAAAGATGAAGCATTATAGTAAGATAGTGTGGGGACCCCGACTCATAAGTCGAGATCACCGATTGCACGTGTACAGTGATCCCAGAGATCAATGCTCACTGAACACACAGAAGCTGAATAAAAGAGTCTTACATCCACATTAAGCGTCTTACATAAATGATGACCACAAAGCTCTCAGTCTTACAAGGATAGGGCCACTCGGGCCACACACTAAGTCTAGAACACGTAGCGGAAATCTTCGTCGAAAGCGTGAACCCATGCCATCTGCCTTAACCTACAGGCATTCTGACTAGGAAGCGTCCTAGTTTGCATGTTCATCTCCAACGAACTCTTCAACAAACTCCTGTTCTTCCATGCCTGGCCAATTAAATAACCACTGGCAAGCCAATGAGTACTTTGAATGTACTCGCAAGCAACCCAAGAGCGGAATGAGGCAATAATGATGCATGATATAGCACTATGGTAACTTGCGGAAAGCTGATTTTGTATGCAAGTGACATGATCAAGTAATAGTAAGTATGCATCAACAAATAACCAAGTATTCATGATAACACATTGCTGACACCATCACGGTATCAGTTGAACACATTCTGCTCACACCAAGTCATCGGACTTAGTTCATTTCTTCATGCCCAGTCATCGGACTGGACTCACGTGAACTGTTGTCACTAACACACCCATACTCACTCCAATGTTTTACAAAAACATTCGGACGTAGTCTAAGAAGGACCTCCAACTATCCAAGACCGCGGACGCCGCTATTCAAATAGTTTTACACTCTGCAGAGGTTGCACACTTTACCCACAAGACTCGGGGAACTTCCGTGTCATCCAAGACTCGCGGTATATACATACCCGAGGTAAGCACCCGAACAATGCCTTTCCCCCGGCGATACTAAACAAAGAGTCCACTCGATTGGTACCTAGCCCTCATGACGTACATCACACGATCCTTGCTCAAACCGTACCATCCATGAGGGGACCAACGGTGTGCCCAGTGCCTGTAAAGACAACGCATGATCATACATCCGGTATGACCCCGTATCGAGTGTGACCACGCCTCTCCCGCCACTAGTAATGCGGGCTCCTTCCCAGTACCCACCAAGGTAATCAACAAAGCCCCGTCCCATAAGGGGTATCGTGGTTGTGCATGTAAGGTTGGGACGGTTAGCAGACCTTAAATCTAATCCATTTTCGAAAACACACACCCATTTGTTCCGGTACACCACTTCTTTCTCAAGTGGTCACCCAACTCATCATCATCTCCCTCGGGCATTAGTGACACCCGACGGGGTTTTCTAAAGAGTATTGAAAACACACACCTCTCGGTATCTCCGTGCATAAGTCCCATCCCACTTGCGTAGCATCTACTAGCAACCTATCTACTCCCACCCACACAACCCTCATAAGGTGGTAGGGTCGTGCTCGATGCAAGTATCAACGGAAAGCACCGGAGGCATCCCACCGAAGGGGAAACCACCACATCATATGATCGATAATACCGGAAGTAAAGTGCTATATGACATGCAAGTAAAAATAGTTTATTGACATGGTCAAAGGGCTGCTTGCCTGAATCGGCAAATTCTCCGGGGTCTTCGAAGTCTTCGAGTAGAACTTCTCCGTCAACAGCGCAATCTATCGATGTGGAAATAGCGACAATAAATAAACAAGCATTTAAACAGAGCACTCAATCTACCTATCAAAAATGTTCACCTATTCTGTTAAATCTCTAAAGTCATATTAAAAATATTTACAATAAATTTATCTGTGAAGACTATATTAGAAACACAATAATAGAGGCTAAAAAGGTGCTTTTAATAGGTTTTAAATAAAACTAGTGATAAAAACTCTTTCAGTAAATTGTACAGATGGCACTATTAAATTCTATACCATATTCTAAGATTTATGGTGGAGAAAATAATTGCATTGGGCAATTATTTAGTCCTGTGGGATTTTTGCAAAACCCACCAGAAAATAAAAGGGGAAAAAGGGCACCAAATCCTGAGCCAGGTGCGGCCAGGGGCTGGGCCAACCCATCTGGTCTGCCGGCCGGCCGCACGTGCAGTCAGGTTCAAACCTGACGCGCGGGGCCCGACTGCCAGCGACTCAGGGGAGAGGAGGGAGGGCGCGGGCGAGGGGAGGAGAGGCTGACAGGTGGGGACCACCTGTTAGGTCCGTCTTCCTCCTCGCATCCGAGAGGGGAGCGGCTCACCAACGGCAAGGGAGGCCACGGCATGGGGTGGAGAGGGTCGGAACGGGCTCGGGGAGGACCCGCCGGTCCTCTAGAGGTGGAGCGGAGGGCGGAGGAGGACGGGGTCACCAGCGACGAGGAGGCCACGATGGAGGAGCTTCGGGACCGTCCTCAAATGCCCGTCCCAGCCTGCAACAACGATGGGAGAGAGGGGGAATCGGGTCAGGAGGGCACGGGAGGACTAGAGGGAGGAGAATGGGGACCGGAGTGGTGCTGTACCTGGAGATCAACGGTGGAGCTGCCAGGGCGAGCTTCAGCTCGATCCCGAGCACAGAGAGAGAGGGAAGGGTTCGGGCTTCACAGGCAGCCTATTGGGGTGGAGAGAGAGAGAGAGAGAGATGAAACGGGAGAGAAGGCCTCCGGGGTGCCTTTTATAGGCGGGCCCAGTCCACCGAGGGTGTCGTGTGCCGGTGAGCATGGGGTGCTCACCACAGGCCACGGGAGGGAGAGGGGAGGCCCTGGGGGTCTTCCTAGGGTCAGTCCACGCCAGGGGGAGAGAGGAGAGTGGAGGGAAGGTGCGCGTGTGTGAGCTTTTGCATTGGCCGGCTCGGGCGGTGGCGGGCACGCGCGGAAGAGGGGGAAGGAGAGAGAGGGAGGAGAGGGCCGACCGCCTGCAGGGCTGCAGACGTCGAGGCTGACCAGACGGCGCCAGAGGGAGGCTCAAGGCGGCCAGAGCCATGCAGTGGCCAGCGGCTACAGTACTGGTCGGCACTGAGCGCGCTCTAGAGCGCGGCTATTGCAGGCCATGGCATGCCCTTGGCGCCTTCTGCGCATCCACCCATGTCCTGGGGATCCAGGGGAAGAAAACTAACTGGGCTAGGCCCTTGGATGATCTGGGGAGGGATTAGAATAGAGGGAGAGAGGGAAAAGAGGTCCTGCAAGGTGGACCAGAGGGTAAAAATGGGGGTTTTCACCATCTCAATTTTGGATCTAGCCGTTGGGATTGCTACTGGAGGTGCTGGGGGCATGGGTGGAGCTGTGGTAAAAATGAGGAGGCAAGGGTAAAAGGTTTTGAGGTGAAAATGCCAGTTTTACATTTCTGGTAGAAGGTGTTTGATGATGTTTAGGGGGGTCAAATGAACTTGGATCATCTTGAGATTTGACAAGGTCAAGGGGTCATGGAAAACAAGAGTGATCACCAAGTTTCAGCTTAAGAGAAGAAAGTTCATTATGGGACCTAGGGAAAACCTAGAAATAGACAAAATCTGTTTTCTATATATTCAAAGGGGTTAGGCTTTAACCCTTGATGCACCACTTAGTGGATCATCACTAATTGGTCATTAGAGCATGCCCACAAAGTTTGAGGTCAAGGGAAGACACTTCACAATGTAAAGTTGTCAAAATTTGAATCTAGACAGAAATGGATTTGGGTTGGTTTGATGAAGCAAACCAACTTGGATGGGGATGAAACTTTGCAAGATCACCACTTGTAATAGTGTTGACTTGCTAGAATTTGCCTGGATTTTATTGAGAATATTTCTTATAGAATCATTCCAAAAGTTCAATCTGAACAGAAAGGGTTTTGAGGGGTTTTGACCATGTTATGATCAAGCCCTTGTGTTGAAACTCATATATATGGAAAATATATGTCCACTGAGTCTCTCTAAATTTTCTCAAATATTTTCAAAGCATCTAAATAATTTTCCCTTAGAAAAAGCCATTTCTGGCCTTAAGAAAAATCCTTTAAATAAAATATGAAAATAATCTTTAAAAATAATAATTGGTGGTTTTGAGAAGTCATATATATAGTAGGTTTCAAATAAAGCATTTGGGAAGAAAGATCCACCTAAATTGAGGACTTGTAGTTCAAACCTCAATTCAGGGGTTTTAGTGATCTTAAATTGAATAAATCCTTTTTGGTGAAAATAAATTTTGATAAAAAATATTTTTGAGCTATATTCACATGGCATGATCATAGGGCAAGTAATTTGGATCAATGAAGATAAAGGTGGAGTGGAGTAGAACCTAATAGTGCCAAACTTGAACACTCACATCAAACAAGCATGCACTCAAAAAGTTTTAGTTGGCTCCAAATTTTTATAAAACCAAACACAACAATGTGCCAAAATACAGGGTGTGACAGACCTTCCCCCCTTACAAGAATCTCGTCCCCGAGATTGCTAGGCTAAGTGCTAAAAAGATATGGAAACTCTGATCTGAGATAATCTTCACGCTCCCATGTTGCTTCTGCTTCCGTGTGGTTGCTCCACTGGACCCTTAAGTACTTGATGGTGCGGCTTCGGGTGCAGTGCTCAGCTTCATCCAAAATGTGGACAGGCCTCTCACGATAAGTGAGATCTGGTTGAAGGTCGATGGCCTGATGGTCGATGTCTTTGTAGAGGTTGGGGCAGTCGAGAACTTGCAGACACTTCCGGAGCTGCGACACGTGGAAGACGTTGTGCACATCCGACAGCTCGGAAGCTAGCTCTAGCTGATAAGCAACTTCTCCTCGTCTTGCAGTGATCCTGAAGGGTTCGATATACCTTGGCGCGATCTTTCCTTTGACATGAAAATGCTTGGTTCCCTTGAGAGGCGTGACGCGGAGGTAGACATAATCTCCAACGTCGAGGTTCAGTTCTCGGCGGTGAGAGTCGGCGTGGCTCTTCTGTCTTGACTTAGCGGTCTTGAGGCGCTCACGAACGAGTTGAACTTGCTCTTAGGCTTCGCGGAGGATATCTGGTCCAAATATTAATCCTTCTCCGGTCTCCGACCAGTTGAGGGAATACGGCACTTGCGTCGATACAACACCTCAAATGGTGCCATCTGAAGGCTTGATTGATAGCTGTTGTTGTAGGAGAACTCGACGAATGGTAAGCAATCTTCCCACTTGGCTCCATATGCCAAATCACAAGCGCGGAGCATGTCTTCGAGTATCTGGTTTACTCGTTCCGTTTGCCCACCGGTCTGGGGGTGGAAAGCAGTGCTGAAGGAGAGCTTGGTTCCCATCGCTTCTTGAATTTTTTTCCAGAACCTTGAGGTGAACTGGGTTCCTCGGTCTGACACAATCTCCTTTGGAACTCCGTGGAGGCTTACAATTCGCTCGATGTAGAGGCTGGCTAACTTGTTGCCATCATAGGTGGTCTTGACGGGAATAAAATGGGCGACCTTGGTCAGGTGGTCGACAATGACCCAAACGGAATCATGTCCCTTGCTTGACCTTGGTAAACCGGTGATGAAGTCCATCCCAATTTTATCCCACTTCCATTCAGGCACTTTAAGGGGCTGCAGTAGTCCGGCAGGTTGCTGATGCTCAGCCTTGACCCTCTGGCATACATCACATTTAGCCAGAAACGTGCCTATCTCCCGCTTCATGCCATGCCACCAGAATCTTGCCTTGAGGTCTTGATACATCTTGGTTCCTCCAGGATGGATGGAGTATGGAGTGCTATGAGCTTCTTGCAAGATCGGGTTCTTGAGCTCTTCTCTGTTGGGTATGCAAATGCGCTTCCCAAACCATACAACTCCTTGTTCATCCTCTGAGAATCCTGGGGCCTTGCCTGCCTTGATCTTCCTCTTGATGCCTTCAATGCTCTCATGTCCCTTCTGGGCTTCTTTGATATCATCCATCAAGGTAGGCTTCGCTTCAAGGTTGGCGAGAAATCTTGGTGCAACCAGTTCTAAGTCGAAGCTCTCAAGCTCAACATACAAATCGGGTAGCCTTTCCTTAATCATAGCATTCAAGGAACAAGCCTTTCTGCTTAAGGCGTCGGCTACCACATTGGCTTTTTCGGGGTGGTATTGAACACTGAGGTCGTAGTCCTTGATCAACTCCAACCATCTTTGTTGCCTCATGTTCAATTCCCTTTGAGTGAAGATATACTTCAAACTCTTGTGGTCTGTGAATATCTCACATCGCTCCCTAGAATATAATGCCGCCATGTCTTCAAGGCATGAACCATGGCTGCCAACTCTAGATCATGAGTTGCGTAGTTCTCTTCATGAGGACGTAGCTGTCTGGAAAGATATGCTACGACTCTGCCTTCTTGCATCAGAACACCTCCAAGCCCGGTTCTTGATGCATCACAATAAATCACAAACTCCTTGTGAATATTGGGGGTGGCCAAAACAGGGGCTGAGGTCAATCTCTTCTTGAGCTCCTGGAAGCTTTCCTCGCACTTAGCGGTCCACTCGAACTTCTTGTCCTTCTTCAGGAGCTGGGTCATTTGTCGGGCGATGCTTGAGAATCCTTCTACGAACTTGCGGTAATATCCCGCGAGTCCGAGAAAGCTCCTGACTTCCTTCACTGTGGTTGGGGTCTGCCATTCAGTCACGGCTTCAATCTTGGCAGGGTCTACTGATAGTCCCTCCATAGTCAACATATGACCCATGAATCCAACTTCATGCAGCCAGAATTCACACTTGCTGAACTTGGCATAAAGCTGGTGCTCTCGAAGCTTCTCTAGGACCAACCTCAAGTGCTCTTCATGCTCCTCTTCAGACTTGGAGAAGACAAGGATGTCATCAATGAAGACAACAACGAACTTGTCCAAGTACTCCATGAAGACTTTATTCATGAGGTACATGAAGTAGGTCGGGGCATTCGTCAATCCGAATGACATGACCGTGTATTCATATAGGCCATACCGGGTCACAAATGTTGTCTTCGGAATATCTTGAGGTCTGATCTTCAGCTGATAGTACCTAGACCTGAGATCGATCTTGGAGAACACCTTGGCTCCATTCAACTGATCAAACAGGTCTTCAATCTTGGGGAGTGGATACTTGTTCTTTATTGTGACCTCATTGAGAGAATGGTAATCGACGCAGAGTCTGATAGTGCCGTCTCTCTTTGACACAAATAGAACAGGAGATCCCCAAGGAGAGGCACTAGGGCAAATAAATCCTTTCCTGAGCTGCTCTGCTAGTTGTTTCTTCAATTCAGCCAACTCCTCGGATCCCATCCTATAGGCCTTCTTATAGATGGGCCTTGATCCGGGCATAAGCTCAATGATGAACTCAATGTCGCGTTCAGGAGGCATCCCGGGCAGCTCATCAGGAAACACATCCGGGTATTCACATACTACTGGCACTTGATCCAACACAACTCCTGACAGGCAGTTAACCTGAGGGGCTTGCGTGGAGATAGGGTTGGGGACATACTTGACCTCCACTCCTTGGCTGTTGGTCATGGTAACAATCCTCTTGGCACAGTCTAGTAAGCCTTGGTGCTTAGTCAACCATTTCATGCCAAGGATAACATCCAAGCCAGGTGAATCCAGAACTATAACGTCTGCTAGGAAGTCTACCCCGTTGATGTCAATCTTCACCCCCTTACACCCTAATCCAGACTTCATAACTGAACCGGGGGTTTGTATCAGCATACGACTACCCAAGGGTGTAGGCTCCATGCCACTCTCTAGTGACAACTTTTGGGTGACAAAAGAATGCAAAGCTCCACAATCAAACAATACTGTTGCTGGGGTTGAGTTGACGAGGAACGTACCCAGTATGACATCCGGGTCTTCCTGGGCTTCCTCTGCGGTGACGTGATTCACATGACCCTTGCTACTGTTAGGCGGGTTGCGGGGAGCTGGGTTCCTTGGCGGTGCTCCTCAGGCTTGACCTTGAGCTGGCGCATTGGGGCATGGTGCATCAGGCTTCCTATTGGGACAAAGACTAGAGATGTGTCCAGACTGACCACATCCGAAGCAGGTGACTTGCCCAGGGTTGTTGTTGAGGTTCCTGCCACCATTGTTGTTATTGGGGTTGTAGTTGTAGGCTAGCCTGGGATTGGCATACTGCTGAGGCTGGTAGCTCGGACGAGGCGCAGGAGGTCTAGCCTGCTGTGACTGATAGGTTGGCTTGGCTGGAGCTGGCTGCCATGGGCGAGGCTTCTGGTTGCTTGAGGTTCCTTTGATGATCATCTTGCGCTTGCGAGTGTCGTCGATGGCACGACGCTTGTCTTCCAACATGAGGGCTTTGTTTACCAGATCAAAGAAGGTGCGGCAGTCGCAGATGATGAGCTGATATTGCAGAGTTTGCTGAAGTCCTTCCATGAAGTGTTCCTTCTTGGCAGCCTCCGTGCTGACGTCTTCAGGTGCATACCTTGACAGCAAGTTGAACTTTTGCAGGTACTGCTTGACAGAGCCACTTCCTTCCTTCAGCGTTCGGAATTCTCTCTTCTTGATAGCCATGATCCCAGATGGAATATGGGCAGTGCGGAATCCTTCCTTGAAGTCATTCCACGTGATCACATGCTCTCCCTGCATGACCTTGAATCCATCCCACAATGCTCGGGCGGTACCTTCGAGGCAGTGATAGGCATAAAGCACCTTCTCATGATCCTCATTGCAGTTGACCAGGGCAAGGAGGTCCTCGATGGTGCGGATCCAGTCATCAGCATCCAACGGCTCAGCAGTCTCAGTGAAGGTCGGGGGCGAGTTTCTCATGAACTCAGAAAGCGTGGAGCGGCCATTGCCGTTCCTACCTTGCTACTGGTTGTTCACGAGAGCCTGGGCCATCTGCTGGAGAGCAGCATTGTTGGCCTGGCGCTCCTCCCGGAGAACTTGGAGAAACTGAGCTATGGTCATGTTCTCCGGCGGAGGTGGTGGCGGGGGAATGTCACCTTGTGGCTACTCCTGGTGTTCTCCAGCGTGAGCAGCCCCACCATCACCCTGCTGCTGGCTCGAGTTGCCGGCTTCGAGGTCGGTGAAGGAGCTATTGCGGGTAGTAGTCACCATCCTGTTGGGAGCAGCCAAGTCAAACAACTGGGGTCGACAAGAGGATAAGCAAAATGACAAAGCGCACCTAAGGGGATCGGTCGAGTGCAAGTGTGAAGAAACGAAGGTCAAAAGACCAACAACATATATTAAGATAGACAATGTAGTCGCTTACATGTTGCCCAAGGCAAAAGCGCGACTTGCATCGGAACACACAAACAACGAAACAACAACAAGCACACATGGTTTCATATGAACCATTTGACGGACACAACTACGCATGAGGGATACATGTCTGATCCTACCCTAGGGGTTCTCGGATTCAGGTGGTGGAGTGCTCGGTCTCGTAGTCACGCTCCTCTGGGTCTTCCTCTGGCTCATCCTCAGAACGAGCATCGTTCCCGGTCAACGGGGTCAGGGAATGAGGAGGCCCATCCCGACGATGCCTTACGCATGGGTCAGTGAAGAGCTTACGGTACTCCTTCGCACTCATGCAACGTCTACGTGCAGGTGCATCCCTAGCTGGGGTACTCCTCCTTGATAAGCGACAGCTGGTCGTCCCTCAGGGGCTCCATCCTTCTTGATCTTGTTTGGCTTAGTCTTGGCTTGTCGAAGTAGCCCTCGGGTGTGGTGAAGTTCCTCGCGGAGCTTCACGGATTCCTTCACCAAGTTGTGAACCAGACTATCGGCGGAGAGACTGAAGTAGGTCTGGAACCGGAGTGATGGGCCATCCTCCTTGGCCGGAATCAGCGTCCAACTCTCGCCCAAGTCATCCTTCCTGAAGGGAAGGTAGCGAGTAGCTGGCTCATCAGCCATCTCCGGAATGATGTCTCGAAGGTGTAGGAGGGCCTTGCGTGCAGCTGTCTCGATGGCAAGTATCATAGCCTCCATCCGTGGTCCTTCAAACAACCAACTGGTCGGGAAGTTGTTTGCCTTCACGACCACATCCACGTGGTACTCCTTCGTGACGGCATCGATCCAGTGCTCGTGGTAGAGGAAAATGGGTGGTGACGAAACTGGCACTTCTCCAGGCTGTCCCCGAGGAGTATGGGAAAGCCGGATGTCAGCAAGGCTTCGGGTACGACGGCCATCTACAAAGGTTTGAAAAGAGGAGAGTCAACAAAGTGTTGGGTCAAGCATAGGAGAGATAAATAGTGCAGAATTCCTAAGTTCCAAAGCTAGGTGTAGTTTTGAAAACGGCTTTAATCCTACTAACGTCCATGCTAACTAAGGGATTCCTACAGTTAGGATGGCTCTGATGCCAGCTCTGTGGGGACCCCGACTCATAAGTCGAGATCACCGATTGCACGTGTACAGTGATCCCAGAGATCAATGCTCACTGAACACACAGAAGCTGAATAAAAGAGTCTTACATCCACATTAAGCGTCTTACATAAATGATGACCACGAAGGTCTCAATCTTACAAGGATTGGGCCACTTGGGCCAAACACTAAGTCTAGAACAAGCAGCGGAAATCTTTGTGGAAAGCGTGAACCCATGCCATCTGCCTTAACCTACAGGCATTCTGACTGGGAAGCGTCCTAGTTCGCACGTTCGTCTCCAACGAACTCTTCAACAAACTCCTGTTCTTCCATGCCTAGCCAATTAAATAACCAGTGGCAAGCCAATGAGTACTTTGAATGTACTCGCAAGCAACCCAAGAGCGGAACGAGGCAATAATGATGCATGATATAGCACTATGGTAACTTGCGGAAAGCTGATTTTGTATGCAAGTGACATGATCAAGTAATAGTAAGTATGCATCAACAAATAACCAAGTATTCATGATAACACATTGCCGATACCCTCATGGTATCAGTTGAACACATACTGCTCACACCAAGTCATCGGACTTAGTTCATTTCTTCATGCCCAGTCATCGGACTAGACTCACATGACCTCTTGTCACTAACACACCCCTACTCACTCCAATATTCTACGAAAACATTCGGACGTAGTCTAAGAAGGACCTCCAACTCTCCATGACCACGGACGCGGCTATTCGAATAGTTTTACACTCTGCAGAGGTTGCACACTTTACCCACAAGACTTGGGGAACTTCCATGTCATCCGTGACTTGCGGTATATACATACCCAAGGTAAGCACCCGAACAATGCCTCTCCCCCGCTGATACTAAACAAAGAGTCCACTCGATTGGTACCCAGCCCTCATGACGTACATCACACGAGCCTTGCTCAAACAATACCATCCATGAGGGGACCAACGGTGTGCCCGGTGCTTGTAAAGACAGCGCATGATCATACATCCGGTACGACCCCGTATCAAGAGTGACCACGCCACTCCCGCCACTAGTAATGCGGGCTCCTTGCCAGTACCCACCAAGGTAATCAACAAAGCCCCGTCCCATAAGGGGTATCGTGGTCGTACATGTAAGGTTGGGACGGTCAGCAGACCTTAAATCTAATCCGTTTTTGAAAACACACACCCATTTGTTCCGGTACACCACTTCTTTCTCAAGTGGTCACCCAACTCATCATCATCTCCCTCGGGCATGAGGGACACCCGACGGGGTTTTCGAAAGAGTATTGAAAAAACACACCTCTCGGTATCTCCGTGCATAAGTCCCATCCCACTTGCGTAGCATCTACTAGCAACCTATCTACTCCCACCCGCACAACCCTCATAAGGTGGTAGGGTCGTGCTCGATGCAAGTATCAACGGAAAGCACAGGAGGCATCCCACCGAAGGGGAAACCACCACATCATATGATTGATAATGCCGGAAGTAAAGTGCTATATGACATGCAAGTAAAAATAGTTTCTTGAAATGGTCAAAGGGCTGCTTTCCTGGATCGACAAATTCTCTGGGGTCTTCGAAGTCTTCGAGTCCAACTTCTCCGTCAACGGCTCAATCTATCGATGCCGAAATAGCGACAATAAATAAACAAGCATGCAAACAGAGCACTCAATCTACCTATCAAAAATGTTCACCTATTTTGTTAAATCTCTAAAGTCATATTAAAAATATTTACAATAAATTTATCTGTGAAGACTATATTAGAAACACAATAACAGAGGCTAAAAAGGCGCTTTTAATATGTTTTAAGTAAAACTAGTGATAAAAACTCTTTCAGAAAATTGCACAGATGGCACTATTAAATTCTATACCATATTCTAAGATTTATGGTGGAGAAAATAATTGCATTGGGCAATTATTTAGTCCTGTGGGATTTTTGCAAAACCCACCAGAAAATAAAAAGGGAAAAAGGGCACCAGATCCTAAGCCAAGGGAAGCCAGGGGCTGGGCTGGCCCATCTGGTCAGCCGGCCGGCCGCGCGCGCAGTCAGGTTCAAACCTGACGTGCGGGGCCTGGCTGCCAGCGGCTCAGGGGGGAGGAGAGAGGGCGCAGGCGAGGTAAGGAGAGGCTGACAGGTGGGGACCACCTGTCAGGTCCGTCTTCCTCGTCGCGTCCGAGAGGGGAGCGGCTCACCGATGGCGAGGGAGGCCACGACGAGGGGAGGAGAGGGTCGGAACGGGCTCGGGGAGGACCCGCCGGTCCTCTGGAGGTGGAGCGGAGGGCAGAGGAGGACAGGGTCGCCGGCGACGAGGAGGCCGCGGCGGAGGTGCTTCGGGAACGTTCTCAAACGCCCGTCCTAGCCTGCAACAACGACGGGAGAGAGGGGGAATCGGGTCAGGAGGGCACGGGAGGACCAGAGGGAGGTGAATGGGGACCAGAGTGGCGCCGTACCCAGAGATCGACGGCGGAGCTGCCGCGGCGAGCTTCGGCTCGATCCCAAGCACAGAGAGAGAGGGAAGGGCTCAAGCTTCACAGGAAGCCTATTGGGGTGGAGAGAGATCAAAAGGGAGAGAAGGCCTCCGGGGTGCCTTTTATAGGCGGGCCCGATCCACCGAGGGTGCCATGCACCGGTGAGCATGGGGTGCTCACCACAGGCCACGGGAGGGAGAGGGGAGGCCCTGGGCGTCTTCCTAGGGTCAGTCCATGCCAGGGGGATAGAGGAGAGAGGAGGGGAGGCGCGCGCGTGTGAGCTTTCGCATTGGCCGGCTCGGGCGGTGGCGGGCACGCGCGGAGGAGGGGGAAGGAGAGAGAGGGAGGAGAGGGCTGACCGCCTGCAGGGTTGTAGACGTCAAGGGCGACCAGACGGCGCTAGAGGGAGGCTCAAGGCGGCCAGAGCCATGAAGTGGCCAGCGGCTACAGTGCTGGTCGGCACTGTAGCGCACTCTGGAGCGCGGCTATTGCAGGCCATGGCATGCCCTTGGCGCCTTCTGCACGTCCACCCATGTCCAGGGGATCTTGGGGAAGAAGACTAACTGGGTTAGGCCCTTGGATGCTCTGGGGAGCGATTAGAATAGAGGGAGAGAGGGAAAAGAGGTCCTGCCAGGTGGACCAAAGGGCAAAAATGGGGGGTTTTCACCATCTCAATCATGGAGCTAGCCGTTGGGATTGCTACTGGAGGTGCTAGGGGTATGGGTGGAGCTATGGTAAAAAGGAGGAGGCAAGGGTAAAAGGATTTGAGGTGAAAATGCCAGTTTTACATTTCTGGCAGAAGCTGTTTGATGATGTTTAGGGGGGTCAAATGAACTTGGATCATCTTAAGATTTGACAAGGTCAAGGGGTGATGGAAAACAAGGGTGATCACCAAGTTTGAGCTTAAGAGAATAAAGTTCATAATGGGACCTAGGGAAAACCTAGAAATAGATAGAATCTGTTTTCTATAGATTCAAAGGGGTTAGGCTTTAACCCTTGATGCACCACTTAGTGGATCATCACTAATTGGTCATTAGAGCATGCACACAAAGTTTGAGGTCAAGGGAAGACACTTCACAATGTAAAGTTGTCAAAATTTGAATCTAGACATAAATGGATTTGGGTTGGTTTGATGAAGCAAACCAACTTGGATGGGGATGAAACTTTGCAAGATCATCACTTGTGATAGTGTTGACTTGCTAGAATTTCCCTGGATTTTATTGAGAATATTTCTTATAGAATCATTCCAAAAGTTCAATCTGAACAGAAAGGGTTTTGAGGGGTTTTCCCATGTTATGATCAAGCCCTTGTGTTGAAACTCATATATATGGAAACTATATGTCCACCGAGTCTCTCTAAATTTTGTCAAATATTTCCCAAGCATTTAAATAATTTTCCCTTAGGAAAAGCCATTTCTGCCCTTAAGAAAAAGCCTTTAAATAAAATATGAAAATTATCTTTAAAAATAATATTTGGTGGTTTTGAGAAGTCATATAAACAGTAGGTTTCAAATAAAGCATTTGGGAAGAAAAGATCCACCTAAATTGAGGACTTGTAGTTCAAACCTCAATTCAGGGGTTTTAGTGATCTTAAATTGAATAAATCCTTTTTGGTGAAAATAAATTTTGATAAAAAAATATTGTTGAGCTATATTCACATGGCATGATCATAGGGCAAGGAATATGTATCAAGGAATATGAAGGTGGAGTGGAGTAGAACCTAACAGTGCAAAACATGATCATCCAAGCCATCAAACAAGCTTTCATTCCAAAAAGTTTCAGTTGGCTCCAAATTTTTATAAAACCAAACACAACATTGTGCCAAAATATAGGGTGTGGCAAACATGCATCTAGTGTATTAAGTTCATGGAAAAACGGAGTAATGCAATAAGAACGGTGACATGATGTGGACAAGATCTATTCATGTAAGAATAGACCACATTTTATTATCCTTAATAGCAACGATACATGCGTGACTTGCTGCCCCTTCTGTCACTGGGAAAGGACACCGCAAGATTGAACCCATCACAAAGCACCTCTTCCCATGGCAAGAAAAATCGATCTAGTTGTCCTAACTAAACCAAAGATTCGAAGAATAAATACGAGGCTATAAGTAATCATGCAAATAAGAGATCAAAGAAGACTCGAATAATATTCATTGATAGAAATTGATCATGAACTCAAAATTCATCGGACCCCAACAAAAAATAGATATCCAAGAGACCATTGTATTGAGAATCAGAAGAGAGAGAGGAAGCCATCTAGCTTCTGCCTACGGACCCGTATGTCTATGGTCGACTACTCACGCATCATCGAAGAGGCACCCATGAAGACGATGCACCCTTCCGTGATGGTGTTAGATTGGATCTCGCAATTCTAGAACTTGCGGCGGCTGGAATTGTGTTTCGTCGACTCCCCTAGTTTTTTTTTGAATATTTGGGTATTTATAGAGCTGATAGGCGGTGGAGAGGCATCCCGAGGTTGGCACAACCCACCAGGGCGCACCTAGGGCCTCTAGCGCGCCCTGGTGTCTTGTGCTCTCCTCGGCCCTACTCTCTGGCACTTCTTTGGCCCACTGGATGTCTTCTGACCCAAAAAATCTCCAAAAAGTTTCACAATGTTTGGGCTTCATTTAGTACTTGTCGTGCTTTTGTCACGCGGATGTCCGAAGACTTTGGTTTGAGGCCATCTCTAAGGAGATGGACTCAAAGGGGTTGGTTGAGACGAGGGACACGGGTTTACCCAGGTTTGGCCCCTCAGAAGAGGTAAAAGACAGCGTCCTGCTTGTGTTGTATTGATTGGAGTATCGATTACAGGGGAGCGGATTCGCTTGACCTAGTTCTCGATTGATTGGTTCCTCTCTAAGCCATCCGGGTGACTCACCTTTATATAGGAGGTCAAGGCCCTGGGTTACACGAGTCATACACCGACTCTTACAACGTAGACAATCCTATCTCTGAGTCGCCTTGCCTTCTTGGGCAAACCGTCTCCGGGCGGCTTAATCGCCCGGGTCTTCATTCCATCTTCTGTCTGGGCCTCCATCTTGGCCCATCCTGGTAAGCCGTCAGGCATATGTCTTTCAGCCCGCTTCTCTGGGCTTGATCAAGAGCCGCCAGGTATGACCCGGCCCCACCTGGGCGGGTATTACCATGGGGTTATATCCCCAACATTAGGCCCCAGGTTCATTTGAGCCTGCTCAAGTCAATCTTCAAACTCACTTGGCGGCGAGTCTTACACCCCATCACCTGAAAGAAAACATGTAACCTGCCGTGACGTCACACCGGATGTGCCAAAAACATTCTGTGACGTTCACAACGGATCTTTTCATTAAAACCGTCGGCCCAAAAATTGAGGCGTCCGTCTCGGTCGGTCAGTTTCTGTTGCCTTGATTCTCGTGCCTGTTTCAACCTTCCAGCCTCTTAAATAGGACCGTAAAGGGTCCTTCTCATTTCCTCCGCCTCCTGCGCTTCTTCTTCTTCATCTCGACTCCATCGCCCCCGAGCTCCATCACGTCGGTGAAGCTCCATCGTTGTCGTCCTCCCAGGCCACTGCATCAACCTGAACAGACCAGAATCTCGCCCACGTCCGCCTAGTGCTTCAAATCCACTGAGTTTGTCAGCTCCATTAGAACGCGAGTTTCTCCCATACTACCAAATGATAAGCAGCTTTGTGGATCTTGTCGTGTTTATCCTCCCGTTGCGGTAGGTTATGTAGAATCCTCAATGGCCCAGTGTGGATCCGTAGTTGTCCCCCCTTACCGCACTTAGTCTTATTAGTCTCCCTCAGTTCGTCGCTAGGGCTGAAATAAACTTGTTTTTCCTCTGCCCGTAGATTTTTAGTTATAAAGACAACCTATAAAACCCCTTTTTCCATACTTGGCTGTATTTCCCCTCACTGTTGTGTCAACTTAACCCGCCATCGCATTGGGGACTCTCCCAACACATTATGCTGGCGGCTTAGCATTATGATATCTAATTTCCTCAGTCGTCTTAGTTGTTGAGTCACTTTCTGATCCGCCACGTACTATTACCTTTCACAGCCTTAACCCGCCATCATGTCTCAGGCGTCCTCAATCTATAACTGGTCGGCTCTGCGGTATCTGAAGAGTTCTTGCAGGACTTCGTAGAAGATGGCACTTTGCCGGCTAAAAATGGCATTCACTGGCGGGTTCTGGGCAATGAGAAGAAACCCATCCCTAAAGAGGGTCAGATAGTCATATTTGTTGACCACCTTGCATGTGGTTTCAGCCTGCCCAGTTCTAAATTCTTCTGGGATGTCCTCCATTTCTTCAAGTTGCATCCTCAGGATATTGCACCCAACTCCGCCTCAAATATGTGCAACTTCCAAATCCTCTGCGAAGCTTACTTACAAGAAGAGCCATCAGTTGACCTCTTTCGAGAGTATTTCTATGTAAACCGCCAGACGGAAGTGGCAGCTGGCCCAAGCTTAGAGCTCGGCGGAGACTTAATTCAAAGAAGACGTGATATGGCCTTTCCGGCTGTTCGAATGCCAAGTCACCCCAAGGATTAGAATAAGACTTGGTTTTACTACAAGGATACGTCTCCAGAGGGAGAACATCCACTGCCGGGTTGTCATCCTGCTCGGATTCGCACCACCACTGAGCTCCCAGACCGGATGTCAGCTTCTGCACGAGCGAAGTATGCTTCGACCGTTGCCAAAATTATAGCCGTCCTGGCCAATGGTCTGAAAGGAATCGACCTGACCCGTTGTTGGATCTCTTGGAAGGTCATGGCTCCGAGCCGGCGGAACCGGCTTATGTGTGAATACACGGGTGATGCCAATGACCCCTCTGCTTCAATCATACCACCCTGATAGAGGAGAATATTGTGGCTGCCATCAAGGGACTTGTCCGTGAGTCCCAAGAAGCTTGCCGCTCTGTCGGATTACCGCCTTTCTGGGCTTCTAACCCAGCTCCAGATGTAAGAACATCTTCCAAATCTCTTTATCTCTGGGTTAACTATATATGTACGTAGTGACCTTTAACCTCTTTCGGCGGCTCTCACTTTCAGGCCAACTCTAGCTTTTGGAAGAAAAAATATACTCCTCCTATGAAGAAGTCTAAGGAGAAGACCGGCGCCCGTAAGAAGAAGGCTGCTGTTACAGAGCAGCATGAAGTTGCTGACTCGAAGGTAGAACTTGACTCTCTTGGATGCCTTTTTATACATCTTCCTGACAATAATTACTCACGGGAAGAATCGGAGACAAGCCATGCCAACACTCTTGAGGCAACCTATATTTCATCTGACTCAGAACTCCTTCCACCAACAAAGATACGGCGGGCCGTCCGAAAAGTCCCACTTTATCATCCTCTTGCTCACTTAGACCCCGATTGTCTTTTGAAAAAGCAACAACACACTTCCCGATGCCAAACCCGGAGCACCGGCTCTAAAGATCTTGTGGTCGGGTTATCCAATTCTCTGGCTCAACGGAAATGTCCAGCTGAGGTAAACTTTTAACTAACTTCAGCTTTGTCAACTTTGTATTATAACCTTACTCTGCCTTATATATCTTTAACTGTCTTTCAGGAAACGCCCCCATCATCAGGCGACTCTATGGCAACTAAGCTGCCGCCTCTAAAGATCAACCCGGAGTATATTCTTTTATGTTTGCATCATATCCTTTGTCATCCTTGAACTTTACATAATAACCTTCTGTGCTTTCCAGGGCTCAAGCAAAACGAAGGAAGACAGATAGGTCTACTTCTGCCCCCACTGCCCAAGAGCCGGAGCCTGCCAAGCCGGACTCTCCTGCGACACACGCTGAGCCCCCTGTAGCCACAAAGAATGCGCCCGAAGATGCTCATCGGTCCTCCGAGCCGGCGGCCCATGAGATGGCAACTGATAGTCCTCCAAGGACCAGTTCTAAGCCGCCAAGCCCTTCAATAGCTGTCGAAGAACCTATTCTCTCGGACGTCATTATTACTTAGCTTCCAGTCTCCCAAGCCCCATGTGCTGACCAAACACACCGAGAAGGCTGAAGCTTCTGACTGCCTGGACTTTGAGTTCCCCGTGCCGGAGAAGTTAACTGCCGACGAATTGCATCCTGGTTATCTGAATCGCCTGTCCACAAGCCAGAACATGGAGCTCAAACTTTTCGTCTTAATGAAGAAATAATATGAGGTATGTCTTCCTTTCCTTATACCCTTATGTAGCCCCCAAGAGTTGGTTTAATATTTGCAAATGGTAAACCAGGTCTTCCAATCCGTGTCATAAGTAGAACAACTTAGCCTGTAGCCCCCAAGTATCAGCTTAACATGTATATGTATAGCCGGTACTCAGTGTTTATGAGTTGCTCAAATGTAGCCCCCAAGTCCGGGTCAGTATAAAATAGTGGGCTAGAACTTCCCTGTAAATTGAATGAAGAGCCATTTGTAGCCCCCAAGTGCCAGCTTAACTTGACGAAGATAAGCCATAACTTCATTGTAGATTGAATGAAGAGCCATATGTAGCCCCCAAGTGCCAGCTTAACTTGACGAAGATGAGCCAAAACTTCATTGTAGACTTGGAAAGCATCGCTGTAGCCCCCAAGTGTCGACTTAACTTGATGAAGATGAGCCGGAATGTACTTGTAATCTTGGAGAGCAAACAGACATTAGCCCCCAAGTGTCCAGTATATTGCTTGCAATCTACTTGAGACTTGCATTATATTTCCTTAACTTACCATCTGGTAATATTTTATCCTGGCAACTTACCCCTCATTTGCTTTTGTATGTCATAGGAAGCTTTGAGCAATGTCGAGTCTGATCTGATCGGCTTAAAGAGCAATCTCGCTTCCCAGCAAGCCACCCGAAGTGAAGCAAAGGAGAAGTGACGGCTTTCTGCCGAAGAGCCTGTAAAAGTTAAATCTGACTTTGCTGCCTTCAAGAAGGCTGCTGGTACAGAGCAAACTGCCCTGGCCAAATGTGCAGATGATGCTGACCAGCGGCTCAAGCTCGTATCAGACGAGTTGTACTCCGTGAACTGCCATATCTCAAAGATGGCTGCTACTATTTTCGGTAAGTACTGAACACTGAGCCAATTTCCTTGCTTAAAAAACTACGCAGGCGGCTGATAAAACAAAACTCGTCTTTGAAGGTCAAAGAAGCCGCCAGCTTGGTGCCGACAACCTATTACAGCTGAAAGCCATCTACACTTTGTCAGAGCAGTTATACTGCGAGGCTCTTTGTACTATCAGAGCCATGCCGAATAAAGAGAGTATTACCAACTTCATGAAAGGAGTCATAGAGCTCTTATCCACCCTGCCGAAGCAAATACAAGAGCTCAAAAGATTAGCCGCTCGGAAGGGAGCGATTGCTGCAATCAGCCGGGCTTTGGCCTTTGCCCCAGAGCTGACTGTTGAGGAGATGATGGATGGCCTTTCGTCCAAGAAAGACGATGGCTCAGAATTCATAGAAGCCGACTACGCCTGCTGCATGAAGGCTTCCAGGATCCTTGCATCAGTGTTGGCAGAAGAGGTTGATCTGTCAACGTACCAGGCGGCTTACAATGCTGAAAACAAGCGAGTGGGTTGCCCAACCTTCGAGGCCAGGGACTTAATGCCTGCATGCCGTAAGCACCTCTTTGCCCCTGACATTGACCCGTCTCCTCTCTTTGAAGAGGCCAAGTTTGATGCTTTAACAAACTGCAACTAGGACGTGGACAATCTTAAGATCGAGGAGGTTGAAGACCCACCGCAGGATGACCCGACATCAAGCAGAACAAGTTGCTCCTGCAGTGGGATAACCCGGCTCCTTGACCCGCCGAAGTTTGTGTAGTGAAAAAACTTTAAGTTTGGTTTTTTGGGATCTGTAGAGAGCTTTGTATTAGGCTTTAGAAAAAAACTTGATTGCCTGAACCGTGCCATCGTGCACGTGCACAACTTGATATATCTTTATTTGTTTTGTGCTTCATTCATATAGTGTCATCAGTTTTCATGGCGGCTCGTCTTAAGAGACAAAACCCACGAAAACAAACAACAGAATATGTTCTGCCTTGCTGTGTGGGCGGCTTAAAAATGGCACAACCCAGAGATGTCAAATCTTGCCTGATCTTGCCTTTCTCAAAAGTCATATGCTGGTTCTTCTGGGTGGACTCGCTACTAGAACTCTTTAACAGTACAGGGTCTCTATCGAGATTGGCCGTCAATTTCGTTGACTGGCTCAGGGTCTCCAGGAGAGATTAACTGTTAAGAGCGTAACGAACCAGAAAGAGACACAGCAGGGTATGAGTACCCTTAATGCCCGTAAGCTACCTCTCACGTGACATAAATCCATCGTTTTAACCTTAAACAGTGCAGGGTCTTTAAAAGATTAACTATTTAAGAGTACGAACGGGCCACATAGCGGAGACTCAGCAACATATGGGTGAGGTTGTCCGTGCTTTCCGTAAGCCGGCCCTCACGCGACAAGAGCCGCCGGCTTAACCTTGATTAGTACAGGGTCACTAGCGAGATTGGCTGCCGAATATGTTTGAACAGCTTAGGATCTCTAATCGAGATTAACTGGTAAGAGTTCGGCGGGTCACATAGCGGAGCAGCATCAGCATACAGGCAGGTTTAACTGAAACTTGCAGCGGATTAAGAGCCGATCAAGAGGGTATGTAAGCTAAACCCGTTGGGTTGGAATCCCCCAAATGACTTTGTTGGCGGAGTCAACTTTTGGGTATATAACCCGCCTGACTTGTGGCTGAAGAGACGATCAAAAGGGTGTGTAAGCTAAACCCGGTGGGTTGGAAGCCCCCAGATGACCTTGTTGACGGAGTCAACTTTTGGGTATATAATTCGCCTGACTTGTGGCTTAAGAGCCTATCAAAAGGGTGTGTAAGCTAAACCTGGTGGGTTGGAAGCCCCCAGATAACCTTGTTGACGGTGTCAACTTTTGCACAAACTAAGATGCATGAAACGGCAGGGGGCCCGGCTTGCAGGGATGCCAACTTTATTATATATATATATGTGTGTGTGTGTGTGTGTGTGTGTGTGTGTGTGTGTGTGTGTGTGTGTGTGATATGTATAATGATGGTGTACAATGTCGACTTTGATGACTCAAGTATAGTAAGGCCGCAGATGAGCTATATTCCACGGCCGACGGGTCTCCTGTCCAGAAGTGCTTGACTCGTCTCGGATATCAATAAGATAATACGACCCGTTGTTGAGATTTCTGCTGACCACAAAGGGTCCTTCCCATTTAGGGGATAACTTGTGCACATCCATCTGATCTTCAATCAAATGCAACACCAAGTCGCCTTCTTGATACGTCCGGGTCTTAACTCTACGGCTATGGTAGCGACGCAGGTCTTGCTGATAAATCGCCGATCGAGCCGCCGCTAGATCACGCTCTTCATCCAAGCATCCAACGCATCTTGACGCGTTGTTTCATTATCCACCTCAACATAAGCTGCCACTCACGGCGAGTCATGACGTATATCACTTGGTAGTACGGTTTCTGCGCCATAAACCATGAAGGAAGGCGTATAGCCTATTGGGAGTAGTTCTGATGCTCCATAAGACTGATGGCAACTCCTCTACCCAACAACCCGGCGTTCGCTGCAAAGGAACCATAAGACGGAGCTTGATGCCTCTCAAGATCTCCTGGTTAGCACACTCTGCCTTACCATTGGATTATGGATGAGCAACCGCAGAAACATCAAGCCGAATGTGTTCTCTTTCATAGAACGCTTGCATAGCCCCCTTGGATAGGTTGGTACCATTATCTGTGATGATACTGTGAGGGTAACTAAAATGGTAAATCAACTTTTTGACAAACTGAACCGTCATAGCCGCGTCACACTTGTTGGCCGGCTCAGCCTCCACCCACTTAGTAAACTTGTCCACCGCCACCAAGAGGTGGGTCTTCTTATCCTTGGATATATTGAAGGGCCCGACCATATCAAGCCCCCAGACCGCAAACGACCAGGTAACTAGAATCATTCGCAATTTCTGATCCGGTACGTGAGCACGTCGTCCAAACTTTTGACAGCCATCGCACTTGAGAACCAAGTCTTCTTCATCCTTGTGAGCAGTCAACTAGAAGAAACCATGTCGAAAAGCCTTGGCCACCTGAGATTTTGAACCGGCGTGATGACCACAATTCACCAGCATGAATTTCATTCAGATTTCTTTACCTTCTTCAGGCGAAACACAACGTTGAAAAACACCGGTAACACTGCACTTATGTAACTCGCCATTGATGATTGTCATAGACTTAGATCGCTGCAGGATTTTTTCTTGCCAAGGTCTCCTCCTTAGGTAACTCGCCGCGTGTCAAGTATGCTAAATAAGGCAGCGTCTATTTGGGAATAGCATGTAGAGCCGCCACCAGCTGCCCCTCCGGGTCAGGTATATCTAAGTCTTCCTCTGAAGGTAGCTTAACCCCTCCGGGTCAGGTATATCTAAGTCTTCCTCTGAAGGTAGCTTAACTGACGGGTGATGTAGCACGTCCAAGAATATGTTAGGTGCCACCAGCTTTCGCTGGGAGCCCAACCTAGACAATGCATCAGCTGCCTCGTTTTTGCAATGATCAATATGATCCACCTGGTATCCCTTGAAGTGACCAGCAGTGACATCCATCGCCTGATGATAAGCCTCCATCCGTGGGTCCTTGGAATCCCACGTGCCTGGAACTTGCTGGGCCACGAGATCTGAGTCGCCAAGACACCGCACCCGGCTCAGGTTCATCTCCTTAGCGACCCAGAGGCCATGAAGTAAAGCTTCATACACATCTGCATTGTTAGTACAAGGAAACATCAACCTTAACACATAACAGAACTTATCACCTTTAGGAGAGGTTAAGACAACCCTAGCCCCTGATCCTTCCAGTTGCCTGGATCCGTCAAAATGAATTGTCCAATATGTGTTATCCGGCTTCTCCTCAGGCACCTGACACTCTGTCCAGACATTTATGAAATCCACCAAGGCTTGAGACTTGACCGTCGTGCGAGGCAGGTACTTCAAATTAAGAGGTCCAAGCTCCAATGCCCACTTAGCAATCCAGTCGGTGGCTTCTCTAATTTGAATTATATCCCCCAACGGGGAAGAGCTGACCACTATGACCTGGTGCCCCAGGAAATAATGCTTCAACTTATGGTTTGCCATGAACACACCATACACCAGCTTCTGCCAATGTGGGTACCTCTGCTTGGACTCTATCAGGACTTCACTGATGTAGTAAACCGGCTTTTAAACCGGGTATTCTGTTCCCCGCCTCCTTACACTCAACAACAATCGCGGCACTACTACCCTGTTATCAGCCGCCACGTATAGGAGAAAAGGTTCCTTCTCAGCCGGTGCAAGCCAAGACCAGCGGCTCAGTGGGTTGCTTCCTGAGCACTTCAAACGCTTCACCCACCTCCGTACTCCAGACAAAGTTGTCTATCTTCTTCATCATCTGGTACAAAGGAATGGCCTTCTCACCCAGGCGGCTTATGAACCGGCTTATATACAGCGATTCAACCTGCCAGGCGCTGAACATCATTGATGCATGTCGGCTCCAGCCAGGAGGTAATAGCCTTGATCTTATCTCGATTAGCTTCAATGCCTCGTTTCAGAGACGAGAAAACCCAAAAAGCTTGCCCGCAGGAACTCCAAAAACACACTTAGCCGGGTTAAGCATCATCTTGTAAACCCGTAAGGTTATTGAAAGTTTCTTTCAAGTTGTCAAGTAGAGCGTCTCCTTCCTTCCTTGACTTGACCACAATATCATCCACATATGCATGAACATTGCGTCCGATTTGGCTATGAACACAGTTCTGCACACAATGCTGGTAAGTTGCCTTGAGCTCGAAAGGCATAGACAGATAGCAGAAAGCACCAAAAGGCGTGATGAAAGCCGTCTTCTCTTGGTATTTGACTGCCATCTTGATCTGGTGGTAACCGGAATAAGCATCCAGGAAGCATAAACTCTCACAACCCCTACGTCGCCATCAATAATCTGGTCGATACGGGGGAGAGCAAATGGGTCAACTGGACAAGCCTTGTTAAGATCTGTGTAATCTCACGCAGATACGCCACGTGTCCGTTCTTCTTAAGCACCAACACTGGGTTAGGCAAGCCACTCTAGATGAAATACTTCCACGATGAATCCTGCTGCCAGAAGCCGGGCCACCTCTTCCCCAATAGGTTTGCACTATTCTTCATTGAACCGCCGGAGGAACTGCTTATCCGGCTTAAACTTAGTATCCACATTAAGGTGGTGCTCAGCGAAATCTCTCGATACACCCGGCATGTTCGGAAGGTTTTCATGTGAAGATGTCCCGATTCTCACGGATGAATGCAATGAGCGCGCTTTCCTATGTGGGATCCATATTGGCCCCAATAGTGAACTATTGTGATGAGTCGCCCGGAGTGAAATCCACCAACTTCGTATCATCCGCCACAAACTTGAGGGGTGGCTCAGATTCCGTAGTAGGCTTTTTGAGCAGAGTCATGTCCTCCGGGTCAACATTTTCCTTATAGAACTTGTGCTCTGCTTTAGCACAACTTGACTCTGCGTAAGCTGCGTCTCCTTCCCTCACACTCAATGGGTGTCTGCCGATCACCATGCACGGCAATCGTTCCATTCAACCACCCGGGCATCTTGAGCTGTAAGTAGACATAGAAAGGCCTAGCCATGAACTTGGCGTAAGCCAGAGGTCCAAACAGAAGCATGATATGGACTTTTAATCTTGACGCACCTCAAACCACAAGGACTCCACCCTATAGTTGTATTCATCACCCAAAGCAACTTCCAAGGAGATCCTACCCACTGGGTAAGCCGACTTTTCGGCACTACAACCATGAAAGACCGTCGAAGAAGGCCTAAGATCCTTATCAAGCAACTTCATCCGGCTGAAGAGTGTCGTAGTACAGGAATATTAATGTTGCTACCACCATCCATAAGTACCTTAGTAAACACATAGCCACCCACTTGGGGCAACTACCAAAGCCAGATGCCCCCAGGTTGTCAACACGTGGCGGGTGATCCTCTCTACTATCAAGTTATGTCATACTCAGACCACTTTAGTATTGGTGGGGAGAGCCGGTGTGACTGCATTAACCGCCTCTTGTCACCGTCTGGTCTTGCTTGTCAAGGCAGGTTGTAAAAACATGATATTGGCCTGTGCTGAGCAGCTTTGGATTACTCTGCTAACCGGATGGTTATTCTCCTGCTGAGTACCGCCACCAGATTGCTGATGATGATGGCCTCCCTTTATTTCCTTGACCCCGGATAACCGGATCCTGAGCCGCCAGTGCCAGACCGGCTCCTGACCCCGCCTGGCCCTGAGCCGCTCCGACGGACCACCACCATTGTTTATGATGCTGTCGCAAGCAGGCAATCCCAAAACTACCGCATGATGTGGCAATTCCTCATGTATGACTCGCCGGCCTATCAGGCCGGCTGTGCTCCGGACAAGGTTTGTTAATCATCTGCTCCAGATTGAACAGAGTTTTACCCTTATTAAAGGGCTGTTTGAAGTTTTCGTTGCCCTTAGCACGCTTGTTCCCGGGACTGGTTTTTGCCACCAATTCTGACCCGCAGTAAGGATTCTTCCTTTTGCTATGGCTGCCGCCGCCAGCCGCACGCTTGCCATTGTTATTCTTCTTACCCTGGCCTGACTTCTCTTCATCAGAGTCGGGGTCTTTCGTATTGTCAAACTCGGCGTGTTTGGTGAGAGCCACCATGAGTTCCCCCATGTATTGACACGAGCGCTTGAGCCGGCCAAGCTTCTACTTTAGAGGCGTAAAGTGGCAATTCTTTTCCAGAATCAAAACCGCTTGAGCCGCCGTGTTCTGCTCAGACGAGTGGATGATGGTTGAAACCCGCCGGACCCAATGATGAGCCGATTCGTCCTCCTGTTGAACACAGTGATCTAAATCCATAATCGTCATGGGCTGTTTACACGTTCCTCAGAAATTTTTGATGAACTTCTCCTTGAGATCCACCCAGGAATTGATGGTGTTGGGTGGCAGACCCTTCAACCACGTGCGATCCGGCCCTTCCAGCATCATGATGAAATATTTGGCACATACTGCATCACTGACGTCTAACATCACCATGGCCAGCTCATAGCTTTCAATCCATGCTCCGGAGATAGGTCAGCAGTATAATTTGGGACCTTGCATGGGCCCTTGAAATCCTTTGGCAGGCGCTCATTCCGCAAAGCCGACACTAAGCACGGCACCCGCATAGCCCTAGAGGTTACTCTCGCTCTTTCCGAGATGGAAGGTGTATCTGCAGGTTTTTGATGAGCCGCCGCCGCTGCCAGAGTCGCCGCCCCTTGCTGTGCCCTTGCTCGATCCACTAGCGCCTGAGCATCCAGAGCCGCCCGATCGACTCGCGACGGGTTCCGATGCTGGTCACTGCTAGAAACCGCCGTGACTCATAACGCCGGCTGTAGCTGCGGCTGGGGATGGGGGTTGAATGCACGCGACTCCGGCTGTAAGTGTACTTCTCCTGCTTGACCATTGCCGTCTACAGGTATCCTATAGCGTTCCGCACCTCCTCTACGAAAGGCGCCTCGTCCGGGATAGGGATTGTACCAAGCTGGGTCGCCGCCGCAACCATGTTCTC